>JARFIW010000131.1:5057500-6257500 GCA_036346225.1 Platerodrilus igneus | reverse complement strand
AGTCTGTCCAAATTGCTTAAACCATCGACTAATGCTTCTTCTAGTTGGTGGTTTAATACAGAATTTGGTACGAAATCCCGGCTACACTACAATTTGCGACTCACCTTTTGCGAACTCAAGAACGCAGAAAATCTTGCGCTCCACAGTAGCCATCTCACTCACAACTGACAGTGAAACGAAACGACAGCCTATTGCCGTGCGAACTCTACCGGTCACTTTTGGAACCATAACAGGCCGCCTTCCTCTTTTCATTGGTATGTGGAACCGTATCACGGCTGCCGTGCACTCAGTAACACCAGATACACTTTCTCGTGTGGGATGAGTTTACCTACCGCGGAGATGTTTGCCGTGCAGCAAACGGTGGACACATCGAACATTTATAATGTATATAAAAAAGCCTTAAAGCTTTCTCTTTTCATTGGTATAACGATTGTTCATTTTGGATCTGTACTTTAATGAATACGAATTTTAAAAATTGGTTCATCATTTAGAATAACCTGTATTTTAACTTGGTTAACGGGTGGAATAAATTCGTCATCCGTTTTAGCGCTACATACTATTAAACAGTTAGCCATAGACAAGTTCTTGAAATTTCTAATAGCTTTCAAGATTTTCTGAACGGACATTTATGTTCATGATATAATTACCGGCGGAGATTTTTTTAACGAAACTCGCACTTTAGCTCTTGAATTAATTTCGTGATTGGCATGGCAGGGTTTGAGCTAAAGAAGTTTGCGAACAATAAACCTTAGATGTTGGAAACATTGGCAGCATCTGTGCGGCAGTTTAATTTGACGTGTCTGGCATATATCATGTACTAAGCGCTCCATTTTGTCAGGGCTTGTAAGGATATATGATGCTCTGAAATTCTTATCGCCAGTCGTTATTTTTTCCGAGCATTTAATCTAGCCGTTTTAGACTTAACAGATGGATTGGGATAAAGAAGCTCCAGGGGATATCGTTAAGGTAGAAACAGTATTCCAAAAAGAATTACCACTTTTAAAAGAAATTTCAGTTTCTCGATGTTGAAATCTAACTACTTTTCCCTTTCCAGTTCTCCACCAGAAGGTAATACATTAACCAAGAGGCAAAACTTTTTACCTGGAAATTTTGAATTTTGCTAGACCCTTGCTATTTCAAGTAGGGAAGGATCTTTAACGTGCGTGACAACACTCACACACGAAACCTACATTTTACTTCTCATCCGTAGAAGAATGTATTTTTGTGAAAAATGTTCGCCTAACATTTTTAAAGTAGCCCGTGTCGGGAACCGACCCCGGTACTTTGAGATCAACGTTCATATATGAGCCTGACATCTACCGACCCGCCTAATCTAACTACTTCTACTGTTTGAGAGTTACATGGGTACACGTACATACATGTATACGCGATTTAATATCGAAACCGACTTCTTTCAACCATTAAGGAGCGTTCTTATATAACTTACTAGAAAGATCTAGAGACTAGAAGTCGACCGACAATTGATAAGATGTAGGTGGCTTTCTTTAACGGCGGTATCTGATAGCTACGCTTTTGTCGGTTGATAGCGGTCAGGACTTCTAGACATGCGGCGAATGGAAACTAATGTAATGTGCTAAACATAGCGATGCAGCCCTTCGTTACAGTACTTCATACCGTTTAAACAAGCAATTTGTAATCGCACTTTGCACAACCCACATGTCCTAATTAATTTATTTTTCTCATACTTATGTTGTATTTGCGACAGTGGAAACAGATCCACTTGTAGCAGACATATACTTTTATTAAAAACCATCCTTACCGCCATTCCACTTACCAAATATTGCCGCCTTTCTTATGTGCCGCCTGTGTTCAGTGAACACACTTGCCACTAAAGTGGCGCGGTCCTGTACGTAGTCTATTCATTTTTTTATTGTAGGTTATTAACAATTAATATATTGGTGTATTTACCTTCACCTTAAATTTTTGAGATTCTGCAATTGCGTTATATGTTGTTGTGAAATTTTGGTATTAATAAATGCTATAATTAATATGGAAACTAGCTTCTTGAGTTACGTTATTCTACTATATCTATAGAGACCGAAAGCTGTAGAGTACAGATCAATCACTTAGTTAAAAATGAGTGCTTTGTTATCAGCGATGAGAAATCAGCTTTGACTACTCTGCGGTCGCTAATAAAGCGAAATATGCCACGGGTAGGTTGACCTACAAATTCATACTGAACATGGAAGCACGTGGTAAGATGGATTTGAAGATAGAACACAAAATGGGTCAGTTTGCAACTGGACATGGGACCTCGAATGCTCACCTGCGACAGTTTAGGTTGAGTGAGAACGCTGCGAATGCGGCGAATATGCGGAAAGCGCCGAACACGTCTTGTTTGACTGTCCGATCGAGACGGATAGCAGAGAGAGGTGGACAGGAAACTAGTTTTCGAGTAGAGAAATGACCCAAGCGCTTGGAAGAATTTCAGGAAATGCCTAACAAAGAAGACGTTCTGGGTACTCCTGAAGGATTTGCAGGAAGAGTTGCTAGACCTGACGCCGAGGTGTAAACCGAGAAGGCGTGGGTCGTCTGAAATTTGGAGTAGGGGATAGAGTTAGGTGGAGTAAGTTGACTTGGCATGCATAAAATTTGCGCATGATAAATGTAGAAAACCTACAAAAAGCAAAAAAAATAATAAAAAATCGAAAAGAAACAAAAACGAAAAAGCACGGGAAACCATGCACTCCTCGCGCTTCCAAACCTCAAGACTTAAAGTGACAGTGATAGTGATCCTAAAGGATATTTAGTACGTACTCCACCAGGCTATTAGCAGTGCATATCTACCTCCCTTAGCAGTAAAATAATTTCTGTAGGCAGACGACCAGATCCTCGGATTCTAGGGAAATTTATATTTGAGATATAAATAAATATTGTGGTGGCTGTGCACCCATAAGCATTGATTTGTATTGTAAGTAAATTTTGCATTTAATTTTAAATGACAACCTTCTAGTGTGATGGTATTAGTACATAAAATGCTTATGCAAATGCTCTTGAAAATTTAAGTTATGCATTTGCTATTCTATGCACTGTTATATGCTTTATTGGTTTATTTAGATATTTATATTTATTTATGTTTATATGTTTGGGATTTTTGTTGTTTGATTTATTACGTTTGATGTTTTGTTTATCTCAGTCGTAGCATCTATGTAAAGTGCGCCGCGCCAGTGGTTGTAGTGTATAATAGTGTTTTTAGCCTTAGGTATAACCATTTTTGTTTAGCAATATAAGATAATATGAGCATAAGATGATAGTATAGGGTAGGAACCTGTTTTTAGTCAAGTCTCAAAAGCTCTGCGAGTATTGTTAAGTTTAGTTTATGATGGGACGGCGAGATGGTCGTTCGGGTTTGCAGTGTGTTAAGAAAATACGATTAAAAAAAGTAAGCAGTACGTTAAGAATAATAAAAGTAAAAACGGAGTTGTTTTTAACGAGACAGACCAACGGTGAAGATTGCTGAGATCATCCCCGCAAGACAGGTTGTCTATAATATAAAGTAGGATCGATCCCAGTTAATGTTTTCGTTGTGATACCTGGGGTTTTTGTGTGAAGTAATTATTCAACGCGCTGCATCGTAGCTTTAACATACGTTTGCAATGGAGTAAATAAACCGGTTGTGGACTTAACATATTGTAATGTCGCTCTTTTTTGTTACGTGTAGGCATTTGGACGTAGGACAATGATAGTAATTCTTACGATTTTGCTATGAACTCTAATTAGTTTTCTTATGTAGTGTAGAGTCGATTTAGTGATTAGTCATACAAGCTTAGTTTATTATTTGTTTTAAATCTTTTACTAAAATTTATTGCATTAAAGGTTTATAGGGAAGCACAACTGTTATTATTTGCTCTACTTTATTCGCGTAAAGCAACCCTGTTTAAAGGGAATGTCTCATTTGGCGTCCAACGTGGACGTACGATTTAGAAAGATAGTAATTGTTATGTTTATACTACGCTCTAGGTTAGGATAGAATTGCATTTTACTGTAAACAATGACGGGGCGCAAAAGCAAGTATACAGAGGCAGCAGCGCTAAATGCGATTGCTGAAAGCGACGATCTGTTTTTAAATTGAACTACGCTTATAAAGGAGATTAATGCAAATCTGAAAGCCAACAACAAAATATTGAATGCAAATTTTGCCGTACTTGCCGAAAATAGTAGAAGATTAAATGGTGGCATTGCAGATATTCGATCAAGTCTGAAACTTTTAATAATCAATGTGGAAGGTACTGATAAGATTCAGAGTGATTTGGGGGGGGAGAGCTCGATAATTTTTAAACCGGATGGTTGTATAAACCCGATTATGCTTATGAATAAATTAGAGACATTATTTAACGAAGCGGAAGTACCGGACCATAAACAATTAGCGCTGAGAATTAGTACTTTGCGCAATTCCACAGCTAACTGGGGTGATTTAAGGGGAGAAAGTGCACAGATTTCAATAGTTTCAAAAATTTGTTCTTGGATCGGATTCGCGGACTCAGCGGTCATATTTCAATGAATTCCAGTACGGAACCTTCGAGAGGGGGTCACGTGCGAAATATTTTTTCCATTTGAGATAGTTATTTACGAATAATGAGTGTTGATGACACGCCAAAAGTGTCTTTGATAGGATATTTATTTTCTGTGCGCATTATTTTCTCAATAGGTATCACATGTACAGCAGATCGAGTCTAAGTAAGTATATATTTGTGAAACGTTTTTTTTAATTACAACTTTCCGGAAAATCTTCCTTATTGTTTCTACATCCTCTCTTAGGAAGTTTCACTTTGGTCTTTTATCGTCTGGATGTGGTGGCGTCTATGTTAGTCGAGTCAATTGTTCGTTCGTTTGTTGTTTTACCTATCACCCAGCTCTGCTCTACGCGGGATTAAAATCCAGCTAGACCGCAAATCCTCGAAGGAAGTTCCTTCAACTTTAACCATTGGACACCTAGTTTTACCCTGGGCTTTTCCACAGAAATTCCCATATTCACTTTTAGGATTAAGTTAAAATCATTTTACTGTCGCTCACAACATGGAGAAAGCATGAAATAACAACAATATTTCATTGTGTCGATGTCTACGTCAACCCGCTAGTTGAGAATACTTTTTCGTTAATAGTTTTATACTTTTTTATATTATTTTAAGAAATTTATAGAGTACAAGTACACATGAAAACCGATTTATCGTTTATTGCTTTGCTTTGTTTAGACATTTAAAATCTCCTTGGCTTACAGTAAACAGTAGTAAATCGCATTCTTTTCCTTAAGACAAAGAAGCTTTGCATTTAAGTTGCTTCATTAATTCAAAGATTACTTCGATTTTAAGCATAAAAGGAATAGGAAAACTTTTATCCAAATTTCTCAGGATGGAGCACTCGAGTTATGTAACAGCTTGTACACAAAAAGTATTAATTTCTTAAAACAGCTCCATAAAAATTAGTTTCGCTGTGGTCTCGGAATGTATCGTGTTAACGTTAGAAAGTTGGGTTAGTATTTCATCAAGCCAAAAATACAAGTATACAAATTTGACCCTTTGAACGTAATAAACATTTTGTAGAAGCACGCAATTTTATATTTGTTTTGTGTAACATAAGTAACGAAAGAACGAAGCTATATAATTGTAATTTACTGCCACATAAAGTCAGTTTATTCGGTGAATCAGCTCTTCATTTCCGTTTACTTGTTTTATCCGGCTTTATAAATCTGTTTCCTCAGTTCTCGCGTATATCCAGTAGGAAACTGTTAGGTTATAATATTTTTCTCTTATGCATGTATATATAAAGTGGTGTTCTTGTTAAGTTACTCGGTGAAACACAAAGCAAACTAAACTATTTCAGCTGCTTCAAATTACCCGCGACTTTATAAACATCAACGCTCTTACAGATTTCGAAAGCTAGTGTTTCGTTTGTGCTCTTTGGCCAAGAATCAATTATTGAAAAATTTTCTTCGCCAAAAAAATATTTCGGCGATAGTTTATACAGGGTTTTCTTTAAAAAAAACAAAATTTTTATAGCCGAATGTTAGTGCTCTTTAGTGCTTCGTATCTCAGAGACTACGACTGCTAATAAAAAGTTGTTGTCGTTTGTATTCTGACTGGATACACTCTTCAAGACTGTTACCCAGGATGTGGAGTGGGAAAAAATGAAGGGTGGATTACCTCCGGGCAGCATGGTCTGGTACACGGATGGCTCATAAGGGCGAGACCGGATCCGGATCTGGTCTCATCAGGGAGCGACCGGAGGTACGTTTAAGCGTCTCCTTATTAGCAAACGCTACCGTTTTTCAAACGGAAATATACGCCATACTGCAAAGTGTGCGGTAAGGTATAAGGGGCGCCTTTACTAAAAAACACATCTACATTGTGTCTGGCAGCCAGGCGGCACTCAAGGCTCTAACAAGTAAAAAAGTGTCATCTAGACTGGTATGGGAATGTATTGAGGCACTTAATGGACTGGCACAACAAAACTCTGTTACATTACAGTGGGTGCCAGGCCATCAAGATCTCAAGCGAAAAGAAATTGCAGATGAACTTGCAAGACAGGGGGCGCAAGGGCCATTTATCGGTCCCGAACCGGCCTTGAAAGTCACAGAAGCTGCCATCGGTAGCTAGTGAATGGATGTGCAACAACACCAAAGATTCTGGCAGAATAGACCAGGACTAACACATAACAAAGCGCTGGTAAAGGGGCCTAGCAAAAACAGAACCCAGGAACTGCTGAGCTTAAGCAGGGAACGGCTTAGAATCACTGTGGGGCTCCTGACAGGACACACTTCTGTCAAAGTTCACCTCCAGAGGATGAAAAATATAACGGAGACCTTGAATGCAGACTGTGCTTAGATGCGAGGCGTTTGGGTAGAACGAGGCAGGGCCTATTCGGGCGACCAAAGTTAAACCCGAAAGAAGTCGATACCCTTTCATCAAAGGACCTGTACTCTATAATTGGGAGTGCTGGCTTTGCAAATAGGGTATAATATTTAACCGGGGTCAGCACAATAAGTATTTTAGGCTGCGTGCGGCGGAGCCGTTTGGCAGACGAACCCGCCGGGGGTAGTGGGTATGCCGACGGGAGAGTCCCACACTTTGGCTATAAAAACCTTCCACTCCACCAGGTTCGGATAACTATCAAAAAAAAAACTATACACGACGAACCAGGCTTTGTTCCAATTTTAGAAATTCGAATTTTGTTAGTGGTTCATGTCCACAAAGCGTACGGGAGCTAATAAAGAAGTACCTCGTATTTTTGAGGATAACTTCACAGCCAGCCGAAATTGCAAATAAATCTTGTAGCCCAAATCTATTGTTTTGTTAGCGTTTTTAATACTTCATATCTCAACGTCGAATTACTGCTAATAAAATATTCTTGTGGTCAACGTCACATCTGACTGGATTTGGTTCAATTTTTAAAATTTCGTAGCTGAACATTTAATGCCTCTGAATAAATACTGTTTTTTGAAATCAATATGAAAGGTAATATACATATTGAAAAGCTATAATTCGCCACTCGGTGTGATTAAACAATACGTCACTAACCTGAAAAAAGAGGTTTTAATGACGAAAAATTGCTCCCCACCCTCCTTTACACACAAATAGGCCATCACCAGAAAATGATGTTGATTAATTGAATATGTTTATAGCAATTGTAAACTTCATGGTACTATTTGATGCATTTTAATATCTGTGAGCATCTACAGCAATTACTGTTAATTAATAGAAAGTGAATTTATATATATATATATATATATATATATATATATATATATATATATTGCTGTGTTTCCTTGTATTTGAATCGAGCCTCACGAATTGGGCGTCAAAGAATGTTGTGAAACCTACAAAAAGCTATTAATTACCTTAACTGTGTTGGTCCATTGACTTTCTTCTGTTCATCGCCTCGGCTGCTCCTCTAGATAGCTTTCATCCTCATACATAAAAAAACAAACACATTCCTACCACAAACATCAACGTCAACTCTATTTACATCAATATTCACAATACATTAAAATTTCAAAATTAATATTCAGCATAAATTTTAATATCGGAAAATTTCAAAATTAAATTTATTATCATTTTAATGTGCATCCAGAATTAAAGTCCTTGTAGGATGCCTACTAATTACTATAACAATATATGCAGAGTAAAAAGGGAGCATCTACCACCCCTTTACGTTAATTAACCAGGTTCGTCTAATTGAGCTCAAAGACATACCCTAAATTTTCATCATAATCCAGAACATCAATACTAAATACCCTTTCTACTTAAACAAGCAAATTTCACCTTAAAATTAAAATATTATTGTTAGTACCATTTCACTACTGTCCATTTTGAGTAAATCAATTATAAAGTTATTCAACACACACAACAATATCAAAGTTCAAACAAAATAGTATAATTTACCTGAAGGTTACTTGCACTCGTAGCTTCAATGTACATCGTCCCTTTTGTTGATCACACCATTCCAACTGGGTTATATTTACGGCTTCTGATTCTCAACGCTTTAAAAATTTTCTCCATCACCATTTATTTAAAGTTGTTTCAGGGCTTTTCCGGAACTAATCTGTGTATATCTGAACCTTGTTTTGTGGATCCAGACCTTTATGCACCATTTAAGTATTAATACCCCCGAAAAATAGCAAAGAAATTCATGCGTCTTTCACCAATATACGCCAAAACTGCCTACTTCTGTGTATACATTTGTCGTTGTACATGTTGCTAATTGGTACAGTGATACTAAATTTTATTACCTTGTATCTAAGTGCACTAAAGTATATTCATGTTAGCACGTAAATAACAAACTATTTTGAATCACTAAAATATACGAGCAAACTTTAAATTATTTTATCAAACTAAAATGCACTGTTTAACATCTTGAATCAAGTCGCGGATGTAAGAGAGCTTTTAACGCATCGAATAGTCAAAAGTCTAAGAGAGCGAAATTCATATTACCCCCGGTATATATAGCGGATAGCCGGCACGTCGCTTTTGTCCTCAAAACAGACAATTCTTAAGAATTTCTCATGCTATGTTCCCATTCCGTCGCTCGCGCGTCGGTTTTTACGAATTTTTCACTCGCCCCAGTTAAATCTCTGAAATTTCAACACGGCACGCAAAGTCTGGACATAACTAATTGACTTTTATACCGAACTGTTATTTTTATCTCTCAAGTTTGCCTTTTACTTTCAACCAATTGCAACCCCATGACGTTGCTCTACTCACGCCTTTTACTATATGTGTCTCGGTCTTGCGCATATTATCTGTCTCTATCTAACCTGTTTTTATTGATGCAAATTGATATTCTTTATTATCGATTATTTTAGTCCATGTGGAGTGTGAAATAACCCACCTTTAGCATTTCTCGTAACTATTATGCGACGGTTTCTACAAGATTCTCTGAACCATTAATTATCTGCAAAATTTTCGCCGAATGAGCTTTTTAAATAAACCCAGGTGTTCAAACATACTATTAATTCTCAGAGCTTTATTTTATTGGGTTTTTACAAGTTTTCATAGATATTATATGTTACTAACGGTTCAATTAACTTCAATTAAAATTAATACTCTTTAAATTTTAGTGAATCCTAACTAAATATTAGTTATTATCTGTACGTTTTGTTCAATACCGGTTACTTAAAATAGGGTTAATTAATATAAATTTTGCACGTAATTTCCATTTGTTTCTTTCCTCGGAATAATTACATTACCCGTAGAGCTTGTTAATACTGTTTCTTTTGATATAAAGCGTCTTGTACATGATTTTAAATCTCTTATTTTTACTGAAACTAATAAATTTTTATGCTTCACGGTTTTAATAACGCGTATTATCTAATAAAATTCCTTATACACGGTGATTAAAATTATTTGATGTGATTATTTAATTTTCTACCCTGGTCTAAATATGAGTATTTTCCCCCTATTTGAATACAAATAATCTCACTTATTTGAATTCAAATATAAAATATTTAAATCGCAAACGAAATTTACAAAAAAAATGCCTATCTCTCTCTACCCTTATCTATCTAACTTACCTACCTTATCCAATCACAACAAAAAAAATATTTACACCTATCCTATATCCCTATCCTATTTCTAACTCTCACCTAATTTTATAAACTGAAATTATCCCTAACTTCATCCTACTTATCCATCTAATCCTATATATATGCTATATACCTATCCTATTCCTAACTTTTAACTAATCTTATATGAAATATCTATACTTAACCTATCTTATTTTCTTCCTACATTTACTCTTTATTCTCATCCTAAACCTATTCCTAATTATCTCCCATATTTATCCTATACCTAGCTTTATTTTCTATAAACACTTACTTCTACTCTTCTATCTACACCTATTCTATCCCTATCCTATTTAAATTTTACTCTATTATACACCTATTTCTCCTGTCTATTCTATATCTATACTAAAATTCACCTATCTCTATCCTTTGTTCATCAAGTTATTTAAATCTAACTCTCTTCTTGACCCTCCACGTCTTTCTTCTTACCATCCTAATACTCTTCATCCCTATTTCTCCCCCTTCTATATCTATACTTATCTTCCCTATTATCTCACATACAATAAACTTATCATTCCTATTATCCGGACTCTTAAATATTACTTCTTCTTCAATCTCTACACATGTCTGTTTCTCATTTACTATTTTTTTCTTCTCTGCCGACAAACCAAACGATACTACCTTACAATTACCGATTTTTCCCTCTACGGAAAATCCTATGTACCTTCTAAAATTCTCGTGTAATGGAATCCGCCAGAATGAATTCCTTAAATCTACTTTATTAAAAACAAACTTGCCACTTAACCTCCTCAAAAATAATTCGGCCTTCACCTGCTCCCGATATGCTGCTGTTGCTTCTACCCCCACTAATTCTGCATGTTTTTGTACTAAAGCTTGAACCTCTACTATCCTATCCTCTGGACATCTTACTGTGTTGATCTGTTTACCTTCATCATCCTCTACCTCTACTACATTAATACTCAACCCCGTGTCATCCTCTGTGACTTCATAACTGCCCTTCCATGGCACTACTCTATCCTTAATCCTTACTACCTTCCTTTCCATATCTATCAAAACCCCTAACTGCAACATACAGTCAACACCTAAAATGCTCTGAAACTTTAGTCCAGATACAATTACAAACTCCTGTTCACAGCTTAAACCTCCTATATCTATCCTAAGCACCACAACACTATTTACTACAGCAAACTTCTTTTTATTTGGAGCTACTAAATGACTACGCTTTATAGGCATAATTCTATCACAAACCTTATCCCTAATTTCGCTGACGAATTCCTCCGATATTAAACTCGCCTCTGCCCCTGTATCAAGTAATACTTCTACATTATTTTCAAAAATTTCTAAATTAATAATTGGCAAACATAATTTTTCCTTAGTTTCTGGCTCTACTTCCTCCACAATTTTGAAAAATTCACGTGGATGTTCATATACATTTACACTGAAATCTAGTGGTCTGTCGCGTTCTAAAAATCCTGTCCAGGTCTGTTTTCCTACTCGGTCCTGGTCTAGCCGTCACCTCAGCGTATGTCCTAGGCGTTTCCACTCGTTCCGTGTCTGTATTAGCTGTCCCCCTCATGTCCGGTGAACTATTACTTCTGGTAGGTTCCGGTCTCGGTGCAGGTCCCCTTCCTAAACTATTACTCCTAACGTATGGTCGTCTCTGTTCCCAATTCGGTCGCTGGTATCCGTAACTATTCCCCCTTCTAGCATAGTTGTCCCGTCTATTGTCAAACCTAACTGTGTTGATCTGTCTTTCCCTATTATCCCGAGGTCGTCCACTACTTACGTCGTCGTACCTCTGCAAGTATTCTAGAAACATTTCTCTGTCCACTATGTTCTGTAGTGCTACGTGTTGTCTTATGTCTACCTCGAAGTGTCGTGATAAATACTTAATAATTTGTCGGTCCGTCAGTGGTGGGTTCAGTTGCTTTGCTATGCTATACTTGCGTATAGCATATTGCTCCCTACTTCCTGAAAATTCTCCCTTAAATTTCCCTGTGATTAAGTCGTCTCGTACCTGGTCTTGTCTGTGGTCACTCCAGTAGTGCTTTAAAATTTGTTTTCAAAGTCCTGATACGTGTCTATGTCCTGTCCTACTAAATTGTACCACGCTTCCGCATTGTCCTTTAATAAAGCCTTTATCGTATTTAGTTTAGTCTGTTCGTCAAATAAATTTCCCACTAGATTTCTTACACTATTAATAAAAATTTGTGGATTTACCCTGTTATCGCCATAAAACTTCATGTGTTGGTCCAATGATACTCCACCTGTATAAAATCTGGGACCATCCCCCGTTAAATTTGACATGTTGTATTTGATACTACTAACTTCGCGTTCTACCCTGCCTAACTGATCCCTACATGAGTCCGTTACTTCAGTCATTTTACATTAATCTCTTCTTCACAAAATGCGTACTTCGGACCTTAAATGTCCCATTTCCTGTCGAAGACCTGTAATATCACGCTCATTTTTTCAACCCTATTTTCAACTTCCCCATCTTTACGGTAAGACTATTTTTAAATTCTGAAACTTCTTGATTCGTCTTATCTATTTTCTGACTAATTTGCTCAAACTTACGATTCGATTCCTCACTCATTTCTCTAATCTCTTCTAACTTCCTGTTCGATTCTTCCCTAGCTCTATTAGATTCATCGTTCATCCTCTCTAGCATTCTCATTATCATCTCGTTTTCTTGATCCCCTGATTCCGTCCTCGACTGATCTCTACTGCCTCCAGCTTCTTCCATTTTCGAATTTTTTTCACACAATGCACTATCGTCACTTCCAATTTCCACTCCTTGACTCCTTAATTACTCTTTTCTCTGCATACGTTCAAATCACTCACACACACTCTAAAATACTCTTAAATTTATACACAAACAGCAACTCTCTCTCTCTCAGATCGCCAGTTTCCTGGAATAAAATAACAAAAATTTTATTTGGAACTCGAGCCTCACTTTTGGGTCGCCAAAGAATGCTGTGTTTCCCTGTATTTGAATCGAGCCCCACGTTGGGTGCCAAAGAATGCTGTGTTTCCTTGTATTTGAATCGAGCATCACGAATTGGGCGTCAAAGAATGTTGTGAAACCTACAAAAAGCTATTCATTACCTTAACTGTGTTGGTCCATTGACTTTCTTCTGTTCATCGCCTCGGCTGCTCCTCTAGATAGCTTTCATCCTCATACATAAAAAAACAAACACATTCCTACCACAAACATCAACGTCAACTCTATTTACATCAATATTCACAATACATTAAAATTTCAAAATTAATATTCAGCATAAATTTTAATATCGGAAAATTTCAAAATTAAATTTATTTTCATTTTAATGTGCATCCAGAATTAAAGTCCTTGTAGGATGCCTACTAATTACTATAACAACATATGCAGAGTACAAAGGAGCATCTACCACCCTTTACGTTAATTAACCAGGTTCGTCTAATTGAGCTCAAAGACATACCCTAAATTTTCATCATAATCCAGAACATCAATACTAAATACCCTTTCTACTTAAACAAGCAAATTTCACCTTAAAATTAAAATATTATTGTTAGTACCATTTCACTACTGTCCATTTTGAGTAAATCAATTATAAAGTTATTCAACACACACAACAATATCAAAGTTCAAACAAAATAGTATAATTTACCTGAAGGTTACTTGCACTCGTAGCTTCAATGTACATCGTCCCTTTTGTTGATCACACCATTCCAACTGGGTTATATTTACGGCTTCTGATTCTCAACGCTTTAAAATTTTCTCCATCACCATTTATTTAAAGTTGTTTCAGGGCTTTTCCGGAACTAATCTGTGTATATCTGAACCTTGTTTTGTGGATCCAGACCCGTTTATGCACCATTTAAGTATTAATACCCCCGAAAAATAGCAAAGAAATTCATGCGTCTTTCACCAATATACGCCAAAACTGCCTACTTCTGTGTATACATTTGTCGTTGTACATGTTGCTAATTGGTACAGTGATACTAAATTTTATTACCTTGTATCTAAGTGCACTAAAGTATATTCATGTTAGGACGTAAATAACAAACTATTTTGAATCACTAAAATATACGAGCAAACTTTAAATTATTTTATCAAACTAAAATGCACTGTTTAACATCTTCAATCAAGTCGCGGATGTAAAAGCTTTTAACGCATCGAATAGTCAAAAGTCTAAGAGGCCTAAATTCATATTACCACCTCTATATATAGCGAATAGCCGGCACGTCGCTTTTGTCCTCAAAACAGACAATTCTTAAGAATTTCTCATGCTATGTTCCCATTCCGTCGCTCGCGCGTCGGTTTTTACGAATTTTTCACTCGCCCCAGTTAAATCTCCGAAATTTCAACACGGCACGCAAAGTCTGGAAATAACTAATTGACTTTTATACCGAACTGTTATTTTTACCTCTCAAGTTTGCCTTTTACTTTCAACCAATTGCAACCCCATGACGTTGCTCTACTCACGCCTTTTACTATATGTGTCTCGGTCTTGCGCATATTATCTGTCTCTATCTAACCTGTTCTTATTGATGCAAATTGATATTCTTTATTATCGATTATTTTAGTCCATGTGGAGTGTGAAATAACCCACCTTTAGCATTTCTCGTAACTATTATGCGACGGTTTCTACAAGATTCTCTGAACCATTAATTATCTGCAAAATTTTCGCCGAATGAGCTTTTTAAATAAACCCAGGTGTTCAAACATACTATTAATTCTCAGAGCTTTATTTTATTGGGTTTTTTACAAGTTTTCATAGATATTATATGTTACTAACGGTTCAATTAACTTCAATTAAAATTAATACTCTTTAAATTTTAGTGAATCCTAACTAAATATTAGTTATTATCTGTACGTTTTGTTCAATACCGGTTACTTAAAATAGGGTTAATTAATATAAATTTTGCACGTAATTTCCATTTGTTTCTTTCCTCGGAATAATTACATTACCCGTAGAGCTTGTTAATACTGTTTCTTTTGATATAAAGCGTCTTGTACATGATTTTAAATCTCTTATTTTTACTGAAACTAATAAATTTTTATGCTTCACGGTTTTAATAACGCGTATTATCTAATAAAATTCCTTATACACGGTGATTAAAATTATTTGATGTGATTATTTAATTTTCTACCCTGGTCTAAATATGAGTAATACATATATATATATATATATATATATATATATATATATATATTGCTGTGATATCCCCACGTTGGTGTGTCATATAAATTGCTGTGAGTGCCACACGATTGGTCGTTTTATAAATTTGCTGTAAATCGCCTCTACGTTGGATGTTATATAAATTGTTGTAAAATACCCCGCTTTGGTGTGTCATATAAATTGCTGTAAATTATCCTTACGTTGATCGTTCTATTAAATTGCTGTAAATACCCCTAGTCGGGTGCCCTTTTTAAATTGCTGTGAAATCCCCTACGTTTCGACAATAAACGTCGTTTAACCCCCTTTTTCTATTACCTATCTGTTAAAGTAATGTAAATGAAAATGAAGCAATTCAAAATTACACAATATAATAATCGATATATGTACACTTTTATGTCTATAAATTATTAATTTGTTAATATTCAAAAATTTTCCCCTAAATAAAATATTGATATTTATGTGATTCCGCCAAAATTTATGTTCCCTGAAAGTCAGCAAAATACTGTAATTACTTTTAAGTACCTTTGAACGTTCAAACGATCAATCCTTTCTCTATTTTTCAAATTCTCAAATGATTTTTGATGACCTTTACAGATATTTGACATAGCAAATATTAAATGTTAAAATTGAAAAACAGTCTTATACTAATAATGAATAAAATCTCTGACCTGCATTTTCCTTGCTTGTTTCTGCCTCTGAATATTGATGGATTGCTACAGCTTGACTCGTTAGCGTAGTTTATTCACCTGTTGACCAGTATGATTAATTGATTGTTGCTTGAATTGACGTTTATTATGTTTCCTTGTAGGCTTATTTAGAAGTATTTTTATAATATTCTCAAAGTTTGTTTGTAGCTATTTATTTAGACGGATGTTTAGAACTGGAAGTTTGTTTAGAGATACAATCAGAGCCCTAAATTATTACATATTAGAAAAAAAATCAATTAATAGTTTACCTTACGTTTGAAGATCAAAACGGCTATTTCTCGTTGTATAAATTGGCACTTATTAAATTTCACTAAGTTTAATAAATTATTAATTTTCACTATATTCACTTTTACGTAATATTTTATTTTCAATTGACGTGGGTGGTACCTTGTCGAAGAGACACTGAATGTTTACAAGGTACCCATAGTACTGCCCCTTATTTCTACCAAAATTTTCTGTCTAATTTTAAAATGCCTAATTCTTTATTTACATTTTTAAATCCTATCTTACAATTCCCTTCAATTTCCTGCATCTTTATACCTATATCCGTAATCCTATCACTCGTTTCCTTCTCGCAAATTTCCTAATTGTATTTAACTTTCCAAACTTCGTCCCTAACTTTATCGATATCATCTATAATTCTTGTGACTTTATTTTGAAATTGTATCTGCATTTCTGTGATCGTTTGATTCGGTTCTTTTAAACCGTCACACAAAATTTATATTTCTGAACCTAACCTTTCTCCATTTTCGTTAATCTGCATTTTTATACCTTTCATGGCCTGTTCGTTTTTGTCTATTTTTCTATTCAACGCTAATAAAATTGACATCATTTCAGATTGCTGTGATATCTGTTGCTCTTCACTTTGACTACGTGATAATGCTCCCCCCTGTATTTCCGTCGGTGTATCAGGTAAAATTATGCTTTCTTGAGACCCTATTTCTACCTCTTCATTCCTCAATGCTTCTCCAGTTTCCCTTATTCGTTTATCGATTTTTATCTAAATCCTAAATTTTAATATTTCAAAAATTCCTTCCTATCCACCTGTATTTTCTAATTTTAATTTAATGTACAATTTTTAACTTTTCTACCTCTTATGCTTTCTGGATTGCTACGATTTTCGCATTGCCAAATTTTATATTTGCTCGTGCCTCTACGATTTGAATTTCTAAATTACTTTTACTAGTTCGTGCCACTACGATTTACGTATTTCTAAATTTCTTTTCTGGTATTCACGCCCCTACGATTTTCGGATTACTAAATTTCTTTTCTGGTGTTCACGCCCCTATGATTTTTAAATTGCCAAGTTTCTTTTATTCGTTCGTGCCCCTACGATTGGGTCGCCATATTTATTTTGTTTGTTACTCCAAATATCTTGGGTGTTATCAAAATACAATGTCTTTTGTCACGTATTTATATTTCTAATAATGACGTATTTGAACGCGTTTACTTATTTATGCGTTGATATTTTAATCATCTTATTAAATAGCTAGTATGTCAGTTTGTTTATCTTCATCGATAACATGTTTACCTGGATAAAACTCGTTGCGTTCAAAACCTAATTTTCTCGTTTCTTTCCAATTCTGGACTGGTATATTTAACTTCGAACGTATTATGAGACGTACACCTCATTATTTTTGCTAAATAGTTTCTGATTATTGCAGAATGAGCTTCTTTCTTGTGAATTAAATTGGTTATGATTTATATACAGTGTGCTCGCTACTGACTTTATGTAGAATAATCAACTTACTTCTATTTAATGGTGGAATTGTTTGGTTTTCTTAATGTTAATAATTTTTACATTTATCTCACGACCCCTATGACTTAATATACTCTTAAACTACCCTCTTATCATAGCAATATATATATATATATATATATATATATATTGCTGTGAAACCTTATAAATCACCTGGTCCGTTGATTCCTTCTGTTAATCGCCTCGGCTGCTCTTCTAGATAACTTCCATTCTCAATCATAAAAATTAAACAACACATTCCTACCACAAACATCAACGTTAACTCTATTTACATCAATATTCAGAATACATTAAATTTTCAAATTAAATTTGAACATAAAATTCAGTTTTAAAAAGAATTTCCGGATTAATTTTATTATCATTTTACTGTGCATCCAAAATTAAAGTCCTTGTTGGATGCCTACTAATTAATATAACAATATAAGCAGACCGGAGTCTGAGTATAAAGGAGCATCTACCACCCCTTTACGTTAATTAACCAGGTTTGTCTAATTGAGCTCAAAGATCTACCCAAAGTTTCATCCTATTCCCGAACATCAAAACAAAATACCCCTTTTACTTAAACAAGCAAATTTCATCTTAAAATTAAATTTTATGGTTAGAAAAATTCCACTAATGTCCATTTAAAGTAAATCAATTATAAAGTCATTCAATACACACAAAAATGTCAAACAAAATAGTACAATTTACCTGAAGGTTATTGTCCTCGTAGCTTCAGTGTAATCGTCCCTTTTGTAAATCACACCATTCCAACCGGATTCTATTTACAGCTTCAAGTTGTCAACGCTTTAAAATGTTCTCCATCACCATTAATTTAAAGTTGTTTCTAGGCTTTTCCGGAACTCATCTGTGTATATCTGCTTCTGGTTCAGTGGATGCAGACACATTTACGAACCATTTAGTCATTAACACCCCGCAAAATAGCAAAGAAATTCATACTTCCTTTTACCAATATTACCAATATACGCCAAAACTGCCTACTTCTGGGTATACATTTGTCGTTGTAAATTTTACTAATTGGTACCGTGATAATAAACTTTTATTACCTTGTATCTAAGTGCACTGAAGTACATTCATGTTAGCACGTAAAATAACCAACTATTTTGAGTCACTAAAATATACTAGCACACTTTAAATTATTTAATCAAACTAAAATGCACTGTTTAATATCAAGTCGCGGATGCACGAGCTTTTAACGCATCGAATCGTCGAAAGTCTAAGAGTCTAAGAGAGAAACACATATTCCCGCCTGTATATATAGCGAATAGCCGACACGTCGCTTTGTTCCCTAAAACGGGTAATTCCAATGAATTCCTCATTCTACGTTCCCAGTCTGTAGCCTGCACGTCGATTTTTATGAATTTAGTACTCACCCCATTGAGATCTCAGAAAATTTCAACACGGCCCGCAAAGTTGTCCGAGAAAACTAATTACTTTTATACAGAAATTGTTGTTCTACCTCTGATATATGCATCCTATTTTTAACCAATCGCAGCCCCTTGACGTTGCTTAAATCCCGCCCTTTTACAATATGTGTCTTTGCTTGACGCATTTTCTTTTTCCTTTTCTAACCTGTTCGTATTGGTGCAAATTTATATTCTTTATTATCGATTATATTTTAGTCCACGCGGACTGTTATCTGGGTTTAATAAACCCGTATCGCACATTCTCGTAAATACTAAGTCCCGGTTTCTCCAAGATTCTTTGAAACATTAATTATTTGCCAAATTTACGCAGAATGAGCTTTTTTTTAAAATACGCAGGTGTTCTGTATTTCCTGCTAAAGCATCTGATCGTTTCCAATATCCTTAGAATCAACATGTTTATCCAAACAAATTAACTTGAAATTGCCTTTTAAAAACACGCAGGGGTGTTCAAACGTAACATTTTAAATAACCTTCCTACGATTTGACTATTATTGGGTTTTCACAAGCCTTTTATGCTTATTATATGTTATTAACGGTTTAATTAACTCCAATTAAAATTGATTTCCATCCTTTTCATTTTTTAGCGAATACACCTTAAATATTAATTATTATATGTACACTTTGTTTTACTACCGGTTACTTAAACTAGGGTTAATTAATATAAACTTTGCACGTAATTTCCATTTGTTTAGGAATAATTAAATTATCCACTGCGCTTTTCAATACTGCTTCTTTTGATGTAAAGCGTCTTATAGATAATTTAAATTTCTTATTTTTACTGAAACGACCGAGTTTATTTATGCTTCAAGGTTTTAATAAAGCGTATTATTTAATGAAATTCCTTATACACGGTAATTAAAATTATTTGATTTGATTATTTAATTTTCTACCCTGGTCTAAATATGAGTATTTTCCCCCTATTTGAATACAAATAATCCCACTTATTTGAATTCAAATATAAAACATTTAGACAAAAAAAATTACAAAAAAACTGCCTATCTCTCTCTACCCTTATCTATCTAACTTACCTACTTTGTCTCCAATCGAAAAAAAAATATTTACACCTACCTATATCCCTATCCTATTCCTAACTCTCACCTAATTCTATAAACTGAACTTATCCCTAACTTCATCCTACTTATCCATCTAATCCTATATACATCCTATATACCTATCCTATTCCTAACTTTTAACTAATCTTCACTATACTTTACTTCCCCCTACCTAATCCTATATGCCTATCCTACTTTTACTCTATTCCTAACTCTCCACTAATCTTATATGAAATATCTATACTTAACCTATCTTATTTTCTTCCTACATTTAATCTTTATTCTCATCCTAAACCTATTTCTAATTATCTCCCATATTTATCCTATACCTAGCTTTATTTTCTATATCTATACTAAAATTCACCTATCTCTATCCTTTGTTCATCAAGTTATTTAAATCTAACTCTCTTCTTGACCCTCCAAGTCTTTCGTCTAACTATCCTATTCCTAATTCTCCTGTGGTGCTGGTTCTCCGGTATAAGGGAATAGTAGGTTGACGTGAAACCGTCCCCTCTCATTTCCCGTACCTACTTCCCTTAATAAATATGTGCACTCCCCTACTACTTCACCTATCTCAAAAGGTCCCTCATATGGCAAGTGTAGTTTAGCACATGTCATCTTATCTCTCTTCCCTACTCTCAAGCTTTTTACTACTACCTGGTCTCCCACTTTAAATTTTACCCTCTTTCTAATTCTTGCGTTCATCTTCCTTGTATATTTTTCAGCTCTCTTCCTTAACCTCTCCCTCACATCTACCAAAAGTTGTTGAATTCATCATCCCTAGGCACAATTTGCCATGGTCTATCGGGATACTGTTGCTTGATCAGCATGATGGGACTGGTTTCTGTCACGGTACTAGGGTTTCATTGATAAAAGATTCAACCTTGGACAAATTGTCCTCCCATAAACGATGATTCCTATGTGAAGCTAAACGCAAAACTTAACCGTCTCTTGAATATATCGCTCAGCTGGATTCGCTTGAGGATGCCTTATGCTACAAAACACCACTTTAATGTTTTGCCTCTCCCAATAATCTCTAAATCTTTGATTATTAAAATAAGTAGCATTGTCTGCTAATACCCGTTTAAAAGTTCCTACTTCCTACAAAATTGTTCCAATTTCTTGTTTGTTCCGACTGTGTTACAATCCCGAGTGGGATATAATTTGGTAAATTTCGAAACACATCAGTCACAATCAGCACATGTTTGTGTCCTTTTGTACTTCGGACTAGATTGCTCAAATAATCAATAGCAACTAAGTCCAGGGATTTTGTACGTGTATACTTTGTACCACATCCTGACTCGTACTATTTTGTACTTTCCTAAAGTACATAAGTGACAAGTGTTGATGACTGACTTTACTAATCCTAAGTCTTTAGTTGAAAAAACGTTTCCCTAAAATTAACCATGTCTTTCGGATTCCTATGTGACCATATCTTAAGTGCAGATCTTTGATAATTAATTTTGCTTGTACCCTATCCACTACATACACTTCTAATTCTTGAATTTTTTTACACAAAAAGCCGTTTCTCATATGGAAATTTTTAAATCCCGGTTCGTTTTCTAACTTCGTTCTAACAATCTGTAGCTCCTCACTCTGCCTCTGGTTCATCAAGATCTCCTCTTCTCCATATACTGAATCATTTTGTAGTAGACTGTTCATGGCAATCATGATGTCACACGGTCTTTTGTTATCCATGTCCCTGTTTCTACTAAACGCGTCTGCTATAAAATTATTTTCTCCTTAATATATTTAATCTCAAAGTCAAACTCCTGTAGTAACAACCCCCATCGATATACTCGATTGTTGGAAAATCTCGTATTCATCAACGCACACAACGCCGAATGATCCGTTTCGATTACAAAATGTCTTCCTATCAAAAAATTTTAACTTCGTAACACCAAACACCACTGCAGCCATCTCCTTTTCACTAATCGTGTAATTTACTTCATGCGGCTTCAGTGTGCGTGAAACAAAAGATATGGGCACCTCTTCCCCTCTTGTACTTGATACAACTCTGCTGCTAACGCACTATCCGATGCATCCGTCCTCAGTACGAAACCTACATCAAATCTGGGATGCCTCAAAATTAGTTGGTCGTGAAATTGTTCCAACAGTGTTAGATATGCTGCCTCTTGACTTTCCGTCCAACTCCATCTTACTCCCTTCTTCAGAAGTTTAAACAATGGACCCGCTTTTTCAGCAAATCCCGGTACAAACTTTTATAAAAGTTAAGGACCCCAAAAGCTCTTAATTTCCTAATGTTATTAGGTCTCGGATATGTCAAAAGTTTGGACAATCTTTCTTTATCGATACACATACCTTGAGTGTTCACCACATACCCCAGAAATTTAACGGTTTTGAAAAAATTCACATTTTTCTATATTCAGCCTCAATCCTGCTAATTTAAGCTCTAATAATATCCGTTCTAAATGAGAGTAATGTTGTTCCTCAGTTTCACTAAAATTAAAATATCATCCACATAGTGTATGCAGAATTGCTCATATGCTCCTAAAATTGCTTGCATTGCCTTAATTAATGCTGCACTTGACGTTGACAAACCATACGGTACTACCTTAAAATTATAGATTTTTCCTCTACGGAAAATCCTGTGTACCTTCTAGAATCTTTGTGTAATGGAATCAGCCAGAATGAATTCCTTAAATCTAATTTACTAAAAATAAACTTGCCACTTAATCTCGTCAAAAGTGTGTCCATGGATGGTGGACAATGGAATTGCGGTTTGGTCCGTTGGTTAATTTTTCGTGCATCTAAACATAAACGAATGCTATCATCCTTTTTCTTAACTACCACCAACGGATTTATGAAATGAGTGTTTGATACCTCTATTATGCCATCTTCCAACATTTTATTTAATTCTGCCTTTACCTGCTCCCGATATGCTGCTGGAATTGGATAAACCTTTGCGTTGAACGGTTCTGAATTATCCACTTCCAATCTGTGCTCATAGCCTAACGCTGTGCTTGCTTCTACCCCACTAATTCTGCATGTTTTCGTAATAAAGCTTGAACCTCTACTCTCCAATCCTCTGGACATCTTATCGTGTTGATCTGTTTACCTTCATCATCCTCTACCTCTACTACATTAATACTAAACCCCGTGTCATCCTCTGTGACTTCATAACTGCCTTTCCATGGCACTACCCTATCCTTAATTCTTATTACCTTCCTTTCCATATCTATCAAAACCCCTAACTTCATCATACAGTCAACACCTAAAATGCTCTGAAACTTCAGTCCAGGTACAATTACAAACTCCTGTTCACAGCTTAAATCTCCTATATCTATCCTAAGCACCACAACACTATTTACTACAGCAAACTTCTTTTTATTTGGAGCTACTAAATGGCTACGTTTTATAGGCATAATTCTATCACAAACCTTATCCCTAATTTTGCTGACGAATTCCTCCGATATTAAACTCGCCTCTGCCCCGGTATCAAGTAATACTTCTACATTATTCTCAAAATTTCTAAATTAATAATTGGCAAACATAATTTTTCCTCAGTTTCTGGCTCTACTTCCTCCTCAATTTTGAAAAATTCACGTGGATGTTCGTATACATTTACACAGAAATCTAGTGGTCTGTCGCGTTCTAAAAATCCTGTCTCATCCTGTTTTCCGTGCTTGGTCCTGGTTGTCCTTCTACAACCTGTGCGTACGTCCTACTCGTGTTAATATCCGTGTCCCTATCTCTATTCGGCGTGCTGGTCACAGTCCTGTTTACTTCCGGTAAACTGTTCTGTCTCGTGTAACTAGGTCTTGGCGTCGGTCCCCTAGTCGCACTATTGCTCCTGTATTCCTGTCCTCGTCGTTCCCAATTCGGTCGAAAATTTCTGTTGTAGTCAGGCCGTCTCGGATAATTCGGTGTCCTGTTGTCAAACCTAACTGTGTTAACGTTTCGTTCTCGTATCTCTCTTGTCCGTCCAACACATACATCGTCATATCTCTGTAAATACTCTAAAATGTCTCCCGTTCTGTGATGTTTTGTAAGGCCACGTGTTGTCTAATTTCCAGTTCAAAATGTCGTGATAGGTACTTGATTATCTGTCTGTCCGTCAATGGTGGATTCAGTTGTTTGGCCACACTGTACTTGCGGATGGCATATTGCTCCCTAGAACCTGCAAACTCTCCCTTAAATTTTCCTGTAATCAAGTCGTCCCTAATCTGATCCTGTTTGTGATCACTCCAGTAATGTTGTAAAAATTTGTTTTCAAAGTCCTGATACGTGTCTATGTCCTGTCCTACTAAATTGTACCATGCCTCCGCATTGTCCTTTAATAAAGCCTTTATCGTATTTAGTTTAGTCTGTTCGTCAAACAAATTTCCCACTAGATTTCTTACACTATTAATAAAAATTTGTGGATTTACCCTGTTATCGCCATAAAACTTCATGTGTTGGTCCAATGATACTCCACCTGTAGAAAATCTGGGACCATCCCCCCGTTAAATTTGACATGTTGTATTTAATACTACTAACTTCACGTTCTACCCTGCCTAACTGATCCCTACATGAGTCCGTCACTTCAGTCATTTTCACATTAATCTCTTCTTCACAAAAAAATGCGTACTTCGGACCTTAAATGTCCCATTTCCTGTCGAAGACCTGTAATATCACGCTCATTTTATCAACCCTATTTTCAACTTCTCCCATTTTTACGGTAAGACTGTTTTAAATTCTGTAAATTCTCTCGTCGATTTTTCTATTTTATTCCCTAATTCCTGATTTAATTGGTCAAATTTCCGATTTGAGTCCTCTCTCGCTCTATTCGATTCATCGCTTAGCTGTTCTAATTTTCTATTGGATTCCTCCCTAGCTAATCGCATTTCCTCTAACATTCTCATCATTAACTCATTTCCTTGATCCCCTGATTCCGTCATCGACTGATCTCTACTGCCTCCTGCTTCTTCCATTTTCGAATTTTTCCCACACAATGCACTATCGTCACTTCCAATTTCCACTCCTTGACTCCTTAACCACTCCTTTTTCTGCATACGTTCTAATCACTCTCACACACTCTAAAATACTTTTAAATTTATCCACAAACAGAAACTCTCTCTCTCAGATCGCCAGTTTCCTGGAATAAAATAACAAAAATTTTATTTGGAACTCGAGCCTCACTTTTGGGTCGCCAAGAATGCTGTGAAACCTTATAAATCACCTGGTCCGTTGATTCCTTCTGTTAATCGCCTCGGCTGCTCTTCTAGATAACTTCCATTCTCAATCATAAAAATTAAACAACACATTCCTACCACAAACATCAACGTTAACTCTATTTACATCAATATTCAGAATACATTAAATTTTCAAATTAAATTTGAACATAAAATTCAGTTTTAAAAGAATTTCCGGATTAATTTTATTATCATTTTACTGTGCATCCAAAATTAAAGTCCTTGTTGGATGCCTACTAATTAATATAACAATATAAGCAGACCGGAGTCTGAGTATAAAGGAGCATCTACCACCCCTTTACGTTAATTAACCAGGTTTGTCTAATTGAGCTCAAAGACCTACCCAAAGTTTCATCCTATTCCCGAACATCAAAACAAAATACCCCTTTTACTTAAACAAGCAAATTTCATCTTAAAATTAAATTTTATGGTTAGAAAAATTCCACTAATGTCTATTTAAAGTAAATCAATTATAAAGTCATTCAATACACACAAAAATGTCAAACAAAATAGTACAATTTACCTGAAGGTTATTGTCCTCGTAGCTTCAGTGTAATCGTCCCTTTGTAAATCACACCATTCCAACCGGATTCTATTTACAGCTTCAAGTTGTCAACGCTTTAAAATGTTCTCCATCACCATTAATTTAAAGTTGTTTCTAGGCTTTTCCGGAACTCATCTGTGTATATCTGCTTCTGGTTCAGTGGATGCAGACACATTTACGAACCATTTAGTCATTAACACCCCCGCAAAATAGCAAAGAAATTCATACTTCCTTTTACCAATATTACCAATATACGCCAAAACTGCCTACTTCTGGGTATACATTTGTCGTTGTAAATTTTACTAATTGGTACCGTGATAATAAACTTTTATTACCTTGTATCTAAGTGCACTGAAGTACATTCATGTTAGCACGTAAAATAACCAACTATTTTGAGTCACTAAAATATACTAGCACACTTTAAATTATTTAATCAAACTAAAATGCACTGTTTAATATCAAGTCGCGGATGCACGAGCTTTTAACGCATCGAATCGTCGAAAGTCTAAGAGTCTAAGAGAGAGAAACACATATTCCCGCCTGTATATATAGCGAATAGCCGACACGTCGCTTTGTTCCCTAAAACGGGTAATTCCAATGAATTCCTCATTCTACGTTCCCAGTCTGTAGCCTGCACGTCGATTTTATGAATTTAGTACTCACCCCATTGAGATCTCAGAAAATTTCAACACGGCCCGCAAAGTTGTCCGAGAAAAACTAATTACTTTTATACAGAAATTGTTGTTCTACCTCTGATATATGCATCCTATTTTTAACCAATCGCAGCCCCTTGACGTTGCTTAAATCCCGCCCTTTTACAATATGTGTCTTTGCTTGACGCATTTTCTTTTTCCTTTTCTAACCTGTTCGTATTGGTGCAAATTTATATTCTTTATTATCGATTATATTTTAGTCCACGCGGACTGTTATCTGGGTTTAATAAACCCGTATCGCACATTCTCGTAAATACTAAGTCCCGGTTTCTCCAAGATTCTTTGAAACATTAATTATTTGCCAAATTTACGCAGAATGAGCTTTTTTAAAAATACGCAGGTGTTCTGTATTTCCTGCTAAAGCATCTGATCGTTTCCAATATCCTTAGAATCAACATGTTTATCCAAACAAATTAACTTGAAATTGCCTTTTAAAACACGCAGGGGTGTTCAAACGTAACATTTTAAATAACCTTCCTACGATTTGACTATTATTGGGTTTTCACAAGCCTTTTATGCTTATTATATGTTATTAACGGTTTAATTAACTCCAATTAAAATTGATTTCCATCCTTTTCATTTTTTAGCGAATACACCTTAAATATTAATTATTATATGTACACTTTGTTTTACTACCGGTTACTTAAACTAGGGTTAATTAATATAAACTTTGCACGTAATTTCCATTTGTTTAGGAATAATTAAATTATCCACTGCGCTTTTCAATACTGCTTCTTTTGATGTAAAGCGTCTTATAGATAATTTAAATTTCTTATTTTTACTGAAACGACCGAGTTTATTTATGCTTCAAGGTTTTAATAAAGCGTATTATTTAATGAAATTCCTTATACACGGTAATTAAAATTATTTGATTTGATTATTTAATTTTCTACCCTGGTCTAAATATGAGTAATATATATTAGATAGTTAATTACACAAGGTAAGTAATATATATATATATATATATATATATATATATATACGGTATTAATTAATAAAATGGAATAATAACTTAAACTTTTATGCAAGCCTAAATGATAATTTCAAATCGAGCTAGTATTTGAAAAATGAAAAATATAAGGTCCCAGACGAGATTCGAACCTTTATCTTTGGCTATCGCGGTCGATACTTTTTCCAATTACGCCACTGGGACTGACAGTGTCAAATTTTTGACTTATATCAGGTATAGATAGTAAGTGACGCTCAAAATCGCGGCAGTATGCCAACTTGACTTGTGTAATTATCCAATATGTATATTTAGTAGTTGATTTACAGCCGTGATTTTGAGCGTCGCTTCATGTTTCTATCTGACATAAGTCAATAACTTGACACTGTTAGAAATGATTGACTAAAACGTTAAACGTATTTGATAGTTAGGTTGAACTTTGGATACGTACATGATTTAGATTTGTATAACTTTCCAATTGTGTCACACGTCTTGGTGCCGTAATTGGTAAACCCATCGGCCGTAAAAACCAAAGATACAGGTTCGAATCAGGTGCGGAACCTTATATTTTCTAACTTTCAATTACTAGCTCGACTTGTAATGATCACTTAACCCTTGAATAAAATTATAAATTAATATTTCATTTATTAATTATAATACCCTAGTACTAATCAACTTGCCTTGTGAATATTTAATAGTTGGCTTACAGCCTTGATTTTGTACAGCGCTCTATGCTGTCACGTGCCAAATTGGCAATGACAAGCGGTAAACCTGCTAGCACATCAGACTCAGCTGTGGCTCGGTAGCTACAGCAAAGATGTTAGTGGATAATAAGGGGCGGCGCGACTCGTAATGTTTGAATACGTGCGACGGTACCTTCGTCGATCAATAGATATTGCGGACAACACCCTCATTTTAGTTCGGTTTTGCGTAAAATGGCACAGATTCTTTGTTTTTTTAGAAGACTGCAAAATAAGGAACGATTCGCACGTCCCGGAAAAGAACCCAAATGACGAAGTAATAGAGTAGGAATATCTGAAACTTTTAGTAAGCTGTTAACCAAGCCTTTGACGCCTCCAAGGTTCTGCAGGAATCTATAAGCATAATCAAATTCTGGCACCTGTCTTTACGGTCAATCACAAATAAATATTGGTCATCGATCGTAAAACATTAACCATGCATTGATTTCAATTCTGCCCATAATCAACAGTCGCAGGAGTAAAATTATCGGTTGCTGGAAGACACCTTTCAACAGCGGCAAATGTTTGGTGGTTTGATATGCGTCAATTTGAAAATCTTTCTTGGTATACTTTCACCGACTGTCGACCACTTCCTTGGTAATGACCATAAACTAATATCATATCGGTCATTCCTGCGTTCGTGTAGGGTACGGCCATAGCAAAAAATTCAAGAATGAAATGGTAACTTTTAAAATTATGATAAAAATTTGTTAGACTGAATCGTTTGACAATACTCTTTTGTAATTAATGACAATGCTTAACATCGTTTAGTCGTTGCTACAATACACGTTATTATACAATAAAACGTATAAATGCTATTAGCTCAGAACCGCCTTCTCGAAACGACATCTACAAGGTATATACTTTTTGGAGAAAAAATGTCAGGGAATAAAAATTTTGAACCATAAATTCGATATACCAAAGCACAAAAAAATTACGGGGTTTTAAATGTAGGCAAACGGCTGGTGGTTGCACCCTTTGCGAGGTACATCAAAACTATTATAAAATCTGAATTTCCCATCTTGAAAGACCCTTCGATAGCAAATTTCATTCAAATTCATCTATTATTAGATACCTATTTAAAAAAATAGCTTAAAAAATAATAACTTTGACACCCTGTATCTTGGAAACTTTCAACTTTAGGACTAAAGTAAATTGGGCTAGATCCTCATATTTTAGTCTCAAGAATTTGTGGTAAATTTTGTACAGACCTTTTAAAGATACCCTGTATGTGTATTTATATGCGTTTGCGCGCGCGCGCTTGTGTATGTGTATGTGAACATGCATATGTCTGGTGTGTGCGTACATACGTTTGTATGTACGTGTGTGTATGAGTGCGT
Organism: Platerodrilus igneus; assembly: GCA_036346225.1. Taxonomy (NCBI): domain Eukaryota; kingdom Metazoa; phylum Arthropoda; class Insecta; order Coleoptera; family Lycidae; genus Platerodrilus; species Platerodrilus igneus. The sequence continues at coordinate 6,227,873 of JARFIW010000131.1, read as the reverse complement.
GTGCGCGCGTGCGTGCTTTTACGCTAGTATTTCTGCGTGCATTTGAACGTGTATTAGTAAGTAACACACTGCATATTTTCTACTATACGTTTTACGAAATTAATTAAATTCGAGGAAACAAAGCGTCTTCTGAAACTCCTTTGTTATTTTAGCTTTGTTTTGTAGTTTCAAATCTGTTTCGTTTTACAACATACCATTACAAAGGCAACTTTTTCATCTAAAACAAAGCAGGGTATACATTAAAGTTGATTTACTAATTCAAACATTACCCTTATATCAACGAATAAAGGAAGAAGGAAAGCCTTACATAAGTTTTCAAGGTTAGAATATTCATATTTAAACAGCATGTAAACTGTTAAATACAGGCGTAATACATTTTTAAAATACTTTTTAAAAATCAGTTGAACTCTGCTCTCAGAATATATCGTGCTAATGCATAAAGCTAGTTAGTTTTCCATCAAGTAAAAATATGTCTGTAGTTTTGACCCCTTGAACGTAATACATTTATTGTTGAATCACGCAAGTTTCCAGCTGAGATCAATTGTTTGTTGCTTAATAGTAGAAAAGAAATGCTGAAACTACATGATTGTAATTCACTGCCATATAAAGTCAATTTATTCAGAAATGAGCTTCTCATTTCCGTAAGCTTGTTTCATCCGCTTTATAAATTTGATCTCTTCAGTTCTGGCACATGTCTAGCAAGAATTTCGCTGTAGGAATACTTTTCTTTATTGCATGTGTATGTATTGTGGTGTTCTCATTCTATTCTATATGCGTGCTGTAAGTTGTTTTATGATACACACAAACGTATATTAAAACATGCCAAGTATATTAATAAGCAGACACTTAGTGGTGTTACACGTGATAACGTCGTGGTATTAGTTTTCTACGTTCTCTATAAGCGTTTAACTTTACTTCAATTCAAACAATCTTAAGTGAATGCGTTTCCTTCAAGGTGGTTATGTATCAATGATCTTTTATGTTTCGACTCAAAATAATCTTATCGATGTAATGCCGTAGAGTTAAAGGTATCGTTTAGTTGCTAAAATTTAACCTAACTGGTCTATAAAGCATAGGGAGTTCTAGGTTTGATGAACCGAAAAACTCGCTTTTACTCAGAACAATATTAAATATTAAAACGAACATAATCTTGCTTTTTTCCGTGGCGGAAAATTTTGACATTTAATGTTTCTTGACAGGTAACAAAATCTCACTTTTTATGAATTTACTTTTTTCCCCGGGAAAAAGAATGAGTACTTTTTCCTCCGCTATGTGCAAATAAGTAACCACTCGCAGAATTAAACTGACAGATATTTGATTACTTTAAAGGTTTTCTTAGCAACGCAAATCTAATCGTCCCTATAAGTACAATAGCCTACTTGTTTGAAACTTCAAATTTGACATCGATTGATTTTTTGACTTTAATATATTGTACTATTTTTTTCGATCCATTTCGAATGGACCTGAACCTTGCCGAAGTTCTAAATTACTAGAACAGGTGAAATGGCTTGCGTGTTCTAATGAGCTAAAGAGCCAAACTACAGGTCCAACCAAAGTAGTAGGGTCGTTAGTGAGGAACCAGACTAAGACAGGTCCCCAAAAGAGGGCAGCGGCTCTTTCGGTACTTAGATTGGCAGAGACCATAGGGGTCGGTATGGCAGTCTAAGACACACTACCGCGATGTGGAAGGCAACGGGAAACCACCACATTATCTCCCAAGTACACAGCGTACTTAAATTGTTACAAACATGATGGCATTCTCAGGGGTAAAAGATTCCGGAGTTAAAATAGTTCCCCATTCGGATCTCCAGGAGGGGACTACTTCGGAGGATGCGATCGAAAAGTTAAAAATAAGAGTCGGGAACATTCTGCGAGTCGTAGCGTGGAATGCTAAAAGTACAAAGCAAGTAGGTAAGCTAGAGAACCTGAAAATCGAAATGAATAGGTTATCACTAGACATAGTAGGGATCAGCGAAGTTCGTTGGCCAGAAGCGGGGGATTTTTGGAGTGGAGACTTCATGGTAATTCATACAGGAGCAAAGGAAGGAAATTTGGGTGTGGGGATAGTTATGTGGATAAAGATAGGATGCTGTGTAGAAAATTAGTTACAAAAGAACGAAAGAGTACTCATGGTTAGATTAGAATCTAAACCGGTAAACACAGTAATAATACAAGTATACATGCCCATCTCTAGCTACAGTGACGAAGAGGTAGAAGCGATCTACAAAGATATCGAAGACATATTAAGATACGTAAAAGGACATGAAAATTTAATAATAACGGGAGATTTTAATGCCGTGGTAGGTGAGGGTAGAGAAGGAGCGGTAGTAGGTTTATTTGGTTTAGGCACGAGAAACGACAGAGGAAATAGGCTGGTAGAATTTTGCGACAAGAACAATTTAATCATCACAAACACATTATTTCAACATCATGCTAGAAGACGATATACGTGGAAGATGCCAGGAGATATAGGAAGATATCAAATAAATTACATTCTTGTTAGACAACGGTTTAGGAATCAAGTAAAAGACTGTAGAAGCTACCCAGAAGCAGATATAGATACTGACCACAACATCGTAATTATGAAGGCCGCACTTAAATTTAAGAATGTGAAAAAAAGAAACGGAAAAAAGCACTTGGACTTAGAGAAACTAAAAGATAAAGATATTCAAGAAAGATTAAAAAAAAATCAAATGAATTGCTCAAAGATATCGGGAAAATATCTGATACTAAGAAGTAGAAACAGAATGGAATAACATTAAATCCAGCCTAGACATGGCGGCCAAAGATATCCTGGGGTATACACAAAAAGAAAATAAGAAACCATGGATAACAAAGAATATCCTGAATTTAATAGAAGAAAGACGAAAATACAAAAATAAATCAGACGAAACAGGAAAACAGAGATACAAAGCCATAAATGGGAAATTATTTGCAAATGCAGGAAAGCTAAAGAACGCTGGATAATTGAAATGTGCAAAGAGGTACAAAACTAAGATGGAAATAGGAAAGAGAGATAAAGCATACAAACTAATTAGAATCAATTTTAGGGATATATAACCGTATAGTAAAAATATAAGGCACGCTGGAGGAAACGTCATTATAGAAAACGTAAAGAAAGTGAGTAAATGGCAAGAATATATAGCGAATTTATATGCAGGAGAGGATCTAACTGCATTAGAACAGGAATCAGACATTGAAAATGATGACTTGGGATATTCTATGCTTAGAGATGAATTTGAATTAGCATTAAAGAGTCTGAAAAATGGTAAGGCGCCGGGTACAGATCAGGTGCAAGCAGAAACTCTAAAACCCGCTGGACAAGCAGTAACAGAACGTCTCTTCCAACTTGTAAGCTATATGAGACAGGCGAGATACCCAAAGATTTCAAACGTAACATCATAGTAACTATACCAAAAAAAGAAAGGCGCGGATGGATGTGAAAATTTTCGAACAATAAGTTTGACAGAACACGTGTCCGAAATATTAACTAGAATTGTACAAAGACGAATGGAAAAACGGGCTGAAAATATACTAGCTCGAAGAGTGATAATGGAGAAAACAATAGAAAAATGGGAAAGCGTGTACATAGGGTTTGTAGATCTGGAAAAAGTATTCGACAATGTAAAATGGAAAAAAATGTTCGAAATACTAAAAAAGATTGGAATGAGTTATGGGGATAGACGAATAGTACATAGCTTATACAAAGAGCAAACAACATTAATAGAAGGAACGTAGAGAAGTAAACGTTAGGAAAGGGGCGAGACAGGGATGTGCCCTATCCCCATTAATTTTTAACTTGTACATTGAAGATGCAATGAATACTGTCAAATGCAGGAAGACATTTGAAATTACTATGCAGGAACAAAAAATTGATATGCTTATATTTGCAGATGATATAGCAGTATTAGCGGAAGAGTTAGAAGCTGCCCTTAATGAAATGGAGACGGTTCTAACAGAGAGATACAGTATGAAAATTAACAAAACTAAAACTGAAGTACTAGTATGCAAAGGAGGGGATAATAAATCAAAAATAAGAATACAAATATGTAACACGAAGTTACAAGAGACTAAGGATTTCTGCTATCTAGGAAGTCAAATAATGCAAGATGGGAAAAGCACAAAAGATATAAAACAAAGAGTAGCACAAGGTCGTGCTACATTTAATAAGAAAAAGCAACTACTGTGTTCAAAGACAACATACATAGAAACAAGAAAAGATTGCTTAAAACATATGTGTGGAGTACAGCAATGTACGGCTGTGAAGTCTGGACAATAGGAGAAGCGGACAGGAAAAAAGTAGAAACCTTTGAAATGTGGTGCTACACACGTATGATGAAGATATCATGGACAGACAAAGTTAAGAACAAAGAGGTACTAAAAACGGCAGGGGAAGAAAGAAATATGTGGAAAACAGTGAAAAATAGGAGAGATAGAATGATAGGCCACATACTAGGGCATGAGGGAATAGTGCGGAATATATTAGAAGCAGAGATAGGAAAAAAGAGAAGAAGAGGTAAGCCTAGGTTAGACTACTGCACTCAGATAGTGAAAGATGTAAGCTGTAGGAGCTTCAGCGAGATGTATAGGTTAGCTCAGAATAGAAATCAATGGAGGTACGGTTCCAACCAGTCCCAAGATGGATAAATTAATGACGGGGAAAGTAACTGTACTTAAACATGATGATTATTATAAACAACTACAAGAATTCTCGAATAATGTTAATTGTGTGAAAGGATTTACTGAAAAACTATTATTTCGGCAGATGTCTAACTGTTGGAGGATCTTGGCAGCCACAGGCTTCTCAACCACCTACACTGAATCTCGGTGAAATAGGGCATAAAATTAGAAAACAATTGAAGGGAAAGCGAGCTGTGTACATGCTGTGTGAAAATTTCAGGGAACTGTGTAGGCTAGCTCAGAATATAAATAAGTGCAGGGACGTGTCCAACCAGTTTTGAGACGGAGAACCTAATGACGAAAAAATAGCGCAGATAAATCTGATTATTATTATAAGCAACTACAGGTGTTGGTTGTGAAATATCTGATGCTAATGTTGACTGTGCGAAAAGATATATTGGAAAAATTATTGAATCGGTAAATGTTTAAGTGCTTGAGGAACTTAGCAGTCACTGGCTGTTTACCTCCCTTCACAATCACTGAATATCGGAGAAATAAAGTTTATAATTGTAAAACAATAGAAGGGGACCGAACTGCATCTAACAAGAAAGAACAGCGCCTATGATGAAAGACAACAAACTTAGAACAAGAAGAAAATTGTTGAAAGCATATGTGTGGAGCACAACACAGTATGCCTATGAAATGCGGGCAGTCTGAAAAGCAGACAGAAAAACGGTAGCAGACTTTTGAAATGCTATGCTTCAGATGTATGAGGATGATAGCATGGACAGACAAACTTAATAACAAATAGATTATAAAAATAGTAGGGGAACAAAGATTTCTGGGGAAAAAAATAGAAGAAATAGAAGGGCGGAATACGTTCTAAGGCATTTTTGGTGAATTGTATGAGATATATTACAAGCAGAGATAGGAAAAATAAGGTAGATGAAGACCTAGATGACAGTGATAGATGCAGACTGTGCAAATTTCATGGAAATCTGTAGGTTAGTTCAGAATAGGAAACAACGATGGTACGCGTCTAACCAGTTCCAGGATGATGATGATTTTTTTCAATATTAAATCATTGTTTTGCCTGTCACAGAAGAAATAGTGTATTATACACGAGTAAAAGTGTAGGATTTTAACTCTCGGTGTTTTGTCTTCCTCCACTTCGCGTCGGGAGACAAACACACCTCGAGCTAAAATCTAGTACTTTTTCACCTTGTATAATAAATAACTATTAAGGATTCAAAGAAAAACTACGAATCAAAAAATATCTTTGGCTCTCCCCGTAATTTTTTTTTTTATTTAATATGTTGATAGTTTTATCGTATTAAGGTAACATTAGCTAACTAACTGCATCAGCAACCTAATAGAGATATAGAAATTGTAGCAACCTTAGAACTAACGACACTTTCTCGTGTATGTAGGATTTTACCTTAGTGATTTAGTTAACATTTAGTACTTATATTAAGTTAGAACTTCTTCACGTTACGCCAATGCCACTGGAATGCAAGGGAACAGAAAGCAAGTTACAGTAAATTTGCCAGATACACAAAGAAATAACTCCTGAGGGGAAAGCGGGTGACGAGCGGGCATTAGCCACTTGAACCCCGGCGAGCGAAGGTGGTTAGACGCACGACTATGCCAATCTTCTAAAACGACGTATGTAAGACGACTGGCCTGAAGGATGATGATACTTTCAGAACAAAGACGGGATGCTTCAGATTGAGCCGTGATCTGTAGTGAAATTACTATTATGATTGTAGTTGTTCGAACACTTTTCAAAGTGACGCAAATTGGGGATTATAACGTGTATATTTTATTCAATTATTAGCAACTATTATACGTTTAATTACTTGTTATGTTTTATGTTTCATTTATGATGTTTAGTGCAAAGCCCCGAGAAAGAAAACTCCTAGACAAACGATAAAACCTACATTTTTGGGGGCTCGTCCTCCCGCGATCGAACGATAATCGTGTAAATCTTAAATTCCCGCGTTTTATCACCCTAAAATGCATTTGTGAATAAACAGTTAAAACGCGCGCATGGTGTTTAAAATTATCAAATTCAACACATAGAGGAACACAAAATCGCCCTTAGTTGTAGCCAGGTATTTTTCCAAAGCCGTGTGTAAAAACGAGGACAATGAGCAAGAATTATACCTACAGAAGTTGAATTCCAACAAGGAAAAGCCCAAGTTTAGGACATACAATGGAAGGTTTCTAAGAAAGAAAAAGCGAACAATAGAGAAGGTAGATTTGGTCATGATATTATGTTTGTTTTTAGGTTATGTTAATTTCAGTTATAAGCATTCAATGTTTTAACAGATGTTGTTTAAACAGCTTTCTCACTTAAGGAAACATACTTTTATTCATGTAAGTATTACAAATAAGCATTTACCTGACCTTATGTCTTTAAGTACAGTTTTACGAAATTACCTATTAAAATATAACTTTTGTTGTTTTCTTAACTTTAGAAGACAGGTTTTTGAAACTTTTATGTTACATTCTAAAAACTGCATTATGGATTTACATATTGAACTAATAATATCTTAATTACCTTCACAAGAAAACCTTGTGGTTAAACTTCTTGATTTCCGTTAATATCGTATACCTTATATATATATATATATATGTCTTGAATATTTTATTCACAATGAACGTTTCACATTTAAAATCCCTCGAATTGATCTACGAGCTGGAGTGTAGGAGTATCATCGCAGCTAGCAATCAGAATGATAGGCGATCTCAACTCAGGGCTGTTTTGGCACAGGAAACCAAAGGCATTGCTATCTTAAAGAACCCCGTTGGCGACTGGCCACTCAACGTATCGGAAATTAAATTATCTTTAGATGATATATCGGGTATAATAAACAAAACAGATCCTGCGGCTACTAATATCGAATTAGGGAGATTGACTTTAAGAATAACCCACGTCAAACAGCGTGTCGAATTATTATCTTTATATAACGACGACCAAGCGACTCAATCTAAACAAAGTTTGTTGTCCGAGATGTTATTGCTTGAAGGAATTGTTTTAGAAAGACTTAATCCTAATGCAGACGTAGGTATATCGTTACCTTTTTCAAATCTTGTGCTTGCCGAACCTAAACCATTAGGAAAACCTATACCTGTATACAAATGGGGTCTCACTTTTGAAGGGTTTGATTCGAAGGTTTCTTTATCATCCTTTCTTGACCGGATTAATGATTTTAAAATTTCTCGCGGTTGTACCGACCAGGACCTATTTATCTCAGCTGGTGATTTGTTCGCAGGCTCAGCGTTAATATGGTATAGGAACATAAGACACCAAATTTCTACCTGGGAGGAATTAGTTGCCTGTTTAAAACGAGATTTCCTACCTTATGGCTACATTAACGACCTTTGGAACGAAATACGTAACCGAACCCAAGGTCCCGACGAAAATGTTGTTTCTTTTATTACCTCATTAGAAGCTTTATATAGCAGACTCGACAAAAAACCTTCCGAATCCGAAATTATCGATCAATTACTTAGAAATTTAAACCCCTATTTCTCAGAACGTTTGGCATTACAGCCCATATCTTCGCTAGCTCACTTTAAAGACCTTTGTCGTTCTCTTCAAGAAGTGAGGTCAAGAATTGACAAATATCGGCCACCGCCCGAGAAACTATCTGGTCTTTTAGAACCTGATTTAGCTTGCCAAGTTCGAGCTTCCCGTAAACTATCTACACTTAACGTTCCTCCTACCGTAACTAATACCGCACTTACCTGTTGGAACTGCAAGCGAAGTGGACATAACTATACTGTCTGCACATACCCTAGAAATATTTTTTGTTATGGTTGTGGTCGCTCAAATATTTACAAATCTAACTGCACCAACTGTAATCCTAACGTATCGGAAAACTCCCGTCGAGATATTTCAAATCAGGGTGTGAATATCTCAAGAAACCAAAATCGCCCTCAACACCAATCATCCAACGGACACAGACGCCAATAAATTCAAATTATAAAACTACTTCTAACGTTGTACCGTCATTAAATTTATCTAATAATAATACCGCTACTATTAATGTACAAAATACCTTACCTTCATTAGAGGAACTATGCTATACTACTCCAGCCGAGTGGTCTAAGTGGTTACAAACCGTCAATTCCTTTTATCATAAAAAGACTGCTGCCGTTTCACAACTTCTTAAAAAACCCTTCGATAACCGTCCACACTTATCTATCTCAATAGGTTCCTTAAATGTAATTGCTTTACTGGATACAGGTTCTTCATGTTCTCTTATAAATAACGAAGGTTTACATCAATTATCTCAACAAAATATCAAAATTCAAATTATTCCCGAAAAAACTTCCATAAATTTAGCTGACGATAATCAAATACATGTAACTGGTTCCCTTAAAATTCGAGTAGAATCTCTTGAACGTAACGTTTTATTTTTGATTGTCCCTGCATTAGCGTATCCTTTTCTACTAGACGTTGATTTCTGTAAACTTTTTAATCTGTCACTTTACTTTCAGGATTTTTCATGGCAAACCTCCATTAAAACGAATTCTTGTGCATCTACAGGAATATCTAACAAAATCTCTCTTACTGATTCCCAAAATGTAACCCTTAACGCTACAATCGACAAATTTCGCAAACTTAATACCTCCGAACTTGGTTGCGTTACAACGGCAACACACGTTATCTCTACAGGTGATGCCCTTCCCTTTAAGCAACGTCAATATCCCTTATCGCCTGCCTTACAAAAGCATTTACATGCTGAAATAGACAAAATGTTAGTATCTGGTGTTATCTCTCCTTCAAATTCACTATGGACCTCTCCTGTATTACTAGTTCGGAAAAAGAATGACGAATGGCGTGTCTGTTTTGATGGCAGAAAGTTGAACTCTGTTACTGTTCCAGACGCTTACCCTTTACCTAGAACTGACTCAATTTTAAGTCGGCTTCGTAACGCAAAATTTATCTCATCTATCGACCTTAGACAAGCTTTTTATCAGATACCTCTCGACTTATCTTCTCGTCAAAAAACTGCTTTTTGTGTCCCAGGCCGAGGTCTTTTCGAATATAATTTTTTGCCATTTGGTCTCTGTAACGCTCCACAAACCTTACAACGTACTATGGATCAAACGTTAGGTCCTATCTTACATCAAGAACGTGCCTTTGTATTTTTAGATGATATCTTAGTTATCTCAAGTTCTTTCGATGAACATATCGCCACATTAGATGAAGTTGCTGAACGTTTAAGCGCAGCAGGTTTTAAGATAAACTGGGAAAAGTCTCAATTTTGTCGTTCATCCCTCACATTTCTTGGTTTTATTGTCGATGGAACAGGCTTACGAGCAGATCCCGCTAAAGTTGATGCTATTACTAAATTTAAAACACCAAAAACTGTTACCGAAATCAAGCGTTTAATAGGAATGATTAGCTATTATCGCATTTTTCTACCTAACCTTTCAACTATATCTGCACCCATTACCGCTTTAATTAAAAATAAAAAGAAATCCCAAACTATCGAGTGGAATTTAGAATCCCAACAGACTTTCGAACAGATTAAAACATTAATCACTTCAGCACCTATCTTAATTTCTCCAAATTTCGATGATAAGTTTTATATTCAAACCGATGCCTCCCTTACTGGGTTAGGTGCAATGTTATTCCAGGTAAGCAATGGTTTAGAACATCCAATCGCATATGCGAGCCGTGCCTTAACTTCTGCCGAACAAAAATACTCTGCTACCGAACGAGAACTATTGGGCGTTATCTTTGGCATCGAGAAATTTAGAGGATATGTCGAAGGTACACACTTTACCGTAATCACTGATTGTGCAGCACTCACTTGGCTTAATAACTTGAAACAACCCGCAGGTCGTTTGGCAAGATGGAACTTGCGTATATCTCAATTTACTTTCGATGTTAGGCATAGGCCTGGCAAATTAAATATCGTACCTGATGCGTTATCTCGAGATGTTGTTTCCCTAAACCTTCCAAATTTAATTCTGGATACCTGGTACCTCAATATGATTAAAAAAGTTTCCGATAATCCCGACAAATTTCCTACCTTTCGAGTAACTAATAATAGACTGTATAAATTTGTATCCTCGTCCCCACATAAAATAACGAATATACCTGAATGGAAACTGGTCGTGCCCACTGCAAATCGCAGTGAGGTGCTCAAATTATGTCACGACGATCCCTTAGCTGCACACCTTGGTGTTACAAAAACTCTCGCCAAAATATCTGAATTATATTACTGGCCTACACTTAAGCAATCTGTTTGTCGCTACATTAAAAGCTGTAAAATTTGTGGCTCTCATAAGAGTTCACAAGACGCTCGCCCTGGTTTAATGGGTAACTTTAAACGTGTATCTTATCCCTTTCAATTAATATCGCTTGACTTATTAGGACCTCTCCCCCGATCGAAAAGAGGTAATCAATATCTTTTGGTGGTTACCGATTGGTTTTCTAAATTTGTTATGGTGCAACCCTTACGTAAAGCTACCTCCGCAGCAATAATTAAATTCCTAGAACAGAATGTCTTTCTTATCTTTGGTGTCCCCCAGATTATCCTTTGTGACAATGGTGCACAATTTATCTCTAAAGATTTTCAGAATTTCGTTAAAAGTTACAAAGTACAAAAAATTTGGTTTAACGCAAAATATCACCCCCAAGTAAACCCTACCGAGAGAGTAAATCGAGTGTTAATTACCGCTATTTCGTCTTATATTGATTCAGACCATACTACATGGGATGAACATATCTTTAAAATTGCTCAAGCTTTGCGTACATCTAAACACGAAGCAACCCAATTCACACCGTCATTTCTTGTTTTTGGAAGATATACCCCAATCGATGGGAGTTACTATGGTTTAGTGCCTGACGATACTAACGTAATTGAATTTGACGATAAAGTACGTTGGGACAAGGACCAACAGTCACTACCTTCTATCTTTAACGACGTTAGAAAAAATTTGTTAAAAGCTTACGAAAAGAGCAAGGACCATTATAACTTACGTAAACGAAATATTTCCTTTGCCTTGGGCGAACAAGTTTGGAAAAAGAACTATGTCTTATCGGATGCATCTAAGAAATTTTCTTCAAAATTGGCCCCTAAATTCATTCTTTGTAAAGTCACACGTGTTATTAGTCCCCTTATCTACGAACTTCAGGATACTGAAGGAAAACGCCAAGGCAGATGGCATATTAAAGACCTTAAGCCATTTTCTGCTGACCCAAATGCTAATTAAGTTTTTCATGTCCCATTCTCCTCACGATTTACCTAATATTTTTTCTTCTCACCATCAATTAGTATCTTTAATTACTTATTCCTTCTCTCATATAGTATATAATTTCTTACACGTTTAACTTTACTTACCTTAATTTAGCTATCTTTTTCTTTTCGTTGACTTTCCTTCACCATACCGTTAGATATATATCGCTTCATCCTCTACACCCCCCCAATATAACTCTGTCGTTTCATTTAATTAACCCTTGAAATTTTCCTACTACATATTGTTCGGTCTTTAGTATTTCTCTTATATGGTTTAATTGTATGGTAATTGTCGTAACTTTGGTTGAAATAACCCATTGAATTTTTATGATTGGTTTTAGCTGATGTTGAGTGGATGATTTTTTCTTTGGGCCAACATAGGAGTCATGACCTATGCCATTATAAGAAATAGTTCATATTCGCAGTTGCAAGAACTAGGATTATCTATTCCGTGTGTTTTTCTTCTGAATTATTGCGGTTGCCCACATTATACTACATCATTACACTATATCTTTATTTGTTTTTTCTACTAAATCAACATAACTTATAAACATTTTTTTCGTTGTTTTTTATTGAACTTTGTGGTGAGGTGCTATCGCTTCTTATTGTTATCTTATTAAATTCTCGGTTGTTTTGGCATATGGGGACAGTGTATCTGTATTTAACTGCTTATAATTGGGCATTTTTGTGTGTTTAGGGTGCTACCGATTTAAAAAAAAACTACCTTAAAACAGTTGTTTTTGTGTGTCTGTATCTGTGAAGATACTTTTAAGTTGTCGTGTCTATCTTTGTCTGATTTTCTTATCGTAGTCGAAGCACTCGTTAGGAAAATGATCGTACTAGTTCTCTTAGGAGCCTAGTGAATGTTAACATATGTTATATCTTATCTTGTCGGATTAATATCGCAGGTGGTCCTTCAGATTACGCTGTGTTTTATAGGGTCAATCCCATTTAAACGGCTCTACTGGAGCCACTCTTTTGTTGTTATCATTGTCTTGGGTAATAACTAGGCCAATATCTTTGTCTTCTTTATTATCTTCGATAATACCTTTAGGTTTAATATCGTTATCTTATTGATTACCTTTGGTAATAACTTAGTTTAGTATCGTTATCTTACCGATTACCGTTAGTAATAATTTTGGTTTAATTTATCGTTATCTTACCGACTACCGTTAGGAATGACTCCGAGTTATTTCGCGTTATCTTACCGGTTATCTTTAGTAATAACTTCTGTTTAAATTCATGTTACCTACTATCTCTTATAATCACTTTAACTTAATATCGTGTTATCTTATCGAGTATCTCAAATAATAACTAAAGCTTAATACCGTTATCTTATTCATTACCTTTGAGGATAACAACTTAAGCTTAATATCTTTACCTTATCTATTATCTTTAACATCAATTTGAGATCTTATCTTATCTTTTTATCGTCCTAACGTGTGGTATATATGACCAGACGTGGGAATTATTTTTTTCTTCTGAAATTTAAGTGAAAAAGCTAACCCGATTTAGAAATGTAATTTGTCAGGTTAGCATATAAGGATTTAGTAGGCGGTACTTTTGGTAAATTTGTTGATTCACAACTATGTTATGGACAAGTTTTAAATGTGCATCATTAGGAAACCAAAGTACCAGTAACAAAATTTGCTAGAGTGCAAGGTGACGCACTCCATGAACATTTTAAATTTGGGCACTTCTTGCCAAAAAAGAAGAATAGTTTGATGCGACACTCATGTGTGTTTGCACATAACAACTTATGTTAGCTTTAGTTAGATAAGTTTAGATAGGTTTAGATAGTTTAGGCGACTTGTCGCACCCGTGTTAGTTTAAGTAGTGTTTCATGCTCCCCGACAAATTTGTGCTGTCGGTAATTAGTGTAGTCACAGACTATCGGGCTACCTATTCCGTTCCTGGTACTTCGGTAGACGTGTTATCGGTCGAAAAAACCAGGTGGCGCCTTATATAAACATTTTGTAGGTTTTAAGTTAGGGTTTATATAGGGTAATTAGGATTTAGATTTTAAGCTGTTACTGTGCTAACAGACTTTTTCTTTTTTTAAGTTTTTTCTTTTGTGGCTTTGTCGCGATTGTTACGTGCAAACCGAATTTGCACTTTAATATTGTTAGTAGTTCAGTTTTCTTGATGTACGGAAGTTTCCCGCCATAATTTTCAAATACGCAAGACGCGGGAACATTTTAAATAGACTGGGCGGTGCTTCCGGCACGTCACAATAGTGAGTTTGCGCAAGTGTGTTTATCCCTATAGGGGTAAGGCAATAGTAGACAAAGAGTGGGGGGGAGTTTCGCGGTTCTCGCCCTTAAACGTGGCTTTTTGCCTGGTGGTGTGAAGTGAAGTGGACGTTTCTTTTTGGTGACGTACAGTTATCGTAGCTATGTAGAATCCCTTCTCTAATTACCTTTTGGTTTGTCTATCTTTACCTTCTTTCCGTCAACCCTTACATAGGTACAAATCTGCGCCACCGAAGGGCCTACCGACCTCCACATCTGTAGATGGAGAGACCCATGTTTACCGCCGCTAGCCGAGCTGTCCCTTACGTATTTGATAGCGTCGACGGATTCCGAGGACTTCAGAGGAGCGAACTGTGGCGCAATTCCGCCAATACCGGATTCCTTACGTAAGTAATTTTTACTTATTGTGTATTAAAAACGTAGTAATTTGTTGTTAAAATGATTCGCTTTATCCTTCTTTGTTTAATTTTTATATTGCTAATTATTGCGCAATATACCTTTTGTATTGGTAACTGTATTACAGGCTTTTAAGAGCCATCTATCGCCATTTCAATGTACCACCATCTAAGTGTAATATTTTGTTAATTGTTTTACCGACCAGGTTAACCTTCTAATCAAGTGTAACAATTAGCAGAGTAAGAAAAGGCAAGCAAATTAAGGTAGGATGCATGCTTCATTTTATGTCTTTGTCTGAAGAATGTGTGGCCTTTTGAGGGAAGTAAACAATGATAAACAAGATTTCGTTCAATAATAATTTTATTGTTATGGTTTGATTTTTTACGCTTAATTAGTTGTGTATTAATTAATTTTAGCTATTGGGTACTTTAGGTATAGATTTGTTATGCAAATTCTGCACAAATTGATATTCAGTTTACATAATACTATTTGTAAACAGACGCGTGTCAATCTGCAAGTTACTATTTCTTCCGCGACGCCGCGCTTTTATAAATTAAACGATATTATTACATTAAATAATTTGAATTTTGCATTTATGACACTTTTAACCGTGTTACCTCTATCTGATAAATTCTAATGTATAGACATATTTGGAGTTAATTTTTAATTAAAAGCTTATCTTTTGTACCAATGTGCTACCGTTATTGCTGAAGTTCCCAACACATTCTGCAAACTGTATTTAAACGGCTATCACACAAAAAATATTTACTTAGTTTAATATTTTGTATTTTTCCGCGTATATTTTCTTACTTTTGGCCATGACGACGTTAGGAGATATAACCGTAATTGAAAATTACATTTCTCATGCGAAGGTTTCTGCCATTAAGGCATTATATATAGCATGTTTTGGAGAGAAGGAAGAGCCTAGAAAGACGCGAAGGGCGTTGCGCGGATTTTCTTGTTTTAACTTTGAGGTAGATTCAGAACCATATGCAGGTAAACCGCAGGATGTTGAGAAACAATTAAATTTATCGGATTTAATAGCAATATATAATATACTTAACTTAGAATATGAAGGTTCTTTTGAAGAGGTAGCAAGACGAATTTGTACATTTTTGATGGACCTTATGTTTGAAGACGAGACAAACAACGACGAACAAGACGATAAAACTTGACAAAACTTCTGTGGTCAAGGAAAAGACATTTCAGACGACAACGAATCAGAAGTACATCTGTCAGATCGTGCAGATAGTCAAAGACGAAATGATTGTTTTTCATTGACATTTAGGGATATGGAGGACAGTATAAGACCGTTTACTGGAAAGGACGATTACCCGGTTAAAAGATGGATTGAAGCCTTTGAAGAAGTAGCCGAGGTGACAGGATGGAACAAACTACAAAAACTAATTTTTGCAAAAAATCATTAAAAATTTTGCAAAGTTGTACATAGAGTCACAAAAGAGAATTAAAACGTGGTGAGCTTTGAAAAATAAATTAATTCAAGAGTTCGCCGCAAAGGTTAATAGTGCTCAAATACACAAGTTTTTGATGTCAAGGAAGAAAAGATATAACACAACTGTACAAGAGTAGGTCCTTATAATCAGAGAAATAGGCAGCAGAGCCAATATAGAAACGGAGGTGATCTTACAGTACATAATTGACAGAATTCACGACGATTCATCAAATAAGATTATTCTTTATGGAACAAAAAACGATTTGCAATTTTAAGACAAAGTAAAAATTTACGAGAATGTTTCAAAAAGCGTGTTTCAACAGGATATAATCAGTTTAAGCCGACAAGAGATACCATAAAGGAAGAACCAAAGAATACTCGCAACGAAAAGAATCGCACGTTTACACATAGGGTCAATAAACCTGAAAATATTTCAATTTGTGGTCATGCATCAAAAGAATATCCAGATAAGGATAAAGGCACAAAATGTTTCAGATGTAATAACTTTGGCCATTTAGGATCTCAATGTACGAAGACAGAGGCTAGCTTAGCAAAACCTAGCACTTCTAAGAATGTAGCTACAATAGATGTTGCACCGAAGAACTCAGTAACTGTTAATTTTTTTAATGTCACGATTACCGTATTTTTTGATACTGTTAGCGAAATAAGTATAATAAGTCAAGACGTTTATGAACTTTATTTTACAAACGATAAATTGTCGACAGATGCAATTACCCTACGTGGATTGGACGCAAGCAAGGTACAAACGTTGGAATCAATTTACATAAATAGTAAAATCAATGGTGAAATGTTTCACGTAGTATTTCACGTAATACCTAAGGAACATTCTAACTTCCAGATAATACTTTGTAGTAATTTATGAACATACAAATGTGCAAATAACAGAAGACGGGATCATAGTAAGTAAAAGAGATAAAGAACACGTTCTAATAAAAATCACAATAGACGAACATAATACACAAGAAACGGTAGAAGTTACCCAGATAGAAAATCTAGAATATAAGGAAACAGTGAAGGACTTGATAGAAAGATACAAACCAAAGATGATTAGAAAACAGATATTCAGATGGAAATTCTGTTGAAAACAGAAAATCCGGTCTATCAGAGACCTCGTAGATTATCACCACCTGAAAAAGAAGAAGTTGACAAACAGATAGGTGAATGGCTGGAAAAATGAATTATCAGGGATAGTTCATCTGACTTTGTTAGTTCCATAGTATTAGTAAAGAAGAAGGATGGATCGACTAGACTGTGCGCGATTACCGCAAACTGAATAAGAACATTTTTAAAGACAGATTTCCGCTGCCGCTAACAGAAGATGTGTTGGATTGTTTGGAAGAAGCTAAACTGTTTTCAATAATAGATTTAAGGAACGGATTCTTTCAAGTTGATGTAAAGCAAAGCAGCATTAAATATACTTCATTTATAACGCCTTCAGGGCATTATGAATTTCTCAAATACCCTTTTGGTCTATGCAGTAGCCCAGCAGTGTTTTCGAGGTTTATTAGCTTTATTTTTCGACCACTTACAAGTCAGAATATAGTAATTTACTATATGGACGATTTGGTGATTCCCAGTAGCACTATTGAAGAAGGCATAGAATGATTAGAAATGATATAAAATTAGCAAAGGATTATAGTTTAGAGATAAAAAAAGTCGAAATGTCAACTTTTAAAAAGGAGAGTACAGTTTTTAGGGTTCATAATAGAGAATGGCAAGGTACAGCCGTCAGACGAAAAAACTGCCGCCATTAGGAACTATAATGAAACAACGACGTGCAACCAAGTACAATCTTTTTTACGACTGACCGGATATTTCAGAAAATTCATATTTGGTTACACAATAATTTCTAAGCGGTTAAGTGATCTATTGAGAAAAGATATCACATTTGAATTTGGACCGAAGCTAAAAGAGGCGTTTCAAAGATTAAAGTCGTCACTATCAAGTTATCCTGTACTACATATTTTTCAACGAAGCCTTCCAATAGAACTACACACTGATGCTAGCAAGTATGGTTATGATTCTTGCTTATTACAAGAAGCCAGAAAAGATTCAAAACTACACCCAATTTACTTTTTGAGCAAGAAAACCGCTCCAGCCGAGGAGAAATATACATCGTATAAATTAGAAATGTTGGCTATAGTCACAGCATTGAAGAAATTCAGAGTATATTTATTGGGATTAAAATTTTAAATTGTCAGTGATTGTCTAGCGATTCAAAAGACTATAAATAAAAAAACTAAATATCAAAATCGCACTTTCATTAGAAGATTTTGAGTACGAAATTGAACATAGAGCTGGAAGTAGACTACCACAGGTGGATGCTTTGAGCCGTTGTCACATGTTGATGGCAATTACAAAAGAAAACGGTATTAGTCAAAGAATGAAAACATTATGACAATTAAAAAGATCGTAGAAGCCAATGGAGAATATGACGATTATTTTATAAAACGCGATATTTTATACAAATATTTAAATGGCCTGGAATTATTGGTCATACCCAAACCGATGCAAAGAGAAATTATTAGGAGAGCTCATAAGGAAGGACACTTCGCAATAAAGAAGACCGAGAAATTAATAAAACAAGAGTTTTTATACCAGAGTTGAAAGAAAAAAATACAAAATGCTATTTCAAATTGTGTCGCATGTATTTTAGGAAGCCGAAAAGAAGGGAAACGAGAAGTTATTCTACATCCCATACCAATGCAAGAAGGACCATTACACACATTTCACGCTGATCACTTAGAACCAACCAGCAAACAATATCAATACATTTTTGCAGCTATAGACGACTTTTCCAAATTTACATGGTTGTACCCAATTAAATCAACGGCCGCTAAAGAAACCATAAACTGCTTAAGTAAACAACAAAAGATTTTGGTAACCCAAGTAGAATTATTACCGATAAGGGTACATGTTTTACTGCGAAAGAGTTCAACGACTACTGCGACGAAGAAAGAATAATCCATAAACAATCACAAATGGTGTTGCTCGAGGTAATGGACAGATCGAACAAATTAATAGAACCATTATCCCTGTACTTACGAAACTAAGTCTTGACGACCCAGCGAAATGGTATAAATATGTTGATCGTGTACTGAGAGCACTGAACAATACCTACCAACTTAGTATTCATACTTCAACATTTAAAATACTGCTTGGAGAAAAAATGAAAAGAAAGGAAGACGCGATGATAATCGACTTAATAGAAAATGAGGCTAAAAAGCAATTTTTGCAAAGTAGTGACGAGTTAAGAAAACGAAGTAAAGAACAAATATTAAAAGTACAAAAAGAAAACAGAAGAATATATAATCTACGAAGAAAGACAGCAAAAACTTATAAGGAAGGAGAATTAGTCGCAATTAAGCGAACCCAGTTTGGAAGTGGAGTAAAGGTACATAGGAAATTTCTTAGATCTTATAAAGTAATAAAGGTTAAAGGTAATGAGAGGTATGATGTCATGAAAGTTGGAAATCATGAGGGGCCTATGCGCGCCTCTTCATGCACTAAATTTATGAACCTTTGGGTACAGAACGATAGCGATTCCGAAACGGAATCTTAGTCAAATGGCCGAATTGTAGGATTTTACCTTAGTGATTTAGTTACCATTTAGTACTTATATTAAGTTAGAACCTTCGCCAATGCCACTGAAATGCAAGGGAACAAAAAGCAAGTTTCGGTAACTTTGCCAGACACACAAAGGATTAACTCCTGAGGGAAAAGCGGGTGGCTAGTCATCTGCAAGAGGTAGAGAACGGGCTTTAGCCACTTGAACCCCAGCGAGCGAAAGTGGTTATACGCACGCACAATGATGCCAAATTTTTTAAGACAACGTATGTAAGACGACTGTTTTGAGGGAAGATGATACTTTCAGAACAAAGACGGGTTGCTTCAGATTGAGCCGTGATCTGTAGTGAAATTACTATTATAATTGTAGTTGTTCGAATACTTTTCAAAGTGACGCAAATTGGCGATTATAACGTATATATTTTATTCAATTATTAGCAACTATTATACGTTTAATTACTTGTTACGTTTTATGTTTCATTTATGGTGTTTAGTACAAAGCTCCGAGAAAGAAAACTTCTAGGCAAACGATAAAAACCTACATGTATTACAATTATGCAAATTAATGTATATTTTAAACTTTCCCCA
This sequence comes from Platerodrilus igneus, assembly GCA_036346225.1. Lineage (NCBI taxonomy): Eukaryota > Metazoa > Arthropoda > Insecta > Coleoptera > Lycidae > Platerodrilus > Platerodrilus igneus. The sequence goes on along the minus strand of JARFIW010000131.1, from coordinate 6,207,714 downwards.
CTTCACCAGCCATGCATGACCCTCTACGTAAAGTATTACGTCTAGAAATTCGGCTGCATGGATTGCCGTTACGGGTAAAGTCCACAAGTTAACGAACAAGTCAGGAGCGTAGCTGGTTTTTGCTACTAAAGGTATTTCCTGCTGTTTGGGTCCGGGTTGTTGCTGGAGATTTCTTCTCAATGTTTACAAATTTTGTACGACAAAGTGAAGCTGCATATTCTATGACGGGGTACCGGGATCGTATTTTAGGTAGAGGAAAAAGGTACAGGAATCAAAAGGAGTCACTTCGCCGAACTAATGCGCATACAAACGTCCGATCTTTTTGACCGTCAATAGTAAAGCCCCCTGTCTTTAAGATACGATTTTCACGATACTGTACTAATCACACCATTCCACGCTTCTCAAGGTCAACCGGCTAAGCACATCCACATTTTTTTAGCCTGGGAACTCGAACATATGCGTTTTGCATACCATAAATCACGAGTCTTGGAATTTGTGGGAAATATAATCGTTAAACTTTACACGTAGAAACTTAAATTAAGAATGGGGAAAAAGTTCCCCATGCTGTATTTAAAACTACCTTCGTACGAGCGCAAAATCATTCAGTTTTACATGTATTCTGCCATACGAAAATTTGAGGTTTGTTTAGCAAATTTTTGTACTCTTGAAGTTTATTCATTCAAGAATCACGTGACATCATATATGTAAAAACCCACAACACTATACATTCGCTATTACACATTAAAAATTTAAGAACGACTTCATACTAACATTCTTTAGCAAATGCCCAATAGGTCAAAATACTTATCTAAACTAAAAACGATTTCGGCGAACAAAATTACTTTCTAATTTCTCAAAATTAATAACAACTATAGGTACGTTTACATACAGTTTAAAATGTTCATTAATTACAGGGGATTGTAGGTTATAGTTTCAAAATTTGTATTATAAATTTTGTTCAGCCTTTTTTATATAACTTTTCACCTTTTATTAATCTATTTAATTTTATGTGATTTTTAAACTCCGCACGGGATTTTAATTTAAGCACTTTTACGTATAAATCCCACGAATAATTGATTGTTACATGCCAAAATGGCATGTAGCATGTTCTAGTTTTAGTTATAATTTATAAGGTAATTCCGGCGTATTTTTTTAAATTAAATTAAATTAGAAAAGGTCAATTTCCGTCGTCCCCAAGTCGCGCCTGCGCAGAGTGCATGGCGGAGTGCGCGCGCGGTGTTAAAAGACGACATTAAGTTACGAGCCCTCGAGCAAGCAACATCTACCTGTGCCGTGTCTCTTTTTTTTAGGGATGTAGATTCCTTTTTATCTTGCCTTATGTGGTTCCTCTACCTAGTATTCCTTTATCCCCTACGAGCATAGAAAACACAGGACGAACGGATGCAATCTGATTCAACGAGCCGTGAATTGAACCCATCCTGCACATCATCGTGGGACCCTGAGAACGTAAGTACTCTGTTTTGTTTTAAATTGTGCTTGCAAATTGACTTAAAAAGCGGTTGCATCACTTTTAAAACGTGTACGGTATAAGTTACAATTAGCGGGAATTATATCGCGAGTATAACAATTGCGCGGTATGGCAATTGCCCGAGTGTAACAAGATTCTCACGCATCTCAAGCCATTGACCTGCGATTTGTGGTGTAAAAGTTCACAAACACTGCATTCTCAGACCATGAAAATGCAGTTGTGTTTAGCCGTTTTAGCGTGGGAGCATGAGACTATGAGACTGAGAACTAAGTCCCTAAAAGTACGGAACTTTAGTATCGACCATTAACATATGCGGATGTGCTTGGGAAAATTCGAGTCGACGAAGCGATCCTTCCTTTGTTACCTTCTCCGTCTACGTAAATGAAATATACCTGTGCTCCGTCGACAAGGACCGCTGGACGTCATCTTGGAAACCACCGCCCAAGAACCCTCGAATCTATGATTTCACCGGGTAAGTTTTTGTATTATCGTTTGTGTACTTTGTCCGCAAAAACATTCACGCAACCCAACCCAATTTGAGGGGTAGTTTACGACGTGGGAGAGTTTGATCGTAGATAGATTTGTACGTACGTATTATTTTAAAAAACATTACAACCTGAAGAATAATTTTGAATGTAGATACCTTGGAAATAACTAAAATCAACTATCTCGGACTCCATCAGTCGTTTTGACCAGATCCTATTGGAAATTCTGGTTCGTTAAGACTTTCATGTCTCAATCAACATGCCTTTTCAACACAAAGTTTTTACTACTTCAGTAACCGATTTTACTTAAAAGTAAAATTCACCAAAATGATACGATATAATATCAAACTTTATTTGACTAACCCTATTAATCACGTTCGATACCTAATTATGTTAACCTTAAATCTACTTACTCAAGTTTGTTTGTTATCTCGTTCAATGCTCTGCAAAATGACCAGCAGAAGTAGCTGTGTTTATTTATAAAACGAACTTGAAATTGTCTTTGACGGAATTTAGACAGATTAAGACTGCAAATTGATATTATCTAACATATGCAAGGTTATTATTTTAAAACATTAATCTGGACTAGAATCGGCATAATTTAGCGTGTGAACAGTCTTCGTTCCCTGACGATAATGTCATAGGCGCCAACGTTATACATTATTAATCAAAACACATCAATCATGAAACTGCAATAATTAAAATACAAAGTAGCGATGATAACATTCGTAACTTAAAACTATCATAATGAATTTGACAACCTTTGAATATAAACAATATAGATAACAGTGGTGAAATTACATAATACTTCCATAGGTCAAGATTGCATGTAAACTAAAAATTGTATTTCTTAAAAAGCAACCCTAACCCTATTAGTAAACCTTACCAATGCATAAACTGTTAAAATAAAGTGTGATTATAAACAGTTCAGAAGAAATGTTACAAGAGATCAATCTGCAATTAAAATCATGAATTTTGGCGTTTTATTAGAATACTATTATTTTTTCAAGACATAAAATACGTATATCTTTACTGTGTAAACAAAAGCTCAAACGTTTATAAAAGTTTCTCTGTCTATAAGTTTGGGGAATTTTTTTAGAAATTTACATATAGCTACCGCGCTATAGTCGATGTGCTCTGTCTAAAAGTTTGGAAAATTTGCATGGAGATTTACATCAAGGCCGCGTTTGAGCCGATATGAATTTTTATTTAAATCACTTTTTGAATAATAATACCGCGTAATATTAAAACACGGTTGCTTTTTAGCAAACAGTACGAAATGTCAACAAAATAATGGTAAGAGATCCGCGGAAGTTCCTAGCGTACGTACCAAGATATGCCTCAGGATTTCCATCGTTCCGCACATAAATTTATGCGATAGAATTTACATCCGCTTTTTCAATGAACAGGATTAATTGAATTTGAGACTTCGTAATTTTTCATCTTAAGCTCTATTGTTCTGGAAAGTTTCTAGAAGATGAAATAAATGTGCAAGGATTCGATTAGTCATGTAGACCAGTGTCTCAGAAGACATTCTTTATTACCATGGCCGTTAGATACTTTTATTTCCCTGAAAACGGAGATAGTAAGTTGATAGATTCGAGAATTAAAGATGATTTATAGGTCCGCGCGTTTAATGGAGTAGATAAATATTGCATCTGTCGTTTTCTTTTCTGTTTTTAAGGGAGCTGTTTGTTAAAACAACTTCCTTCTAACTCAAAAAATCCATTTTGTCGGATAGAATAATCACATACTCATCTAATGTTACAATCTTGCTAAAATGGGTTTTTCAACTGCATGAAGAAAATTATCCAAGAGTTTTCTCTGCTAGGACAGTTTTATAACGCAAAATTGTAGTCGAAAAGCAATTACCTAAACATTGATAGGTATAAAATACTACAGTGGTGCTGTTTTTAAATAGTTTTACAGGTTTTTTAAGGAGTAAACTAAAATCTCTCCATTCGCATCATATTCTACTTGGATGGTAATTAAGAATGTTGTGACACCGCTCGAATTAAACTCTGTTACGTTTATTTCCGGCAGTAAAACTGTATCCAGTATTTGGTTATTTTTACAAAAAAAACCCTTTCTATTCTTAAATTCTCCAACAATACCCTATAGAGTGTACGTGTTCAGTATAAGCTCGCTTAACATAACTTTAACTCAAATCCACATTGCTTTTAAAACAAAAATCTATTCGATAAATTCAATAGTCAATACCTTGTTTTAGGTATCCGTTAATTTGTTAAATATTCCGATAAAGTATAATTGCTTTCTCTTGTGTTTCCCATTTAAAAACTTGCCGAAATAGTAGGTCCTGCTATTTATTATGTGATAGCAGGTTTCCCAGTTCGCTAATCGCGAGGATTGCAGTTCGAACTCGTGTTATTTGAACCCATTTTGAATTTGATTCTGCAGCTTGTACGTTGAAATATTTTCTACATTACTCCTTCCAGTATTTCTACAGCGATGCACGTTTATCTTTGTTCGACAAGTAGGATATTCTCTTTTTGGCTCTAAGCTGGAAGCCAAATGGGTTCATTCTTTATGTAGGTCCAACTGTTCGTTGACGTAGACCAAATGCTTTTGTCTGTAGACTCCTGCTGCAGTTACGGTGGCAGTGCGAATGGATCCTGACTACCGTGGCGTTACTGTGCTGACTCATCCTCGACGGCTTGCAATCTAAGTATCCAGATACATATAGGTATACAACTTGTTTTCTTTTGTGTATATCAAGGGCATATTCCGTATCAGCGTTTGGTGTAGTTACTTGATGAGAAACGTGACACTGTAGAAGTATTGTTTGTTGCTGCGAATTGATATTACCGCTCTACAGGTTAAACATTGTTAAAAATGTTTGACAGACACACGCTTATTCTTTTCTACTGATTGGTTTATTTTACAAACGGTATTAGGTACAATTTAAAAAAAATGTTTGACAAAAGCTCTCACACGTTAATTCTTTCCTACCGATTAGTTTATTTTACAAAAAGTATTAGGTGTAATTTTAAAAACGCTTGACAAAAGCTCTCACATGTTTATTTACTACTGATTAATTTTTTGTGTTAAATACGAGATGCGCGCTTCCTATCTAAAATACTAAATTGTTCATATCACATAATTGTTTGCTTTGAAATAGTAACGTTTAATTTATTGCTTTTGCTTGTTTGTACAGAATCCTTTATTTATTTTTATTTGTTAATAGATAATCGTGGGCGACGTGCTTTTTTTTGTTTTCTTGGTATGTAGGTGAATCCCCTACTCTCCGCGTATGGTAGTTAGCCTGGTATTTACTTTTCTTCCGACTACGTGTAGGTACGTAGCAACTTCTTAACAAAAAATTATTTACACGAAAGCAAGTACGATTTCCATCCATTAGCAGTATCAAAGCTATAAAAACTTATTTAGAAAATTGCATAAGGATATTTCTTTGTCAACGCAAGCTGAAGAAACCATTTCAATAAACAATCTATTGATGTTGCTTTGAACACTGAATATTTTCTTAAACTCCCAGGTTACTAAATTATACAGCATGAACTGCGTTAACTCCTTAGTCGCACACTTACTTAAACTATTAAATAACGATGATATATCAAAACAGTTATAATGGATTGTTAAGAAACTCTTCTATGGATATTCTGCTCACCTCGCAGGCGGAAATAACTTTTCAAACATAGGATTTACTTATGTTGCTTGTACACCTCACAACCCATTAGCAATAAAATCATTTTGAGAGACCAGATATCTAATTCGACAACTAAGTAGATGGTCATCATTAATACCAAGACAATTATAATAAGACGATTGTTTTCACTACCACACAAGCAGAGATGGGCCTTTATATCAAACCAGTTAGCAGTAGTCAGGTCGCTTTAAATACCTCAGACGTTCTAACAGCGAGAACTGGAAATCACCCCAGCCTAAAAGTGAATGATCGCATCTTTTTCATCATCATCAGACTCTTCAGTCCTGGAGCAAATTGGATGCGTACTTCAATTGTTTCCTATTTTGAACTACGCTGCACATTTCCTTGATATTCCCAGTCTACATCATTCACAATCTGCGTGCAAGTCTAATCTGGGTCGGACCCTACCTTCCGTTTTTCCTTTCGTTCCATTTAATATATCTCGCACTATTCCCTCATGCCTTAGAACGTGTTCTATCGTGTCCGTCTCTCCTATTTTTTTACTGTTTTCCACACATATTTCTTTCTTCTAATATTTCTAAAACTTGTTTGTTCTTAACTTTGTGTGTCCATGATATCTTCATCATCTTATTCCTGTCCGCTTCTCCTACTGTCCGCGGTTTCAGCCATACAGTTCTGTGCTTCACAAATATGCTTTCAACAATTTTGTTTTTTATTCTGTATTTGTTGTCTTATAATACAGCAGCTGCTTTTTCTTGTTAAATGCAGCACGGCATTGTGCTAATCTTTCTTTATACCTTTCGCATTTTCTTCTTTTGCGTCACTTGATTTCCTAAGTAGAAAAAATTCTTAACCTCTTGAAAATTTTCTTTTTCCTATTTTTTATTTTAGTTTCTGATTTATTTTCTCCTCCTTTACATGTTAGTACTTTAGCTTTATTTTTGTTAATTTTCTTACCGTATTGTTTCTACATAATTAATAGCTGCTTCACACACTTTCTTGCTAGATGCTAATTACCGCTACATCATCTGCAAATCTAAGCATATTAATCTTTTGTCCCTGCATAGTAATTCCAAATGCCTTCCAGCATTTGACAGTATTCACTGCCTCTTCGATATACAAGTTAAAAACCTTCTTTACACGCTTTCTCCTTTTTCTGTTATTTTTCCAATATCACTCTTAAAGCAAAGTGGTCTCCGATATTCCCCTGTCTCTTCTAAATCCAAATAGATCACTTTGTAGTATCTCCTCAATCCGTTTTCTATCCGTCTTTGTACTATTCTAGTTAATATTTTTGATACGTGTGCTGTTAAACCCATTGTTCGAAAATTTTCACATCTATCTGCACCTCTCTTTTTTGTATAGTGACTATGTTACTTTTTAAATCTTTGGATGTCTCGCCAATCTCATACATATAGTTGGCAAATTGGAAGAGACATTATATTACTGCCCGTCTAACAGCTTTTAAAGTTTCTGCTTTCACTTTATCTGTACCGCGCACCTTATTATTTTTCATGCCCTTTAATGCTTGTTGAAACTCGCGTAATAACAATTTACCAATTTCAATGTAACATTTCAAGTAGTTATAAGTTGATTGTATACCTACTACATGTTGCACCGCTTTTTGGTTAATAAATACACAAATCAAGTCGGCCAAGCAGCGGTATAAATCAGCGCGCTTTTGCGAGAGAGACCAGTCTGCTTTGCCGACTCGCCCTGATAGGTTAAAGACTCTTTTACTACTGTGCCCATAGTCAGTGTTAAATGGTTTGTACTTACCACTGCCGTGCCCATAACCAGCATTCAGCACCGCCCGGTGTCCTGTCCATTTTCGACACCCATAACCTCGGTGAAGTTCGCCGTGCCCACTGTCCTTTTGTCAAAAAGCACGTCTCGCGCAACGGAGCCGGTAGGTCTAGCAACGGCTAGATCATTGTAGTATCATACCAGATACTAGTTAGTGACCACTGCGCAAGGCCACGCCGGTGACTTAAGACAGAAACATTACATTGGCGACCCCGACGAAGAAAGGTCATTACATTAATGACCCCGACGAGCCAACAGGTCATTACATTAGTGACCCCGACGAAGAAGAGGGCTCATCTTGACGGTCACTACATTACATTGGTGACCCCGACGAAGTAGAGCACGCAACGAACGAGCCATTACATTGGTGACTCCGACGAAGAACACGCATTAATAATCCCGACAAGAGAGCACGCAACCAGACGGTCAGATCACATTACATTGGTGACCCCGGCGAAGAAGAACGTACACCTTGACATTACATTGGTGACCCCGACGAAGAACACTCAGTGGTAATCCCGACAAGAGAACATACCGCAAGGAAAATAACAATTTACCAATGTCAATGTGACATTTCAAGTAGTTATAAGTTAATTGTTGCCTACTACACGTTATACCGCTTTTTGGTTAACAAATACACAAATCGAGTCGGTCAAGCAGCGGTGTAAAACAGCGCGCTTTTGCGAAAAGGACCAGTCTGCTTTGCCGACCGGCACTAAAAGGTTACAGACTTTTTTACTACTGTGCCCATAGCCAGTGTTAAATAGTTAGTACTTACCATTGCTGTACCCATAGTCGACATTCAGTATCGCCTAGTGTCGTGCCCATTGCCGACACCCATAACCCCGTTTTGCGCAACTGAGCCGATAGGTTTAGCAACGGCTAGACAGCTGTAGTATCATACCAGATACTAGTTAGTGACTACTGTCCACGGCCACGCCGGTGACTTAGTACAGGGACATTACAACTCGTCTAAGTTCTTTTCATTGTTGTGTTTCCTGTTCCCATGCTTATAGTTCCTGTCCTGCATAAAAATTCCCTATATATTTCGGGTATCCATCCACTTTCTCTACCTTTCTCTTTCTGTGGCTCATATGTTTGCTATACGACTTTGTATACCTAAAATTCATTCTACTTACTTTGAATGCTTTACCTGTTTTTCCTAGTGTCATCTTCGTTTGTACCTCTGCATCTTTTCTCAATCCGTTTGCTCTTTAGCTTTCCTGCATTTGCAGATAATTTCCTACTTTATGGCTTTGTATCTGCTTTGTCTGGTCTGGTCTGTTTTGTATTTTTGCCTTTCTTCTATTAAACTCAGAATATCTGTTGTCACCCATATTTTCGCTTTGTTTATACCCTATAATACCTTTGGCCACAATGTCTAAGGTGAAGTTAATGTTACTCCATTCTAATTCTACTTCCTTAGTATCAGAAATTTTCCCGATGTTTTTTAACAATTCGTTTGACTTTTTCTCAAGCCTTTTGTGGGTATCTTTATCTTTCAGTTTCTCAAGGTCAAAGTGTTTTTTTTCCTTACTTTTTTTCAAATTTTTTTATTTAAGTGCGGATTTCATAATTACGATGTTATGGTCAGAGTCTATATCTGCTTTTGGGTAGGTTCTACAAGAATGCAATCTCTTTGATATCTCCTTAGGCCTCCTGACATGTTCCACCTGTATCGTCTTCTAGCAAAATGTTGAAATAATGTATTTGTGGTAGTTAAATTGTTTTTGTCACAAAATACTACCATCCTGTCCTTTTTCGTTCCTAAACCAAATAAACCTACTACCGTCTTGCATACTCTCACCTGTCACTGCATTAAAATCTTTGTAATTATTAAATTTGCATGCCCTTTTACGAATCTTAGTATGTCTTTAATATCTTTGTAGATTGCTTTTACTACTTCATCACTGTAGATAAAGGTAGGCGTGTATTTTTGTGTATAAATGTATCTGGCCCTTGAACCTTGAATCACTTCAATTCCTTTCGTTTCGTAAACACCAAATTCATCCCTAAAGCTATAGTTCTCTTATTTTTAATATATTTTAAATTTTGTTCGTCACAACACATTAATAACTTCGCTTCTATTAAATTTTGATTTTTTATTTCGTTATTATTCATATTATTACATAATCCAGTAGATTCTTTTGCCATAGTTGGCATATTTTCCGTTTGAATAACTCTGTGAATTTTTAGGTGTTGTACTAACTGATCTTTGGGTTAATGCTTTACCCTTTGGACACACATAGTACTAGCGAACCATGCCACTGTAGTAAAAAGTTAATTTCCACAGTTTTAACTACAAAGAATTTCGCAAATATTTCGCTAATTTTTTTATAAATTTAGTTTTAAAACTTCTTTTTATCATTAAGGACGTTTGTACAATTTTTTCCTGTTTCTCCCAAACGTGTTGACGAGGAGCTGTTGCCTTTGTCATTTTCAATAGTAATTCCTTATTTTTTTGGTATATTGTAAAATGTTTCTTCTTCAATCTTCAATTAACTGTCTATCGTATACATTTTTCTGTATGTTGTGGTAGCTGTCATTTCTGAAATAACTGTGTGGGTCTATTTAAGTTTGTTGTTTTACCTTTCGTCTGATTTTCTTATCGCAGTTTATGCGCGCCGTAGCAAAATGATTTGCCTGGGTCTCATTTTTAATTAACGATGTGTTAGTATAATAGGGCGTTTATTTTATTGTTAACGTTGCAGATGGTCCCTCAGACCGAGTTGTTTTAATAAAGAAATTATCTACTCTCTGCCCTTTCTCTGAGATGTTTAGCCTGTTAGAATACAAAGTATAAAGAAGCCTTTATTAATTATGCAATTAATTTTCGTGTATGGATTTTAAAAATATTCACTATTAAAAACTTTCAGAACTCTCTTTACTAATAAAGATGGACCGCGTTACTTAGAATTATTTTAAAAGCCAATTATTTCCCGTGAATAAATAAACGCTCCATTATAAAGAATTACGCGGTTATTAAAATGTCATAAAATAGAACATAGATACGATAAGGGAGTTTAATATCCGTACGTATTACAATATGAAAAAAGGAGATCTCGAAGCATTAATTTCGTGTATTAGAAAAGGATAGACCACACATTTTACAATAATCATAATTTATGGGAAACAACGGTAGCTTAACACTAACTAGATCGTTAAAACGCAAAATCATTGTAATTTCTTACATCAGCCGTGACTAATTTTCGAGAATTCACCAGAATGGATTGGAGAAAAGTGACGTAGTTAAAATTTTTGTATACAAACACAAAACTGAATTAGAACCATTCTTTCATTCTTTCCTAAGTCAATATGTAAATTTCAAAATTCAACATTGATCATTTCATTTCAAAACATCGAACATGTAACTTTGAGTAAGGATTTGAAAGTATAAGCTCGAGCAATTCATAATTCATTGCACAAAATGCAATAAGTAACTTTACATAATTATGAAGCATAATTATTTTTATACTACAAAATTGAACGATATTCGATATAAATAATGCAGATACGAGAGCTGTTGCTGAGTTTAATCGATTGGTCGATTCTAAATGGAGGTTTGAAATGGAAATGAGATTTGCAAGTATAAATTGTGATTCTTTGTTGTAACTGATAAAAATATTTAAATATTTGTAAGCTAGAATAAGTTCTTAATATGATCAAAGTTTTTTTTGTAAACGGATAATTTACCAGCAAATTTTTATCTCAGAGTTTGAAGCGTTCCGACCTTTACTAAATAATCTGTGGAGCATCATTGGCCAATTATATTCACGCCATAATTTTCGTTGGGCTAACCAGACAAAGAAAAGAAACAGGAAGGTAAGAAAGTAATTTCATATTTGCTATAGCATTCTCACTAATAAAGTTCGCTATACCTGAATCACAGCGCCAATCAGTAACGCTTCTACTCACAGAGGCTTGTCACAGTGCCCTTTTAGCGGTGCTCCAAAGTGAGGCTTTATAACAGCAATATATATATATATATATATAATATATATATTTATGTATATATATATATATATATATATATTAATAGTTATTAAGATGAAATGAAAACACAACCTTGTATTTAAAGTTGAATTACCATTTCAAATCGAACTAGTAATTGAAAACCACTAAAAGAACGGCTACAGCAGGTTTAATATATATATATATATATATATATATATATATATATATATATATAGATTGCCCAGAGTAAGTCTCGGAACCAAAATAACTGTTATCTGTCATCTTTTTTGTTAAATTTTTATAAAGAGCTTATCTTATATTATTAATATGTTAAACCACTAAGGTTTGTTATTTATCTTTCTTTTTAAGAATATTGTCTGATTATTATATGAAACCGTTAATGGTTTATTAGTTATCTTTCTTTTGGAAAATATTTTAAAGATTTTACTTTATCTAATTAATACATACATATGAGATGCTACCATATATTACCATTGCTGCAAAGTAAAAAAAATTATCTAAATATGTTTCTATTTGAAAATATCTGTGAGAACTTATCTATTTGATATTTCGACCTTTGGTATTTATGATCAAAGGTAAAATTTATTGTATAAATGGAAAGGACTAACCTGCCTTTTAGCTTGGTATTTTGATTGATTAGGATTAAGAAAGTTAACGCAGTAGTACTGGCTAATTTCTTAACGTAAAGTTTTTATTGCTGCAATGTGTTTTGTCTTTAAAGTATTAGTTTTCGGTGTTTGAGTTTCATATCTTCTGACTAGTTTGAGCCGTCGGTATGGCGGCAAACAAAACCCTTGCTTGTTCAGAATATGTAGCCTAATGATCAGGTGGATACTTATTCCCATTTCCTGGTATCGCAAGTATTGTTGTGGTTTAAAAACTAGATGGCGCCTAAAGACAATATCTGATATAGGTTTTTCATGCATGTGGGCTCTGGTACAATAGAACATTCTTCTTTTTGTTTTTTTTTCTTTTTAGAACTTTGATGCGATTGTTACGCTTTTTTTGCCATCACAAGCCTTATTTCAATAATTGATTATAGGTGATTTTTAATCCTTAATTGGAAGTTTATTTACCATCGTAATTTAGCTAGTATGATTAGGTTATGACACATAAGAATGCGGTTTTAAATTCCCATGCACTTTCAGGAATTATTCGGAATAGTTTATTGTGAATTTAGTGTGAATAGAATATTAGATTAGACGTTTCACACTCTTTAAAGGATATGTGTCATTGCTTCAACCAATGAGAACGTGCGATATAGAAAAATAATTTAGTAGTTTATAGCATTTTTTTGATGGAGGAGTTATTTTGTTGATCGCTAGTAAGAAAGGGTTTCCTAATACTACGCTAACTTCCCACAAAAGTCAAACTTCTGGGAGACTTCCGTACTAACTCTAAATTCTACTTCTGCGAGAAGTGACTAATGGTGGGGGGGGGGAATAATTAACTAATAATCCAGAAATTCGTACAGACTCTGAACCTGTAATAAAACATGAGGTTAAATAAATAACATGAAACAGCAGTTTGCATTTCTTTTCAATAAATATATTAAAAACATTACGTTTAGTTTTCAATTCGATTTGGAGCTCACACCTTCACTCTACTTGTGCAAATGTGACCCTTTGGTCAATTTGTAAAATAAACAAGTTTTAAAATTAATCACAGAGTAAACATGATGTCTCACTTTTAATAGAGGGTCCTAAAATGCTAATTGAAATGAGAATTTCATATAGACAAATTTTATACGTGTACTGAAATTAATTATTATTGTAACTAAGAATAAATTAAATATTAACAGAAAACGTTCAATTTTTTGTTCCGTGAGATATTTAGATAATTCTCGTAAACTTAATAAAGCACAAACATGGCTCAATTTAGTACCGATATTAGATCTGATAAAAATTTACATTTTTTAAGTACATATACAACCAGTTAAATTGGAAATTCCTGTAAGCGTAAATTTACAGAAAAAAACGTTAACTTTTAAATTTTTACCTAAACGTGCGTAGCAACTAAACGTTCGACACTACACCGTTGCATAGGAGATGAGTAATTTAAATTTTCCAATTACGAGAAACAAATAAACAGCTTGTCACTCAATAGAAAGTGGCCTTACCAGCTAAAAACAAAAGTCACCTTTAGCAGCATCAATAACATCCAACATCGAAACTGCTTTGTAACACAAACAGCAAGATAGCTGGTTAATTTCCTTTAAAAACTGGCTTACCCCAGCTAGTAGTTGACCAAACAACAAGATGTTTTGATGGTAATTCCTAAACCATTTTCTAATAACGGCCTACACGAAGTTTTAGAATTTACATCTCCAGCTTAATAGTCAACTGAACGAACTCAATCACATATACATATTTATGGTAATTTTACATGAAGCTCTAAGGTATTTGTTAGATCATCTTATAAATTAGTTGTATTTTTGTTTGTTGCGCATTGCTGAATCGACCAAATCGAAGCACGTGTTGAAAGCTAATGTAGATGAAGTGCGATGCGAAGATCGCCGACATTTAAAACTTTCCACATCTTTACAATACGAAGTTCTATCAGCGAATATCCGGGAAAAATCGGAGTAACCTGTTGCAGAGATCGTAGCTTTGCGCATGATTAGGATGTAAACAGAAGATATGATAGAATTATGTTCGACATTCAACCATTAAATCAATTTGTTTAAACTTTGTTAAGTGTGTATATTTTTAAGATACCGATAATTAAAATACTGACTAAATGTGTTTGACTTCATTTGTTTCGCTTATATAAAAAAGTTTTTAGACAAATAGAATAATATCACTACACAAGGTGGATGCAGTAATTTATAGCTGCTTCATAATTTTTTAAAATGTTGGGGTTTTGGAAAATTTGAAACGAGCGCCATGATCGGGTATATTCACTTGGGTTACCTTATCGAACAGACAAATAACGAAGCAATGCGTTGAAAGTAGTGAATTACCTTTGAATTCCTTGCCCTTCTTCTATCTTAATATCTCTTGTTCCATAATGTTGTAGATCAGCAACAAACCTTATTGCAAATTGCAAAATAAAAGCCAATGATCCATCCAACCCAGACGTACGTTTAGATGGACAATGGCCGTAATGCAATAATCGAATATTTGACTCTATCTTAACGTAGCTATCTAGAATAAGATAAGCTTTTTTTTGTTGTTAATTAATATTCCCTTAGTTTTAAAAATCTGTGTAATATTGTTACGCCCTCTGTATAACCACGCTAGGAACTAAAGTACGTTTACCTCTATTACTATTCTTACCTCATTTGGCTATAATAAGTTATATAAAATTGTTCCCGACGTTATCAAACCTAAGTTTAAGCAAAGCTCAATGTTTTAAATGAGCATAAAGCAGGCAAGCAGTTTAAACATTGGATTGACTACTAGGTAAGGTTAATTAAACTCAGGTATAAATTATAACTATAAAACCGAAAATAGTAGATATGTAACAAATCGATCGAATCATAATAGAGGTACCATAACGCAACCCCTTGGAAATTAAATCCATTGATGATGGAGGATGAGACCATAAATACTGTCGCTAAAGTTGGTATTAGTTCAATTAAAAACTTTTTCATTTTCAATTTTTATAGCACAGATTTTATACCGCTCCATGTGGTGAAATCGAGCATTTTAAGAGAGAATTCAGCGCAGATAATAAATAGCTTTCTACGAGTCTAATATCAACAGAAGTATAATCGACATTATTTCGTAATTAATTAATAAAATCGTTTATTTATTAGAGAGTTTTTGTATTTCTATGTCATATCCTACCGAAAACTATTACAAATAACCCCAAAAGTTTAAATTGTTAAAATGGGTTTGT
This sequence comes from Platerodrilus igneus, assembly GCA_036346225.1. Classification (NCBI taxonomy): domain Eukaryota; kingdom Metazoa; phylum Arthropoda; class Insecta; order Coleoptera; family Lycidae; genus Platerodrilus; species Platerodrilus igneus. The sequence goes on along the minus strand of JARFIW010000131.1, from coordinate 6,192,470 downwards.
GGTGTACTATTCGAGGTGGGTTAATCCTTGAAACAGTCACCATTACAAAACGCTAAACACCTTCTGCTCTATCACTACTTCCCTCGATGTTGGCAATTTAACTTCAATACTAAATTAGACGATCATGTACATTTTTACAGCATTTCCCATGAAATATAATCCCCTAAACCATTTCTTTCTAAACTCTTAAGCATTTATATAAGTTGCTCTGTCTACAAGTCTCAGATTTTCTTACAAATTTACATAGCTGCTTTCTAGTCTCTATGCTGTCTAGAAGTTTGGAAAATGTTCGCGGATATTTACATTATGACCGTTTTTGATTCGATGTATTTTTTGATTTAAATCGCTGTTTGTATAATAATACTAATGCAGAAACACAGTTGACTTTCACTTTGAGAAATAACAAAAGAAAGCTAAGTGTGCAACGGTAGTTCCAAGATGTACGCCAAGATTGTCATCGTTCCGCCCATAAATTTGTACAATTGTTTCCATTTGCTTTTTTAATGAACAGGACTAATTGAGTTAGGAGCCGCCCATTACTTTTCATCTTAACGTCTATTGTTCTAGAAAGCTTCTAGAAGATGAAATAAATATGCGACGTTCCGGCTAGTAATGTAAAGCAACGTGCAGAATTATCAAATACTTTTGTTTTAATAATAACCAAAATCATTAGTTGCTGTTTTTCAAAATTAGAAATTTGAAATAATAAAGATTTCAGTTAGTGTTCTTTCTGCTGATTTTAAGGAGGCTTTTAAAATAAGCAGTTTTTTCTGCAACTATATACGGAAAATACGCAAGAAGTAAAAATCCCCTGCTGCAGTCAAATAATAGTTTGTTTAAGTTCTTGATACGAGTAGAGAATATTTTTGTGGCGTTGTTTGTGCAAGTGCTTATAACTTTACTGCCTTTTTAAAATAAGAAATTCCCTGAAAATAAAATTTGTGTATTTTTTGAAGCTAATCTAAAATTCTCAACTTTTATCTTCCACTAATTTCGTCAATTTGATTTAGTTTTGACGTATTCTTAATGGGATACGTTATTGTTATTCATCCCAAAAGCATTTTTTTGATTTCGTTAATAATATAGCGCCAACACATTACTACATTTAGTCTGAGATTGAAAAGTTAAGCATAATCTTTGGTTTAATTATTTTTGTCGCGCGCATGTGCATAGGCCACAATAAGACGGTGATCTAGTACCAGCAGAAGAAATGTTCATTTTTATTTGATTATCAGGCCTAACGAGATAAATATAGTTAGGCCAAACGCAGGCATAAAGATAGTTAGTGTTACGTAAAAACCAAAAATACTCCCAAGGATGATAGTTATCCTATGGCTAGCGTAAACCGTATATTACGTCAACTTCCTAGTGCAAAATACGAGCTGGACTGTTATTTCACGCGAACAGTTTAGATTTGTAACTGTTCCTTTTAGGCTACGTAACTCTGCGCAGGCACAACAACGTCTAGACAGTGCCATTTTGGACCTCAATTAGCCCCACATATTTTGTTATTGCGACGATATAACTTTGATTTCGTCATCGTTTGAGTAACATCTGTCTGTTTTGAAAGATGTTAAGGAACGTTTAAAGAAACTTTATGTGGCTACTAATTTAGGGAAATGTCCATTTTTTAGAAAATCATTACAGTTTTTAGGATATCGCCTCGGCGCAAATTCTCTTCGTACCGATTCCGATAACGTGTTGGTTATGGTTAATTTTCTTCGACCTAAACTACAACTGAAGTAAAAAGATTTATTGGATGTGTAGCTGGTATCGACGTTTCATTAATTCTTTGGTCTCACCTGTTGATGATTTAATTAAGGGAAAAAAAATCAAGTAATTGATTGGAACTCTAATACCAAATCTTCTTTTGTTCAGATTAAGCAAACATTAATTTTTGCGCTCCTGCTTTACCAACTGGATTTATTAATTTCATTTGTTGTGGAATGTGACTCTAGCCTCACTGGTATTGGAGCCGTTTTGAGACAAAATATTGACAAAGAAGATGGAATTATCTCTTTTGCTAGTAAATCGTTTAATCGTACGGAACGTCATTATTCTGTAACTGAGAAGAAATGTTTAACCGTAATATTTGTTATAGAAGGATTTCATCCTTGGGTTGACGAACTCGTTTTACGGTGATCGCCGATGATTTTTCCTCTGCTATAGTTAAACAGTATTCAAAATTCTACAGCAATACTAATTATATGGACAGTGCGTTTGAGACAACATACTTTCAATTTGGTTTATCACAAAGGAAAATTTAATATTGTTCCAAATCGTCTTAGTCGTGCTGCCCCAGTAGAAAATCCCGCAGTTGAGATTTGGATCGTTGGTACCTTGCTTTAAAAAATAAGATTTTATCATCGTGTGAAGATTATCAACAATGAAGGTAGAAAATAATTTTGTTTTCTTCCATCAAACCTACCTTACTTTCAACGATAAGTCCCGTTGTCGCAATGAGAAGAAATTATCCGTTCTTGTCATGATCCATCATAGACAGGACATTTTGTATTCTCAAGAACCATCTCTTGTATACATGAACATTTCTATTAGCCTAAAATGAAGATTGATGTGTTTAAAGTTTGCCGTAAATGGTTAGTGTGTGGAGCATAGAAATTGTTTAATGTAGCTTCCAATGGTTACATGCGAAAAGAGAAAGAAACTAGATTTCCGTTTCAAATAATCGCATTGGATTTAGTGGGTCAGTTTAGAGTCTTAACATAAATAGCCTCTAGCTGTTGACGATTGGTTTTTAACGTATACATTGTTGTTCCCCTTCATAGTGCATATACGCGAATAATAAAAAATCTTTGGAAGAAAAGGTTTTTTTTAGTTTCTGGTATGCCACAATGTATTAATTTGTGATTATGGTTTACCATCTTCATGGTCGTATTTTTAAAACCTTATGTAGTAATGGTGAAATTCAAAAAACTTTATTTAATGCAGTTTTTTCACCGCAATGTTATTTCGTGGATAGGATTGATGAGACTGTAGTCACCGCTATTCCCACATGTTGAAGGATACAGCTCGTGGGACATTGAGTTGCAAAAAATTCAGTTCGCAATTAATTTAGCTAAATATCACTCTATAATTTATCCTCCTAATTTTTGAGTGTTCATTATCGAGTCCCTATCAATGGTAGATTTTATGGTGTATCTTAAGAGTCCCTACATATGCGTCACCCGAAGGTACTACATTGGTCAAGAAGCGACATTTCTTTACCTGAAAATTTTGAATTTTGCCGAACCCTTGCTACTCCAAACAAGGTAAGGATCATTAACGTGCATGGCAACGCACACATGGGACCTACAGTTTATCTCTCATTCGAACGAGGACGTACTTTTATGAAAAATGTTCGCTTAGCATTTTCCAAGCGATGTGTCGGGAATCGAATCCGGGATCTAAAGGTTAGCAGTAATACGCGAACATTTCTGCGGAAGGTTTAAAACCCCTACATTTGATTTTCTAATGCTTCAACTGAAGCTACTACATTGGTCAATAAAAGAGTTTTTTAGCTGGAAATTTTGACGAACTCTTGCTATTCCAAGCAAAGTAGAGATATTTAACGTGTATGACAATATACACACAAGACCTACATTTTACCTCTTATCCAAACGAAGGCGTATTTTTCTGAAAAAAATGCTTGCTTAACATTTTTTAAGCGCTCTGTGTCGCGAATGGAACCCGGGATCTTGAAATTAGCAGTCAAACGCAAACCTATCTAATCCACGGGGTCACCGAAAATTTAAAGCCGTTGAACAATGTTAAGGTCGTCCCTTATACGTTTCGACTCGAAAGTTCCTTTTGATGTCTTGAAAGATGTCCGAACTAAACTAATGATCGTTTAAACCGTAAATACATTTTGAGAAGACGTAAAGTTTCGTTTAATTTTGGCGATAAAGTGTGGAGAGTTAACAAGGTATTATATAGTGCTGGTGATCAGTTTTCAGTTAAATTAGCACCAACGGCTAGCTCAGTCGGTGGAGCATGAGACTCTTAATCTCAGGGTCGTGGGTTTGAGCCCCACGTTAGGCGCCATTGGTTACCGTTTACGGGGGCGGCGTCTTAAAAGCAAGTAGACTTGGCTTAGTTAATTGTTTAATAAACATAAGCAAAATCATTATAAGTTCCAAAATTACATAATATGAAAAGTGAAATTGAATGATTTAGCAGTTCTGAAGTTTTAGGGTGGCTTTTAATGGTTTCATGTTTGCTGTGGAGCCAGAATTAAACTAAACACTGATTAAATGTTTGTATGCACAATTTAACGGGGTGTAGAAGTTTTCGGGAGTCTACGGCTTTCTTCGGAAAGCTTCGGAAGTTGCTTATGTGGCCCAGCATGAACTTGAACAATGATGATTAGGACATATATACAGGTCGACGAGGTCCAGACATCTTTGGTGGTCTTCGGATCTCTTCGGTGGGCTTCGTGTTTTTGGTGGTGGGTCAGTGTTACATTAAAAGAAATTATGAAATGAAATTATATGCACTTAAAAACTACTACTTTACAATATATACAAGAAGAAGAGGGTTCAGAAGGTCTTCGGTTGTCTTCTGAGCTCTTCGGCAGGCTTCGTGGAGGTGATGCTTCTACGAGGATGTCGTTTTTGTGGTAGAGATTGACGGATGCAATCACAATAACGACTGGTCGGTGAAGTATGAAACGGAGTTTAACGTTCATACGTGTTTGTTAATTATGGATTGATGAACTACGATGACGGCCACCAGGTACGGCGGTGGATAGGGTAACGTTTGGACAGGACGCAGGCTATGATAAGCACTGCGATAGGATTTAGCAGGCTATGGCGAGCGCTGTTTGGAAAGGTCCTGCAGGCTATGGAGAGCACCGCAGAGGAGAGGAGTCCCAGGCTATGGTGAGCACTAGGATGTCTACTGCAGAATTCGAAATTATATATATACAGTTCTGGTTGCTATCCTTCCTGTGTTGAAAAACGTTTATCAGGTCTTTAACCAATGAATTGCGTTTTCGATTTTTGATTTTGAAACAAGATTATCCAAATTTTATTAGAACAAAACTTAGTTGGAATTTTGGTTTGTTCTATTTCCAGCACGTGTACTCTGATACAGTCAAATTTACATTCGCAGTTCGTTCAGTGCTCTGCGTGTAATAACAGAGTTAACATCCTCCCCGCTGAAGATGGTAGCTTAGCTATGGCGTTGCGAAGAGGCGGCGGGGTCTTTGTTGCCAAAATATCTTAGCCTGTAGCGGCATTTACGTTTACGTTTAGTGCAGCGGCGTCGGGCTTCACCATTATCGCCAGCTGCTGGATAGAATGATTGTGTTCGAAAGGGTACCTGTTCTCGGGACATCCATCCACAGGTATGCCTTTCTGGTTGTGCGCCTTGTACATATTTGGGCAGAGCGACACGGACTGTGATCTGCATGTTTCGATGTTCAGTGATAATGGGCTGGTGCCGGTGGCGGCAGTAGGCGGTGATGACCTATTGTTCGCTGGTGGGAATTCTTCCCGAAGGCTGCAGGGCAAGAATTAGTCTGTGAACTGCTTAGTTGCATTAGGGGTGGGTGGTTTGTTGGCGGCGACGGATGTCACCGTCGTGTGGCGGCGTTGGACCCTTCCATGGTTGTTTTCTGCTTGTTGAGATAATTGTGTTCGAAAGGGCACCTCTTCTTGGGACATCTGTCCACAGGTATGCCTTTCTGGTTGTGCGCCCTGCACAACATTAGGCAGATCGACATGGGCTGTGTGGTTAGCTCGTGGTCAGCGTGTAAAGTTCCAGTGGAGTATGTTACGATTATGTGCTCCAAAATGTATGGAGTCTTGTTCGTAATCCATCACCACCTTCCGGCATAGCAGCCAAGATTCGCCCAGGATGACATCCTCAGCAAGGTTTGCGACCAACAAGAATGTTTCGTGGTCCGTCACTTGACCCAGTGTGAATGGCGTGCGAAACTTGCCTATGATTGCCATTTTTCCCCCTGCTTCGGCTAGACAGGGTGAGGCATGATAGGGTTCTACCCGTGCACTTGAGAGTATGCAATCTTCCCTAATCATGCTCGTCGATGCTCCTGTGTCTAGTAATGCGTCGAAGTGTATTTTCTGTATAGTGACGGGGATTCTTGGTAGTGGGTCATCGTCGGCGATGTTTAATCGTGCCAGTTCTATTCGCCCGACCGGGCTGTAGTATGGCGTGGCTCGGACGGGGTGTCGTTTTTCGAGTTCCTGATTAGACAATCTCGGTGCCAGTGTCTTTGGGGACAGAAGCGGCACCTTGGAAGGTCTCCTGCTGTGGGTGGACGTTTAACAGCTGGTATGGGGGTGGTCGTCTTTATCGTTGCCTCTTTCACGTTTTCTTCTATTTTTGTGAGGCGGATGACCATTTCCTATAATGTTGTCGGCATATGACACTGAATTGGGGTTCTCAGTGCCGGCAGGAGGAGGTCCGTAAACAGCTGTATGTCTCGGTAAGTGTCTAGTTGTAGGTGGCGGGCTTGTCGTACCTTAGTGCCCAGGAAGGCGGCAACTGGTTGAGATGCCGTCTGCAATTAGTGCTAATGGGTTTTTAATGAGAAAACTCATTAAAAAGCAATTAGGTCATATGGTCATGCGGTCATATGGTCATGTGGTCATGTGGTCATGTGGTCATATGGTCATGTGGTCATATGGTCATGTGGTCATATGGTCATGTGGTCATGTGGTCATATGGTCATATGGTTATGTGGTTATGTGAGCAGGGAGATTAAATTTGGTATATAAGGAAGTAGTTTTGGGTTGAGCTTAGTTATAGTAAGACATTTTTCGAAAGATGTCGCATTCAAGCAATCAGTGGTGCTTCAAACAATCTATTACAAAAGCAGCAGAGGATATCCTAGATGGCTCGAGTTTCTACGCTGCTAGTAAAAAATATAATATACCTAGAACAACGTTATGCAGATATTTTAAAAGGTTGCAGAACGTGAAGAAATTACATAATTCCAACGATGCATCCAGAGATGTTATACCAGAAGTTAAAATACCTATACAGAATTATGATAACTTTGCTATTGCTAGTGCAAGAAAGGATGGTAAACATGGCCCATTGTTCCCGTCCAACATACGAGCTATATTCGTGGGACCATCGAGTTGTGGGAAGACCAACGCTTTAATATCTCTGATCCTGCACGAGAACGGCCTTAGATTCCAAAATGTTTATGTATTTTCGAAAAGTTTATATCAACCGAAATACGGATTGTTAAGAAACGTTTTTACGCCACTAAAAGAAGAAATTGGGTACCATGAGTTTGAAAATTACGATGATTTGATCGAACCCGGAGATACCAAAGAAAATTCAATTATGGTTTTCGATGATATACCTGCAAACGAGCAAATCAAAATCACTCAATTTTTCTCGTTCGGCCGACATAAAGCAATAGATTCGTTCTATCTATGTCAAACTTACGCTAGTGCCTTAAAACATAGACTCAGAGATAACGCCAATGTAATCGCATTATGGAAACAGGATGACACAAACCTTTGCCATATCTTTTCGGATCATATAAGTGGTGACATGACATATACGAAATTTAAAGAAATGTGTTTACAGTGTTGGGGTGACTCAAAACATAATTTTATAACTGTTGTGAAAGATTTTGATTTGGATAATGGTCGATATAGGAAGAATTTCGACGAGTATATAAATATTTGACATTATTCAAAAAAAAAGTTTGTTCCCATCCAGAGTCCGATGATGACGAACGTTAACAATTTTATTGTAAATAAACGTAAGCTTCATTTTATGTAGGATTCTGTACGAAAGAACTTTGCGGCATACAAAAAGGGAGACGCTACATCTCTACAAAAATTCAAAGAGGTGCACAAACAATTGATTGATCCCTTGCAAAATTACCGATTCCTAGTCACAAGGAATAGCGGAAAGAATTTCCACACCTACAACAAGCGTTAAAGTTGAAAACAAAGGCTAGCTTTTAAAAAAGATTAAGTTACCAGTTGACGACGAGCCTGTACATCTTTATTATACGGACGTGTTAGCTAGAGACGAATACGAAAATATATACAAGTCGGTTATGGAGTAAAGTATAACCGTCAATTGATACGCATAGTTTAGGAAAAAGTATGTAGGAAATTGATTTAGAAAACAGTGACACAACCTAAAATAATAACCTTTATCTAGAGACTAGAGGTCTAACAAGAGTTATAATTATTTTTAAAGTCCTTAGCATTTTTCTTAAGAAATGTAATGATTTTGTTCATAGAATACATTCCATACCGGTTGCTTCGTGCGTGCACACAAATCGGATGCAATCGGTACATATCCGAATAGGAGTAGCCCATATAAAAGGACTGTTCGCGTAGAAGTTATTATTTGTTGATTGTACGGTTTAAAGAGACAATATAACAAATATGTATAAAGACTTTGGAGAGGTTATTCGAAGATTTCGCAATGCTCTACGAGTAAAAAAAGCAGAATGTGGGCAACGCTTTTCGATAGAAGGAGAAAAATGTCTTATGTGTCAGTCATACGAGGAAGCAATACAGCACTGTACTGCAGTGTTATCAATGCCCGAGGATCTGGATGATTTTATGGAAATAGTCGAGGAGATGGGGTTTATAAAACTGTTGGCAGATATTCAAATGGAATATATACTAAATTGTAAGTTTTAAAATAAAAAATTAACCACCACAACTGTTATCATAAGAAATGGAATGATGTGAATTTAGAAATTATTTTTGTATATATTAGCTTGTTTATGTTTTAAAATATAAAGCATACATTGGTATTGTTTAATTTTTCAAATGTCCACGTAACTGAAATGAGTATCTAAGTAATTATGAAAAGAATTATAACAAAGATTTGTATTATTTTTTAAAAGGGTGTTATAAACGTTATACAAAATTACTAATCAGAATCGTTTTATTTAAAACTATAACATAATTTTATTGACATCTATTAATATCTGTAGTTGAAATACAACAATTTAGAAACGTATAAGAAAACAAAAGTGTAATTAATAGTGTTACAAAATTTTCAGTCTTCGGCTTAAAATTTAAACATCGCTCGTAAATGCGTGGAATGGAAACCTGTTGTATTCTTCCATATACTCAACTTGTTTACAAATACTGTTTTCAAACATTCTTGGGTAGGTTCTTATAAATTCGTATAATATGACCCCAATATCATTATTACTGTATTTGCTTTTAATTACATCATGTGCGAGATTCTGTAGGACATCATTCCTATTATATCTTTCCATTGCGACATCTAACAGAAACAGATCTATATTAGGAGTACCCTTTTCCGTTAGTTCTTTTAAAGTATTAGCATGGTTGAGAACGATCTGAGATACCCCTAAAAAGTGCTCTAAGGTTCCTTTGGTAAATATCATATAATTCCCATCAAATGTCATCATCTTCACTAAACAATTCTTATTTAAATAAAAACGAAAGTTGTCGAATTTGCATATCTGATTTTGTATTCCAACTTCCATAGTGCGTATAATGTGCGGAAGATTTGATATAAACTTCCTAAATACGTTGAGGGATACATCAAGTACGCTCTGCGAAATGGTGTCAACAAATCTAAAAATTATTTTGTAATCGTCGAACGGGTTCAGGCCTACAATTATGATTTTGGAAGAAGATTTTGTTATGGTGTATGGTTTTTCAAATAGTAACTTGGTTTGTTCTAACTGAATTGCGGCGTTTATACGTTCTTTATGTGTTGCGGTCGATTGGTTTTCCAAATCCTTAATTTGTTCCCACTCATTGGCTGTAATTTTTAGTTCCTCCTGAAAATAAACCATCTCGATGTGCCTTTCGTTGTGTTTTTTATGGCATCACATCCAGTAAAAACATTTTCGCACACACTGCGCGCAATACTTAAGATGTTCATTCTAGAAAAATTATTGATTAACAGTTTTGAATTATACATGTAAATATTAATTTCTTCTACGTTTGCATAATTCAAACTAAGACTTACTCTTCTTTGTCGATAGTCCTCACACGAAATTTTAAACCAAAGACTGAAAATTCAGTATTACTATTAATTACACTATAAACGACTTTACGTTTTACAAAATAAACTTAAAATGAACTTTTGGTATCATTTCCCCCGTATTTATCTACATAGAGAAAGTATAAGTATAATTTGTCCTTACATTAACCCAATTTAAATCAAATTATAGAATGTGTATTCCCGTATATTAACTAGAATTGTGGAAAGTGCTTTTATTAAATTAATAGTCAAACGTCATCGACAAACATTGCAAGGCTAATGATCATACATTTCACTAAATTTATTTAGAATATACGTCTTATGTTGAACTACATTTAAAATAGATTATCGAACCACTTTCTAGGTCACCGTGCAAAATTAATATATGTATTATACCTTTTGGTTTAATCATTTGTATGTGGATTCACTAATTGAAAATTTTAACAATTCTAGCCACTAATAAATATTTTTGGAGTTTAACTCTATTATCGAGCTAAATCTAAATAAAATGGAAAGGTGTTTTGCTGATAGGTTTTGAATATTAATACAATATATACAGGTCTTTGTTGGAACTAATTTTAAAAGACGTGATAATTAATTTCAATTCCCGGAAAATTCTATACTAATTTATAGGTTACACCAGGGTTTATCTCAAAAGACAGAGCGATACGGTGTAGAAATAGATTAAAGATGAATTATATACGGTGCTTGCAAAAGGTTAATCTGCAAATCAGTAAGGGGTCATTCGATTTGAAAAAAATTCCGAGGGATTTGAGAACCTGAGGAAAAACACAATAATAATTGAAATCTTACACGATGGTATATTAAAAATACTGCACAGAGTAATTTTGTTTAATAATTCTAAAAATGGCGTTGGTGGTTAAATACATACAGGTAAAACCCACTATAAAACAATTATACGCGTCACTTTTCCAGTCAAGACTTGCATATAACGCCAATTAATATAATAAGGAGCTGCGCACGCTCGACCATCGGCATAAAAGGCGAGAGCCATGTTCCAGTGCATTAGTCGTCAAAGTATCCTCGAGTTTGATTAAAATTATAAATTAAAGATGAATTTTTCATGTGTTGACGTTACAAGTGATGTGCGAGTACCACAATTAAATATCAACCAACTAGTTGGTAAGTCAACCTATAGGTTAGGCGAATTCCCTCCAAATTATCACCACCATATATTAGAAGTTGGTTTTGATTTATATGGTGGTCTTCAACCTGTCATCCAAGTGATTTGTTGCAGTGGTATGTGTGCTGATTCTACGATAACATTCTCTTACTTCGATTGGAAGAAATTGTGTACTTTTCAAGTGGAATTTCAAATTCGCCAATTTGCTCAAGACACAAAACAAGTACGATTAAATGGTCTGACTACTGGAAACGATGTTGTTGACATACAATTGGATCAAGATTTCAAATTGCAACTGAGCACAGCCTTTAATAGAAGTATATGGTTGTTGAACAATTTTGAAAAAGAGAATTTATATAATATGGAAATTACGAAAGATGGGAATGTTATTGTGCTACCTGCGTACGAGTGCATCAAGCTATTAAATTTGCGAGAATTGATCTGTTTTAAAATGGTTGAGTTAAGGTGTAGAAACTTTCCAGAATTTTACAAAAAATTTGTTGGTTATATAAAAAAAGTATGTGGAAATACGACGGAGGAACAAAGAGTTCAAACGTTATTAGAGGGGGAGAGCAGTGCCAGTATTTCTCTGTCTAATGATTGCAGCAATTTAAATTACTTGACATTGTTGGAGCTTATTAAATGTTTCCCCATTCAGTACTTAAAAGATACAACTGCAAGGCAATCGCTTGCGCAAATGTTTAGAGATTTGGCTATCCCAGATTCGCCAGACTCTGGTTACCACAGCGGTTTATAGATGTTATCAATACATGTATGTATTCTATTAAAACATTATATTTTCTTGATAAAGTTTGTTTTTACATATTTGTATCGCCAATAAGACCATAAATTATTAATAGACGTATTAAAGTATCCTGTTTTTATTTTTAGGTTTAAAGTGGTGTACCCCGCAAATAATAAACACAATTTACCGCATGTTAACAAAAAGTTGTGGGGAAATTTAAAGACAAGTTTAACGGTGACTTGGTGTTAGAATTTGTAGGTAGTAAGGCTAAGTCCTACTGTATTGTGCGCGAGAAGGACACGATTAAAAAGATTAAAGGGATCTCACAAAGTGTAGTTAAGTAAAACCGAGGGTCTTACAACCTATAACGAGCATATATCCCCAAAAGGGGTGGGTATGCAACTACGCAGCAGTGCGTGGGAGAATAAGGATTCTCTCCAATAAGAAATTAAAGTTTCCATGTACGTAGCACCAGTTATTGGGTAATGGTAGAAATGTTAAACCTATAAAGGCGATTATTAATTGTGGTTTAGTGACCGCGTTTGTGCACTCTTCGAGTGTCTTCGGCAATCTTCGATTGTTTCCAAAAAAATATTCAAGCCTGCCATTTAATGTCGTGGTGTAACATCGTCCACGGTTAAGCTTATACATCCGTCGGCAGCAAAGTACTTAAAGTCTGGGTCTTGCAGTATCGCTTTTACAAGAATAGCTCACAGCGACACAAGGAAAAACAGCACGGTATGTCATTAAGCAGTAAACGTTCAGCTCCGCCAGCTGTTAAAGGGTCTTGTACGAAACAACCAACATCCGTGTAAAGCGTGCGAGATGGAGGTGTTAAAGTCTGCATACCCTGGTCCTAATAGCACAGCAGCCTAATTAAGGTAGGTCAGTAAGCAATATTTAATTGCTGTTAATTGACTTGCATTTAGCGTACTTTCCTATTGTAATAACCGCATTTGTTTGGAGAAGAAATTACATACAGCTTTTCACATGATCGTTAAGAATCTAGAATATTTGCTGGGTTATAAATAATTACAAATGAATTAATGCTACATTGGAAGTTTCGAAAATATTGAATTATAATGCTTCTACAGCGTCACGTAAGGTAATTTAGGTAATTGATGTAGGATATCAATATGTAATAAGACCCATTTACTTTCACTCTAATAGAATTCACTAATTAACATGGTTGTGACACGCATTTTAAATTACGAATGCATTCTTCTTTCATTACAGGAGAAATTCCATAGATTTCATACAAGCAAAATGCGCTTTCTTTTTATATATTTAAAACACATTACATTGGAATGATTAGTTTATTAAACTGTAAAAATAAATTATTAAAATTTTGTGTGCTCAATTTTTGTGTTACTACCTCTAACTGTTTGGTTAAAGCATATGCCTTGGGTAGCGAAAAAGGTTTTAAAAATGGAGTTAAATATATACGAGCAAAAATTTTAAAGAGGTTTGAGAGCTTAAAGTATAATTTTGCAGGGCGTGGTCCTATTGCAAATCTGTTTGCAGATTCGGGATGTGCGTAAAATTCTAAGCTAACAAGATGTATCGCATGACTAAAAAATTGATAAGAACGCTCAAAAGTCGCTATAGGTAAGAAATCTTAAAATCAGGGTAGCTCCCTGGGGGATGATGCTATCTGAAAAATCTAAAGAGATTCGGGTAGCTGAGAAAAATCTAATATTAATTGATACCAAACAAGATAGGTTTATCTCAAAAGATGCAATGGTTAGACGAAGAAAACTATTTGGTCCAGAATGTTAGCGGTAAAAAAAAATCTTAAAAATAGGTTTATCTCGTGTGTGGAAATGAGGATGCTCATTTATCTCGAAAGATGAAAAATTTAAGATATTTATCTCAAAAGATGAAAAATGGTTAGTCGAAGAAAACTTTTTGGTCCAGATGTGGGAGCAAATGTGGGATTCTGGAGCAAATGTGGCGCTGATTCGTCACTAAATGGTCTACTGATATGTCATTATAAGACTGTTTCCCTTGTTCTTGCTCCACAAAAGCTTTATGATTTCATAAACATTTATAGAACTTTTAGGGTGTGCAGCGTAATACCTTACTCATAACCGAAAATCGCACCTATTTTAAAGTACCTATTATTACGGTTGCTCTATCTGTAGAAATATCTATCACCAGGATATGCTAAAAATCCTGTGATCTATCACAAGTTTCCAAAATGTTATATGTAAACAATCAATTCCAATCGAAATCACGGCTATCAAGTATTTAGTTACAGTATTTCTAACGAAATCTAATTCCGTAAATCATTGCTCCGTAAACAAACTCCTAAGCACTTATACAAATGGCTCAGCCTGCAAACTTCGACGATTTTCTTAGAAACGCTGGCATAGCTGTTTGAGTGAACGTACTCTGTGTCTTAGAGTTTAAAAGATTTTGATAGAAATTTGCATACGGCTGCTTTAGAGTCGATATGCCTTTTTATTTAAATCGCTTCTTGAATAGTGATATCGCATAAAGCTCACTATGTCAATACGCTTGCCTTTTAGTAAACTGCATGGAATGACAATAAAAGAATTTTAAGAAAACCACAGCAGTGGTTTACTTTCAAAAATATGTGCCAAGATTTTCATTACTCCCCACATAAATTTAGACGATACGGTTCTCGACTGGTTTTTCAGTGACCAAGATTAATTGAATTTGGAGCATTCAGATATTTTTCATCTTAAGGTTTATTGTTCTGGTGAGCTTTTAAAAGACGAAATAAATGCGCGACGTTCGATTAGTAAAGTCGAGTAACGTGGTGGAAAAGATTCTTTAATACTTCAGCTAAGATGATTATATTCAATGGGAACAGAGATCTTAGTTGCTAATTTTGATAGCTAATGATAATTTATAAGCAACGAAGTGCGAAGGATTAAGATAGACTTGTTATTCTTTTTCCTAATTTTTAAGAAAGTTGTTTAAATAGATAGCTTTGTACTAACTGGTTGCAGAAAATCTCCGAGGAGGTTTCTCAGTTAGATCAGTTTTATAATGTATACTGAAGTCAAGTAGCATTTGCCCTAAATCTTGATGCAAATAAAATATTTCAGCTTTGTGTCACACCTATTCGTGTAAACGTGTACAACTTAACAAACTTTTGAAAATAAAACATGTTCTTATGGAGTAAAATGAAATCGCTTCCATATGGATATAGCATGAAAGCTCAATCCATTGCAAATATAGACTTATCTATTTGTTCAAGAGCAAATTTATAAACGAGTAATATAATATGAATTGTTATACAGCATTTCAGATTTAGCATTTGCTTTTAAATTCGGTTTGTAATTCATTTTGCAATTTCAAATGCTGGGATGATTTTGGTACTTACTGGACGTTCTGTTCTCGATTCGATCCGAACGGCCTCGTCGTTTGTTTGGGTAGTTTTTCGGATTCGGGACTCGACGAGTCGAATTTTTTAAAATTAAACAAAAACCAGCAAAATCCAAAAGGTACGTACGTAGCGACATTCTCATCAATTTCTAGATTCATGTTTTATTTTTTATTTTAATTATACACATTGCTGCTGACATTAATAAAGACTCATCTTCACTTTACATTGTTACTGATTAAAGTCACCGTTTACACAAATAAAACTAAAAATGAAAATGTAAATAGTTGATCAAATTGGTGTAAATTTGTTTAAATTATCTAAAAGTAATCAATTTATAAATTCAACTTTTATTATTCTTAGACAATATTCAATGTACAACAGCTATAACCGTAATGTAGGTTGCCGGCGCCTGACTCCGAAACAACCACGGCATTTATTCTTCAATGTAACAAAGCAAACCATCAATAGTCTACAAACAGTTAATAGTTTGCAGTCTTGAAGTGTGTTAAATGTTAATCTGCTAAAATTTTTAATAGCAAATTTGATCATTCTATTTCGTTCTTGTAAGACAAAAAAAAATATACCTTTTTAAAACTACAAAATTTCGTTTTGAAATTCATATACACATACTCATAATAATTCAATATTATTGCGTGACAATTATTATAATCGACAAAGTAGTTTTATGTGTAAAAGGTAATTAGTAACTAATAAGGCCGATTTATTATAAATTTTATTAATATTTCTGCTCTGCTCAGAAACAATGTCACAAAAAAAATCATTAAAAGTCTTGAAATA
Source organism: Platerodrilus igneus (assembly GCA_036346225.1). Classification (NCBI taxonomy): domain Eukaryota; kingdom Metazoa; phylum Arthropoda; class Insecta; order Coleoptera; family Lycidae; genus Platerodrilus; species Platerodrilus igneus. Next base: position 6,176,450 of record JARFIW010000131.1, on the reverse strand, counting down.
TTTCACTCAATCGAAGAACAAAAAAAAATTGAGTGAAATATATATAAAACAAATATAGCTATTGTTGATTCAATCGCAGCATCGTTAATCAAACACCTTAAAACTAAAGCTATTCATCCAAATTTGAACAACGTACAAGGTACGAGTTTAGAAGAAATTGTTTCAAAATTGGCGGCAGTAGATGGAATTTTAATAAGAGCCATTACCAAATCAGAATTTATACGAGAATCTATTGCTAAATGTAAATTTAACTTGCCTAAAAATAAAACCGATGTAATGGAATTAATTCATGACCATTAGAAAGATTTTCGAATCTGTTATTGTAAACAACTATTCTTTAAAATAAAATATTACTTACCTAAATCGCAATGCAGAAAGTTCGACTGTAACAAATTTGGTCTTTTTTGCGCAAGATATTTCTCACCTAATGGACGAGAGAATACAGGTTGACACAGTGTAAACTGACTTTTTAAAGGTATTTGATAAATTTTCTATTTCAATACTAATGGTAAAACTCAAAAAGTTTGGTATCGCTGGTAAACTATTGCACCTCCTTTCTTCATACCTTATAGGCCTTCGACAATATGTAATTATAAATAGCCATGAACCGGACTGGTTCCCCATTAACTCTGGAGTACCTCAGAGCGCCCATTTGGGTCCTCTATTATTCTCAATTTTTATTAATGATATTTCAAATTGCTCCAATCACTTTAATTTCTCGCTGTATGCAGATAATCTAAAATTTTATATACCAATCACAAGTGTTGATTGTCATCTACTACAGTAGTTTGCAAGAATATCTAAGTCTGTAGTAGATGACAATCACCTTTTGAATTTGCTGGTTTTTGTTTAATTTTAAAAACTTCGACTCGTCTGGTCCCAAATCCGAAAAACTATCCAAATAAACGACGAGTCCGAGTCGAATCGAATCGAATACAGAAACTCCAGTAATTACCAAAATCATCCCAGCATTTAAAAAAATGTCAGTTAATTGCTAAGTGAATTACAAAACGAATTTAAAAGCAAATGCTAAATCTGAAAAGCTCTATAACAATTCATATCATATTACTCGTTTATAAATTTTCTTTTGAATAAATAGCTAAGTTGTAACATTATTATGTAATGTTAACGAATAAACAGATCAATTAATTAAAATTCAGTAATTTGAATAAAGTATAGACAAAAATTTCCACCAATAAATTACTTCATATTTAGTCAGGCTCCCTTATAATAAAAGACCAGCTTTACAAATAGCTTCAGGCTACTAAATTCCAGCGCTTTCATCATTTAAAGGTCTACCCTCGTAAATCAAATACAATAAACCTCTTAAAGTTTAGGTCGGTTACAGACTGACGAATCTGATAAAATTCAAATGTAATAGTACCTTTTAGCGTAAATAAAGGAAACCAATTTCAGTTTGAAAAGCTTAACCTTCTTAATACTTTCGTTGATTGACAGCGGCTTATAGAAAACGAAACATTATAAATAGCGAAAACTATTTCCAATTTGATTTTTTCAAATATTACAAGTAATTTTAAGTAGTCTGGAGACATCCATTGTATTTAAAATCCATTTCGGCTCAAGTAGGTTAGTCGGTCTTTGTTAATGGCAGACTACTGTCTCCATAGGTATGGTCCACATTTCAATAATTAAGAAATTCGTAGAAGGTACAATATAATTCAAACCCTTGGGAAAATAATTGCTTCCGTGACTCTCATCTAAAAAAGGGTTGGATTTGGTTTCTGAAATCTTGTTTTGTAGGAGGTTCTGTTCAGTCATTGGATAACAGAAATATTACGTACATAATGGTTAGGGTAGGAATTAATCTATATAACTTAAGGCTTTAACCAAAGACATAGAGTTTTTCCAATGGGGCTGTCCGTGGTCAAGAAGTAGAGAGAAACGTAGTTCGCGGGTAGCGTTCTCCGGCATCACAGATAAAATATTTCACTTCGTATCACGATATTAAAAATTGGAAAGGAGTGATACTCTTCCAGTTTCGCGAGGGTTATGCCCATATGTTCGTGGATTTATAGTGATACAAGGTAACTATTAAAAAGCTTGTAGGCGTGTGACGCACAAGTAAGTGATATTGCCAAGAAGGGTTCGTATGCCAGTCAATTCCTTAAAAATTATAAACAGTAGTAACAAGCGAGATTCTCTTCCCAAATTTAAGAACTGTTCTACGTTGGAAAACAAACCCTCAAACAATGGACAATTTTTAGTAAGTTTTTATAGTTAAGTAGCATGATCAATTTTTAGTTAGTTGTTTGTTAGGACGTTTTGGCCATAAACCGTAGGATTAATTTAGTGTACGATTTATAATATAAGTTTTCTTTCATATACAAGTGTTTGAGAACTACTTATGTACTCAAAATTTTCATAAATTCCATAGTCACCTATTCACTTCAATTTCTAACTTAAAATTAATGAATGTTGCGCCTTTTTTAAATTTCTTTAATGGGGAGTGAGTCAATTAGTGAACAAAACCTCGGTGGACCCACTTACTTTACTATATTTGCGGCTTAGTCTGGGAATTACCCCAAGGGTGAGCAATGAGATTGGGCGTGGATATAGGGTGGGCTCGACTACAAACGGGAACTAAAAAAAGGGAAATGAGCTCCACTGCATCTATATGGACAATAAATAAAACTAAAGTATCCTACAGGAAGACGTAGAAACCTATAGGATATAATGACTATCAAAAAGCATACAAATTAAAATAAGCAATACCTCTGGAAACCTCTTGGACCTCTGCTCCAGCTTCTGCGATGTCAGACCTGCAAGAAAATGTCACACAAAAAAATAAAATATAAGACACTGTTTGTGTCTTACGACAACAAAATATTTCGGTCTTTATAGATCGGCTGTCCTGAATTCAAAATCTCAACAACACCTTACCTGTGAAAATGTACTCTACTGAAAATTACTTACTCTGTTTCTATTACCTAATGCTGTATCAACTTTTTTCTAGTTTCCACATTCAAAATTTTGTTTATCTAATTTGGATATTATTAATTTCAATTAGTGAAATAAAAAGACGAAAGTTTTAAACCAAAGTATAATCTACATGTAATTCTCTTTGTTGCAAAAATTATATATAAAAAATCTGATAATCAATATAAAAAAATAAGTTTCAAAAATCTCTGAATTTTTTCCTCTACATAGAGAGATCTTAACATTATTAATTTCTTTAGTATAGTCGGGTTCTTAAACATCCATAAAACAGATCTGTTCTGGCTTACAAAATTTCTCTAACGAATTTATTATACAAAAAGTTCATATGGCTCAAACATTATATGAAATTAAAGAAAGTTAGTTCGTCATATGTTAGAAGCAGCATTGATATTCTACTCATCATATGGCATATTGTAGTTAATCATCTTTCAATTAAAAGTGAACTTTGTACTTATTTTTCTCAATTAACATGTGCATTCCTTACGTGCTTTGAATAACAACTTTAAATTAATTATTCTAAAAGTTCAAAAATTTCTCTTATGTCAAAAAAATTTAGTTCTGAACAAAAAGGTATTTGACCTATTAGGTTACTAGGATATAATTCTCTAACTGATTTTTATTCGGGATTTAAGCATAAACATATCTTGCAAAAAAATTTAACATTAACATTCGTTTAACAAAACTTTCTTATAATTTGGAAAACGTTAAATCAAAGCTTTGACCGTAATTAATACATAAAATTAATTCACTCAATAAATAGTTTTATAAGTACCTGGATGGTTTTGTTTTAACTGCTTGATGGTGATGCTGCAAAACACTTTAGACCAACCAAAACAACATTATACTCCATCTTATTGAAGTTTTAAAAAAGGTACGAAGTTGGCATTTGCTAGATACAGCATTCTTACATGAACAGCCCCACAGACAGCTTCAAAACGAGTGATTCCACAATACATAATTACGTTCCAATAACATTACATAGAATTCTGCTCGACATACAAACCACTTGAATTCTCAATTCTACCATTCTCAAACGTGCTTTTTTAAAATTTTTATTTTTTAGATGAGCATACTTAGATGTGTCTACTTAGATGTGCATTAACGGACTTCACACCAGCACGTGTTGTTACATTCTCCTCTTCATTGTCCGGGGAGGCTTTACAAGAGCTCCTTTGCAACCCCCCCCCACGACAACCTTTACACCCTCTTCGATAGTAGGGCAATCCTAATGTCCCACTTGGAGCTTGAAAACTCCGCATCTTAAAAACGAACCGTACCTGCTCGTTGTTGTTTGCAAGATGGCCGCGCTCTCCTCCCCTTGCTGTCAACCAGCCAACATCCTACCTGTATCGTCACCTTACGCGCAGGCGTTGTGTCTGTCCAGCAATTGCACAAGTGGGCTTAAGAATACCTGTAGCTTATGCAACACAAGCTACGTTCAGGATATTTGCAGATATCAAAAGCGTAGGAGTCACTATTAAATGCTTTATATAGGTAAAGATAATGTAAAAAAAGAAAGAGGTGTTCTTCCTTATAGTAGATTAAACTATTTAACGATTTCACGCTAAATGACAATTTCGTATGCTGTAGAATAACAATGGCTAGAAATGTTTTTCTTTAAAGATTTTAATATAATAAAAGTTTTTGTTACAATGTAACAGGTTCGCGTTTCTTGCTCTGTGAATTAAATAGTTTTGTTTGCCGTTGATTAAGTCGATAGTTTTTCTTATTTTTTTATAAGTAGTAAAAAAGTGAGGAATTGACTGAAAGAAACAATTGTCCTCTTTGGGATGACAAGTCTCTCAAGGTTTTGTACGAACATTTGGACATTCTCGACTTGTCTGGCGCCCTTGGCAATTGTCATTAAGCCACAATATTTTATGAAAGGTAAGTGCCAAATCTTTTGTAGTATATTATAAATTAATTTAACCTTTTTTTTTCAAAATTTTAACCCTCTATATGATCCACGACCTTCCGCTAGCTAGTGCCGGTGACCCCCCTTTAATTTTTGTTTTACAGGCCGCTCCCATTTTATAATTTTACTGGAAAATACATACTTAGTAGCTTTTCCGCCTGTAACAAAGTCTATATTTGCAATGGATTGAGTTTTCATACTATATCCATATGGAAGCGATTTTATTTTACTCCATAGGAACATGTTTTATTTTCAAAGCTTGTTAAGCTATACATGCTTAAACGAATACGTGGGACACAGAGCTGAAATATTTTATTTGCATCAAGATTTAGGGCAAATGCTACTTGGCTTTAGTATACATTATAAAACTGTTCTAAATGAGGAACCTCCTCGGGGATTTTTTGCAACCAGTTAGTAAAAACCACCTATTTAAACAACTTTCTTAAAAATTAGGAAAAAGAATAACAAGTCTATCTTAATCCTTCGCACTTCGTTGCTTATAAATTATCATTAGCTGTCAAAATTAGCAACTAAAATCTCTGTTCCCATTGAATAAAAGCATCTTACAGCTGAAGTATTAAAGAATCTTTTTTACCACGTTATTCGACTTTACTAATCGAACGTCGCGCATTTATTTCGTATTCTACAAGCTCACCAGAACAATAGACCTTAAGATGAAAAATATCTGAATGCTCCAAATTCAATTAATCATGGTCACTGAAAAACCAGTCGAGAACCGTATCGTCTAAATTTATGTGGGGAGTAATGAAAATCTTGGCACACATTTTTGAAAATTAACCACTGCGATGGTTTTCATAAAATTCTTTTATTGTCATTTCATGCAGTTTACTAAAAGGCAAGGGTATTCACATAGTGAGCTTTATGCGATATCACTATTCAAGGAGCGATTTAAATAAAAAGGCATATCGAGTCTAAAGCAGCCGTATGCAAATCTCCAACAAAATCTCTTTAACTCTTAGACACAGAGTATGTTCACTCAAACACAGCTATGCCCGCGTTTCTAAGAAAATCGTTGAAGTTTGCAGGCTGAGCAATTTGTATAAGTGCTTAGGAGTTTGTTTAAGAAGCAATGATTTACGGGATTAAATTTCGTAAGAAATATTGTAACTAAATACTTCATAGCCGTGATTTCGATTGTAATTGATTGTTTACATATAACATTTTGGAAACTTGTGATAGATCACAGCATTTTTAGCATTTCCTAGTGATAGATGTTTGAATAGATAGAGCAACTTTAATAACAGGTACTTTAAAACACGGTCGATTTTCGGTTATGGGTAAGGTGTTACGCTACACACCCTAAAAATTCTATTAATGATTAAGAAATCATAAAGGCTTTGTAGAGCAAGGGAAACAGTCCTAAAATGACATACCATAAATAAAAATCCGTTTGAGTTTAATTATTTTTAACAATCAAGGATTTATATAGTAATTTATAATAAATAAGTACTATATGTATAATATTTAAGTTAAAAAAAGTTTTGTGTGCCATTTTATCCAACATACTATGGTTAAAATGACATTTCGTTTTTTATCTACAAAGTCTATAAATAAAGGTATTTGTTTTGGTTGTTATTCCCGCACAGTTACACTGTGTCCAAATGGAACAGTCATACTTGCTGTAGCGGGCTACTAGTACCGCGTTTCACTGATTTAAAACAAGTAATAACAAAAGTCTTTATTACTCACTGTTCACAAGTCTAATTAACAGTATTTACCTTATTAATAGATGTTTTCAGTCCACTTAACAATGAAGAACTATCACACTAATGAATTTACAAGCACTAATATCTTCTTAAACTAAATTCTTAACTATAATTCTTCTTAGCAACACTAACACAACTATTATAATTTATTTATTACACTTTTGTCTATTTATGTATTCTACAAACTGCATGTACATTAGACACTTTCAGCTCATATAAATTTATGTATACTCTCGGACTTCCAAAAGCTCAACTATTTAACTTTACACGACATAATGTATATTTGACATTCTGATATAAACTAACCTCTTATTAGCGATCTTATATATACTCTGAATTAAAAAGAATGACTTATTCTCCAGTAATTGCTAGAAGACTCTCGGTCCATAGAGAATATGCAGTGCCTACGGCGTTTGTATGTTTGACGGGTTGCCTAATAATAGCTCGTAACACTGCCCCCTCTTTAAAACCGTTACGACTTGTAGCTGTAAATACATTTTGACGCCAATTCGATGATTGATGACAGTATCGACAGCTATCTTCTATGGTGCATCCACTACGTCGTTGGAAATAACAGTCAACACTATTTTCTTGGTCTTGGTAGGCAACCGGTTGATAACAACAAACAAGGACCTGGACGTTGGTTTCCTGGAGAACTATTTCTAGCATATTTCGGACTATCCTCCAATCTAAGCGATTCAGTCCACAGCCTAGCTTGGGAACCGCTAGTTTCGTTACTCCATTTTCCATCAACTGAACCTTAAGATTTGGCAAAGCCTCCCATAGATGTCCATAACTAGGTCTCTGCCATGAAGAATTTTTGGTGACCAGATAGTAAACATAACGATTTTTATCCTGGAAAACCAAAGCTTTTTCTACAGTTGGCTGCTGTTGTACTAATTCATCCACACATCCAAACTTTCTCTTAAAAACAACAGCTATTCCTCTTGACATTTCCAAATCTTGAGCTACGCAATGTGCAAGGGAATACTTTTGGTGCTCTAAACAGATCTTGCTGTTTTTCAACAACAACGCCAAATTTCGCTTTAGCGGAACCACCATACGCTCCCATAAAACTCTCAAAATCTACATTTGGCTCATGATTAATAACTTGTCGAACACCATTTTCATTAATCGAGCCTTCCTGGTTGTTGCCAGCGTAGGATGTTAAACGGTCAAAGTGTACCACTTTCGGTTTACCACGGGGAGATCTTCTGATCCGGTATACTACATCATTAATTCTTGCTAACACTTCGTACGGGCCTTCCCATTGTTTTTGTAACTTTGGCGACAACCCACGTTTTCTTTGTAGATTATACAATCACACTAAATCTCCAGGTTGATAACCACCTTCTCGAGCTCTTGAGTTATATTGTGAGTTCATTCGATCGCTTGCTGCCTGGATATTCTTTCGGACGTTTTTGTGAATGCTATTTGATCTTTCACGAAGCTTACTAACGTAATCTTCACCTGCAATCTCTTCTCCAGGTTTAAATCCAAACTGAAGATCACGTGGTAGCCGCAATTCACGTCCTAACATCACGTAAGCGAGAGAGTATCATGTGCTATCATGTACTGAAGATCGGTACGCCAGTAGCAACAAATGTAAATATTGATCCCAGGCTCGTTGATGTTCAGAGACAACTTTGGCTAGGTACTTTCCTAACGTCCTGTTCATTCTTTCAGCCATTCCATCCGATTGAGGATGAAAGGCGTGGTTCTAGTCTTCCTGATTCCAAGATGCTTGCAGATGTTTTGAAACAACGCTGATTCGAAGTTCCAACCTTGATGGAGTGTAATTCCAACGGAACTCCAAAGTGACAACACAACTCCCTCACTAGTACATCTGCCACCGTCTCGGCTTTTTGGTTAGGTATAGCATATGCCTCCGGCCATTTGGTAATATAATCCATTGCAACCAAGATGTATTTATTTGCTTTCTCTGATTCAGGAAACGGACCAACTATATCAATGGCTACCCTCTCAAAAAGATTCTCCACGTTATACTGTCTCATTGGGGCTTTCCGTTTTGCGACCGGTCCATTTGCAGAGGCACACAACTCACATTTCCGGCACCACTCCTTCACATTTTCTTTGCAGTTCACCAAATAGAATCTTTCTGTCGCTCGTTCGAGAGTTCTTTTCACGCCAAAGTGCCTTCCGGAAATACCATCGGGCAAGTGCTGCAACACTTCCGGCACTCTGCTTCTTGGAACTATCACTTGAAGTCTCTCAGTGCCATCTTCACATTCCAGTCGTCGTTTCAAGATTCTAGTTTCAATCACCAAGGAGTCCCACTGTGCCCAGTATGCCTGCAGGCTCTCACTTGAAATACTAATTTTTTTCCAAGCTGGTCGTTGTCCTCTACTTTTCCACTCAATAATGCGTCCCAATTCGGCGTCATTCTCCTGGTCTTCTCGTATTCTTTCGAGTTGCCAAGTATCATCGGATACCGTCATTCTATGAATGACACTTATTTTCTCTTCCATCTTGGAGCAATGATTGCAGTTTACCGGACAAGGTCTCCTCGATACTATTACTACTACCGCGTTTTACTGATTTAAAATAAGTAATAACAAGAGTCTTTATTACTCACTGTTCACAAGTCTAATTAACAGTATATGCCTTATTTATAGATGTTTTCAGTCCAATTAACAATGAAGCACTATCACACTAATAAATTTACAAGCACTAATATCTTCTTAAACTAGTTGCTTAACTATAATTCTTCTTAGCAAAACAAGCACAACTATTATAATTTATTTATTACATTTTTTTCTATTTATGTATTCTACAAGCTGCATGTACATTAGACACTTTCAGCTCATATAAATTTATGTATACTCTCGGACTTTCAAACGCTCAACTATTTAACTTTACACGACATAATTTATATTCGACATTCTGATATAGACTAACCTCTTACATCCGCAGTAGCTGGACACGACGCTCTCAGCGTGGTTATGGTGCCTTACAACTCTAGAGAGTTTTTTGGCTTGTTGATGATGATGATTGATGTGTTGTGGTGTTGTTTCTTGGTTGGACTTCATCGCTTCATCGTCAGGTAGCTCGTCTGATCAGTGTAACTTGTTTAATTTTAGCAATAATTATTTGCATTGAATTACGAGGATAATGCGCTAAGCGTGCCTTATTCTTTATTAATCTTCTTATATTAAAATATCTGTGTGACATAAAGTTACTTTGTCAAGCATATCTAGCTGTTTCTTTCGTATTCCACACCTCTAACGTCGCTATCATTCGGTTCTCGCTTCGTCGAGTTAGTCGCCCGCTAGCAACCGCCTTATCAACATGTATTCCCGGCTAGAGGCGTGCGACCTTCGTATAAATTACTCTTGTAAGCAGGTCAGGTCGTGCCAGACCTGAAACTATTTTTGATACCTTCTACTAACGCGCGTCACCTAGGATTCGTCAATTAGGATTTGTCACCTAGGATTTGTAATTTGTCAACTTAGAATTTGTAAACGAAGGATGATAGATGTTGGTTTTGATTGCCGTCGTCCCAAATTAGAAATGGATAGTAACATTGGTCGGAGATTATGAATTTCCATCCAGATTTGTCTTGGAGCAACAGCGCCAGTTCGGTTCGTTATTAGATATAAGAAATTTCTTGCATGTGTTTTGAATGTCGTAAAAATTTGATAAACAGACTATCATATAAAGCACGAAAAGTTGCTATTATGTTTTCAAACATGTAATCTGTATAATCCACAATTATTGTTGAACTGGTTTTACAAGCCGTAGAACGAAATTTTGTCAAGTTAAGTTTATATAATTACAAGCTTTGTTCCATTTGAACCTTAGATAATTTCAAGGTATGTTTTCGACGACATACTTTTTTTGTGTTGCACAGTTGACAGATGTTGTCATGAAAGCAGATGCTTCGTGCAGCTGTCATGGAATTTAAATTAAACATTCCTATTTTTGCGATTAGCTTTTATCTACAGATAAATTATAAAATCTAAATATGAAAACTTAAATACACGCTGCGTAAGAATTTAGAAACTGTAATCTACCTGAAAAGATCTGCCCAGGTTAGAAACGTTAATTCAGTGTATTTTGACTTCAAATTATTTTTGATCAAATGTTTAAATCAAATTTATATTTGAAGAGCAGTTGTTTGTTTAAAAAAAAAGCCAAAACCTTAACTTTGTTATAGATGTTAATGATGAAATTTTTTTTACTTGTTAAAGGATGTAGAAATTTTAAAAGAGAGTTTTTTTAGTAAACAATTAGTTAAACTCTGATGCTTTTATTTTGGTCAAGTGCGATCAAATCTAATAACACAAAAGTAGAATTCTTGAGTAATAATTTTGTGCCAATATCATATTGGATATACATTTTTTAATTTTTTTTGATACCTTTATAGGACACAAATGGTGTTCTACATTTTTATTTATTTAATCTTTGCAATTTCTTACAGGAGCTGCGTCTTATTTTTATAAGACAGGTTTTTGTTAACGAAGGCGATCGTTTTATCTTTGAGTTTCCACGTCCGCCCTTAGAATTGTGCTCTGCTATTATCGTGATTATCTCAGGATTTGGTGGCGCCTATTTAGCTTAGTTTAGCTTTGGTTAGCAAACAAAATTCGACTTACCCCCCCACTTCTTATTGCTCTACCCAGGAATAGACCCCTAACTATGTCAGAAGATTTTTGTTCACGGGCGCCCATTTGTAAAAATAAGTAACGCTGACGCCAGGACATATATATAAGAACAAAAGAAGATACACTGTTGCCGGAACGTGGGGCTGGCATAAACTAAAGTGGTTACACTAGCGCCTCAATGTATAAAAATACGCTTTAACAGGACTGACGGATGTGCATCCCCGACGACTTTACTTGTGTACCCATTCCTCGGCACCCCGCATAGTTGTAGAACTCCCTCAGAACGTCACCGTTCCGCTGCTCTCCTTTGATCGCCCGGAAGCGGTGGTCGATGATTGTTGCTGCCTCGGCGGCGTCTGGGCAACAACTGTCCTTCTTACATTTATTAGCGGTCTTATATATACTCTGAATTAAAAAGGATGACTCATTCTCCAATAATTGCTAGAAGACTCTCGGTCCATGGAGAATATGCAGTGCCTACGGCGCTTGTGTGTTTGACAGGTTGCCTAATAGTAGCTCGAAACAATACATTGATCTAGAATGAGCAGAGAGTTCATTACAGTTTAAGCAGTTGACATTTTCGTCGTTCTGCTCTTTTGTAAACTCTTCACTATCACCATCACTACATTGCATTTGAAACAAATCCTTCTTTGTACGTTTTGCAGAACGACGTTCCTCTATTAGTTTCTTTTTGGTTACTTTGCCTTTAATTCCTTCTAAATAAGGATTGCTCGTCAATACCTGTGACCCCTGATCATCCTTTTTCCTTTTTATAGAAGCTGAACTGCATAGAACTGATGATAAATCGATGGGTCTAAGCATAATCCTAGTTTCTGTTACGGAAGGACCTTTTGTGACCATTGAAGTGCTGGGCATAACACCTTCTGGTTCCGGGTGTTTTTTTGTGGGTTTCAAGCAAACCAGATGAACCATTCTGCATTGTCTAATTTTCCATCAATTGTTTAGACTAGAATCTTATCAATAGTTTCTAACGGAGAAAATAAATAATCATGAACGATATCTATATTGAAAGACAAAATCCCGTGTGTAAAAATTTACTTGTCGCATTTTTGTTAGAGTCGCCTTTTCATATGCATGTGCAGTGTGTAGACAAACCTGCAGTTTGATAGTGGAGTAATGCTTTAACCTTTTCGTGAACTCTAAATTATAAAAAGGTTTTAAAAGGTCATAAAATTCTACGTGTAATGGTTGACGTCTATGGGTACAGTGGGGTGGAAATGATTCCATTATTATGCCATATTTTTAGCATACGCTTCTACATCGACATTTTATGGGTAGAATGACCATCTATCAAAAGAAGCACTTTCTCTATGCTAGGATTTGTGTTTTGCGTAAAACGTATTAACCGCTGTAGAAAGAGTTCGTCAGTCACCTAGCCCGAATTCTGCAAGAGCCCCAGGGTTCCTGTTGGCGCTCCATCAACTAATTCATTTTTTCATCACTTTGTTGAATAAATTGACGCTGGCGGAATGTAACCCTTTAAGTGATATGCGAATCGGATACTTAAATGGTCACACATATCGTGAAGGGTTGCCGGATGCTGTGTAAGAAGTCGCGAATTTGTCCTGCGACCTGTCGGAGCTCTTAATACCTGGAAAAAAGGACTGTATCGGTTTCAAATAGAGTAGGGGTTGTGTGGTTTTAATAAAAATTACAAATTCAGGGTAAATCACGAGAATCCAGCCGTAAAAAGATAAAAAAGACAACGACACGCGGTGTTCCCAAGCGGTCACCCATCCAAGTACTGACCGCGCCCAACGTTGCTTAACTTCGGTGATCGGACGAGAACCATAACATAACATAACATAACATTTATTAACATGGTTTAAAGTAGAGCTATATATGTACATGTCATAACAATATAACAATTAATATATTTGATCCTTTGTGTGTTCGTATAATGCTCTTGTCTCTCTGGACGTATCATTATTTTTTTCCTTCTGCTTTGGTCTTGTAGTTCCTTGTCTTTTTACTATTTATAATTTCTAATTATTTTAGGTAATTGCGTTGAGGACTTTTGCCAGTGGGTGGTCATTGAGCAGGAAAACTTTATGAAAAACCTGCCTTTAGATATTGCTTTTAACGTTGTTAATCTCTTTTTTCTGAGAATATTGAGAGGTTTTGGTAGGTTAGTCGGTGTTTTATGCGAAACGGTGCGTTGTTGCTTCTAATTGCGGTGATCTTGTTTAATAATTGGTTCGTATTAAGTCTTGTTCTGTAAAATGTTTCGGATGTCCTATTGATAAATGCCCTGATGGTTTCTATACCTGTGTCTTCGTGTAGCTCCTGTATTCTGGTGTATCTTCCTTTTCCTGTGATCTGTTTTAAGCATTTGTTCTGGAATCTTTGCAGGGCTATTAAGGCCGTATTGCTTACGTTGCACCATACTGGGGCGGCGTATGTGATCGCGGGTCTAATTATAGTTGTGTATATTAATTTTTTATTTCTCGAGGAAAGCTTGCCAGCGTATTTAAGAAAACTATATAAAAATGAACTGATTGAGGGAACGCCAGCAGCACCTCTGGAGCTCGTGCAGAATTCGGGTTTGATGATGAGCGAACTCGCGTATCAATTTTTCTTTGAAAGAGAAAAATTGCTGGTTGAAACAAATTAAAAAAAAATTTGAAAAAATTCATTTAGACTACTTATTTACAGCATTAGGTCGACCCTGAATTTTTAACATATCCTTGGTGCCATATGGAAAACAACAAGTTCTTTATTTTTAATTCAATCAAAAGGTTAAGTTCAACATTTTGTATCCATAATTTTGCAGAAAAAAGTTAGAAATAACAATTTAATCTTTCAAAAGCCCGTGTAAACACCTTATGGTTCAGGAAATGCCTCATAGTTTCCAACTTGTTTCATACACACGGCGCGTGCGCTTTGAAAGTTTTGTTCTGATAAGACCCCCTCTGTTTGAACTATCCTGGGAAGTAATTGTCTTAATCCGCTCACTTCCACTACATCTTCAAGGCAAGCGGGCTGGAAAGTCGTTGATGCGTAAACCCCCTGTAAGATTAACCACCCTAATAGTGAGGCAACTATATCACAAATGTTGAACAAGATCCATTGTATACCGCATTAGCTTGGGGCCAACGCCTTGTGACCATATCGCCGGGAACTGTGCCAAACCAACTTGAAGGCAACTGCCAACCACTAGTGGTAAAGAGTAAGTGACTTTTTGCTGGACCCCAAAAGGGTATATATATATATATATATATATATATATATATATATATATATATTGCTGTGAAACCTCCAAAATCCGGGAACTACGGTTTTCGAATCGTGGCCCACAGATTGGGCGTCAAGAATGCTGTGAAACGTACAAAAAGCTATTAACTTAACTGGTCCGTTGACTATCTTCTGTTAATCGCCTTTTTACTCTTTTCCGCCTCGGCTGCTCACCTAGTTAAACCTTCATCCTCATTCATTAAAAAAAACAAACACATTCCTACCACAAACATCAACGTTAACTCTATTTACATCAATAATCACAATACATTAAAATTTCAAAATTAAAATTCAGCATAAATTTCAGTATCAGAAAATTTCAAGATTAAATTTGTTATCATTTTAATGTGCATCCAGAATTAAAGTCCTTGTAGGATGCCTACTAATTAATATAACAATATATGCAGTACAAAGGGAGCATCTACCACCCCTTTACGTTAATTAACCAGGTTCGTCTAATTGAGCTCAAAGACATACCCAAATTTTCATCATAATCCAGAACATAAATACTAAATACCCCTTTCTACTTAAACAAGAAAATTTCACCTTAAAATTAAAAATTTGTTGTTAGTACAATTTCACTACTGTCCATTTTAAGTAAATCAATTATAAAGTTATTCAACACACACCAAAACATCAAAACTCGAACAACAAAGCATAAGTTACCTGAAGGTTAATGCACTCGTGGCGTCAATGTACATCGTCCTCTGTTAATCACACCAATCCAACTGGGTTATGTTTAGGTCCTCGTATTGCTGGTCGCCTTTAAAATTTGCTACATCACCATTCATCTAAAGTTGTTTCAGTGCTTTTCCGGAACTCATTTGTGTATATCTGAAGCTTGTTTTGTGGATCCAGACACGTTTACGAATCATTTAATTATTAACACCCCCGAAAAATAGCAAAGAAATTCATACTTCTTTCACAAATATACGCCAAAACTGCCTACTTTTGTGTATTCATTTGTCGTTGCAAATTTGACTAATTGGTACAGTGATACTAAACTTTATTACCTTGTATATTCTTTTCTAAGTGCACTAAATTACATTCATTGTAGCACGTAAAGAACAAACTGTTTTAAATCACCAAAATATACGAGCAAACTGTTTAAATTATTCTATCAAAATCGGAAAACTAAAAAACACTGTTTAACGCATTGAATCAATTGGAAAATAGTGGTTAGCCTGTCTGTCGGTCTTGTCCCCAAAACGGCCAGTTTCTAGAATTTCGTATACTATGTTCCCATCTCGACCGCCTGTGCGTCGGTTCTTATTAAATTTGCACTCGCACCAGTTAAATCTCAGAAATTTCGACACGGCTCGCAACGTCTGGGAATAACTAATTAAATTTTATACAGAAATCGTTGTTTCTACCTCTGATATTTGCATCTTATTTTTAACCAATCGTGACCCTCGTCACGTTGCTCAAATCCCGCCTTTAATTATTAGTGTCTTTGCTTGACGCATTTTCTCTTTCCTTTTCTAACCTGTTCTTATTGGTGCAAATTGATATTCTTTATTATCGATTATTTCAGTCCACGTGTACTTGTGAAATAAACCCACCTTATTAGCATTTCCCGTAAATATTAAGCAACGGTTTCTCCAACATTCTCTGTAACCATTTGTTATCTGCAAATTTTACGCAGAACGAGCCTTTTAAAAATACGCAGGTGTTCAACCGTCCTACTTCTAACTAACACTTCTACGATTTGAATATTATTGGGTTTTTACAAGCTTTTATGCGTATTATATGTTCCTAACGGTTCAATTAACTCCAATTAAAATAATACCCTTTAATTTTTAGTGAATCCTAATTAAATATTCAATTATTATCTGTACATTTTGTTTAATCCTTGTTACCCAAACTTGAATCAATTAATATAAATTTTGCAAGTAATTTCCATTTGTTTCTTTACTCGGAATAATTAAATTACACGTAGAGCATTTTAATACTGCTTCTTTTTTTTATAGCAAGCGTCTTGTAAATAATTTAACTCCCTTATTTTTAATGAAACGAATGAATTTTTATGCTTCACGGTTTCAATAACGCGTACCTTTTCCCAAAGCTTCTACACGGTGATTAAAATTATTTGATGTGATTATTTAATTTTCTACCCTGGTCTAAATATGAGTATATATATATATATATATATATATATGGGTTTGGTAACCTCCTCTACCACTAGGGCTAAGTTCCTAGCCATCAAGTAGTAGTCTGTTAGACTCGGCATCCCAATGTTAAAAGTCGTAGCCTAGTACTAACAAGTTAATTTTCTTATTCAAAGCATTGAATTCTTTTGAAATGATAATTGATTAAACTTTTATATTTAAGAATTCACAGCTACAACTATTGTAAAAAGCTTTAAATTAAATGATGCTCATCCAAGCCTTAAGATACAAAAATGTTCTATAAATAATAATTTTGTTACATATCACTAAACTCTGTGAATTGATTTAATCTTTTTGCATAAAAATTATTTGTTAAATAGTAGATATTTCCTGATTCTAACAGGTTTAAATTTCTAAGTAAAGTGAATTAAAAGTTTTAAAAAATTCATTCCTGTGGGGTTTCTGTAAGTACCCTAAAACACCCTTTTTAATACTTGCTAGATACAGTGACGTCCAACTTCACTTTATTTAATGTTTGGTTAAACGAAGAATATTTCAAACCTGCCCTTTCTCATGATCTTCCAGGTGTAATGGCCAAGCTATCGGCAGAATCGGCAAGTTTTTATGGTCACAACTTAATTTTATATAATTTTTAATACTTATTTTCTACAATATCGTGTAATACGTCGTGGGGTTAGAAATAAATTTGTCACACTCTTTCTAATGTGGTCAATAGATGTTAAGGAGCACACTAATCCCAGCACAGACAACAAAGTGTTTTTTTGTTGGACGGTTATTCTAGCCATGAAAATGTAGACATAGGATCGTATGCTAAAAGAAATGTCATAATAATGGTATCATTTCCACCTCACTGTACCCTCAGACTTCAACTATTAATCGTCAGTTTCTATGGCCTTTTAAAAACTTTTTATAATTTAAAGGTCACCAATTGGTTAAAGTATAATCCAGCAAGAGTAGTCCACTATCAAATGTCAGTTATTCGCTCATGCATATGGAAGAGCGGACCAACCAAAATCCGACAAGTGGATTTTTAAGCACGGGGCTTTTACCTTTCAACCCAGATATCCTTCCTGATCATTTATTAGATCCATCAAAAACTACTGATAAAATTCAGGATGAAGCAAGTGATGGAAAATCATACAACGCAGAAGTGGCTGATCTGATTTGCTTGAAAGTAACAAAAGACCGTTTAGAACCAGAAGAGGTTATGCCTAGTAGTTCAAGTGCCGCAAAAGGTTCTTCCGCGGCAGAAAATAAGGTTTTGTTTGCACCCATCGATTTATGACCAGCCCCATGCGTTCTCCTTTCTAGGAAAAAGAAAAAGGATCCTCAGGGGCCTCACATATCGACGAACGGTACCTATTTAGAGGAACTTAAAGACAAAGAAAGCAATCTAAGAACGTCGTTCTGCAAAACGCGAGAAGAAAAATTTATTTCAAATGTAATGTGGTAATGGTAATAGTAAACAGTTTGCAGAAGAGCAGAACGACGAAGATATTGCATGCTTATACTCTAATAGACTATATGCACATTCTAGATCAAAGGAAATGTGGGCAAAATGTGACTATGCGAAACTAACATCTAAAACAGAAATCTTTATTTGCAAACTTAGTGGATAAAAAACTAATTATGCCTTTTTAGCCATAGTAAGTAGGATTAAATAACACATAATTTGTTACGTGCCAAAGATTTGGCACTAGACATTCCTTAATTTAGTTTTGATGTGCGAAAGTTTTCGCGCCTTAAATTTGAAAGACTTGGCCCGTATTTCCGTCATGTCAGAGTGCGTTTGCGCCAGACCGCTCTGACGCGAGTGGCGGAAGAACAAAAGTGGGAAGTTTCCGGGAGACTCTGAAACGTGGCTTTTTGCCTGTGAACATCGAGAAGGGTGGTCGTGTCTGGTATCGTATCTTCATTTTTTATTTTGTATATTTCCTTTGGCTTATATTTGTTTATCTTTCCCTATAAATCTGTTCCTTTCGTTCCCGCTACATATTAGAAAGAAAGACGCAATCTGGATACAACCTGGGAGCAGTTCACGACCGCCGTCGCTAGCTGGAGCAGCCACCATCTTTAAATAATTCGGAAGGGAGCCCCAGCAATCCCGATGGTCGTTGCAGACGCCATCTTTAACTTATTCTATAGGAAGCTGTACCTATTTATGTAAGTATCTTATTGTTTATACTTCATTTCTAACATTTTATATATTCCGTCATCTACGCGTATTAATTTGCATATTGTGTGACGTCATTGACAGATGGGCGCGTTAAAATCTGTATTAAAGATTAGCGTTACCAACTGCCGTTGCGTCACATATACCGCGTCGACGGTTATGTAAGAGAAACGTTTAAATGTAAGAATTGGCGCCCAACGTGTTTTTGGTTGTATAGGAACTTCTTTTTTTGTTTTATGGCTTTATAATTATTAATTAACGATATATATATATATATATATATATATATATACTGGGTGCTTCAAAAAAATGTATACACACTTTGAACTTCCATAGAAAATTTATTTACCGTTCTACAAAGTTAAATTTCAGGAAAATAGAAAGCTGAAAGTCCAATGTAAATGAAACATAAATAACAAATGTTAATACTGTTCAAATTGGTGACCTGCAGCATCAGTACAATTCTGAGTACGAGTCACCACAGATTCTGTACATCGTATCAAAACGTCCAATGAGATTTCTCTACACACTGCTTGAATCTCATTCCAAAGAATGTCTAGGTTACGTGGTTTACGTTTGTACACCTCATCTTTTACTGTGCCCCACAAGAAGAAATCCAGTGGTGTAAGGTCTGGAGAGCGTGCTGGAAACTCGATTGGCCCCCTGCGTCCTATCCACTGGCCCGACAAATTTTGATCCAGGTAAGCTCGTACGTCCCTGTGATAGTGCGGCGGAGCACCATCTTGTTGAAAATAAAAACCATCATTACCGTATAATGCACGAATGGCAGGAAATATGGAATCAGCAAGCATTGTTAGGTAATTAATACCAGTTACAGTGCCTTCAAATCGAAAAGGTCCAATGAGTTCCCTTGAAGACAAACCGCACCACACATTTACACCAGGCAAATTTACAGCTTTTTCAATTGTAATGTGAGGATTTTCTTCACACCAGTAAACACAATTGTGCCTATTGACAGTTCCATTAAGTTTGAATTGGGCTTCATCCGACCAAATGATGCTACCCATAAATCCCGGTACACGTATCACCATCTCCTGAATCCATTCACAAAATTGCAACCTTCGATCTGGATCGTCGTCATTTAGCTGTTGCACCAGCCTTGGAATGTAAACACGATACTTGCCTCTCTTCAGAATGCGTAGCACGCTGCTAACACTCATCACTTTCACGTGCCCCTTGCCTTGAAGATTTGTTAGAGAGCGTTGAAACAGTTCCAAGACTGTCGTTGATGACTCATCACTTGTAGCTGTTCGAGGCCGACCTGAATGACCTTTATGCACATCACACACTGTTCTGTATCATACTCCCTTCTCCACTGTCTTTGAACTTCATTTACATTCTCAAACTTCCAGTACCACTTAATAACCTGCTTTCGTTCTTCAAAACTCAAACGTACGTCCGCCATGTTGATATTACAAATTCCAACTGATAATATAACATAGAGGGACGATTATGCTGGCACCTGGCGAAGAAATATAACATTAGCCTTGTTGTGCGGGAAAACTACAATAGTTTAAAGTGTGTATACATTTTTTTGAAGCACCCAGTATATATATATAGCTTTTTCACTAAAAAAAATAAATTATCTTAATTTTTCAATATCTATTGACCTTAAATTTTATGTTGGTATTTTGGAACCCACCAGATTCCTAAAATGTCAATGCTGCTGTTATAGTAACAAAATGGAAATCGCCATTTTGATATTGAAATATATAGCTTATGTATTTAAAATGTTTGGTTAATTTAATTTTCTTCCAATTTTAAATGTGGTGTACTTTTTTTACTTGAATTATGTTATTTAAGTGCATAGTTTGTTTTTTAAATGGAACTATAAGTTTTTAGGAGGATTCAAGAAGTTAACCTCACTTTTAACCTACACGTGAGTATATTTAAACATAAATGAACATAAACAATTAATTGTTGTATGCCTTTTTCATTGTTTATTACGGAAATTATCTATTTTATATTAAATTAAACATATTTATGACTTCTTTTTGGACTTTAAAAAGTGTTTTTTTGAAATCTTAAATAAACACTGTCTTGTTTGATAACATTTTAAAAGCATTTTCTAGTAATCTAGATGTTTGGTTATGATTTACAAATTACTTGAAAGAAACCTTGTGTTTAAAAACATTTAACGTAATGAATTGCGCTTTTAGAATATCTTTTAAAAACGTTAGAGTTTGTCTTGATTGCATATTTTTTTAGATATATATCAATATTTCAACGCACTTTAAGATCTATTAAGCGAGATTTGCCATTCGAATTGGTCGCCCAGCTTTGTAAGTCTAGACGAGCCCCATAAAAGGGCCGGTCGCTAAGCATTATAAGTCTAGACGAGGTTTGATGGTAAGTTTGTCGTTTTAGCAATTTGTAAATTCTTTTTTTAAGAATGATGTTGAAATTTTTCTTTATTGGTTTGGGTGGAACTCAAATGGGAGCTTCCCATCCTAGTAAATATATGTTTTAAAAGATACCTTTCTGTTATTCAACAATTTTATTAGTGAATCGAGTCTTAATTACTCTTACCCCTTCACATATCGATTTAAACCTCATTAGATGGTATAAAATTATCTTTAAAATCGTTCAACCCTACGTACATCTAAAAGCTTTTTACGTTTTACTTCTTTGACAATGTATCTAATGTTTTTAGCCCTCACTATCAATTAGTTAACTTTAATTACTTATTCCCTCTTTTGTATAATATATATCTCCTACACGTTTAACTTACTTACCTTAAATTAGCTATTTTTTTCCTTTTGGTTGACTTTACCTTGAACATACCGTTATTTATATATCACTTTATTCTCTACACCTCCCAATATAACCCTGTCGTTTCATTTAATTAATCCTCGAACCTTTCCTACAGCATATTATTTGGTTTTTAGTATTTTTCTTACATTATTTAATTGTGTGATAATTGTCGTAACTTTGGTTGTAATAACTCATTGAATTTTTGTGTTTGGTTTTAGCTGATGTTAGAGTGGATGTTTTTCTTCTTTGTGCTCACATAGGAGACGCTCGACCTATGCCATTGTAAGAAATAGTTCATATTCGCAGTTGCAAAAAACAAGGATTGTCTATTCCATGTGTTTTTCCTCTGAATTATTACAGTCGCCCACATTATACTATACCATTATTTGTTTCTTTTCCTACTAAATCACCATAACTTATAAACATTTTTTTTCATTGTTTTTTGTTGAACTTCGTGGTGAGGCGCTATCGCTTCTTAGTGATATCTTATTAAATTCTCGGTTGTTTTAGCATATTGGGACAGTGTATCTGTATTTAACTGCTTATAATTAGGCATTTTTGTGTGTTTAGGGCGTTACCGTTTTAAAAACTACCTTGAAACAGTTGGGTTTTCGTGTGATTGTATCTGTAGTGATACTTTTAAGTTGTTGTGTCGACTTTTGTGTGATTTTCTTATCGTAGTGGATGCACCCGTTAGGAAAATGATCGTACTTGTTCTCTTAAGAGTCTAGTGAATTTTGTTAACGGATGATATACCTTATCTTGTCGGATGAATATCGCAGGTGGTCCTTCAAACCGATCTGTGTTTCAACAGGGACAATTCTCTACGTTCTCTCGGAAGCTTGTCCAAAAACTCTACTTTTTCTATCCCGCTGTCTCCGTTTCTGCCTTATCTTTCCTTCGGTGGACCTGTTCTCGTCCCGGAACACCCGTCTGCCACATAAGAGTGATGTTCCCTCACTCCGGGCTACTGACCACATTGGCTGATTGAGTAGCGCTTTGCTATCCACATTTTTCTGTCTCTTTAGCTCAATGCGAACCCTTCCTCTACTTTTTTCTACCTGGAAGTGCCTCTTATGCATTCCGAATACCTACCTCCCTCTTTCTACCGTTCCTATTTCTCTGCCTTTTCATTTCCGTTAGTCACCTTGAGATCTTGTTTTATCTTCTTATCTTCCTAACGTTTGGTATTTATGACCAGACGTGGGATTTATTTTTTTTTTCTTGAAATTAAGTGAAAAAGCTAACCTGATGTAGAAATGTAATTTGTTAGGTTAGCAATGTAAGGATTTAGTAGAGTGGTACGTTTGATAAATTTGTTGATTCACAAGCATGTCTTGGACAAGTTTTGATGTGTATCGTTAGTAAACCAAAGTACCAGTAACAAAAATTTGCTAGAGTGTAGAGTAACTCACTCTGTTGAACATTTTTAAAATTTTGGCACTTTTTGCCAACAAAGAATAGTTTTGATGCAACGCTCATGTACGTTTGCACTTAAAAAACTTGAATGTTAGCTTTAGTTTAGATAGGTTAGACGACTTGTTGCATTTGTTTTAATTTAAGTAGTGTTTCATATGCTTCCCGACAAATGTGTGCTGTCGATTATTAGTGTAGTCAAAGACAATGGGGCTGCATTTTCCGTTTCCTGGTAATTCGGAAGACGTGTTATCGGCCGAAAGAACCAGGTGGCGCCTTAAATAAACATTTTGTAGGTTTTAAGTTAGGATTTACGTAGGGTAACTAGGATTCAGATTTTAAGCTGTTACTGTGCTAACATACTTTTTCTTTTTTTAAGTTATTTCTTTTATGGCTTTGTCGCGATTGTTATGTGCCAAAGATTTGGCACTAGACATTCCTTAATTTAGTTTTGATGTGCGGGAGTTTTCGCGCCTTAAATTTGAAAGACTTGACGCGTATTTCCGTCATGTCAGAGTGCGTTTGCGCCAGACCGCTCTGACGCGAGTGTCGGGAGAACAAAAGTGGGAAGTTTCCGGGAGACTCTGAAACGTGGCTTTTTGCCTGTGAACATCGAGAATAGTGGTCGTGTCTGGTATCGTATCTTCATTTTTTATTATGTAGATTTCCTTTGGCTTATCTTTGTTTATCTTTGCCTATAAACCTGTTTCTTATCGTTCCCGCTACATATTAGGAAGGAAGACGCAATCTGGATACAACCTGGGAGCAGCCCACGACCGCCGTCGCTAGCCGGAGCAGCCACCATCTTTAAATAATTTGGAAAGGGGCCCCAGCAATCCCGATGGTTGTTGCAGACTCCATCTTTAACTTATTCTGTAGGAAGCTGTACCTATTTATGATTTCTAACATTTTATATATTCCGTCATTTACGCGTATTAATTTGCATATTGTGTGGCGTCATTGACAGATGGGCGCGCTAAAATCTGTATTAAAGATTAGCGTTACCAACTGCCGTTGCATCACATATACCGCGTCGACGGTTATGTAAGAGAAACGTTTTAAATGTAAGAAATTCTCTTTTTTTAAAATATACTCACAATACTCTCCTTTTGTAAATTACTGTATACAACGAGATGAGTTAACCTTTATACTGCAGTTTTGTCTTACCAAAATATCGCTAATTGTTAAAAATAATCAAAGTGAAGCGATTTTTAATTATGGTATGTCATTTTAGAACTGATTTTCCTACTCAACAAAAGCTTTATGTTTTGTATAAACATTTATAGAATTTTTAGAGTATGTAGCGCACACCTTGCCCATAACTGGAAATCGCAGCTGTTTTAAAGTATTGGGGACGTGGCCGCAAGTATAGCGGCCCTAATTCAAATTATAATGTTTTAAAGTATTATTAAAGTTAGTCTATCTATGTAGACACCTACCACTGAGAAAGGCTAATAATCTTTTGCTCTATCACAGTGTTTCCTAATTGCTGTAAATAAACAATCAATCCCAATTCGAAACCACAGCTATCAGGTATTTAGTTACAGTTAATCCGCTAAATCATTGCTTCGTAAACAAACTGCTAAGCACTTACACAAATGTCTTAGTTTGCAAACTTCGACGATTTTCTTAGAAACGTACTCTGTCTAAGAGTTTAAAAGATTTTGATGGAGATTTGCATACGGCTGCTTTAGAATCAATACACCTTTTTATTTAAATTGCTCCTTGAATAGCGATATTGCATAGAGCTATGTCAATACGATTGCCTTTTAGCAAACTCAATGGAATGACAATGAAAGAACTCTAAAAAAGCTGCAGTAGTGGTTAACTTTCAAAAATGCGTGCCTAGATTTTCATTATTCTGCACATAAATTTACTCGATACGGTTTCCGACTGCTTTTTCAATGACCAAGATTAATTGATTTTGGAGCAACCCGATATTTTTCATCTTAAGGTCTATTGTTCTGGTGAGCTTGTGAAGATGAAATAAATGTGCGACGTTTCGATTAGTCAAGTCGAGCAACGTTGTAGAAAAGATTTCTTAATATCACATCTGTAAGATACTTTTATTCAATGGAAACAGAGATCTTAGTTGCTAACTTTCACGATTAATGATGATTTATTAGCAACAAAGTGCGAAAGTTTAAAATAGATGTTATTTTGTCCTAATTTTTAAGAAAGTTGTTAAAATAAGGGCTTTCTTAGCAACTTCCGGAGAAGGTTTCTCAGTTGAGCAGTTTTATGATGTATACTGAAATCAAATAGCATTTACCCTAAATCTTGATACGAATAAAATATTTCGCCTTTATGGAGTAAAATGAAATCGCATCCATATGGATATAGTATGAAAACTCAAACCATTGCAAATATAGGTTCAGCTATTTATTCTAGAGCAAACATATAAATGAATAATTTGATATGAATTGCTATAGAGTTTTTCAAATTTAGTATTTGCTTCTAAATTCGTTTTGTAATCTCCTTAGTAGTTAACTGATATTCTTTTAATATACGATTAGTCTGGTAATTACACAATTTTACTACTCGTAGTATGGGAAACAGTCTCAGTAAATGTCGTTTTGTTGATAACACTGGGCAACAAAAATATTTTTTTGAAAATTGTCTAAATTTCTTCAACTGCCCTAGGACCATTTCGCTACGCTGATTCTAAAAATGACATACATTTTTCTCAATTAGGTCAGATTTCAATGCTATTTTGAATTTTAAATATCCAATATTCTGACTAAATTGATCACATATTTGTAACACTATCGGTTTTTGTACGTTAATATTTTGCACCCAAAGGAGGTTTCAGAGATAAAATAACATGTTCTATCAAAATGTATTAATTAACTATTACAAACATCATTTTATGTACATTAAATAACTAACATTGATAAAGGTAGGTACATGTAAATTGAACGTTACGTCATCATTGTTAAAAACTTAAGGCATAAACTTCCATTTCTTCGAAGACCTCAAATGCTCAGCAGCAGGAATGTCTCTCATCAGAGACCAACAGTAATCGGCCATCATGACTGCATCTCCGAATCCCTGATACTTGGTTTCCATCTCTTTTATGTCCTGATGGACTCTCTCCCGCTGCTCATCACTCATTGATCCCAAATTCTCGGGAAACTGATCCATATGTGAGAATAAGTAATGCATTTAGATGCTCATGTTGCATCCAAGGTTTCTGAAAGCAGCCTTGATGTTGCCTAGAAAGTTCTTCACGACCTGAATAAAAGCCTTCCATGCTTCCAGTTCCATTTGGTTCATAGAGTTTTCAAACTCAGGATTACTGATGAGCTGACGAATTTGAGGACCATCAAAGATGCCAGCTTTCAACTCCTCTATGGTTAATCTTGAAAAAGCAAGGCACAAGTAAGTGAAACAGCCACTATCTTTGTCTAGTTGGTGAACTGTTTAATCAAGCCAAGCTTGATGTGCAGCTGTGGTAAGAGTATCTTCGCTCTGTCTACCAGTAGAATGTTGATGACGTTCCTTGCTGCAAGGCACTAACCCCTCCCGTACAGGCCAGTCCTTCTTCGTGTAACGATGAGCAGTGTCTCTACTATCCCACATGCACAGAAAGCATGAGTACTTGGTGAAGCCGGACTGTTGTCCCAACAAAATATTCACCATCTTCAGGTCAACACATATAGGCCACTCATGCTGATCATAACAAATTTCCTGCAGCACATACTTTACCGCTTCATACTTCTCTATCAGTGTTGTCGAGTGAGCAAGAGGTACAGAGCCAAACTGGTTTCCGTTGTGAAGCAGAACACATTTCAGCGATCGCTTGCTGCTGTCAATGAACAGTCTCCAATGTCTGGGGTCATACTGTGGCACTCCAAGCTTATGCAGAAGCTGAACAATATCTGTACAGTACACCAAGTCCTTCTGTTCAAAAAACGGAGGAACTCCAGATGTCTGTAGCGGTAAAAGGTAATGCGAGCACCGTCAGAGAGGAGGTTCTTTTCTTTCAATCTGGATGCCAATAGCTCGGCAGAGAATTTCGACAAGTTGAGATCGCGAACTAGATCGTTCAGCTCTTCTTGGGAGAAAGGAGGTAGAGCATCGTCATTAAGAATCACTTCTTTATCTTTAACTTCTTCCAGAATACTCGAGCAATCTTCGTCACTGATGTCAGAAAGTTTTCTAAAGATAGGTACCGAAATTTCTTCACAGTGAGGCACAAGACGACGTGCTGATTCAAGATTAGGATAGATGAGGCTCCTTTGGTTCTTTTTATTTATTCTAGTCACATCAATAGCGCAGACGTAGCAGTCGGTCACATGGTTTGTCGACTCCCTCCAAACCATGGGAATTCCAAATTTCAGAGAACTCTTCTTGCCTTTGGTCCACTGACGCAGACACTCGGTGCATGACTTGCACACCATGTGTGGCGCCCATGCTTTATCCTGGTCACCAAGTTTAATATTAAAATAAGAATAGTAACCACGCTTAATGAAACTTGTGACTCGATTCCTGTTAGTTGCAATGGTGAATTCTCCGCAAATGCAGCAGAATACATCAGGCTTATTTTTACATCTTTTAGTCGAAGCCATTTTATTCACCTGTAACATTTAAAAATTCTAGTAGTTATCAGTTGGCACATGCAATATCATCGGAATTCGTTTATTACAAGAGAAAAATGGATTTTGCATCATATGAAGTGAGAATGCCCGGACATGTAAACAAAAATGTCGGAAAACGTATATTTACATTATTTCAGAAAGTTGACCTGATTGAGCAAAACCAATGTGATTTTTGGATTCAGCACATCAAAAATCACCTTAAAAACCTTAAACAATAAATTTGTTGTTAGCCAGTGTAATAATAAACAATTTTTACAGTTTTCAAATTAAGGTACCCTTCTAAATAGTGTTAATACATAAACAATTGACCTATTTGAAAGAAGATTTTAGGAGTTTTAAAACTTTTAAGCTTTCTGTTATCTATAAAACTACATTCCAGGTATTAGAGTTAGTTGTTTTTACCAATTTAAAAATATTTTTATCTTGTGTTACGGTAAACACCTTTTGCATGATCGATTTTATGAGTAGTCGGGTGTTTTATAATATTATTCACAGAGTGTGCTTTTTAGACATCAGCTGGCATTCTTTTACACTTACTGTTATTGAATCTCTAGATTCTTATAACCACTCGCCTACGGTATACATATACGTTTTGGATCTACACAGTAGATGGTACACCAACTCTTAACCTCACAAGTTCAAACATAATATTGCCAATAACTTCATCTTTCATAAGAATTGCTATTTCTTATTTATCAATTCTTAACGAATGTAGTATCCAGGCGTTGTATTGCTACCCGCTGCAACAGGCTAAGATGGGTCGAAAAACTATTGATCCTAAAGGACGCCAAACGAAGTGGTCCTCCAAAGAAACAATTCAAACACACATTCCATAAACGCGCTAACTAAAACTTCCCTTTTATAGAACCATTTATTCTGTTTCTTCTTTCTGTTTATTTTTGACTTAACTACTCTACAACACCTACTGACTTATCAAATACAACAGATTATAATCACAGATTCAACATACTTGCCACCCGAAAAAGATTTTAAAAACAATACATTTCTCACAAACAACTAGTAAACATGATCACCTAAGTATAAGTTAATTAAGATAATGAATAGAGTTCATGTGAACCGTGTTACCTTATATTAGGTGTTGAAATTCAACCCCCGCACGTGTGCAATACACGAGATGCCGCTGCTCTGCTTTTAGACTTTCCCGCACCTACTACATTCTACTTCTTTCTTTGCACACTTTTCCTTATTGTCTATCAGACTTCTTGCAACAGGTTGATTATCCTCACTAACGGAGTCAAATAGATACAACCATCTTATAAGGTTATCGTGTTTTGCCTGAATGTGATCTAGCCTAATACGCCCATCTTTACTTGCTATTAATTCTTCTATACGTCCAATGGCCATTTTATTGTTTTTTGAATTAGCATTGCCAAATAGGACCACATCTCCTAAATTTACCAGTAGATCGCTGTTACATTTTTCCTTAGCTAATAAAGCACACAGATCTTCTAAAAGCGAAGTTAGTGGTGTAAAGTTGATTACAATTTCACAGTCATACGATACGATTGGTAGTTCCTTAAAACACACACTTGTATGGCCTGATACACGACGCAATAGCTCCTTAGGTAATCGAATTAATCGCTCATAGCACACTCCCCACCATGCAACAGCTTTCTTAACAGCGATACAAGTATAGTAGGGGTTGAAGCAGGACACGTTAAAGAAACGTGTGACTGACTACATAGATTACAGATTTACCGGCTTCTACATCTCCAAGAGGTATGACCTATTTTTAAGCAACGAAAACAAGCCTTTACATCACGCAAAATGGCATTCTTTTCTTCTAGCGACATTTTCCGAGCCTTGAAACACGTATCTCTTACATTAGTTTCTTTGCAGAATATACATTTATCATCACCGGTATTCAGTACATCGTTTCTTAGTTTTTTCTACACTGCATATCCGACAACTTCATCATCGAACTAACGACATTGTCATACAATCCAATACCTATACTAGGTAAGAAAATTCACTGTTCGTTTTAGGATTCAGTGCGCAGGAAATCCATAAAGTTTTTAATCATAATTTCAAACGGTGAACTTGTGACGGGAGCTTGACCTGACAGATAAGGTGAACTACCACTAAATGCAGAGCGCTGCCTCGTTCTTAAAAGACCCGACGGTAGACTCGATTCAATCAAGGGAAAAGCATAACCGCATACTTATTTAATGCCATGCCCAGAGTGTCCAAAGCTCGCAGTTGCGTTTCAATCTGGTCATACCTCTAACATTTCACGCCACAGTTTCAACAGCTCCTTAACATAGATCTAGATCCACAAGTCTTATCCTCCAAATATGGCTTGCATTGAATCCAACTATTTTAACATAATTTCCATCTACTGTAGAAAAGCTTTCCACCAGTTGTTATGCCCTACTTCATGCAACCGTGGCATAGATATGATATTCGATTTTGGAACTTTCATCAATACCAGGTTCTTCACGAGCTTTCTCGAATTGTGACCAAAATGGCAAAAATATCCTTTATGTTACCATCAAAACGTTTAAATTCTGTATGTGATAGTTTAAATTTACGTTTTGGTAGAAGCACACCTTCACTACCTATACTGGATAAACCCACAGATTCTGTTGACCAATTTTCACCCGTTTCTTTGGCAAGCACCTTTTCTCCTATGTTCAACTCCATTAACCTTCGAATGTACACGTCACAACTTTCTAGCACATATAATACGACTTCAGCTTCCAACAATCGTTCTAACTCATTCAACGTTCTAGCACACGTCTATTATTCGCTTTGGCTTCAACTCCGTTATCCGCATCCTACCGTATTCAATTATAAAACAAATCAAAAAGGATACGTCATAAGCCTGCTCCCAATTAAGGTTTGAATTGTCTCTGAAGGTCCTGTGACGGTCGCCACTAAAGTGGTGTTCAGCCGTTGTACAGCTACCCACTGCACCCAGCCAAGGCAGTTTGTAAAACTATAGATCCTAAAGAACGCCAAGCTAAACGAGCATTCCAAGAATCGCCTCTAAGACAACAATTCAAACACACATTGCATAAACGCCGCTAACCAAAGCATCCCTTTTATAGAACTCTCCCTTTTACCTTTCTCTATTTATTTTTGACTCGACTACTGCTCTACAACATCTACTAACTTATTAAATACAACTTATTGTAGTTATGGATGCAACAATTACAAACATCATTTGGTTGGTAGTCAAATGTGTGAAACCTTATATCATTTTATTATGAGCATATAATTGGGGTATACAAAATTCATAAATCGAGCGGTCCGTGTCAGTATACAAAGACTTGACACTGCTCTCAAGTTTTGTTTTTTTATAATTATAATGAGACTTCCAGAATCCTTTTAGAAATATTAATAATTGGAAACATAATATAAATGGTCTTATTTAAATTTATTAAGTTTAATTACTGCTAAAACCATAGCTAAAAATAGTATAATGACAAAAATACGATTTTGAAATATACGTTAGAACGTGTAACAATTTTTTTAAAGGGAGAAACTGTTAGTTGAAACAATTTCAAACTCCAAAAAAAATTGACAAAGTCCGTCCAGACCACTCATTTACAGCAATAGGTCGATCCTCAATTTTTAATAATTCTTTGGTCCCATATGTAAAGCAAAGTTTATTATTTTCTAATTTGATTCAGTCACTAGAATAAGATCAAAATTTCTAATCCACAATCTTGCAGATTACAATCCAACTGTTATGAAACCTGGTTTGTAAAGTCAGAAATAACAATTTAATCTTTCAAAAGTCCGTGTAAACACTTTATGGTTTAGAAAATTCCTCATAATTTCTAATTGGTTTCTTACACACGACGCGAGTTATGTGATCCCCTATTTATTATACATATGAAACTAATAAAGATATTAGGAAATATTAGGAAATATTAGGAAAGTGCAACAATGTCATAAAAGACAAATTGTTACAGTTTATTATGATTATTTCAGTTCCCACGAGTGGAAACGCTACAAAGTAGCACAAGGATAAGTGATACTGCAGATGTCAGGTCACAGACGGTCGTAGTAAGTCACGTACCGAGATTACGCAGAATAAGTCTGCAACATTGTAATTATGAATAGCTTTTAAGATAGCAACTAAGTATTATGAATAGAGTCAAGGGTAAACGGACATTAGGTCCGCAGGTTCCCACAGAATTGTAAAGAGGTAGGGAGATTATAAAAAGGCCGGGAGCTCCACTCCCAGTCAGTTCATCAACGTTCAGCTTTCACATTGCAGTCCGTCGGTAACTCACTTGTACAATTAATTAATAATTTGGAACTTAGAGTAATAAGTCAAGATTGTCTAAATTCAATATTTAACTTCTGTACAAACTTAAATAAATGTGTTAAGAATCAAAGAAGTCTTTTTAAAAAGGACCGCTCGAAGCCACGAATCTTAACACGCGTGGTCATAGAAAGTTTTGTTCTGATAAGATTTCCCCCGCTTTAACTGTCTTGGGAAGTAATATTCTTAATCCGCTGAATTCCACT
Source organism: Platerodrilus igneus (assembly GCA_036346225.1). NCBI lineage: Eukaryota > Metazoa > Arthropoda > Insecta > Coleoptera > Lycidae > Platerodrilus > Platerodrilus igneus. The sequence continues at coordinate 6,144,373 of JARFIW010000131.1, read as the reverse complement.
TCATCTTTGAGGCAAGCGGGCAGGAAAGTCTTTGATGCGCAAAACCCCCTGTAGGATTAACGACCCCAATGGTGAGACATTCTGATTGCAATTGTTGAACAAAATCCATCCCATACCGCATTAGCTTGGGGGCCGACACTTTGTGACCATACAAGACCTGTGCCAGTGCTTCAGGGTGAGTGACTTTTTGCTAGACCCAAAAAGAGTCTATATATTGTTTTGCAACCCCCTTTTCCACTAGGGCTAAATCCTGAGCCACATGTTAGTAGTTCGTAAGGCTCGACATCTCATCGTAAACTCGTATCCTGTTATTAATAAGTAAATTTTCTTATCCCAAGCATTTGATTCTTTAGAAGTAATACTTGATAAATTTTTTATATTTAAGAATTTACAGCTATAACTATTGTAAAAAGAAGTGAATTAAAATATGCACGTGATTTTCAGGTCTGGTGCTCATCCAAATCTTTAGAGACAAAAATGTTTTATAAATAATAATTTTGTTTCATACCACTAAAGTTTGTGAACTGATTTAATTTTTTTAGATAAAAGTTATTTGTTATACAATAGATATTTTTTTATTCTAAAAGGTTTAATTTTGTAAGTAAATTAAAAGTTTTTAAAAATTTATTCCACTGGGGCTTCTGTATCTACCCTAAAATACCTTTTTTAATACTTTCAAGACACAGTGGCGTCCGGCTTCAGTTTTTTGGTTTAACGAAGAATATTTCAACCCTGCGCTTTCTGATGATCTTCCACGGCTAATAGCCAAGCTAACGACAGAAGCGGTAAGTTTTTACAGTTCCAACTTCTCGTTAATTAATCTTTAATACTTATTTAATTCCCTCGCAATGACTTCCATCGCGGGGTTAAAAATAAATTTGCTACATTGACGCGTTCAACGTGGGGTTCGAAGTGTGTAATAACTTTGGTTAGCTATAAAAATAAATCCGTTGCAAGCATAATAGCGCCCTTCATACCTAGTTACTAATTTCAAGTCTTTAGCTTTTTGAACATTTTCCATTAATTTTACAAACACTGAATCGTTAAGTTCTAGAAATAATTATCAAACTCATTTTTTGATTATTTCGTTAAACGAGCGTTTAAATTTATTTATTTTTCCAAACAAAGTGCTAGCTTAAACTAAAGAACCATATTAAGTTTAAGTATTTTTCAACCGTGAGCTGGATATATCTTTAAAATTTTTATAGTAAACGATGCAATTGCATTGAGTATACAATGTAACAGACTGTGTCTTGGCCCTAGATGCAGAAAAAAATTTATGGATTTATCTTAAATGGATAGTGTATTGTAGCAACTGAAAGGAAGGTCTCGTTAGCCAGTAACTGTGTCCACACATGAGAATCGTGTGCGTGTCCTGAATCAGGTGTTGGAATCACCAAAACAAAGTCCGAATGTCCTTGAAATTGAACATCAACAATATGTCACTTCGACGATTGTATAGGGACAATGGTGAATTTCCGTGCCGAATACAAGTGAGGCAACGATTAACGGAGTAAGATAAACAAGTCAGGGTTGCGTATTGTGCACGTTATATGGCCATGGTGTACGAAGGTTCAGACTTCTTGGTCAATGTGAAAGCCGCGTTTATTTGAAGGTTTCATGAATCGTCAAACCACTTGATTTTAAGAAGCCATCGGTTATCGCCTTGAAGTGGCTAAATAATGAGCGTGTGATAATATAGTGCAGTGTCAGCAAAGGGTATGCTAGGCCCATATTTCACTGAGGATGCGGACGATATACTTCTTACTGTTACCCAGGCAATTAGCGAGACATGGCAACCACGCCAATTGCTTGGTACGTCAGACGATTTTATCGTGCTACGAATGTTCGGATAAATACACAGTAGCTTCAATAGGACGGGGCGAAGTGCCACACTGCTCAACAGTTTCTGGCCATGCTGCAACAAATGATTTATCATAGAACTGACTTCAACTTCTCAACATTCCCCTGATCTGACACCGCTGAATGCCTACCTGGAAGGGAATGTTAAAAGAGATAGTGTTCAGCGGTACAAATCCACCCTACCTTCATCAGGGATCTGAAACAATCTACTTTCTACGTCATTATCATTTTGTATTCGACCTTACTTAAGGTCGGTTTGACAAAGCTCTAACTTCTTTTCTATTCTGTGCTAATCTAAAAAGTTCTACATACCGTTCACAACCTAAATTTCTAATAATTTGATTAATATAGCTTCGTCTAGGTCTTCCTATACTCTTTTATCTTTTTCTTATCTACCTCGCTTAAATATATATTAGCAACCTGATGGTTGTTAAAGAACACCAACATGTTTACATGATTCCCATTTATAAGGAAATGAAATATTACCTGGTTATCCCCTCCAAAAACAAAAAAGTGTTAAATTATATGTTATGGTAAAGCTTAAGCAACAAATCGCTGCCAATATGCCAAACCGCTACCTAATTGTGAGTTATGTCATGGAGACGTTAATTAAGTTATATGTTATGGTAAGGCTTAAGCAACGAATCCCTGCCAACATGCCAGGCCGCTAACTAATTGTGAGTCATGTCATGGTGACATTTAGTTAACTGATTTTTATTTATTTATTTTTTGTTTTGTTTTCGAACTTACTTAAGGTCGGTTTGAAGCAGCTCTAAATTCTTTTCTATTCTGAGCTAGTCTAAGGTCTACATATCCTTCACAACCTGAATCTCTAATAATTTGACTAATATAGCTTTGTCAAGGTCTCCCTACTCTATTTTTATTTGGTAGTCTATAATCTAAGACCTTACTAGAAAGTTCCTCATGTCCTAAGTGGTGCCCTATTATTCTATCTCTCCTGACCCTTAATTGTTTCCACATACAGGGTTCCTCACCTATACTTCTATAAACTTACTCATTTGTTACTCTATCTGTCCAACTAATCTTTAACATTCCCCTGTAACACCAATTTTTAAAAGCTTCTATTTTTTTCTTATCTACCTTTTTGATTGTCCAAATCTCACTATACCGTATAATAGAACGCTCCATACGTCCGATTTTAAGACACTTTTTCTACTATCTAAACCTGCGTTACTCAAAGTGTGCTCCGCGGAACCCTGGGGTTCCGCGAAGCTCGACGAGGTGCTCCGCCAAAATAATTCTAATATAAGGACGATTTTATAGAATTTATTATTTTGTCAGTACGTAGTAGTAGAAAATTAGGCGGCAAGCAGCATAATAAATATACAATAATGCTACGATCGAAAACTATAAACAAATGATTTTAGTTTTAACGATTAGGTATGTGTTGATTGGATGCTTGACACTACTTTATATCAAGTGGCATATTAGCGCTGACTCCTCTCTGTGCGCTGACTCACCAACACTTGCGAACATTCCACTACGTGTTCCCCTCCTCCACCGCTTCGCGCCTACATCAGCCAGTGCTGCGCAAAACATTGTACATACAATGCAGTTCTACCCTTGTGATGTGTTACTGCAGTGCACAGTCGAATTCGGCACACTGAATCCACGCACCGCTCTCGGGCCACAGTAAATTTAATTTGTAAAACAGTAATTTGTAACGGTTGTAACATATTTTGTGGTGATATTATTCAGTTTTTATATTGTGACATTAAACTGTTGTTTTTAAAAGATAGAATGAAGCGGTGGCTTAAAAGTGTTTCAACAAAATCTAGTTTAGAAAGTTCGATGATTGTTTGCTCGGAAAATGCTGCATCAACCTCAAAGAGTTACGATCAAAAAGATGAGATTCAAGATAATATGGCGATTTCAAGAAGTAAGATATCTAAATCTAAGGACTCATTAAAGCCAAAATAAAGAAGATATGACGAATCTTACATCAATTTCGGATTTGTTGATTCGAACAGCTCGCCTCTCTGCATATTATGTATCAAACTACTTTCAAATTGTTCCATCGTACCTACTAAGATGCGCCGTCATTTAGAAACTATACACTCTGATTGCAAAGACAAAAATAAAGAATTTTTTATACGTAAGAAAGAACAATTATTAAGAAGTAAAGACGTTATGACATATGCGACCCAGACTGTGAACGAAAAAACCACAGAGGCGTCCTATTTGGTGAGCTATCGCATTGCGCAAGCGGGCGAAGCGCACACTATTGCTGACAAATTAATAAAACCATGTCTGGTAGACATAACACAGTGTATGTTGGATGAAAAATCTGCAAAACGTCTTTCTACCGCTTTGGAACGACACTGTTTCGCGTCGAATTAACGACCCCGCAAGCTACATAAAAAAGAGCTAGCTAGCCTTAAACATAACAAATTCGTTCTGCAAATGGAAGAGTCAACTAATGTTGTTGGAATGGCCATCTTGCTGATAATTGCACGATATCCATATATACATTCAGTCGAAGAAGACTTGCTTATCTGCGCATCACTGCCGACCAACACTACCGGAAAAGAAATTTTTAAGGCGATTGACGCTTTTTTTGAAACACATAATCCCGATTGGAACAATTGTATCGATGTTTGTACATATAGCGCTAAGGCAATGACTGGTAAAACAGCTAGAGCGGTATCACTAATAAAAAGTAAAGCGCCAAAATATAGTTCCAGCCATTGTATCCTACATAGGCAAGCACTTGCCGTGACAAAGATGCCACGAAATCTAAAAATAGTTCTTGATGAAGCAGTAAAAATAATAAATTACATCAAATCACGCCCTCTTCACCGGTTGTTTTCAATACTGTGTGAAGATTGTGGAAGCAGGCAAAAGACTGAACTGAACTCAGATGACTATCTCGGGGTAAGACCTTAACGAGGTTATGCAAATTAAGAATGGAACTATGAGCTTTTATGACTGATATTTGTTTTAAATTAAAAGACTGTTTGAGTGATGTGACCTGGTTGTCCAGATTAGCTTTTTTGGGCGATATATTTGGTAAAATCAATGAACTGAACCTATCTCTACAAGGAAAGCAAATAACAGTTTTCAATACAAATAACAAAACAACTGCTTTCAAAAAAAAGTTAGAGTTTTGGATTATTTGTGTTGGCAAGAGAGAGCTGGAAATCTTTCCAACACTGAATGAGTTTGTCGTTGAGACCTTGGATCATTTACCAAATGAAATATTTGAAGAAGTGATCTAATGTCTTACTGATATGCACTCGCCTTTTGAAAAGTATTTTCCGGAAGAGCAAAATACAGAATTGAAAATGAATTCATGGGTTCAGAATCCTTTTGTATCGAATTTGCAGAAACCAAAAAATATGTCAAATAAAATTTATGAATCGCTTTTAGAAATGACATCAGATTCAAGCATGAAATCAGTTTTTAAAACAATGTCACTTAATAATTTTTGGTGCGAAGTTTGTGATGAATATCCACAACTTGCCACACAAGCTCTTCTTCCATTCTCAACAACATACTTGTGTGAAACAGGATTCTCGACATATGCAGCTACAAAAACGAAATACCACAATAGACTGGATACTGAAGCTGACATGCGTATTCAACTCTCTTCTATCAAGCCTGACATTAAACAGTTGGTCAAAAATAAAAAGCAACGGCATACCTCAAATTAAATGATAACAACATTCTTTTTTGTGTTTTTTTCGAAGATACAAATAAATAGTATATAAAAATAATAAACAGAATGAAATGTATAAATTATAAAAATGAGTTGTCATATCATATATATATATATATATATATATATATATATATATATTACTCATATTTAGACCAGGGTAGAAAATTAAATAATCACATCAAATAATTTTAATCACCGTGTATAAGGAATTTCATTAAATAATACGCGTTATTAAAACCATGAAGCATAAATAAACTCGGTTGTTTCAGTAAAAATAAGAAATTTAAATTATTTATAAGACGAAGCAGTAGTGAAAAGCTCTGCGTGTAATGTAATTATTCCTAAACAAAGAGAAATTACGTGCAAAGTTTATATTAATTAACTCTATTTAAGTAACCGGTAGTAAAACAAAGTGTACCTATAATAATTAATATTTAAGTTGTATTCGCTAAAAATGAAAAGGATAGAAATCAATTTTAATTGGAGTTAATTAAACCGTTAATAACATATAATACCTATAGAAACTTGTAAAAACCCAAGATTAAAATACCACGGATTAAAGCTCTGAGAATTAATATTATGTTGAACACCTGCGTAGTTTAAATAACACATTCGGCGTAAATTTTGCAGATAATTAATGTTTCAAAGAATCTTGGGGAAAACGTCGCATAATAGTTACGAGAATTGCTAAAGCTGGGTATTTCACACTCCATGTGGACTAAAATAATCGATAATAAAGAATATCAAGTTGCACCAATAAGAACACGGTAGAGAAGGAAAGAGAAAATGCGTCAAGCAAAGACACATATTGTAGAAGGCGGGATTTAAGCAACGTCACGGGGGTCACAATTGGTTAAAAATAGGATGCAAATATCAGAGGTAGAACAACAATTTCTGTGCAAAATCAATTAGTTTTTCTCGGACATGCTTGCGTGCCGTGTGGAAATTTTCTGAGATTTGAATGGGGCGAGTGAAAATTCGTAAAATCGACGCGTGAGCGGCAGACTGGGAACATGGCATGAGAAATTCTTTAGAATTACCCGTTTTGGGGAACCGACCGACAGACAGACTTTTGCTATATATACCGAGATGAAGATAAACAAGCTCTCTTAGACTTTTGACGATTCGATGCGTTAAAAGCTCGTACATACGCGACTTGATTGAAGATATTAAACAGTGCATTTTAGTTTGATTAAATAATTTAAAGTTTGCTAGTATATTTTAGTGATTCAAAATAGCTTGTTATTTACGTGCTAACATGAATGTACTTCAGTGCACTTAGATGCAAGGTAATAAAATTTAGTTTCACTGTACCAATTAGCAAAATTTACAACGACGAATGTATACACAAAAGTAGGCAGTTTTGGCGTATATATTGGTGACAGAAGCATGAATTTCTTTGCTATTTTTCGGGGTGTTAATAATTAAATGGTTCAAATACGTGTCTGGATCCATGAATCAAGAGTCAGATAAACACAGATGAGTTCCGGAAAGGCCCAGAAACGACTTTGAATGGATGGTGATGGAGCAAATTTTAAAAGCGTAGAGAATCAGAAGCCGTAAATATAATCCTGTTGAATGGTGTGATTAACTAAAGAAACGATACTTTGAAGCTACGAGGACAGTAACCTTCAGGTAAATTATACTATTTTGTTTGACATTTTTGTGTGTATTGAATGACTTTATAATTGATTTACTTTAAATGGACATTAGTGAAATTGTTCTAACCATAAAAGTTTAATTTTAAGATGAAATTTGCTTGTTTAAGTAAAAAGGGGTATTTTGTTTTGATGTTCGGGAATATGATGAAAATTTGGGTATGTCTTTGAGCTCAATTAGACAAACCTGGTTAATTAACGTAAAGGGGTGGTAGATGCTCCCTTTATACTCAGACTCCGGTCTGCTTATATTGTTATATTAATTAGTAGGCATCCAACAAGGACTTTAATTGTGGATGCACAGTAAAATGATAATAAAATTAATCTTGAAATTCTTTTTAAAACTGAAATTTATGCTGAGTTTTAAATTTGAAATTTTAATGTATTCTGAATATTGATGTAAATAGAGTTAACGTTGATGTTTTTGGTAGGAATGTGTTTGTTTTTTTTATGAATGAGGAGGTTTATAACATTAGGTGAGCAGCCGAGGCGAAAAGCGTAGTTCACGGATTTTAAAGGTATCACAGCATTTCTTGACGCCCAAACTGTGGGGCTCGAATGTTTTTTTGGAAGGGCCAGTACCTGCAGATATGAGAGGATTCACAGCATTTCTTGGCGACCACAACGTGAGGGCTCGAGTTCCAAATAAAATTTTTGTTATTTTATTCCAGGAAACTGGCGATCTGAGAGAGAGAGTTTCTGGTTGTGTATAAATTTAAGAGTATTTTTAGAGTGTGTGTGAGTGATTTGAACGTATGCAGAGAAAGGAGTGGTTAAAGAGTCAAGGAGTGGAAATTGGAAGTGACGATAGTGCATTGTGTGAGAAAATTTCGAAAATGGAAGAAGCTGGAGGCAGTAGAGATCAGTCGAGGACGGAATCAGGGGATCAAGGAAACGAGATGATAATGAGAATGCTAGAGAGGATGAATGAAGAATCGAATAGAGCGAGGGAGGAGTCTAACAGAAAATTAGAACAGCTAAGCGATGAATCGAATAGAGCGAGAGAGGACTCAAATCGAAAATTTGACCGAATGAGTGAAGAATCGAACAGGAAGTTAGAGGAGATTAGTCAGAAAATAGATAAGACGAATCAAGAAGTTTCAGAATTTAAAAATAGTCTTACCGTAAAGATGGGGGAAGTTGAAAATAGGGTTGATAAAAATGAGCGTGATATTACAGGTCTTCGACAGGAAATGGGACATTTAAGGTCCGAAGTACGCATTTTTTGTGAAGAAGAGATTAATGTAAAAATGACTGAAGTGACGGACTCATGTAGGGATCAGTTAGGCAGGGTAGAACGCGAAGTTAGTAGTATTAAATACAGCATGTCAAATTTAACGGGGGATGGTCCCAGATTTTCTACAGGTGGAGCATCATTGGACCAACACATGAAGTTTTATGGCGATAACAGGGTAAATCCACAAATTTTTATTAATAGTGTAAGAAATCTAGTGGGAAATTTATTTGACGAACAGACTAAACTAAATACGATAAAGGCTTTATTAAAGGACAACGCGGAAGCATGGTACAATTTAGTAGGACAGGACATAGACACGTATCAGGACTTTGAAGACAAATTTTTACAACATTACTGGAGTGATCACAAACAGGATCAGATTAGGGACGACTTGATTACAGGAAAATTTAAGGGAGAGTTTGCAGGTTCTAGGGAGCAATATGCCATCCGCAAGTACAGTGTGGCCAAACAACTGAATCCACCATTGACGGACAGACAGATTATTAAGTACCTATCACGACATTTTGAACTGGAAATTAGACAACATGTGGCCTTACAAAACATCACAGAACGGGAGACATTTTTAGAGTATTTGCAGAGATATGACGATGTATGTGAGGACGGACAAGAGAGATACGAGAACGAAACGTTAACACAGTTAGGTTTGACAACAGGACACCGAATTATCCGAGACGGCCTGACTACAACAGAAATTTTCGACCGAATTGGGAACGACGAGGACAGGAATACAGGAGCAATAGTGCGACTAGGGGACCGACGCCAAGACCTAGTTACACGCGACAGAACAGTTTACCGGAAGTAAACAGGACTGTGACCAGCACGCCGAATAGAGACAGGGACACGGATATTAACACGAGGAGGACGTACGCACAGGTTGTAGACGGACAACCAGGACCAAGCACGGAAAACAGGATGAGACAGGATTTTTAGAACGTGACAGACCACTAGATTTCTGTGTAAATGTATACGAACATCCACGTGAATTTTTCAAAATTGAGGAGGAAGTAGAGCCAGAAACTGAGGAAAAATTATGTTTGCCAATTGTTAATTTAGAAATTTTGAAAATAATGTAGAAGTATTACTTGATACAGGGGCAGAGGCGAGTTTAATATCGGAGGAATTCGTCAGCAAAATTAGGGATAAGGTTTGTGATAGAATTATGCCTATAAAGCGTAGCCATTTGGTAGCTCCAAATAAAAAGAAGTTTGCTGTAGTAAATAGTGTTGTGGTGCTTAGGATAGATATAGGAGGTTTAAGCTGTGAACAGGAGTTTGTAATTGTACCTGGACTGAAGTTTCAGAGCATTTTAGGTGTTGACTGTATGATGAAGTTAGGGGTTTTGATAGATATGGAACGGAAGGTAATAAGGATTAATGATAGGGTAGTGCCATGGAAGGGCAGTTATGAAGTCACAGAGGATGACACGGGGTTTAGTATTAATGTAGTAGAGGTAGAAGATGATGAAGGCAAACAGATCAACACAATAAGATGTCCAGAGGATAGGAGAATAGAGGTTCAAGCTTTAATACAAAAACATGCAGAAGTAATGGGGGTAGAAGCAGCATATCAGGAGCAGGTGAAGGCGAAGTTAAGTAAAGATGGCAAGTTTGTTTTTAATAAAGTAGATTTAAGGGATTCATTCTGGCGGATTCCATTACACAAAAATTCTAGAAGGTACGTAGGGTTTTCCATAGAGGGAAAATTTGATAATTTTAAAGTAGTATCGTTTGGTTTGTCGGCAGAAAGGGACACAATAATAAATGAGAAACAGACAAGTGTAGGGACTAAAGAAGAAGCAATATGTAAAAATCAGGATAATAGGGATGATAAGTTTATTGTATGTGAGATAATAGGGATGTTAAGTATAGATATAGAAGGGGGAGAGATAGGGATGAAGAGTATTAGGATGGTGAGAAGAAAGACTTGGAGGGTCAAGAAGAGAGTTAGATTTAAATAGGATAAGAATAGAGATAGGTGTATATAGAAAAGTAGAAGTAAGTGTTTATAGAAAATAAAGCTAGGTATAGGATAAATATGGGAGATAATTAGGAATAGGTTTAGGATGAGAATAAAGAGTAAAGGTAGGAAGAAAATAAGATAGGTTAAGTATAGATATTTCATATAAGATTAGTGGAGAGTTAGGAATAGAGTAAGAGTAGGATGGGTATATAGGATTAGGTAGGATGAAGTAAAGTATAGTGAAGATTAGTTAAAAGTTAGGAATAGGATAGGTATATAGGATGTATATAGGATTAGATGGATAAGTAGGATGAAGTTAGGGATAATTTCAGTTTATAGAATTAGGTGAGAGTTAGGAATAAGATAGGGATATAGGGTAGGTAAATAATTTTTTTGATTGGAGACAAAGTAGGTAAGTTAGATAGATAAGGGTAGAGAGAGATAGGCAATTTTTTTTGTAATTTTTTTTTGTCTAAATGTTTTATATTTGAAGTCAAATAAGTGGGATTATTTGTATTCAAATAGGGGGAAAATACTCATATTTAGACCAGGGTAGAAAATTAAATAATCACATCAAATAATTTTAATCACCGTGTATAAGGAATTTCATTAAATAATACGCGTTATTAAAACCATGAAGCATAAATAAACTCGGTTGTTTCAGTAAAAATAAGAAATTTAAATTATTTATAAGACGAAGCAGTAGTGAAAAGCTCTGCGTGTAATGTAATTATTCTAAACAAAGAGAAATTACGTGCAAAGTTTATATTAATTAACTCTATTTAAGTAACCGGTAGTAAAACAAAGTGTACCTATAATAATTAATATTTAAGTTGTATTCGCTAAAAATGAAAAGGATAGAAATCAATTTTAATTGGAGTTAATTAAACCGTTAATAACATATAATACCTATAGAAACTTGTAAAACCCAAGATTAAAATACCACGGATTAAAGCTCTGAGAATTAATATTATGTTGAACACCTGCGTAGTTTAAATAACACATTCGGCGTAAATTTTGCAGATAATTAATGTTTCAAAGAATCTTGGGAAAACGTCGCATAATAGTTACGAGAATTGCTAAAGCTGGGTATTTCACACTCCATGTGGACTAAAATAATCGATAATAAAGAATATCAAGTTGCACCAATAAGAACACGGTAGAGAAGGAAAGAGAAATGCGTCAAGCAAAGACACATATTGTAGAAGGCGGGATTTAAGCAACGTCACGGGGTCACAATTGGTTAAAAATAGGATGCAAATATCAGAGGTAGAACAACAATTTCTGTGCAAAATCAATTAGTTTTTCTCGGACATGCTTGCGTGCCGTGTGGAAATTTTCTGAGATTTGAATGGGGCGAGTGAAAATTCGTAAAATCGACGCGTGAGCGGCAGACTGGGAACATGGCATGAGAAATTCTTTAGAATTACCCGTTTTGGGGAACCGACCGACAGACAGGCTTTTGCTATATATACCGAGATGAAGATAAACAAGCTCTCTTAGACTTTTGACGATTCGATGCGTTAAAAGCTCGTACATACGCGACTTGATTGAAGATATTAAACCGTGCATTTTAGTTTGATTAAATAATTTAAAGTTTGCTAGTATATTTTAGTGATTCAAAATAGCTTGTTATTTACGTGCTAACATGAATGTACTTCAGTGCACTTAGATGCAAGATAATAAAATTTAGTTTCACTGTACCAATTAGCAAAATTTACAACGACGAATGTATACACAAAAGTAGGCAGTTTTGGCGTATATATTGGTGACAGAAGCATGAATTTCTTTGCTATTTTTCGGGGTGTTAATAATTAAATGGTTCAAATACGTGTCTGGATCCATGAATCAAGAGTCAGATAAACACAGATGAGTTCCGGAAAGGCCCAGAAACGACTTTGAATGGATGGTGATGGAGCAAATTTTAAAAGCGTAGAGAATCAGAAGCCGTAAATATAATCCTGTTGAATGGTGTGATTAACTAAAGAAACGATACTTTGAAGCTACGAGGACAGTAACCTTCAGGTAAATTATACTATTTTGTTTGACATTTTGTGTGTATTGAATGACTTTATAATTGATTTACTTTAAATGGACATTAGTGAAATTGTTCTAACCATAAAAGTTTAATTTTAAGATGAAATTTGCTTGTTTAAGTAAAAAGGGTATTTTGTTTTGATGTTCGGGAATATGATGAAAATTTGGGTATGTCTTTGAGCTCAATTAGACAAACCTGGTTAATTAACGTAAAGGGGTGGTAGATGCTCCTTTATACTCAGACTCCGGTCTGCTTATATTGTTATATTAATTAGTAGGCATCCAACAAGGACTTTAATTGTGGATGCACAGTAAAATGATAATAAAATTAATCTTGAAATTCTTTTTAAAACTGAAATTTATGCTGAGTTTTAAATTTGAAATTTTAATGTATTCTGAATATTGATGTAAATAGAGTTAACGTTGATGTTTTGGTAGGAATGTGTTTGTTTTTTTATGAATGAGGAGGTTTATAACATTAGGTGAGCAGCCGAGGCGAAAAGCGTAGTTCACGGATTTTAAAGGTATCACAGCATTTCTTGACGCCCAAACTGTGGGGCTCGAATGTTTTTTTGGAAGGGCCAGTACCTGCAGATATGAGAGGATTCACAGCAATATATATATATATATATATATATATATATATATATATTAAAATGTATACTGCTACTGGTTGTTTACTAGTTAGGGTTTATTTTTATATCCCCAAATGTGACCAGTTAACTTTAAGGAAAGATTTCCTTAAAATGATGGGACGCAAATATCTTCCGACTATGCTAGGGGTCTATTCCTTGAGCAGAGCTTATGAGGATTGGTCGTGGTTCTTTTTACAAAGCATTCTTTTTTTACTAGGACTTGATTCTTAACAAAACAGGGGTTTAAGTAGGGCGCCATCAAGTCATTAATTTTTAAACACAGGGTTTCCCTAAGGTGGACTTGGGAGTCCTTAGAGAAGAATCTTGTATTAACTGCTAACGCACAGGCGGTAAAGAAAATTTAATTAAATTAACAAAAGTGAGGACACAAGAGGTATTCTCTTGTTACCTCATATAAAAAGACAAAAAAGATTAATCAGGCAATCAATATTATGAACACAGATTTTATGCTTCAAGTTCTAAGAAGGCTATTAAAGCTTCTTGTTAAATAGGGGTTACCACTTTATGCTATTTGTTCATATACCTGGTTACTCTATTTCTGAAAATTAAATGTTGATTATTTAATTAAAAGTTGTTTCTTCATAAAAAATGTAAATATAAAATTTATGTTTAAGAAAAGATTATACAAATTTCATCTACCCTGATGAAGGATTCTGAATTCAAAAGAAATATCAAAAACTTTAAGTGTCGCTTTCGTTACAACATTTAACTTGAATTTATACCAAAAATTCCAGATCTGTTATTCGGTTTACATATATGTACAAAAAAATTCTCTAAGTTGTCTATTAATTAAACGTTCAGAAACTGTAAGTGAAATCATGCAATAATGAAACTTTAATAAGAACTCTTTAAGTTTGCTTAATTTCATTAAAAATAGTAACTGTGATTACACTGTAATTATATTGGCAATAAAAATTTATCAAAGTCCTTTTTAGTTTGTTAAACAGATTAATGGTAATAAGTCTTCACAAACTTATTTTCTGAAGCAGCCTTGTATCAAAGATCGCCAATTGTAGACGTGATGTAAGAATAATACTAATCTCTTACCTCGTTTCAACAGATGTTGTTTACGTGAAGGTGTTACAGAATGTTAAAACAGGTGTTAATGCATACGTTCTTCGGCAAACAATTGACGTAGGCTCCACATGTTGTACAGCACACAATCAGCTGCGTGATCCTTGGACCGGACCATATGAACTTAAAGCGTTTTTCTGATACGCACAAACAGGTCCAACCAAAATCCAATACAAAACTTAAACGTTCCAATATGTGTGGATCGTTACCAAAATAATTACCATCATGTAGTTGTGCTCCTAATTACTTGTAATTTTACACTTGCAACTTCAAAAAGACCATTTCAATTAATTATCGGACTTTAGTTCCAAACCATAAAAATTTCTACGTACTTTGTACAACGTTTCTTTAAAATCAAAACATATTGATTCCTTGCAGAACATTTTATTAAATCCAACTATTCTTGTAAGGTTGAAGGACGGTCATACTAGATCGATATTTTCTTATCGCAACCTTGACGTAAATGAACTATAACTTGGTACTTGTAGATGCGAAAATAGAATTAATATCATCTTGAAACACAAAATTCAGACGGCCTTATTTTTATAAAACCAGATAGGGCGGAATCATTCTAACAAATGAATATACGAAAAAGCCTTACAATTGATATACAAAACGATTTCTTAAAAGTTCTTCCTCTACATCTGTAGGAGAATTATAGAATAAATATTTAATTGAAGATTTTTACGGAGCATTTTAAGTAGTATTTAATTGAAAATTTTTAACGAAGTGTTGTAAGAAATATTTAATTGAAACTTTTACGAAGTTATTTAAGGAACAATTTTAAGAGATATCTAAAGAGATATCTAAAGAAATATCTAAAGTAATATCTAAAGAAATATCTAAAGAGCTATCTAAAGAGCGCTACAACAAAATTATTTAGTTTGTCTAGTAAATTATTTTTAACTGCTTACCATTATTAAAAACACCGAACCTAGTGTTCACTACACCAGGGCTCCACTACAGCACAAGGCCACACGCAAATTACTTGCTAGAACCTTTAGATTTCCATGTTAATTCTTGACGAAAGTTCTAGCTAAAGTGGGCGCTGATGCAATATGCATGAAACAGGAAAGTTGTTTGGCCTTGATAATATTCATACTAACATTCAACGCCTGATGTTAGCAACCAAACTAGCATTTCTGTAGGGCGGTTAGACCTCATGATACCAATACAGATATTTATTTACTTAAAAATTGTTTACGTGATGTAATGAACTAGACAAAAGGTTTGTGAAACTAAAAATTTATTGACGTTCTGCAGTGGTCAAAAAAAACTGTTACAATCTATATATATATATATATATATATATATATATATATATATATATAATGATCTTGATGAAAATGGTATAATTGTATTTGGGATATTGTAGTCCAAAAATAAACTAAATAGTATTTTGCATATATTCAATTAATTATCTGACGTTTCGGCAAGGGTTGTTGCCTTTTTCAAAGATACTACAAAATTATACAGTATTGAATAGACATTAAAATTATAACATAGGTACTTACTTAATTATTAATGCATAAGTATTAGAAAAGTTTCCTCACACATGTGGATTAGTGTTGGTTAAAACATAAACAAAAATTATAAAAAATAAATTTTAAATTAAATGTCTTATTGACATATTTGTTAAGTTTGACACATAGACTGACAGGAATTCTTGATTTTAAATTTTACATGGGTGCATGTAAATCTTAACTGTAATTGAACTATTGCTTTTTTGTGTAATTCTATATAAATTAGAGTATATTGGATGTAGATTTTGAGTGTCTTGTCTAAAGTTCATCGAATTAACCTCATTTTGTATATAATAAGCATCTAAAAAAAGTCTCATTTTGTAGTTGTTTTCAGAATCTAAAATTTCAATATCTTTATAATTTGGAATATGTTGGGTTATATTAATATGTTGAGAGAGAGCACAATTCTTTTTTCCTAATTTTATATCTGACTTATGTTGTGTAAGTCTATTTTTTAACCACTGGGTGGTGTTACCTACATACGTCCAAATACAATTATACCATTTTCATCAAGATCATTATATATTAAACAGTCCATATTAAGAAGATATATATATATATATATATATATATATATATATAAACTTAGGGCTCTACAGGAAACTCAGGGCTCAAAAAGTGCTCAGGGGTTAAAAAAGTTTGAGAATAGCTGATCTAAACTAATACTATTAGCTGTTAGTAAGTCTGTCTTTTTTAAAAACATTTTTCTAGCTTGAGCTATTCTAGCACTATATCCCTTCTGCTACGTCCGTTCTTTGTAATTATACTACCTAAATAGCAAAATTCATCTACCTCCTCTAACTCGGTATTACCTATTTTTAATTTTGGTTTAGAACTAGGCTGTAACTCACTTGTCATTATCTTTGTCTTTACTGAGTTAATTCTCATACTATAGTTACTCTGTAGTATCTCATCTAAAATATTTAAAAACTCTCCTAACTCTTTTCTAGACTCTGCTATAATGGCTATATCATCTGCAAAACTTAACATGTATATTTTCTGTCCCTGTACACTAATACCTATCTCTTTTCTCTCTCTAGCTAAGTTTAAAGCTTCCTCAATATAAACATTAAAAATCGAGGGAGATAGTATACAGCCCTGTCTAACACCATTTCTAATCTTAGCTTCCTCTTCTATTTTATCAAATCTAATTACTAGTCTTTGGTTTTTATATAGACTGTAAATAATTTTTGTATTTCTATGAGATATTTTTATTTTTCGCAAAATCTTGCACATAACAATCCAATTAACCCTATCAAATGCTTTTTCTAAATCTACGATTTTACGATAGGTTTCAAAATATACGTGACCGATGATGCACATTTGGAATATTTACATAATCATTTTCTAAATAATTACAAAATAAAACAACTTCCAAAGTACTTCCTCTATAAGCATGTACAGGACAATAGATTGCGAAAGAAACGAATTTAAATAGGACAGATTATCGATGATTTCAGTACAATATATTGTCTATACGGACGTTTATATGTTTGTATATATAAAAGCACCATAAAGAAAAACTGCCGAAACCAAGATTAATTAACCATTCAGTCACTGAAAAAAACAGCTAGAAAGTCTTTTTCGCAATTTATTTGTGAAGCTGTAAAATCTTGGCATACATTTCTGAGCAATAACGGCTATCCCGCCTTTCTGATTTCTTTCGTTGTCGTTTTCTGCACTAAAAAGCAGCCTGTGTGAAATCTTCAGCAGTACATGGAAAATTTATACAAAACGCGGTTTAAATAAGAAATACATATCGATCTAAAAACTAAAGCATGCAAATTTATATAAAAATTTCAGCACTACCCGAGACAGCAAATTGCAAAAGCACATGTGCATACGTAAGGACGAAGCTATAAAGACTTTAATAGGAATACGTTTAGTTTACTAGCCCTTTTTGTGTTAATAGCGCAAATTGATTACTTCAAAATAAATATAACGGAATTACAAAGTTTAATACACAGAGTATCTTGGCGTCCAACCGACTAGCAAAATAAACAAGACAAGTGCAGTTAGGGATTTCAAAGCCGCCACCAGGAGTAAGCTTTTCCAATCTTGCTGTAGCTGCTGTTCTATAGCCAACCCTTGAATGAACAGCATTAAGAAAATATGCTCTATACACGATTGTTAACAAGAACCTTGTCCAAATAATTATAAGAGAAGAGGCAAATGTACTTGTAACGCCCGCAAGTAAAACAAAGTTATATAGACAACGTATAAATAATAAGTTGTTTCTAGCGGATATTTTAGCAAGATAAAATTTATAAAACTCAAAGATTTTAATTATGTTATATGCTTTATTTTGAAAATTGGCCAATTATCTACCGAGATGTTTGTTTTAAAAGGATATTGACCTTGTGATATTTATTCCTAATGTGATTTCTATTTAAATGTTTATAATTTTTATGAGTGTAGCTTTGTTAATAACATATTCTGTTTTGTAAATAAATACTATGTTATTTTAAACATTGATTTCCAATTACTGTTTTCATAGCGATAATGTTATGATGAAATAAATGAATATATTTGCCAAGAAGTATTTTCAGTCTCGTGTTTTTCATATTGGTTGCTATTGAGTTGTTTCTTTTTCGTAAGTTCTATATTTTTCCCATTCTGAACGGACCTGCACCTTAAAGAAGTTCTAAAACACTAGAACAAGTAGAATGGCTTGTGTGTTTCAGTGAGCTAAAGAGCCGAACAATAGGTTTAACCAAATTAGTGGTGTCTTTAGTGAGGAACCAGACTAAGACAGGTTCCTGAAAGAGGGCAGCAGCCTTTTGGTACCTAAAGTGGCAGAGACCATAAGGGTTGGTATGGCATTCTAAGACACGCTACTGAGATATGGAAGGCAATGGGAAACCTTACTTGTGATTTTCCAATGCTTCGCCCGAAGGTACTACATTGGCCAGGAAGTGAGTTTCTTTTACCTGGAAAATTTGGAATTTTGCCGAATACTTGCTGTTCCAAGCAAAGTAGGAATCTTTAACGTGCGTGACAACACTCACAAACGGGACCTCCATTTTACCTCTCATCCGAACGAAGGTGTATTTTGGTGAAAAATGCTTGCCTAACATTTTTCAAGCGGACCGTGTCGGTATTCGAACACGGGACCTTGGGCGTAGTAGTCACACACATACCACTACGCCACGGAGCCGCCTAGCAACGGGAAACCACCACATTACCTCCCAAGTACACAGCGTACATATATTGTTATTAAAAATGTTGGCATCCTCTAGGGTAAGAAATTCCCGGAGGGGACTACTTCTGGGGATGTGATCCGAAAGTATAAAGAAAGAGTCATGAACATTCTGCGAGTCGGAGCGTAGAATGTCAGAAGTGTGAAGCAAGTAGGTAAGCTAGAGAACCTGAAAATTTAAATGGATAGGTTAGCACTAGACATATTAGGGATCAGCGAAGTTCGCTGTCCAGAGGCGGGGGATTTTTGGAGTGGAGACTTTAGGGTAATTCATACAGGATCAGAAGAAGGAAATTCGGGTGTGGGAATGATTATGCGAAAAAAGATAAAACAACGTGTAGAAAACAACTTACAAAAAAACGAAAGGGTACTCATGGTTAGATTAGAATCTAAACCGGTAAATACAGTAATAATACAAGTATACATGCCCACCTCTAGCTACAGTAAGGAAAAAGTAGAGACAATCTACACAGATATCGAAGACATACTAAGATACGTAAGAAGACATGAAAATTTAATAATTACGGGCGAATTTAATGCAGCGGTAGGGTAGAGGAGGGAAGGAGCGGTAGTAGGTTTATTTGGTTTAGGCACGAGAAATGACAGGGAAAATAGGCATATAATCAACATGGAGATCTTATGGTGTACTTAAGTGAACTTGAGGTTATAGTCTCGTTAAAATGATGGAATCTCAACTATCTTGCGACTAAGCTAGGGATCTATTTCTCGGGTAGAGCTTATGAGGAGTGGTCGTGGGTTTTTCGACAAAACATATTCACTTACTGACTCTAATAATACAAAATGGGGGTGCAAAAAGGGGCGCTACCAAGTTTTTAAATTTTCTAAACACGGGTTTGCCCTAAGGGGGGGACTTGGAAGTCCTTAGAGAGATATATCGTATTTACTGCCTAAGCAGGAGCTGTAAATAAAATATAATTAATATAGCAAAGAAGGACACAAGAGGGGTACTCTTGTTACCTTATACTATAAAGAACTACTAATATCAATCATTTGAACACTATTATAAACACAATTTTAGGCATTAAAATTTTAGAAAGTGCTATTAGTGCTCCTTACTCAAATGAGAGCTAAAAAAACATTAATTTCGTAAAGGGTATTTAATGCTTTATTGCCTTTTGATTTAATTACCCTATTCTTGAACTTACTTGTTCAAAATAAAACAATTACTCGAATGAATGAAATGGTTGTCTTTTAATTCAATATTGCCTTGTAAGTAATAAAATTTTATGTACAAAATATACATCTCAAAGGTAGTTTAATTCTTCAACACAATTATTGAATGAGAAAATTATGACTGTCTCTACTAAGAATTAGAAATACCGATAATGTATCAAACATTTTTAGAAGGTTTTCCAAATTAATTACCCAAAATTCCAAATCTGTTACCTTGGTTTACAAGTGTGTATTAAAATTTCAAAGTGTAATAATTTTAGTTCTCATAATTACTTAAGGTATGATTAAATTTAAATGAAATATTTTGTTAGGATTAAATTAAGGTATTCATTTTCATTTGTAATAATATCATGCATAACCCTTAATTCAAACTTTGATTAATTCTAAACAGAAAAAGTTTTCATAATTACACTGTAAAACAAGAATCGTCGATTGTTAGTGTTCTTTTCGACAATCTGCCTCGTTGTCAAGATAGGCGAACAGCTGTCGTCATGTCAAAGTGATAAAGAAAAGCTTACCTTGCAAAGTGTTGTTGAAGCTACATTGAAACAATTACATTGTTGGGACCAGATGTGCTGGCATGCAATCCTTTGACAAACAACTGACGTCAACGTGCTTTCCACATTTTATTGCCTAATATACTGGAACTTTACTGAAAACATTTACACCAACTTGAAGTGCATCTCATCTTTGCAAATCAAAACAAAACCAAGCCATAAAACAGGCTATCCAAAATGCATCATTTTCAACATTCTTCAACTTTTTTTAAAAACAGTTAATTTAACGGCGATTCGGAAAATTAAATATGGTATTTGAACTTGTAAACTCGCAGTCTTATCTTGACTGTATGTCCAGAATGAACATTATTACAATTACGTTACGGATAATAAACTTGATAATTACAACGAGCAAACGTTAAGAAAATTATTATTGGAAATTCTATAAGACCATAACTAGAAAATCCTCCAAGCACGTTTTATAAATATAGTGAAATCAAAATTAACAAATTTGGACAATTCATTATTAAAAATCCATAGAGCGTTTGAACGCTATCTTACAAAAAAATTCATAGAGCTTTGAATGCTATTTTACAAAAATTATCATAGAACGTTTGAGCGCAATAACAAAATTATTTAGTTTTATTTGACAATAAATTAATCTGCTTACCATTATTAAAATACACTGTAAATCAAGTGCATCTTGCACCTGGCTAAACGGCAACGCCTATGGCTACATGAAGGTTGCTGGCAAGGACCGAGTTCAACTGCATCGTGCTTCTTTATCAAATGATCGTGCCAGACTGAATCGTCTGCTGAATGCGCACAAGTAACATCAAAATCGCCTGACATTGATGATTCTATTCAAACGACCATCGTTTACTAATAGTAACTAACCAGTATTATTGAATAGTTTTCGCCTCGTGATTGGGCTACTCTGCCTCGAACTAAATTTTTATTTACATCGCCTGATTTTATTGTTTATTTAAATAGACAATGCAGCGTACTTAATCAATAATTTTAAAGAATTTGCAGTCATCAAAAAAATTTTTTACAGGCTGGTAGAATTTTGAGACAAAAACAATTTAACCATCACAAACACAATATTTCAACATCATGCTAGAAGACTATGCACGTGGAAGACGCCAGGAGATATAAAAAGATATCAAATAGATTACATTCTTGTTAAACAAAGGTTTAGGAATTAAGTAAGAGACTGTAGAAGCTACCCAACACAGATATAGACACTGACCACAACATCGTAAATCGTAATTATGAAGGTCGTTCTTAAATTTAACAATCTGAAGAAGAGGAATGGAAAAAGACACTTTGACTTTGAGAAACTAAAAATAAAGATATCCACGAAAGATTTGAAGTAAAGTCAAATGAATTACTAAAAGATATCGGGAAAATTTCTTATACTAAATAAGTAGAAACAGAACGGACTAACATTAAATTCAGCTTAGACATGGCGGCAAGAGATATTCTGGGGTGTACACAAAAAGAAACTAAGCAACCATGGATATCATAGGATATCCTGAATCTAATAGAAGAAAGTCGAAAATACAAAAATAGGTCACTTGAAACAGGAAAACAGAGATACAAAGCCATAAAATGGGAAATTATTCGAAAATGGATTGATGAGAAGGTCGAAAGGTACAAACAAGATGGCAATAGGAAAGGCAGGCGATGCATACAAACTAATTAGAATGAATTTTTACGGATATAAAACCGTATAGCAAAATTATAAGGGACACGGGAGGAAGCGTCATTATAGAAAATATAGAGAAAGTAGATAAATGGCAAGAATATATAAGGAATTTATATACAGGAGAAAAATTAATAGCATTAGAACAAGAATCAGACATTAAAAGGGATGATTTAGAATATCCTATACTTAGAGATGAGTTTGAATTAGCATTAAAAGGTCTGAAAAATGGTAAGACACCGGGTACAGATAAGGTGCAAGCAAAAACTCTAAAAGCCGCTGGATAAGCAGTATTAGAACGTCTCTTCCAACTTGTAAGCTATATGTATGAGAAAGGCGAGATACCCAAAGATTTCAAACGTAACATCATAGTCACTAAACCAAAAAAGAGAGGCTCGGTTAGATGTGAAAGTTTTCAAACAATAAGTTTTGCAGCACATGTGTCAAAAATATTAACTAGAATTATACCAAGACCAATGAAAACGAACTGAGGATGTACTAGAAGAAGATCAATTTGGGTTTAGGCGAATCGGAGGAGCACAGGAGGCTATTTTAGCTCTGAGAGTGATAATTGAGAAAACAATGGAAAAATGGGAGAGCGTGTATATAGAGTTTGTAGATCTGGAAAAACCATTCGACAATGTAAAATGAAAAAAATTTTCGAAATACTCAAAAAAATTGGATTGAGTTTTAGGGATAGACGGATAGTACATAGCTTATACCAAGAGCAAACAGCGATAATAGAATTAGAGCAGGAACGTAGAGAGGTAAATATTAGGAAAGGGGCGGAACAGGGATGTGTCTTATCTCCATTAATTTTTAACTTGTACATTGAAGAGGCAATGAATACTCTCAAATGCAGGAGAACATTTGAAATTATTATACAGGGACAAAAGATTGATATGCTTAGATTTGCAGATGATATAGCGGTATTAGCATCTAACAAGGAAGAGTTAGGAGCTGCTCTTAATGAAATGGAAACAGGTCTAACAGACAGATACGGTATGAAAATTAACAAAAATAAAACTAAAGTACTAGTATGGAAAAGCGGGACAAATAAATTAAAAATTAGAATACAAATAGGTTACGAGAACTTACAAGACATCAAGGATTTCTGCTATCTAGGACGCCAAATAACAAGATGGGAAAAGCGCAAGAGGTATAAAACAAAGAGCAGCACAACGTCGTGCTACATTTAACAAAGAGAAAGCAATTACTGTGTTTAAAAACAGCAAACATAAAAACAAGGAAAAGATTGGTTAAAGCATATGTGTGGAGCACAGCACTGCACGGCTGTGAAACCTAGACAGTAGGAGAATTGGACAGGAAAAAGATTGATATGCTTAGATTTGTAAAAGATATAGCGGTATTAGCATCTAGCAAGGAAGAGTTAGAAACTGCCCTTAAAGAAATGGAAACAGTTGTAACAGAGAAATACGGTATGAAAATTAACAAAAATAAAACTAAAGTAGTAGTATGCAAAGGAGGGGTAAATAAATCAAAAACAAGAATACAAATAAGTAACGGGAACTTACAAGAGGTTAGGGACTTCTGCTACCTAGGAAGCGAAATAACGCTAGATGGGAAGAGCGTAAAAGATATCAAACAAAGATTAGCAGAAGATCGTACTATATTTAACAGGAAAAAGCAACTACTGTGTTCAAAGACAACAAAGATAGCAACAAAGAAAAGATTGCTTGAAACATATGTGTAGAGCACAGCACTGTGCGGCTACGAAACCTGTGCAGTAGGAGAAGCGGACAGAAAAAGAATAAAAGCCTTTGAAATGTTGGGCTACAAATGTATGATGAAGATATCATGGACAGACATAGTAAAGAACAAATAAGTACTAAAAATGGTAGGGGAAAAAGAAATGTGTGGAAAACGGTAAAAATAGGAGAGATAGCATGATATGCCACATACTAAGGCATGAGGGAATAGTGCGGAAGCAAAGATGGGAAATATGAAAGGTAGAGGTAGACCTACGTTAAACTGTTGAACACAGGTAGGGAAAGATGTAGGCTGTGGAAATTCCAAGGAAATGTGTAGACTAGCTCCGAATAGAAATCAATGGAGGTACGCGTCCAACCAGTTCCAAGAGGCAAATCCTAATGACAAAAAGAAAAATCGCACTTAAACCTGATGATTATTATAAGCAACAATAGGTATTGGTTTTTCAATATTCTCAGCTAATGTTAATTGTGCGAAAGCATTTACTGGAAAACTATTATTTCTACAGGATCGTGGCAGCCACAGGCTGCTTGTCCACCTTCACATACTACTGATTATCGGTAAAATAGGACATATAATTAGAAAACACCAGAAAAGGAACAGAGCTGATTCTAGGCTGTGGAAATTTCAGGGAACTGTGTCTACTAGCTTAGAATAGAAATAACTAGAGACGAAAAACATTGTTCGAAGGAATATTGGAAAACTATTAATTCGACAAATGTTCGAGTGTTGGGGGATCTTGGTAGCGCAGGCTGCGTAACCCCCTTCACATACCACTGAATATAGGGGAAATAGGGTATATATGTATAAAACAATAGAAGGGGAACCGAACTGCATTTAAAAAGAAAGAACAGAGGCTATGTTCGAAGACAACAAACAGAAACAAGGAGAAAATTGTTGAAAGCATATGTGTAAAACAAAAATAGGAGGAATAGAAAGGCAGAATACGTTCTAAAGCAGTTTTGGGGTATAGTACGGGATATATTACAAGCAGAGATAGGAAAAAAAGATAGAAATAGGCGTAGATCAAACTAATGCACGCAGATAACGAAATGTGTACACAGTGGAAATTTCAGAAAAATGCGTAGGGTAGCTCACAATAGGAAACAATAAGGGTATGCGTCTAACCAGTTCTAGGACTGAAGACTTAATGATGATTACGTTAATGAAATAATTAAATAGGAATGCAGGAAAAGGTAGAGCTTCCTATAGTTTTGTTGATGGAGTAAATTAAGTTTTTCTTTAAGATTTTCTTTAGGGTTTAATTCTACAACACCTGGACAGATTGCAGATAAGTAATTTTTTGAAAACTATATTTATATGTGCATGTGTGATGAAATTATGTTGCTGTGTTACTAGAAGTTAAGTTCGGTTGATTTTTATTTCAATTATTTATGGAATAGATGTCAAGTTAGTAATTTGTAAAGGATCTCCAGCTACCCCAGTGCTGGTCATATGTATAAGGAGTATTTTAGTTTGAGAAAGAAACTTGACGACCAAATGTAGAATAACCAAAGCAAGAGAGTTTTATACGGAATCACAGTTTTTCACATGGAAAAGGCAGTACAAAGCTTTCGGTGATAGTGTTTGGCGCCCTCGATATTGATATAGACAATACGTTTCAGGGTAAGTGTTAATGTTATTTAGAATTTTTAGTTCGAAACCTTGTTATTTAACATTTTTGTATTTCACTATTGTTCTTTATATTCTTTGCTCACTTACCCATAGGAGTCCACTCCCACACCACTGCAGTTAGCCGAAGCACACTTGTATTATTACGGGGCCCCACCCCTTCAGGGAAAATCAAAATTTAAATCGTTCTAACGCCTAGTTCACCTGTAACAGTAAATATTTCACACGTAAGAACTAGATAAACAATAGTATATTATTCAACGAGCGAGTTATGAAAGTCATTACTCATTTGGAAGGTTTGCGCCGCGAGCTCGTTAGGGCGAGCGACGTATTCTAAATGAGTAATGTCCATAACTCGTGAATAGAATACTATAATTTTACCACGATTACATAAATCTTCAATATCAGATATTTTCTGAACATTTTAACTAATATCGCAAACACTGACAATTAAAAATTGATTTGTAAAAATGTAGCACCATACTTTGCATGATAAGGAAGATTATAAAAAATGAAGGTTTGTACCGATTGGTCAGAGGTGTTGGATTATGATCATAATCCACGACCTGGATGCTCCTGATTGGTTAAAGGTGTTGGATTATGAATTCATATACACCCACAGAATAATGAGTACCATTATTAACTATTCTTAAATGTGTAACAAATACATTACTGGATAGTCGTGTGAAAACTCATTTACCTAATGCTCAAAATTAACGATATCTTGACTTGTAGGTTTCAACAGCACTCTACTTTTCAACCTAAATGAACGTGGTAACTAAAGTATTAACATTGCCGAGGTATTGTCTTGGATAAACAATTGTTTATTTAACTGGTATACGAGAATCAGTAGAATAAATGAAGGATATTTCGAACCCACCCCCACCGCCATTACTACCGCTACCAACTACATCTTTTCACCTCCATCACCTTCTCTGGCGAACCGAACGCACACCCCTAACGGTAAGGCAAGTGGCGGTGGGGGGGGGGGCTAGGAAGGATATCCAGACGACCCCCAATTATCCTACTTGTATTTTTATTATTGTTATTATTGTTACTTCTACTTTTAGACTAAAATTACAACACGATTTAAGTTTCGGGCCTTGGGAGCGGTCTTTTTAAAAAGTTCTTCCAAAACTTCTTGTAACAAATTTTATTTATCAAACAGATTTTAATACGGAATTTTGACAAACTTTTATAAATTAAACTAAGTCGAAATAAAATAATAATTGAATGAATATTAGAGTGAGTATCCTAAGCAAACGGCAATGTTAAAGCTAAAATAGTCAAGACTTACTGATGGTCTTGGAGCTCCCGGGGTATTTTTCCCTGCCCCTCACATGTCTGTGGGAACTAGCAGAGCTCATGTCTGCTTATTTCTTAATTCTATTCATTATACAATATAACAATCTTAATTTCTAAGTAATCGCGGTTTCTTAATCGTCTGTGACCTGCACCTACAGTATCACTTACTATGTGGAATACAATGTATTACATTTGTTCTCACAACTTGCTTGTGAACTGTCAATAACCTTTCTGATTTATCCTTGAATTTACAATGTTGCATATACGTAAGTTTCTTTAATAATTTCTAATAATTCCTAATAAATTCTATTTTGTTATACGTATATATTGGAGGTTACATAACTCATGTCACCACAGTACAAGAAAACGAAAGCGTTCTAATACCAGCCATTTACAGCTTTGCTTAATCACCATCGCAAGAAAGCGATTACCGCCACACCCTAGAACCTTTAAAGTATGCAAAACCTGTGCTGATTTATACTAGAAAGGCATTTTAAGCGTGGAAATCTACATTTATTCATACGGACTGGACTGTTTTCCTCATGTTTTCTCCGGTAGATCAGAACCTGCATCCGGTGTAGAAGCTCCAGCAAATCGTTTTCGTCCAGGAGACGTAATCAGGGGACCAATTCTCAGCAAGTGAAATTAAGCGTTCGCATATGTCATTTACATGCACATTCGAATATCATTCCTCATTCTTATTCACTCTGAAATGTAGTTCGTAAGCAATTACGATTGCTTATTTTAATACGCATAGATAGAACAGGCAACGTAGCATTTTTGTGTCAAATTACTAACGTCAAGGCATAAACTGTTGTGTCAATTCTTGTTAGAATTAGAATAAAGTATTTAGACGTTTAACTGGTTAAATTAAATAATTAATTTAACACAATTAAAATAGATGCAAGCTTCAACTCAAAAGGTGCGTATATACTTATTTATAATATGACTAATTCCACAACAAAATGGGATTTTTTGCTCTTTTGCTTTGTACTATTCTTTTTGTATATTGCAGTAGTAAATGCCAAAAAGAGCGGGCATGTTAATAAAGAGCAAAAGCAGTTGTTGCTGGAGATATTAAGGAAAAACCCAAATATATTAACAAATAAGTTTAGATCTTACTTTACATACAAAGACTATCAAGAAAAGTGGATAGAAATATCTGAAATATTAAATTCGGTACCAGGGGGAGCTCGCAAAGACAGTTAGAAATCTTAGAGAAAAGTATGTATTGACAAAATGTATGAATAGAAGATAATACATTTTCCATTTTAGACATGGCAAGATAGTAAAAGCCGCGCCAAAAAGAAGCTGCATGAAAGTAAACGGCATGCGATGGGAACAGGCGGAGGTAAACCTTATACCGACACCTTGGATGATTGCGAGCTAACAGTGTTAGACATTATCAAAAATGTTTCGGTTGGAGGCGCTGTAGGAGTTAGTGAATCATGCGTGAACTTTAATTTTGAAAATAGCTCTGATAAGGCAGACTTATTGCAGGAAGATTCAGGCAGAGACGTGGTCGACGATATTACGTCTGATCTCATAATACCTCCAGTTCCACAACTTACCGAAAATTCATTAAATGAGACGGAAGCTGCAACAACACTCCCAAAAAATAGATCGAAGACGAAACAAACTGCTCGAGCTGTTCAACATTTTGAACAATTTATGAATGAGTAGAATGCTAATTATAAATATTATACAACCGTTAAGGCTTATGAAAGAACATTAAACAGAAGTTTTACAATTAAAGCGTAGAAAATGTGAAGCTCTGGAAAGATTAGCATCTGCTGTTGAATTGCTAGTAGAAAATTTGCAATGAAATAGTTTGTATTATAATTATCCTGGAAAATAACTTTTTTAATTCTTTTGTGTTGTTAATTTTAAATTTTATTAATAAGACACGTTTGAATAAACAATTTATTGCTTTTTAAAGTAAATGTTGTATAATTCTATTTCTAACAAGTCTTGCTGCTGCAAGGTCTTCATTCACACGCTGAGCTGCTCTGTTCATATCTTGTTGATTTTCTTCGTATTCCTGGTTATACTGTTACGTTTTTCTTAAATGGGCGCCAGTAAAGCGTTTTTCTTATTATTATATATATCTGACTCTAGACGTTGGGTGTCAGCAAAACGAAGTCTTCCGACGTAACTAGGGGTCTATTCCTTGGGTAGAGCTATGAGAAATGGGGGGGTAAGTCGAAATCTGTTGGTGGGTCATACTCAAACTAAAACAAATAGGCGCCACCAAGTCCGGACTGATTCACGTTAATGGCATGGCATATTTCTAAGGGCGGACGTGGAGACCCAAAGAAAGAAAGATCGCCTTCGATGACAAAAACCTGTCTTAACAGAATAAGACGCTGTTCCTATAAGAAAGTATAATAATTAGATTAATAGAAAATTGGAACACTGTTTGTGTCCCGCAAACATACCTAAAGAAATATTAAAAAGATATTTTCTATATAAGGTTGGCATCAAAATTCAACTCTTAAAGATATTAATTTCCTGTGGTTAGGTTTGATCACATTTGATCAAAATAAAAAACTTTAAGCTTGGACTAATAATTTACTAAAAAGAATCTCTTTTTTTTTAAATAAAATGCAATGCAACAAAATTGAATAACTACTTGAATTATTTCGTAAATTTAAAGTAAGGTTTATCAACCTTATTCATGATCAAATATATTACAGCAAGGTGTAACTTATTACACAAAGATATTCTAACCCGTTCAGATCTGTTCAGGTCGATTACAGTACAAAAGTTACTATACAAATTTTCCTCTTTAAGTTAAAAGTACTAGTTTTAGTTTATAATGAAAATGATCACAAAAATATTCTTGTTTTCAAAAGTGGTAGTAACGCAGAGCTAAGCATTTGCTTTCAAGGATACGTGTGTCAGCAGCATATTCCAGACAAACAAGTGACGTCAGTAACACCTGTTGTTGTAACTAACAGTTTATACTGAAGCAACGTGTTGTTTCTTACAAAATCAAATGAGTGAATTTGAAGTTTGACACTGGGAAATCCAGCTTAGCAATAGTTGAAATAAATATCATATTCGTACTTCTACACATCGGAACAAAATAGCGTGTTTCTAAAGTGAAACACAAAAGAATTTCTTAGAACTACTACGAACCAAACAAAACTGCATTCCTAGCCTTGATTAGGTACTTGTTTTACCATGCGAAATTTACTGCCTATATTCTACCAAAGTAGCATCTTTACTCTGTGTAACAAACGATCCTCTTTAAATTAGATCAACTTTCCATCTTCCAAGTACACCGTACACGTCGTAAAATGAAGTGGTTTTCTTAAAGTGGATTAAAGTTTTCAAAATTCTAAGTGCATCGTAGGTTGTAGTGATGTTTCTCGTCGCCTAATCTCTCGTCGCGCTAAACAAATTTTCCCAAATTAAATAAGATAATAACGTTTATACTTTACCAACCGCTATTCAGAAAATGTGCTCACTCATTAAAATTGATACGCAGATTACTGGCCATCGTTCTTTCATACATCTTGTTACTTCTTCTACGTATGGCCGAGTGATTATCATACTCGCTCGGACGATCGGAGGATCCAAGGGGGAGGTTGTCACACCTAAACGCGCCTGCGACTGGCTGTGGAATACCCCGACATCCAACCACAAATAGACTAACAAATCAAGATGCTGTTTTAATGTATTATTTTACTTGTTAAATATATTACGACATTATTTAATAAAAGTGTTTTATTATTTTCGCACTTTTAATGAAGGGATTTATCAACCAAAAATAAAATTGTTACAATACATACCAAAATCAATATCAACAGGGATATCGTCATCAACAATTTCTGGTAGGCCATTGTCTATGCATAAATTGTGCTGCACTACACATGCATTTACAATTCGACCTGCAGTATTTGGAGCATAGTGCAACACTCGATCCCGTATTAAGCATCGTAACCTCTTCTTTAATACTCCATTGCAACGTTCGATTGTACTATGAATTGTTTTAAATTTTGAATTAAACGGTGGTCAGGTTCCCACGTGCTGGTAGACTGTTTATTGGTGTCATTAACCATGGTCGTAGTGGATAACCTGAATCTCCTATAATGTGATTTATCTAATTATTCAGATTACATAGCGTATTATATTACCTAACATATAGTATCCCCTGTAACCATTTGCATATACTTGCTGTAAACCTCTATTAACATTTGATGCTTGCCATATAAACGCATCATGGGTACTCCTAGGAAAAGCTGCCAGTACATTTAATATTTTTAAATTGTTATCGCCTATCTGTAAAATAAGATTTCTTAAAAGATATGAAAATACGTATTGTACTTTATTATTACGAGTTGTACATTTAGGGAATGATAATTTTTTCTTTTCACATAAACGTGTTCAGGATAGTTCGGATCGTTTTCAGTTGGTGGAACAATTGCAACATGCGTGCAATCAATAACACCAATTATTCCAGGAAACTGAAACTGCCGGTAGAAACTGTAATAAATTATTAACATCTTGGTTAAGATTACGCACACCCCTTCGTTCGTACAACATTTAGTTCCTGAATAGTATGTGGAAATTTTACAAAACGATTAAAAATAAGAGGTTCATTTAAAGCATCCGTAACTTCTTGTAGGCATCGGCCTACAGTTGGCTGAGAAACATACAAAATATATTTGCACCCACGTCCATCTGATAGCTGCCGGCAGCATAAAATCTACAATCAGTAACTAAAATAAAGGAACTTTCTATTCATTTACTTTTTAAAAGTGGTATTTTACCTTAGATCATCATCATTAGGTCTTCAGTCCTAGAACTGGTTAGACGCGTACCATCATTGTTCCCTATTCTGAACTAACCTACAGATTTCCCTGAGATATGCACAGTTTGCATATATAACTGTCTGATCTAGGTCTACATGTACCTCTTTTTTCCTGTCTCTGCTTGTAATATATCACATACTACTCCCCAAAAATGCCTTAGAACGTATTCCACCCCACTATTTCTCTTTTTCCCTAGATATCCTTGTTCCCCTACTATTTCTGTAACTTATTTGTTATTATCTTTGTCTGTCCATGCTATCGTCCTCATACATCTGAAGCACAGCATTTCAAAAGGCTGCTACCGTTTTTCTGTCTGCGTTTCAGACTGCCCGTATTTCATAGGCATACTGTGCTGTGCTCCACACATATGCTTTCAACAATTTTCTTCTTATTCTATGTTTGTTGTCTTTCCTCATAGGCGCTGTTCTTTCTTGTTAGATGCAGTTCGATCATTTTCTATTGTTTTACCGTTATATGCCCTATTTCTCCGACCTTCAATGGTTGTGAAGGGAGGTAAGCAGCCTGTGGCTGCCAAGTTCCCCCAACACTTAACCATTTGGCGATTTAATATATTTTCCAATTTATCTTTTCGCACAGTCGACATTAGTTGTAGGTATTTCGCAATCAACAACTAGTTGTTTAAACTAATCATCAGATTTATCTGCGCTTATTTTCTCGTCATTAGGTTTTCCGTCTCAAAACTGATTGGACACGTACCTGCACTTATTTATATTCTGAGCTAGCCTACATAGTTCCCTGAAACTCACACAACATGTGTATTCAGCTAGTTTCCTTTCTATTGTTTTCTAATTTTATACCCTATTTTACCGAGATTCAGTGAAGGAGGTTAAGCAACCTGTGGCTACCAAGATCCCCCAACACTTAGACATTTGCCGAAATAATGGTTTTCCAGTAAATCCTTTCATAAAGGTAAGCTAGAGAACCTAAAAATCGAAATGTATAGGTTATCACTAGACATAGTAGAGATCAGCGAAATACGGTGGCCAGAGGCGGGGGATTTTTGGAGTGGAGACTTCAGGGTAATTCATACATGAGCAGAGGACGGAAATTTGGGTGTGGGGATAGTTATGCAGAAAAAGATAGGATACTGTGTAGAAAATTACTTACAAAAGAACGAAAGAGTACTCATGGTTAGATTAGAATCTAAACCGGTAAACACAGTAATAATACAAGTATACATGCCCACCTCTAGCTACAGTGACGAAGAGGTAGAAGCCATCTACAAAGATATCGAAAACATATTAAGATACGTAAAAGGACATGAAAATTTAATAATTACGGGGGATTTTAATGCTGTGGTAGGTGAGGATAGGGAAGGAGCGGTAGTGGGTTTATTTGGTTTAGGCACGAGAAACGACAGGGGAAGTAGGCTGGTAGAATTTTGTGACAAGAACAATTTAATTATAACAAACACATTATTTCAACATCATGCTAGAAGACGATATACGTGGAAGATGCCAGGAGATATAGGAATATATCAAATAGATTACATTCTTGTTAGACAACGGTTTAGGAACCAAGTAAAAGACTGTAGAAGCTACCCAGAAGCAGATATAGATAGTGACCACAACATAGTAATTATGAAGGCCGCACTTAAATTTAAGAATATGAAAAAAAGGAGCGGAAAAAGGCACTTGGACTTAGAGAAAGTAAAAGATAAAGATATTCAAGTAAGATTCGAAAAAAAGTCAAATGAATTGCTGAATGATATCGGGAAAATATCTGAAACTAAGGAAGTAGAAACAGAATGGAATAACATTAAATCCAGCCTAGACTTGGCGGCCAGAGATATTCTGGGGTAAACACAAAAAGAAAATAAGAAACCATGGATAACAAAGGATATCGTGAATTTAATAGAAGAAAGACGAAAATACAAAAATAAATCAGACAAAACAGGAAAACAGAGATATAAAGCCATAAAATGGGAAATTATTTGAAAATGCAGGAAAGCTAAAGAACAATGGATTGATGAAAAATGCAAAGAAGTACAAACTAAGATGGAAATAGGAAAGACAGACGAAGCATACAAATTAATTAGAATGAATTTTTGGGATATAAAACCGTATAGCAAAAATATAAGGAACGCACAAATAAACGTCATTATAGAAAACGTAGAGAAAGTGAGTAGATGGCGAGAATATATAGGGAATTTATATGCAGGAGAGGAACTATCTGCATTAGAACAGGAATCAGACATTGAAAATGATGACTTGGGATATCCTATACTTCGAGACGAGTTTGAATTAGCATTAAAGAGTCTGAAAAATAGTAAGGCGCCGGGTACAGATAAGGTGCAAGCAGAAACTCTAAAAGCAGCTGGACAAGCAGTAACAGAACGTCTCTTCCAACTTGTAAGCTATATGTATGAGACAGGCGAGATACCCAAAGATTTCAAACGTAGCATCATAGTAACTATACCAAAAAAAAAGGCGCGGATAGATGTGAAAATTTTCGAACAATAAGTTTGACAGCACACGTGTCAAAAATATTAACTAGAATTGTGCAAAGACGAATGGAAAAACGAGCTGAAGAAATACTAGGAGAAGACCAATTTGGGTTTAGGCGAAACAGGGCAACACGGAAGGCTATTTTAGCCCTGAGAGTGATAATGGAGAAAACAATAGAAAAAGGGGAAAGCGTGTATATAGGGTTTGTAGATCTGGAAAAAGCATTCGACAATGTAAATTGGAAAAAAATGTTTGAAATACTCAAAAAGATTGGAATGAGTTATAGGGATAGACGAATA
This sequence comes from Platerodrilus igneus, assembly GCA_036346225.1. NCBI lineage: Eukaryota > Metazoa > Arthropoda > Insecta > Coleoptera > Lycidae > Platerodrilus > Platerodrilus igneus. The sequence goes on along the minus strand of JARFIW010000131.1, from coordinate 6,109,810 downwards.
GTACATAGCTTATACAAAGAGCAAACAGCAGTAATAGAATTAGAGCAGGAACGTAGAGAAGTAAACATTAGGAAAGGGGTGAGACAGGGATGTGCCCTATCCCCATTGATTTTTAACTTGTACATAGAAGAGGCAATGAATACTGTCAAATGCAGGAAGACATTTGGAATTACTATGCAGGGACAAAAAATTGATATGCTTAGATTTGCAGATGATATAGCGGTATTAGCGTCTAGCAAGGAAAAGATAGAAGCTGCTCTTAATGAAATGGAAACGGTTCTAACAGAGAGATACGGTATGAAAATTAACAAAACTAAAACTAAAGTTCTAGTTTGCAAAGGTGGGGAAAATAAATCAAAAACAAGAATACAAGTATTTAACACGAACTTACAAGAGGTTAAAGATTTCTGCAACCTAGGAAGATAAATAAAGCAAGATGGGAAAAGCGCATAAGATATAAAACAAAGATTAGCACAAGGTCGTGCTACATTTAACAAGAAAAAGCAACTACTGTGCTCAAAGACCACAAACAAAGAAACAAGGAAAAGATTGCTTAAAACATATGTGTGGAGCACAGCACTGTACGGCTGTGAAGCCTGGACAGTAGGAGAAGCGGACAAGAAAAAGGTAGAAGCCTTTGAAATGTGGTGTTACAGGCGTATGATGAAGATATCATGGACAGACAAAGTTAAGAACGAAGAGGTACTAAAAATGGTAGGGGATGAAAGAAATATGTGGAAAACGGTAAAAAAATAGGAGAGATAGGATGATAGGCCACATACTACGGCATGAGGGAATAGTGCGGAATATATTAGAAGCAGAGATAGGAAAAAAGAGAAGAAGAGGCAGACCTAGATTAGACTACTGCACACAGATAGTAAAAGATGTAGGCTGTAGAGGTTTCAGGGAGATGTGTAGGCTAGCCCAGAATAGAAATCAATGGAGGTACGCATCCAACCAATCCCAAGATGGATAAACTAATGACGAAAAGATAACTGTACTTAAACAAGATGATTATTATAAGTAACTACAAGAATTGGTTGGGCAATATTCTCGAATAATGTTAAGTGTGTGAAAGGATTTACTGGAAAACCATTATTTCGGCAAATGTCTAAGTGTTGGGGGATCTTGGTAGCCACAGGTTGCTTAACCTCCTTCACTGAATCTCGGTAAAATAGGGTATAAAATTAGAAAACAATAGAAAGGGAACGAGCTGAATACACATACTCCCTGAAAAGAAGAAAAGAAGAAAAAGAAGAAACCACCAAAACGCAAAATCAAAGAAGCTGCTTATATAACCCTACATAAAAATAACTGAGTTGCAAACGAATCCGTGACTTTCAGTAAACAATGGATTCCATTACTAAAAGAAATAACAAAAGAAATAACAAATGAAAATCAAATGCCCACAATATCTAGGTAGCATTGCAAGTTTTTCCTGGGTTTTCCTTGCAATATTAACATGAAATACAGCCTACATACATGATTTCAATTTATACATAAAAGAACTAATTACATAATAATAAGCATATTAACAATCCTTGTAAAACAGCATTGGTATCTGACAAGTATAAATCCACAATAAGGTTACCTCAAAACCATATACAATCTCCGTTGAACAGTATTGGTATCTGACAAGTGTAAACCCGCCATAGGGTCGCCTCAGATCCATATACAATCTTCATAGAACAACATTGGTATCTGACAAGTGTAAACCCGCCATAGAGTCGCCTCAGAACCATGTTAAAATCTACCAAAGAGGTAACTTAAATCATAATAAATTTTCCCCCTCAAAATAAATATAAAAAAACGACTACTTAAGCCTTTTAATAATACAATCGCACACTTCTTTAATAACCATCCTCTCAATTGTATAAATAGAAACATGTTACAAAATGTTTTCCAATTCCAAATTATTGAATTTATATAAAATTCACCAATAAAAATTAATCAGCTGATTTCACGTTAAGCGTATTGGCTACCTAAAGAAAGCCGATCCCAGGTCGCAACACAAATTGAAGGCAATCATTCTGTTAAACTTTAAAAATTTTTGCTTAGTATACTCAAACCAAATATTTCAAACATCAATAAATCAAAGTCACCTTCAATTTATGTCATAAATGTCAAACTTGAAGTTTTTATTATTATTTTGACAACGATCCTAGGTCATGGATCGAAACGTAAATAAAGTTGATTTTAAAAACTACGAGTGGTTTAATTCCCAAAAAAGATTAACCTGAATACACATGCTGTGTGAGAATTTCAGGCAACTATGTAGGCTAGCTCAGAATATAAATAAGTGCAGGTACGTGTCCAACCAGTTTTGAGATGGAAAACCTAATGACGAAAAAATAAGCGCAGATAAATCTGATGATTAGTATAAACAACTAGTTGTTGGTTGCGAAATACCTGCAACTAATGTTGACTGTGCGAAAAGATAAATTGGAAAATATATTAAATCGCCAAATGGTTAAGTGTTGGGGGAACTTGGCAGCCACAGGCTGCTTACCTCCCTTCACAACCATTGAAGGTCGGAGAAATAGGGCATATAACTGTAAAACAATAGAAAGTGGTCGAACTGCATCTAACAAGAAAGAACATCGCCTATGAGGAAAGACAACAAACATAGAATAAGAAGAAAATTGTTGAAAGCATATGTGTGGAGCACAGCACAGTATGCCTATGAAATACGGGAAATCTGAAACGCAGTTAGAAAAACGGTAGCATCCTTTTGAAATGCTGTGCTTCAGATGTATGAGGACGATAGCATGGACAGACAAAGATAATAACAAATAAGTTACAGAAATAGTAGGGGGAACAAGGATATCTGGGGAAAAAAGAGAAATAGTAGGGCGGAATACGTTCTAAGGCATTTTTGGGGAATAGTATGTGATATATTACAAGCAGAGATAGGAAAAAAAGAGGTAGATGTAGACCTAGATCAGACAGTTATAGATGCAAACTGTGCATATTTCAGGGAAATCTGTAGGTTAGTTCAGAAAAGGGAACAATGATGGTACGCGTCTATCCAGTTCTAGGACTGAAGACCTAATGATGATGATGATCGCATATCTGTAAAAAAAAAAAATGGAAAGAATGAATGCAAAAAGTTAGTTTTTAATTATTACGAGTAGTACGTTCTGTGAATGATAATGTTTTCGGTTGACAAAAATACGTTCAGGGTAGCAGCGTTGTTTGCACTAGGTGGAACAATTGCTACGTGGGTACAATCAATTATTCCTATGATACCTGGAAATCGATACTGCCTGTAGAAGCTATAATTGAATAAACGTGTTTTAGACAAATTTCACAATAATTTAATTACTAACTTTCTTCGAATAACATTTAGTTCTTCTCGTGTGCTTGGAAATTTTACAAAACGGTTAAAGATTTGTGCTTGATTTAAGGCATCAGTGACTTCTTTTAAATATCGGCTTACTGTAGGTTAGGTAAGACAAAAGAACCTATTTGAGCCAACATCTAGTTGGTAACTGCCTACTGCGAAAAATCTGAGGGCTAGTAATAACTAATAAAATAAACATGCATTTCAAACAATACCTATTAACATTTCTTGTAGTATACGTACCTTAGATTTTATATCTATATCAATATCCCTTGTGGGGGATCTTAAATAAGGTGCTAATTCCATAATTAGGTACTTTGCTAAGTCCTTAGATAATCGAAACATTTTTATAAATTTATTATCTAATAGTTGGATTTCGCCTTCTTTCATAGAGCCGCGGCGCTCTTTTATCAACATTTTCTAACTCCTCAATTAATAATAAATGTACAAATGGTCTTGCCATATTTGATAGAAGTGAGGTTGTGAATAACAGAAATCACAGGAATACAGAAAAACGGTGTTCACATAGAAGATGCACTTAAATTTTACCACTTGCAACATTTGCGAACGGTGAATCTAAAAACGCATGCTCAAAAATACCAACCTTCGAATTCCTTTCAAGATACGCATTCGAATACCGACATTCAACACAATAATTTTAATAAGATGGGGTGAAAGGTATGGTGTAAAACTTGTAATTACAAGCAGTGTACACAGAAAAAAAGGTAAGACATTATTATTCAACAGTGCTACTTTAAAAACTATGCTCGCTTTGCAATTAATTAGATGGGTCCTTTAAAAATGAAGTTGACCTATAATAGTCTACCTAAACGAAATCAACAAATTGTGGCTTTTCAAAAACTCTTGTGAATACTAAAGCTTTCAAAATTTGATATGAATTTCCATGGTTTCAGGTTGTTTTGTCAGCGTCTTGTATTGGTTACGGCATCACTTATTTATAATATAAACAAAATTCAAGTTATTTTATTTAATTTGCACGAATAATGATTTGTAAACAAAGAGGTCTTATCCGTACTATTCGGGAATTTATTTTATGGTAATTGATAAGTCAATATAGGCGCTCGTTGACGTTAAAATCGTGTGATGGAGCTACGCTGATGAAAAACAAAGTTTGATGATGTTCAGGAGGTTTTCACTTACATACGGGAACTTAGTTGGATGTAATCAAATTAAGCTCAAATCCTTACAATCCTATTATCCTTCCTTGTTATCTGTCAAAGAAGCAAGTTACAGCACTTGGGATTTGGGTAAGTGCCATTATTAAGTTTTCTTCATTTTATTAATTATGGATACATACAGTCCTGGGTTTTGATTGAAATAGTTATTTGGTAAAATAATCGATAAAGCAGAGACTAGCAAATAGCATTAACATACATATTTTTTAAATGTCGGCAAATGGCAGTTGTTTAGCAACTGATATAGAATTTATTCAAGAAGTTGCTAAGCAAGAAATATCAATCAGTTTAGAAAAAGACGTATGTACTTTATGCGAAAATTTGAAGCTTTAATTTGCAATAGGGTAAAGTATAATATAAAGTGAAGACTGAGAATCTTCTTAAGATTTATAGTTTAACAGCTTGAGCAATTAATTTTGTAAATCATGTAAAGAGCTACTTAAAAATAAAATTAAATTTATGAAATTTAAAAGCTTTATTGAAACACAGTAATACCTACGCTCTAGTAAATCCAAATTATGTGCAACCTCTGTAACAAAATAGTGCAAAAAAAGAATGCAGTTAGAGACTGCAGCAGTAACTTTATATAAAGTAAACTTTTCAGCGCCAGTCATTGTTACGCCTGTTCCATATCAAGTTTAAACTTCTCTTTTCACGGAACTAAAGAGAATTCTAAATTTGCGAAACACACTGAGTAAAGATACAAACAAGGAACTTGAAAAGAATTAAAATAGTACTGTCAATCAAGAGAGTCTTAAATAATGCCCTAAATATAGTGATATATTTTTGGTTTACGCTGATTTCTTTCTACAGTTTAAGTCCAGTAACAATAAAAATTGTGTTTAATAAAAAACGGAAATATATTCGTCCGGATTAAGGATATCGGTCATAATACTTTATTAAAGTATATTAAATATCTTGGAAAACAGCTTCTGATACTAAACCAATCCATATTACAGTTTAATTGGAAATTGTCTTTCTAGTATGCATCAACAGCCAAACGCACTCGATCCTTTCAAAAGAATTTATATTGCCCAAAATTGTTAGTAGTGAGAGAATAGGGAAATTTATAAAAACCTTAAACGGTTCGAGGTCTTTCAAAACCTCATGATCTCGTGCCGCGTCAGTTGTGGTATTCCTTTTAATATTAGTTGTGAAACATTCTTGCTTAGTAGGACGCCTCTCTGCTGGGTTTTATTTTCGTTGCGTGTTAGTAAAAGATTTGTGTGTACCGTAAAAGTAGCCTGTTTTAATCTAGCCCCAAAAACTCTGCGAGTGTTGTTAGGTATAATGAGCTGACGCTAAGCGAGAGTGGAGGTAAAAAGGGGGCAACGAAGCGTGTCATTCGGTTTGCAGGACAGTGAGAGAAGCACGACTAAACAGTAAGCAAGTGCGTTTTGAATAAGTAAGTACTAGCGGACTTGTGTTTAAACAAGCCGGTCTAGTGGTGAAGCTTCCTGAATCTCCCCCGAAGTGCAGTTTGTCTACGATGTAAGGTGGGATCGATCCTAATTATTATCCTCATTGTATGAGTGCCTAGGGGCATCATCCGGAATATTAAGGTTACTTAACCGGACTCAAAGATACTTGGAGTTTGTGTGGAGTAGGGGTCCACCGTGCGCGTTCGATCGTATGAATTGCTGAACTTTTATCATTTCAAAAAGTTCACGTTTACAAGGAAAGTAATGGACCTATTGTGGGGCTAGTATATTTTAGTACAGGAATCCACTTACGTAATGTTTAGATATTCTGACTTAGTTTATTTCAGGATAGTTATTATTAATATCTACAATTTTGCTATGAGCTATCATTAATTCCCATAAGGGGCGTAGGGCCGATTTAGTAATTAGTCGTACGAGTTTGTTTCATTATTTCTTTTATACATCGACTAAAAATTATCGAATTAAAGGAATATACGGAATCGTAACTGTTATTATCCATTTCAATCGCGTAAAAGAACCTTTGTTTGAAGGGTAAGCTTCGTTTGGCATTTCGCGTGAAACAGTGGGACGTGGAAATTAGGGGGATAATAATTGTTAATGCTTACTCTACGCCCTAGATTAGGATAGAATTGCATTATACTGTAAACAATGGTGGGGCGCAAAAGTAAAAAGACAAAAACAGATGAGCGAACTTCGAGTGCTGAAAGCAACGGGGTATTAAGAAATTTACTACGCTTATGAAGGAGATTAATTCAAATCTGAAAGCCAACAATGAAATATTGAATGCAAATTTTGCCAAACTGGTTGATAATAGTAAACAATTTAACAAGGCCATTGGGAATATTCAATCGAATCTGAAGCTTTGAAAAATTAATTTGAAAGGTACTGATAACGTTCAGAATAATTTGGAGGTCGTTAACGAACAGTCCGATAGAAAAGTAAATGGGGGTCATTTTAAACTAATTTTCGCCTCCATTCGTTAGCTACAAGTGAAGCTTTATCCTTTGTTATTCTTTTGTTCGCGGCTAAGCCTGGTAATTACCCCAAGGGTGAGCAATGAGAAAGGGCGTGGGGATGGTATAAACTCTACAATAAGCTAGCATAAAAAGAAAAAGGGAAATTGAGCGCCACTGTATCTATATGGACAACACAAGAAATTCAATACTCCTATGAGAAGATACAGAAACTCATGGGATATAAGCGCCATAAAAAACTTACAACTTAATGGACTAACACATCTGGAAACCTCTGGAACATACTTACAACTTCTTCAATCTCGATGATTCTGAAAGAAAAAGTACAAAACAAATTTTCTATTAAAAAGACACTGTTTGTGCTTTTTAATAAAAAAAGCATACAATAATTACGAGTGGATAAGCTTGAGATTACCACACCAAAGGTATCTGAATTAAAAAATGGATATCTGGAATAAATCAATTGTAACATATGTGTTTTTAAATTACTTCAGCATTCGTCTAATTTCATTATTCAAAAAATTTATTTTCTCTAAAATATTCTTATTAAAATTAATAGTGCATGGAATAAAAAAACTCGGGTCCAAAAATGTAATTTAATATAGTTTCTCTCTTATCGTTTTTTTTTGTTAATATGGTTACAAATACAAAATAATAAAATTGAATTCTAGTATTTCTTATAAATCTGTCTTGATAGAACAAGACCTTAATTTTTAATAATATTTTAAAACAAGATTTCTGATACCCAATGGACAGATCTGTGTATTGGTTTACATGTATTTCACATCAGTTTAATTTATTTCTTTAAAAAATTTAAATCACGTGCAGCTAATTTGGATAAATAAAATTTTAAACTTATTCAGATATAATGACCTTATTAAAGATTAGACATCTGTAATGAACTTTTTAAAAAACAGGAAGTGGACTTTAGAATCATAATACTTTAAACACATGGATGTTCCGCATGTCTTACAAAATTACCTTATTAGTACTTCCTAACAATCATATTTCACGTTATTATTCGTGCACAAAATTTAGCATAATTAAGCAATCTTCTATTAAAATTTTATGTGAACACTGTTAAAAGTCGGATAAGCATAAGAACTGAAAGTTTTGATACCTGTTCTTAATGAAGACGTTACCCCTTGTTATCGAACTGCGATGCACATTTTCCGGATCCTGCTTACAAATTTGATGCCCAAAAAAACATCGAACAAAAGCTGTACGTTCTTCGTTAACTACAGTTGCCCCAATCTCTACATATACACCTATGATTACTTTATGCGCTAAGGAAATAAAGATATATTGTATTAGTATTAAATTACTTGAATAATGCGGTCTCACCGTTAACAAATACCGACTCCTCGAACCATTTTCAAAAGAAAGCGTGGTCTAGTGCCTTGCCGGAGTAACAGAAATGCTCATTATTTTGTGCCCCCAAAACGACCAGCTCTCCTGCGCCTATCTCGGCACGCCTATTCTGAGGCCCCACTTGTGACGAACCCGTGACCCCATAAGTTGCAGTCTTGATTACATCTTCAACTACAATGGCCGGCTTGGTTATCCGTACCGTTCATGTAAAGAACGGCTGATCCGCCTTGCGCGTCACCTCGTGACCGTATTTACGCAAGCGCTATCTTAATTTTAACAACTGAAAGGATATAATCCGCCTATGGATTAAGCAACACAAACAACTAGTTCCTTTTTAAATATGTTTTCAGAGTGTATATTGTTATTAAATATTTCTGGGTAAAGCATTTAAGCTAATTAAATGGTCATAATTTCCTGTTCCATTGTGGAATTGTTTCTTTCAGATATAACAATATCAAATACAAGAATCGAATATCACAGATCAACAATGCATAGATGTGATTCTTTCAAAACTAGCGCTACAGAATATATATTCGTTACACATTAATGAAAGCCCTGGGGATAAGTGGGTCCAAATATTTAAGTGTTTGGCAGCAATTGGGAGAAAGCTCGGTCATTTTTAGAACGGATGGTCGTATAAACCCGATTATGATTATGAATAAATTAGAAGCATTATTTAACGAAGCGAGTGTACCGCCCTTTAAGCAACTAGCGCTAAGTATTAGTGTCTTGCGTAATTCGGCAGCTGACTGGGGTGAAATTGAGGGGAGAAAGTGCACGGATTTCAATAGTTTCAAATAATTGTTTTTGGATCGTTATTGGGATTCTCGAACGCAACGGTCATATTTTAATGAATTTAAGAACTGCACTTTCAAGAGAAGGGGTCGCGTGCGGATTATTTTTTAAGTGGCAAGTTATTTATAGATGGCTCCCCGTATGGAGAAAATTATCGACACTTTGACTGACCATTTTGACGCCGAGATTCACAATGGAAGTGTTAGTTTTGGAATTAAAGCTATTGATGAGTTTGAGCGATATTTACGGCGGGTTGGTCGAAATTTTCAGGGAGGCAATGTCTTTAAAAAGCCCATAATCAAGTGACGGAGAGGGACGAAAGAGTGCGCGACGACCAACTTAGATCATATACGGATCGTAGCAATGATCGTGTAGTTTCTACTTTGTTTCACCGATAATTATGATGATTTGTTAGGAAAGACTGAAACCGAAAGTAGTCCAGCAAATAAGGCTCCATTGATAAGGGTGATGGTAGAAAATAGAGGCGTAGATATCCTAGTCGACTCTGGATCGGTTATGAATTGCATCAGTCAGGACTTTTATGATAAAGTTGTAGTCGCTAAGCAGGACATTATTCCATCATTGGCAGCTTCGCGCATAGCAGTTTTTGAGGGTTTAAGTGGTAAAGGCCAGGCTATCAAACAACAGATATATTCGGAAGTCGTTTTTCGATGGTCCCTTCATTGTTATACCACATCTGATGAAAATGTGATTTTAGGATGTGACTGGATGAACCGATTTGCAGTTGTAATTAATTTTGAGAAGTGGTTGTTGGAGGAAACATTTGAAAAAACAAAGCAAGGACTTAAATTTTTGTTAGTAGGGCAGGAAAACATAACCGGGGTTGCCATATGCGATATTTGTGTTGAGACTAAGCACGGTGTTCAAGACGGGGTTGGCAGAAAAGGATACTCACATAGGAATATTGCAAGTGTTGTTAGGGACGTATAGATGTTTGAAGGAGCGGAGAAAGAGAAACTGCTTGAGCTGCTACGTGATTACAAGAAAAATTTTTCAAAGTAACCTGGTTTAAGAATGGCTACCAACATGAGATTGTTATGAGGGACACCACGCCTTTTTTAATAAAAAGTTTCCCGCGCCGCATGCGTACAAAGCGGAAGTCAAACACCAGGTTGGAGAAATGGTTAATTTTGCGGTAATTAAAAAAAAACAAACCGAATTCTTCAATTTTGTGGAGGGTATTTCTTTCGACTTTAGACCTGACCTCATCTTATTAGCAGGTACCAATTAAAAAAAGTGTAGAAAATATACCGAGTGTTAATTCGAATCTGAAACTTATGTGTTGAATGTTCTGCCTTTTGGATTGTCTACATCGGTTGGCAGTTTTATTGGTGAGCTTAAAACAGTGTCAGGAAACGATATAGATGATTTTGTGATAATGTGCATTGATGTCTTGGTCTTTTCGAAAAACGCGTCCGATCACTTATCTCATTTGAGGATAATTTTCAAAAAATTTAAGGAAGCGGGTTTAATCCATAAACTCCGAAAATACTATTTTACGCAATCCGGTGTCCATTCCTTATAGCAAATTCTTAACCCGGAGGGCATGTGAATGGATAGTTCAAGAATCAAGGCAATTAACGAATTTTGGGTACTCTGGAATGTGAAGGAATTAAGATCGTTTCTGGGCCTAATCAACTTCGAAAGGCGCTTTGTAGAAAATTTTTCAAAGTGAGGTAGGGCCAGGCGAGCAAGAGGATTTTGAGCACATTAAGTTGGCTTTTTTGAACGTGGCTGTACAAGTGCATCTGAATGTTGATAAAAGGTTTTATATCAGTACGGGTAGCTCCGCTTTTGGTCTGGAATTTTTAGGCAAACCTCCAGAGAAGCGTGCCATCGCTTTCCACAGTCGGATTCTGAAAGGCGCTGAAATTAATTACACAGTAACTGAGAAGGAAGCACTGGTTATTGTAGTAGCGTTAAAGCAATGGTGGACATTTGTCTTAGGTAGAGACCTCATCATCGTAATTGACCATAAAGCACTGTTATTCGTGCTGACTTGTAAGCTTTTCTATTCGCGATTATCTCGGTGGACATTGTATGTGTAGGAGTATTCTTGACAAATCGAATATTGCAGAGATTCAGAAAATGTGGTGGCTGATATTCTCTCGCGTTTCCCTACCGGTGTCGAAAAGGATATTTCGCATCAAACTCCAGATCATAAGGGTATACATATTTTGGCAGTTAAGTTAGATGAGTTATCTAAAATAGTTAAAAAGGGAATAAAGGAAATTCATGCCGGACAATTAAACGACCCGTTCTGCAGGCCTATTTCAGCAGAATTAGAACAACATAGCGTATGCAAGAGACCAGTAGGGAGTGATGTTTGGTACACAAGGCAGTATTATTCCCTCGCGGCGCTACCCACAAAGGGGAAACCCAAGGATTTATGCCCAAGGATCTGGTATTGCCTATACATTGTTACGTTTAAATTTTGCTTTAAAATTTCCTTGGTTAACTCAAACCCCTTTTGCTTTTAAAACGAAAATTTATTCAATAAATTAAATAGTCTATGCCTTGTTTTAGTATTCCGGTAATCTCTTAAATCTTCAACATAATTGATAATAAATACTCTTTCTACAAATTTTTTGTTTTGAACTTATTTATTTCGAAAGGACAAGTTTATGCTACAATTAAATAGTTTATATCCTGGTTAGGTACCCGTTATCTTGGTATACATTACACCCGCGTAAAATCGTTTTCTTTATTGTTCCAATGTAAAGCCTTGTTGAAATAAAGTCGTGCACTATCCGATAAAACCCGGGTTTCCCGGTTTCAATTACGCTTCGACAAGCGAGGATTTGCAGTTCGAATTCGTGTTATTTGCACCATTGTTGAATTTGATTCTACAGTTTGTACGTCGAAATATTTTCTACATTATTCGTCACCGTATTTCAAAAGCAGTGCAAGTTAATTTTTTTCTGTTCGACAACTAGGAGGTGTCTTACGTGTATTGGTGCGTCTCCCCGCGTGTACCCATTCTAATCGGAGTCTCGTTTTAGCTTTTTCTAGCTGGAGGCCAAATGCGTTCTTTCTTTCTGTAGACCAACTGCTTTTGTCTGTAGACCAACTGTTTTTGCCGGGGGCCGCTGCTGCAGTTGTGGTGGCAGGGTAAATAGATCCTGATGACCATGGCGTTGCTGTGCTGACTCACCCCAGACGGCTTCCGGGCTAAGTATCTGAACACTTACAGGTATGCAACTCGTTTTCTTTTGTGTGTGTCAATGGTATATTCCGTATCAATGTTTGGTGTAGAAACGTGCTATTGTAAAACTATTGTTCGTTGCTGCTAATCGATATTGTCGTTCTACAGGTTTGAGGTACCTTGTTAAAAATGTTGGACAGACACACGCTTATTCCTTTATACTAGTTGGTTTATTTTACAAACGGTACTATGTACGATTTAAAAGATGTCTGACAAAAGCTCCCACACGTTAATTCTTTCCTACTAATTAGTTATTTTACAAAAAGTATTAGGTGAAATTTTAAAAACGCTTGACAAAAGCTCACGCATGTTTATTTTCATTACTGATTAGTTTTATTTGCTGTAAAGTACGAGATGCGCACTTCGTATTTAAGTTACTAAATTGTCCGTATAAAATAATTGTTTGCGTTGAAATGATAACGCATAATTTATTGCTTTCGCTTGTTTGTACAGAATCCTTTATTTATTTTTATTAGTTAATAGATAATCGTGGGTTTTGTTTTTTGGTATTTAAGTGAATCCCCCACTCTCCGCGTTTGATAGTTAGCCTGGTATTTACTTTTCTTCCGGCGACGTCTAGGTACGTAGCAACTTTTAGAAGAACATCGGAATCATGGCTAATTTGGAGCGGCAAAGTGCTACGGGTATTTATTCAGGTTTTATTTTTGACTGAAAATGCGAAAAATTATTCGCAACATCGTAACATTTTGCGATATATGTCAGAAATCCAAACAGAGCGAAGGTTGTAATGGGGCGATGTTTAGTGTATTACCGCAGGCGTCTAATGCGCTTTCGTGCCTAGATTTGATTTGGGGTGGTCACTTCCTATAGGACGGGAGAGTTACACTCAGTTTTTAGTGGTGGTCGATGCTTTCAGCAAGTACGTGTGTTTATATCCATTGAAAAAGACATCAACTGCCGGAATATTGGGGTGTTTAGAATGAAAATATTTCTTAAGTCTCAGGAAGCCAAAGGTTTACTGAGCGATAAAGCAACGTGTTTTACCGAGATTTTCGCAAATATATTTGAATTATTTGATAACCAATCTTTCTGTGAAGACCGTTGGCAATTGCTTTTGTAAAAAAACTGCCACTGCCATCCTACACATAGCAATAGCGAACCAGTTTTGATAAGACGTAGCGCACTATGAGGAGTGTTCCTAAAAACAAAATAAAGTACTGTATTACTGCCAGCAGTGATATTTTAATAACGTTTGTTACAGGCGGAAAAGCTACTAAGTGTATCTTTTCCAGTCAAATTATAAAATGGGGGCGGTCTGTAAAACAAAATTTAAAGGGGGGTCACCGGCACTAGCTAGCGGATGGTCGTGGATCATATAGAGGGTTAAAATTTTGAAAAAAAAGTTAAATTAATTTATACTATGCTACAAAAGATTTGGCACTTACCTTTCATAAAATATTGTGGCTTAATGACAATTGCCAAGGGCGCCAGACAAGTCGAGAATGTCCAAATGTTCGTACAAAACCTTGAGAGACTTGTCATCCCAAAGAGGACAATTGTTTCTTTTAATCACTTCCCCACTTTTTTACTACTTATAAAACTTCCATGATAAAAAAAATAAAAAAAAAGACTATTGACTTAATCAACGGCAAACAAAACTATTTAATTCACAGAGCAAGAAACGTGAACCTCTTACATTCATTGATTTAGAAATTTAAGTGAATAGGTGACTATGGAATTTATGAAAATTTTGAGTACATAAGTAGTTATCAAACACTTGTATATGAAAGAAACTTATATTATAAATCGTACACTAAATTAATCCTACGGTATATGGCCAAAACGTCCTAACAAACAAACAAACTAAAATTGGTCATGCTACTTAACTATAAAAACTTACTTACTAATAATTGTCCATTGTTTGAGGGTTTGTTTTCCAACGTAGAGCAGTTCTTAAATTTGGGAAGAGAATCTCGCTTGTTGCTTCTGTTTGTAATGTTTAAAGAATTGACTGGCACACGCACCCGGCAGAACTTTTTGACAATATCATTTACTTGTGCGTCACACGCCTACAAGTTTTTAAATATTTATCTTGCATCACTATAAATCCGCGAACATATGGGCATAACCCTCGCGAAACTGGAAAAGTATCGCTTCTTTCCAATTTTTACTAACGTGATACGAAGTGGAATATTCTATCTGTCATGCCAGAGAACGCTACCCGCGAACTACGTTTCTCTCTACTTCTTGACCACGGACGGTCCCATTGGAAAAACTCCCCGTCTTTGGTTAAAGCCTTCAATTATATAGACGAATTCCTACCCTAATAACTACGTACGTCATTTTCTGTTATCCAATGACTGAACAGAACCTCCCACAAAACAAGATTTCAGAAACCAAATCCAACCCCTTTTTAGATGAGAATCACGGAAGCAATTATTCTCCCAAGGGTTTAAATTATATTTTACCTTCTACGAATTACTTAGTTATTGCAATGTGGAACCTATCTATGGCGACAGTAGTCTGCCCTTAACAAAGACCGGCTAACCTACTTGAGCCGAAATGGATTTTAAATACAATGGATGTCTCCAGACTACTTAAAATTACTTGTAGTATTTTAACAAATCAAATTGGAAATAGTTTTGCGCTATTTATAATATTTTGTTTTGTCTAACCCGCTGTCAATCAACGAAAGTATTAAGAAGGTTAAGCTTTTCAAACTGAAATTGGTTTTCTTTATTTACGCTAAAAAGGTACTATTACATTTTAATTTTATCGGATTTGTCAGTCTGTAACCGACCTAAACTTTTAAGAGGTTTATTGTATTTGACTTACGAGGGTCTAGAGCTTTAAATGATGACCTGCCGCTGGAATTTACTAGCCTGAAGCTTTCGGTAAATGTGGTCTTTTATTATAAAGGATCCTAAATAAAATGAGGTGATTTATTGGTGTAAATTTTTGTTTATACTTTATTCAAGTTACTGAATTTTAATTAATTGATTTGTTTAATTGTTAACATTACAAAATAATGTTACACGTTGCTCACCGAAAAATTATTTAATCATTGCATAGCTTCTATAAAAAAAAAGTTGGTTTATGGTAGTCTACCTAAATGGGACCAATGCTATTCTCCTGAATACTGAATACACACTTTGATATACATTTTGATCTCTACGGTTTGTTCCATCAGTGTCCTTTATTTTATCTAAAAAGACACGTGTTAAATTTTCAGCAGTTTACAGATAATTTATTCAGAACGCTCCGAATTTAGAAACAGCAGTATGAAGTTTGTATGAAAATCTAAAACTTTCAAAACCGAACCATTTGTAAAAGGAGAAAGTTTACGTTCCTCTAATATAAAGTTAAATTGGTATTCACGAACTTTTTAAGTTTTATAGTTTAACGGTTTGCGAAATCAATTTTTGTGTCAATACTGTAATGAGCTACTTAAAAGTTATAATTTAAAGGTAAATTAACATTTATAAAATGCAAAAGCTTTATTGAAAGACTGTAAATATGTACGCTCCGGCGAAAGCAAATTATATGGTATTTTATGGAACAAAGTAACGAAAAATTAAAGAGGTGCAGTTAGAAACTGTACCGTGACTTACATGAACTAAATTTTTCACGCTGTGATTCTTTCTCCTGTTGTATATCAGGTTCAAATTTCTCTTTTCCCGGAACTAAAGAGAATTCTAAATTTCTAAAGCATATTGAGTAAAGATACAAACAAGTAACTTGAAATGAATTAGAACAGTTCTTTATATCCAGGGAAGCCTTATACAATACGCTAGAAGTTTGATTTATGCTACACTTTGGTCTTGTAACATCCAGTATTTAGAGTTTAATAAGAAGCGTAACTTGAACAATAAGTAAAGCAATGCATTACATTAAAACAAAATCAGAAGTTTGTAATCGTATTGTAACGAAAACTCTATTTGCGTAAACAACAGTTCTTTATTATCAACAACTCATAGCTACAATAAAATTTTCTAAAAGCTCTCATAACAATTTCTTTCCTGCTAATAGCTTGTTACGTGCCAATCGGCACTTAAACATTGTATTAGGTTAAGTTTGATGTACGGAGGTTTCGCGCCATAATTTCAAAAGACGCGGTGCGCGGAATTTTCAAAAGATTAGGCGCGTACTTCCGTTACGACACAGTGCGTTTGCGCAGATCGCGCGACGCGGGAGGGTTGGACGAATAACTTCGCGCCGACGTGTAAAAGACAAAAAAGTGGTGAGAGGTTTCCGTGACGCTCTCAAACGTGGCCGTTTTGCCAGTACCTTCGAGTAGAATGGACGTCTTTCGGTAACGTATCGTTAGCTTTACCTATGTAGTTTCCTTGCTTGCTTATCTTTTGTTTGTCGCACCTTATACCATTTTCCCGTCATTCCCTGCATAAGTAGGTGTCAATTTGAAGCCACCGAGGCGTACCGTACTCCACGACCCTAGATGAGCCGGATGTCCATGCTCTGCCAACGGCACCTGAGCCGTCCCACCTTTGATCACTCTGGGATGGAGCCCTGATGGACTTGGAATAGAAGCCAACTTTAACCCAGCGACATATTCATGTGAGTAATTGCCTTAGAATATAGTGTCTCAATTTTATGTAAATTTTCCGATTATGGCGCAATATAATTTTGTGCATTGGTGACGTCATTGGCAGTGGCCACGCGGAATCTGTAATAAGGTTACGCTGCCCTCCGCGAGTGGCGTCGCCGCTGGACTCATTGCGCTTGCGCGATGTATTTATGAACTCGTAAACTGTTTTATCGACTCTTTAATTGTAAGAATTATCGCGTTTTAAACTGTAAGAAGCTAGTAGTACAAACATTAACTTCTAAAAACTACGATGCTTTCTTCTGAATTAACTTATATCGATGCATTATGTTTAATATATATTAACTTATATTATTACTACAATTATTTATATCGATCACTTCAGCAATTTATATCACATAAGACAATTTTATGTGCCACTAATTTACTTCATATCATTACTTTCAAAACTTGAATTAGAACTGAACTAATTAGCGCTCATCACGACAATTTATATTTTATCCGATTGTTCAAGAACATCTTAGAAAATGCAAATGTTATCTCGAATGTACCTGTTGTAATATTAGTAGCGTGTAATATTAGTAGCGCTCTTAAATGCAAAACTCTTGAACTTGTCAATCAAACCCATCGCCCGCAGGGGTTTATCAATCACCATTTGTCAACAAACCCCTGGCTTGTATTCCAGCATAATTAATTTGGTCAGAGTCAGGCTAAACAGTGCTACACTGCCCTCCTTTTAAAGTTGCACTGTCCCAGAACACTCTCTGACATGGACGTTGAAAGTACCTTTAGTGATAAAGACAGTCGAAACCATTTCTGCCGTTTCCATGGTAATAGAGATAGCTATCACAACTCTCTATAGCAGGCACAGCACCGTTTGGATTGTAGCCACACACAAAGAATTTTTAGAACAACATTTCTAGCACATTTCGTAACACAATCCAGTCCAACCCATCGAACTCACAACCGATCTTCGGTAGGACCAACTTCTTGTCTTCAAATATGATCATCTGGTCCTTGAGGTCCACTAGCGCTTTCCATTGATCCTGGTAATTCGGTTACCAGAAGGCTATTACTTTGTCACCAAATAGTAGAAACCTCGATGAAGGTACTTTAGCTGTATGGTATTTCCAATCTCCGGTCGTTGTCGGTAAAGTTTATGCAGACTACTAAATTTATTTTTAAACATCCGTGCAAGTCCTCGAGACGCATATAGGTCTGCTGCTACGCAATGTGTCAGGAAGTATCCCGATGGCACACCGAATAGATTACTTAGAATCTCTTCTGTGACCCAAATCTCGCTTTGCTTGTGCCTCTCTAAAGAGACATGAACCTATCATTGCTCGGTCCAGGTTTTTGTTTATCCTCACGAGCGTAACTGGTTGTTTGTCTTACTGCTTGCCATTTTTTGCATTACCGACGTCATCATTATCGTAAGATGTTAACTGGTTAATGTGCACCATTATTGTTCTTCCTTTTGCAAGCTTACAAATCTACCACATCATCCTTTTTATAATTTCGTAAATGCTCTTCCAATGTTTCTATATCTTTAGCAACAGTCTATTTTTCCGTCTGGGATCGAATAACCAGACGCAATCACCCCTTTGAAACCAGAATCCTGCGTCTTGATGTTATTTATGGTCTTCAACCGATTGCTTGTGATCTAGATATTTCTGCTAACGTCACTATGGATGCCATGTACCACCACGTCGTTAGAAATAACAGTCAACACTCTTTTCTTGGTCTTGGTAGGCAACCGGTTGATAACAACAAACAAGGACCTGGAAGTTGATTCCCTGGAAAACTATTTCTAGCATATTTCGGACTATCTTCCTATCTAAGCGATCCAATCCACAGCCGAGCTTGGGCACCGCTAGTCTAGTTACTCTATTTCCATCATCTGAGCCTTAAGATTCAGCAAAGCCTCCCATAGATGTCCATAACTAGGTCTCTGCCATGAAGAATTTTTGGTGACCAGATAGTAAACAGAACGATTTTTATCCTGAATAACCAAAGCTTTTCCTACAGTTGGCTTTCTTTTGAAAACAACAGCTATTCCTCTTGACATTTCCAAATCTTGAGTTACGCAATGTGCAAGGGAATGCTCTTCTGGTGCTCTAAACAGATCTTGCTGTATTTCAACAATAACGTCAAACCTCGCCTTAGCGGAAACACCATACGCCGCCATAAAACTCTCAAAATCTACATTTAGCTCATGATTAATAACTCGTCGAACACCATTCTCATTATTCAAGCCCTCCTGGTTGTTGCCAGCGTAGGATGTTAAACGGTCAAAGTATACCACTTTCGGTTTACCACTGGGAGATCTTCTGATCCGGTACACTACATCATTAATTCTTGTTAACACTTCGTACGGACCTTCCCATTGTCTTTGTAATTTTGGCGATAACCCACGCTTTCTTTGTAGATTATACAACCACACTAAATCTCGAGGTTGATAACCACCTTCTTGTGCTTTCGTGTCATATTGTGATTTCATTCGATCGCTTGCTGCCTGGATATTCTTTCGGACGTTTTCGTGAATGCTATTTGATCTTTCACTAAGCTTACTAACGTAATCTTCACCGGCGATCTCTTCTCCAGGTTTAAATCCATAACTGAAGATCACATGGCAGCCGCAATTCACGTCATAACATCACGCAAGCGAAAGAGTATCCTCTGCTGTCATGTACCGAAGATCGGTACGCCAGTAGGAACAAATGTAAATATTGATCCCAGTCTCGTTGATGTTCAAAGACGACTTTGGCTAAGTACTTTCCTAACGTCCTGTTTATTCTTTTAACCATTCCATCCGATTGAGGATGAATTGGCGTGGTTCTGGTCTTCCTGATTCCAAGATGCTTGCAGACGTTCTGAAACAACGCTGATTCGAAGTTCCGACTTTGATCGGAAAGTAATTCCAACGGAACTCCAAAGTGGCAAAACAACTCCCTCACTAGTACATGTGCAACCGTCTCGGCTTCTTGGGTAGGTATAGCATACGCCTCTGACCATTTGGTAAAATAATCCACTGCAACCAAGATGTATTTATTTCCTTTCTCTGACTCAGGAAATGGACCAGCTATATCAATGGCCACCCTCTTAAAAGGATTCCCCACGTTATACTGTCTCATTGGGGCTTTCCGTTTTGTAACCGGACCATTTCCAAAAGCACACATCTTCCTTGCAGTTCATTCAATGCTTTCAGGCTACTACTTGAAATACTAATTTCTTCCCAAGCTGGTCGTTGTCCTCTACTTTTCTACTAATAATACGTCCCAATTAGGCGTCATTTTCCTGGTCCTCTCGTATTCTTGTAACAATTTTATTTTCGCAGTAAAAAATCTATTCATGAAAGGTACAACGAATGTTAAAACACCTTTATTAACTAAAGTAATAATACGTGTAACAATCAAATCCTTACATTAATACAGTATCTAGAGTCGTTAGTCTATTTGTTTCGGAGTTCGGTGT
The DNA here is from genome assembly GCA_036346225.1 of Platerodrilus igneus. Lineage (NCBI taxonomy): Eukaryota > Metazoa > Arthropoda > Insecta > Coleoptera > Lycidae > Platerodrilus > Platerodrilus igneus. The sequence goes on along the minus strand of JARFIW010000131.1, from coordinate 6,089,464 downwards.
ATTCCACAGCCACTGGCGCGCGCGTGAGAGGTTTGACAACCCCACTCGGGATCCTCCCACGATAGAAGAACGCGGCAAAAGCGCTCGTCGATAGGTAAGAGCAGCGACAGCATGCATTTGAAATTAATGGCGAGTGACCTCCGGGTCGCATTATTTATGTGACACACTTCCTGAGTAACGGTTGGTATTGTATATTCATTATCATAGTACCTAATTTAACAATTTGTTTAGCGCAACGACAACTTAGAATCTACAATTTAGAAACTCTAACTTATTGACTACGCAATGAAAAATTACATTTGTAACTAAGATTAGACAACGGAAGATTACGCTACAAAAGTTATGCAGCCTTGAATCAATGTAAGAAACCCGCTTCGCTTCAACACCTGTATTTAAAGCATGGAAAGCAAGAATAATTAGCTGCAGATTCCGCACGGCGATGTAGTTTCCATTCCAGCCAAGGACAACAGACCGGGGTTTGGTTCGTAATAGCTTTAAGATTTCCTCAGTGCTTCCTTTTAAAAGCACGTTATTTCGTTTTGTTTTATAGAAGTACAAATTTGTTATTCAGTTTATCTGTAGCTAAGCTGGTTTTCTCCAGTATCAAATTTAATTTCACTTAGTTTCGTAGATATGTGACTACACGTGGCTTCAACATAAATTAACAGCTGCGGTTACGTCACCTGTTTGTTTGAAATATGCCGTCAACAATTGCACAATTGCTAACAGATGTTTAGTATTACATTACTACCACCTTTGATAAAATTAGAGAATATCTTTGTGAATATTTTGACTTCAAATTGATTTTAATACCGTTAACTTAAAGAGAAAATTTTGTATATTAATTTGTAAATGACCTACACAGATCTGATTGGGTTATGAAACCTTAGTATAACCAGTCACACTGGATTGTAATATATTTGAGTAAGGATCAAGTTGATAAACCTTACATTAACTTTGCAAGTATTTCAAGTATTCATTTTATTTTATAGCATTGAATTTTATTTACAGAAACGGAAAAAAATCTCTCTAGTAAATTTATAATCCACGCTTAAAGTCTTTTTATTCTGATCTAGTTTGATCAGACCTGATAAACAAAAAGCAATAAGAGTTAAATTTTTATGACACCCTTATGTAGAAAATATTCTCTATGCATTTTAGGTATATTTGAGGGACGCAAATTGTGTTCCCATTTTCTATGTGACTTAATTATTATTTTCCTTACAGGAACAGCGTCTTATTCTGTTAAGACAAGTTTTTGTGTCAGCGAAGGCGATCTTTTTTTCTTTGGGTCTCCACGTCCGCCCTTAGAAATTTGCCATGCCATTAACATAAATCAATCTGGACTTGGTGGCGCCTGTTTGTTTTAGTTTGAGTGTGACCCCCCTACAGATTTCGACTTACCCCCCCATTGCTCATAGCTCTACCCAAGGAATAGACCCTAGTTACGTCGGAAGACTTTGTTTTGCAGACACCTGACTTGGAGCATGGTGATAATAAAGTAGTGTCGGCCAGAGAAATATAGGAAAACATTTCACTGGCACCCATGTGTGGGATTGGCCAGGAAAATTCGTTACACTAGCGCCCATGCGTGAGGCTAGCGGAGCCAATTAGAGAAAAAAAAATCGTTACATTCTTTCGGGTTGCCAAGTATCATCGGTTGCCGTCATTCTATGAATGACACTTATTTTCTCTTCCATCTTGGAGCAATGATTATAGTCTACCGAAGAAGGTCTCCTTGACAGAGCGTCTGCACTTCGATGTCTAGTTCCTACACAATGTTCTATGTTAAAGTCGTATTTCTGCAGCCGTTCTATCTACCTTACAACTTGCACTTCAGGATTTCAAAGCTGCAGTAACCATTTTAGTGCGGCATGGTCTGTTCTTAAAAGGAATTTACTACCGTATAAGTACTTATAAAACTGCTCTACGGATTTGACGACGGCCAACAGCTCCCTCCTTGTCACACAATAGTTCCTTTCTGGCTGCGACAAGACCTTGCTGAAATACCCAATAACCTTTACTTATCCGTCCTGCACTTGAGAAAGAACGCTTCCTATAGCTGTGTTACTGGCATCGGTATCCAACACAAATTTCCCCTCCATTCGTGGATAACTCAGAATTGGTGCTGTAACTAGTAGCCGTTTCAGTTGTTCAAATGCGCTGTGACAGTCGTCACTACAATTATATTCTTATCCATTTTCGGTTAATTTCGTCAACGGTTTGACAATGTTTGCAAACCCAAGTATAAAACGCGTAGTTGGTGTATATCTGCTAGTGTAGGCCACTCTTATACCGTTCTTTTCTTGTCAGGGTCGGCTCTTATTCCGGTCTCCAAATCGATATGTCCTAGGTATTTCACCTCTTTTCCAAATAGGTGGCATTTCTTAGGGCTCAAGGTAAGGTGTTCCCCACGTAATCTTTGAAATATTTCCTCTAGGTTCTTAAGGTGTTCTTCAAAAGACCCGGCTAACACTATCACATCGTCTAGGTACACCAGACATGTCTTCCAGGACAGTCCACGTAGTATCGACTCTATCAAACGTACAAAAGTAGCAGGGGCATTGCATAATCCAAATGGCATGACCTTGAACTGCCATAATCCAGTTCAAATTGTAAATTGTAAACTCAGTTTTCTCTTTATCGTTTGGCTCCAAGCCCATCTGTCAGTATCCGCTTTTCACGTCCAAAGTCGACAACCATTTAGATCCGGACAGAGTATCCATGGTGTCATCAATTCTGGGCAAAGGATAGCTGTCTTTCTTTGTCACAATTTTTAGCCGCCGGTAGTCTACACAAAACCTTGTCGAACCATCCTTTTTCTTGACAAGCACTGCCGGGAATGCCTATGGACTATTCGAGGGTTCAATCACTCCCTGTTTTTTCATGTCGGTGATAATTTGCTCTGCTTCCTTACGTTTCGCTAAAGCAAGCCGCTTAGAATATTGTCTTATCGGTGGCGCATCTCCAGTATTGATCTTGTGTTGCACAACATTCGTCCTTCCTTTCTCACTATCATCCAGTGCAAACACACCTCGTATCGACCGACCAGTTTTTTACCTTGATCAGTTGGTCGTCGTTTAATCCTTGACACGAAGGTATCAACATATCTAGCAATTTCTGTGAGCAACCGTTGGCTGGTTTATCTTTTGTATCGTCCACACAACGTTTAATATGGCATACTGGAATGCAACTTCCCACAATCATATCTTTCTTCAGGGTCACCGAATGCGGATTAATGTTTAACACCCTTACTGGTATCATATTTCGAAACTTTACCAACGTTATTTCAATCAGTAACACCTCCTGACCCACTCCCGATTCAGTTGCTTACATCATGCATACTTGTCCTTCCCGGAGCGTACCATCCGGGCGTCCCATTACTATCATTTCCGCCTTCTCGGGTATTTTCATATCACAAATCATTCAAACTTGCATCGTCTGATTACTCGTCCCTTGAAATAGAATCGCATCATCATCTATCCGAAGCACATTTTCTTTCATGTTCACATGAAACCCATATTCTCTCATGAGATCCATTCCCAAGATCACTTCTTCTGTAATTTCAGCTACCAACACCCGATGATTAATTAGTATGTCTTCAATTGCCAACGTAACGGCAGTCTCTCCGTGAGTAGAAATTTTTTCACCACTTGCCGTTCGAAGACATACCGATGCAGGTAGCACTTTTCCACGACCAACCAAATCTGGTCTCACAATAGTACTTGTTGCTCCTGTATCCACAAGTAATCGGACAACTCTACCATTAATTCTACCATCAATATAGATGCTGTACAGACTTCCCATCGCCGATGCAGCACGAATGATAATTTCCGGGGTACTACGTTGTGCAGTCGACGTTCGCCCCCTTACGTCGACTTGCTCTAGTTTTCCTGCTACTCAACCGGTTGTTTTTTTGGTTGAGTACAGCGTCTCTGTACATGACCAACTTTACCGCAGTTCCAGCATCGCAGACCCAATCTCCGCGGTCGTTGTCCTTCCAGCTTTTCCGCCTTTTGCTTTTCAAACACAGGGTTGATTATTTCTTGTATGTTGTTCTGCGATTGACCATGTTCTTCTGAGGCAGACTGAACTTTGTGACTCATCCTGTGTTATGTCTGCTCAGCTGCTTCAAATTCAAGCGCATGAGTCATTGCGTCATCTAACATTTTTGGCCGTACTAATCTTAGCGCTTGCTGTATTTCGCCATCTTTATCGCCATCCACAAATGTTTGAACAGCCAGTTGTTCGAGGAAGCTATCTGGTGCCGTTGGGTATGCCAATCTAACTAATCTGGCAATATCAGCTTCGAATTCTTGCAGGCTTTCATTTGTCTTTTGCGAACGATTCTTAACTTGTGCATGGTAAACCTGTTGAAGGTGAGCGTCTCCATATCTCATCTCAAGCTTAGATATTAAGAAACCGTAATCATTCTGCTGGTGATCAGGAATAGTTTACAAGATGTTAAAAGCTTCCCCCCGTAGGGCCACTATTAAGGAGATAGCCTTCTTTTGTTGCACCAACCGTTGGCTATTGCAGCAGCTTCAAATTGTTTCAAATATGTGGGCCAAGGTGTTTTACAATCGAATGTGGGTGGTTTTACTTTAAATTTTGACGGTATTGACTCGCTTCTATCCATACTTTTTATTTCTGGAATGTTCTGATTTACAACTTGGTTTACTAATTCAAGTGGCCGCGTTGTTAGTGAAATCACTTGTTCTACAGCCTCATCACATTTTCTTCTATTTTTACCAATTTACTGTCTAATTTTGCACAACTGTTTTTACCTGTTAAGTAAAATCTTCTTTCAATTGAAACTTTCCATTAATCTTTGTTCTAACGTGACTGTACTTTCATTCAAATTTTCTTCCTTTTTCTCAACATTTTCACTAAACCTTTTTACAATTTTCTTAGCATTTTCACTTAACATTTCTTCAATTTTTTCAGCATTTTCACTTAACTTCTCTTTAGGGGTTTGATTCCAGTTCAACTGACCTCGTTACGTTTTCACTAAGTGTCACTTCTAGTATAGCCGACCTCTCCTCCATTCTCTCAGCATTTTCATTAAACTTTTCTTCTATTTTCTCAGCATTTTCACTTAACTTTTTTTCCATCCCGGTTTTAAAATCCTTAAGGAAATTCATTAAAGTTTCTACGTCCATTTTACTTTGGCTTTTTGTAACAGGCATATGCAAACTATTTAAATATCTTTAGACTTGTATGTTTTTTCTTTTAAATTGATCGCTATATACCCCACACAGGCCTGACACCAGTGTAGCGGGCTACTACTACCGTGTTTCACTAAGTTAAAACAAGTAATAACAAAAGTCTTTATTACTCACTGTTCACAAGTCTAATTAACAGTATATGCCTTATTTATAGATGTTTTCAGTCCAATTAATAATGAAGCACTATCACACTAATGCTATTTACAAGCACTAATATCTTCTTAAACTAAATTTTTAACCAACACTAACACTACTATTATTTGTTTATTACGCTTTTGTCTTTTTATGTATTCTACCAGCTCACGGTACAATATACACTTCACAACACCCAAATTTATTTTTACTCTTGAACTTTCAACAGTTTAACTATTTAACTTTACACGATATAATTTATATTCGACATTCTGACATAGACTCCCCTCTTATATTTGTCAGCGGTCTTATATATACCCTGAATTAAAAGGATGATTCATACTCCAGTATATGCTAGAAAATTCTAGGCTTCTGTAGTATATACGTTGCCTACAGCGCTTGTGTGTTTGACGGGTTGCCTAATAGTAGCTCGTAACAGTATGTTTGTTAAACGGAATGTGATTAGACTTAATTCTAACCGCTTAAGTTTTTAATAAATTTTTCTATTCCGTCACCACCAATAAATTTGAGCATTATAAATTTTTTGAAAAGACCTGTTACGTTGTTAGCAGTTTTATCTGTACTAGAAAGACAATCTTCAATCAAACTGCAATAAAGATTAGCTTAGTATTAAAAAGCTATTTCCCAAGATATTTAATATACTTTAATAAAATATCGCGATTAATATCCATAATTCGGACGAATATATTTCCGTATTTTATTAAACATTATTTTTACTGGACTTAAACTGTAGAAAGACCAGCATAGACCAAAAATATAACACTGTATTTAGCGTATCAACTTCTCTTGATCGACAGGACTATTTTAATTTATTTAAAGTTCCTTGTTTGTATGTTTATTCAGTGCGCTTTGTAAATTTAGAGTTCTCTTTAGTTCCCTGAAAAGATAAGTTCAAACTTGATATGAAACAGGAGTAACAATGAGAGGCGTTGAAAAGTTTACTTCATGTAAAGTTACTACTGCATGCAGTCTCTAACTGCAGTTCTTTTATTTTGCATTGCAAAGTTTGCACATAATTTGGATTTACCAGAGCGTAGCTATTACTGAGTTTCGACAAACCTTTTGAATTCTACAAATTTAATTTTACTTATGAATTATAACTTTTAAGTAGCTCATTACACCATTTACACAAATTAATTTCGCAAGCTGTTAAACTATAAAACTTGAAATGATTCTCAGTTTTAAAGCTTTAGATTTTCATATAAAGTACATACGTCTTTTTCTAAACCGATAGATATTTCTTATAGTCGAAACCATGAAAGAAGTCGTCATTTCAAAACTATTCCACCTTTTTCTTGTCTGCTTCTTCTACTGTCCCTATTTCATAGCCGTAAAGCACTGTGCTCCACATATATGCTTTCTACAATTTTCGTCAGGTTTTTGTTTGTAGTCTTCAAACATAGCCGCTACTCTTTCTTGTTAGATACAGTTTGGTTCATCTTCTATTGTTTTCTAAATAATGAAGTGATTCGTAGTGTTTCTAAGTCGATTTCTCATTGGTTGATAATTATTGAAAATATTATAGTGTACATTTCGATATTTGAAGGTATTTGTTAGAATAGCTCAGTAATCACGTGCAGGTTTCTGAACGCAATTTGTTATGTCAGAATTTACATTTTGGGGCGCATGTGTAGGGGTGATCGATCGACTCGACAAGGTAACAACGACTTGGTTTTGGGGCTTTCAAGATGGATGCTTGAAACATTTCACTTGGCGTTTTTTTGTTAAAGGTAATGTTTTTAAGTTTATAATGTAACGGTTATTTAAGGTAATCTGATTACATCTTGTGATCAGAGCGTTGTTTTGCATGTGATTCTGATACTTATTGTAAAACCATTAGTTATTTAACCATTGAAGGAAATATTTTTATGATTATCTGTTACTTTTTGAGATTGATGTATACAATACTGCCTTGCCGGTTGTTTTAGTTGCGATGTTTAATATGGGAATTTATTTGAACGTTTTATGTCTAAATGAGTGTGGTGTGGTTAAACAACCGAAAACTAATATTTATGTATTTAAATTGATTATTTAACATCTAAATCAGAGTAAAACATATTTATTTATTTCAAATAATGTTGATTTTGTATTTAATCTAGAGTTTGACCACAATTGCGTTGCACTTATTGCAGAATCTATAGCAGAGGTACCATTACTGTAATTTTACGACAAACAATAAAAAGCATCAACATCATCCCTTATTTATAATGAATCAAATTATTAGGCAAGCTTGAACTTGAACAGTATTATATTTCTGTCATATTTGTTTTGGTTTTAAGATAGAAATTGAATTAACTATTTTTTGTTTGTAATTTGTAATGCCACAATGTGTTTAATTTTTAAAAAGTATGTTTTAACCGATGCAATCATAATGAATAATTTTTAACGTTTGCCTACTAGATTTCATATATTTAACTAACATGCATTTATATAAACATTTAGCGCCTAAATCTGGGCTTGTACTTTTGCTATAGAATTTTGATATGTATTTGCTGCCTACATGTTTTATAATGTTTGATATTTGTAATACATTTGGCATTTTATTTTATGTGTAATTGTTTTATTTCAGCATCTACAACTGCGCCGCTCATATCTCAGTTTAAACTTAATTATTTTGTTGTTGTGTGTTTATCCTATTATCTAGCCAATGTTGCTAGTATTTAACGTTTGTGATAATTGTTGTGATGTAATTAAATTGATCCTCTGGTATGATCGACCATCTTGTGCCTTTCGCGTTTGCATTTATGACTATGTTGGAGTTAGTCTATTCAATAATAAGCGCCTTTATAACTATGGGCAATCATACCATAAGTTCATTTCAGCGATGCATGTCGTCTTGTCAATGTACTTGTAGGTGTACCGTTGCAAATAATAGGGGGTCGGTTAACCTTTGTGAAATATTTTGTAACACGGGCAGGAAACTACTAATGCATGTATGTGGGCTCGAGTGTTTGAGTCTTGTTAAATATTACTAACATTTTATGTTCGTGCGCGCAGGAACATTGGTGGTCAAGGTGCAGATCATCTTCCTAGTGTCCCCCCTATTTGACTTTAGCTGGGTAGTATTGGCCTAGCCAACCTCAGTACCTACCAGAAAAAACTAGCTGGTTTACACTAACGTTTCTTCAGTTGTCATATGTGGTATGTTTGGATAACATGACATCCTGTCAAATTCAATGTTGGTGATCTGGGATGCTTGTACGTCACCTGTCCTTGTCAAAATGTGCCAAATGCAGTTGGAAGTGTCAGGGCATTTTGGGTTTTTTTTGCCGTGCCCGTTCCTCAATCGCCCAGGTTGAGTACGGCATTGTTTGTTTTGAATGTCATTTTTCTATGTTTTCATGCAAATGACCTATTTATTGGTTATTCTTTTGATTAAAAGTCAAGTTAGGTAAATGCTGTAGTTTTATTTCAAACCTTCTCGCCTTAACGTTATCTTCCCAGTGTGAATTTGGGTTACATTATAACAACACAACGTAGGATTCGTCGAGCCACTGCCACTAGGTGTTAGATCACAGAGCCCGGTGTGCCGTTTATAGAGGGCGTTTGGGTCAGCCTTCAGGTCGGTTACACTACAATATATACCCTATTTCACCGATATTTAGTAGTATTTGAAAGGGGTTAAGCAACCTACGGTTACCAAGATCCCCCAACACTTGAACATTTCCCGAATTAACAGTTTTCCAGTAAATCCTTTCGCACAATTAACATTAGTTAAGAATATTGTAAAACCCACACCTGTAGTTGCTTATAATAATCATCAAGATTAAGTGCAATTTTTTTCGTTATTAGGTTTTCCGTCTTGTAACTGGTTGAACGCGTACCACCATAGATTTCTATTCTGAGCTAGTCCACACATTTCCCTGAAATTTACTCAGCCAGCATCTTTGACTATCTGTGCGCAATAGTCTATCGTAGGTGTACCTCTATCTCACTTTTTCCAATCTCTGTTTCTAATATATTCAGCACTATTCTCTCATGCCTTAGTATGTGACCTATCATCCTATTGCTCCTATTTCTTACTGTTTTCCATACATTTCTTACTTTCGCTACTATTTACAGAACCTCTTTGTTCAGTCTATCATATCTTCATCCTACGTCTATAGCGCCACATTTCAAAGATTTCTATCTGTTTCCTGTTCGCGTCTCCTACTATCCAAGTTTCACAGCCGTATAGTGCTGTGCTCCACATATATGTTTTCAAGAGTCTCTTCCTTGTTTCTGTTTGTTCTCTTTAAACATAGTAAATACTTTTTGCTTGTTAAATTCAGCACTGCCTTGGATTAATCTTATCTTGCGTTATTTAGCTTCTTAGCTAGTAGAAATCTTTAACCTCTTGTATGTTTTCGTTTTTTATTTGTGTTCTAGTTGTTGATTTATTTTCCCCTCCTTTACATATTAATACTTTAGTTTTATTTTTGTTAATTTTCATACCGGATCTCTCTAATAGAACTGTTGTCAATTCATTAAGAGCTGCTTCTAACTCTACCTTGCTAGATGATAATACCGATTTATCATTTGCAAATCTAAGCATATCTATCTTTTGTCCCTGCATAATAATTTCAAATAGCTTCCTGCATTTGAGAGTATTCATTGCCTATTCGATTTATAAGTTCAAAATTAACGGGGATAGGGCACATCCCTGTAACACCATTCCTAATATTTACTTCTCTTGTTACACTTTCGAGCAATTGTTATACTGCGCAATTGTTATACTCGTGATAACTACACGTCATTGTCATAATTTAACGCATAATTACTCAGCAATTTTACCCGCCATATTGAACTTATACCGACCATGCTTTAAAAGTAATACAACCGCTGCTTAAGTCAATTTTCAGGCACAATTTAAATCAAAACAAATTACTTACGTGGTAGTATCTCGGAACTTAATCTCAGGGTCCCACGATGATTTGCAGGTTGGGTTTACAGTTACGCCAATTTGAATCAAATTACGATCCGTCCTTCCTGTAACTTCTGTACTCGTAGGGGAATGACAGAAATTAAGGAAGCAGGCACAATAAAAGATAAAGTTAGAAGGAACCTACATATCTAAAAAGAAAAGACACACCACCACTCAAGATAGTTGTTGCTTCGTCGAGGGCTCGTAACTTAATGGGGTCTTTTAACATGACGCGCGCACTCCGCATCCTTTTGCGCAGACGCGGCTGTAAGAGACGACGGAAATTGACGTATTCATTTAAAAATACGCGGCAATTTATTTACAAATTAAATCTAACGTGATACATGCCATTTGGCATGTAACACTTAACGTTCCTGCTATAATTCTATTACCGCTGTTTGCTCTTCGTATAAGCTACGAATTATCCGTATGCCCCTACAACTCATTCCTATATTTTTAATTATTTTGAATATTTTTACATTGTACATAATCGAATACTTTTTCCACATCTACAAACTCTATATACACGCTTTCGCCATTTTCATCCTCAAAGCTAAAATAGCCTGCCGAGCTTCCCTGTTTCGCCTAGACCGAAATTGATCTTCTCCTAGTATTTCTCCAGCCCGTTTTTCCATCCGTCTTTGTACAATTCTAGTTAGTATTTTTGACACGCGTGCTGTCAAACTTATTGTTCAAACATTTTCACATATATTATTATAGTCCCGTAAACGCCGCACAAGCGACACAAAAGACAGTTGGTAACGATAATATATAGTGTGGAAATTAGCGCGCCAATTGTCAATGACGTCACACAATATGCAAATCATGGCACGTAATTTACAAAATACATATATATATATATATATATATATATATATATACATTTTACAATGTCCCCTAAGGGGTACTCACGTTAATAGGTAAAGCTTCCTCCAGAATTTCTTCCTGATGGTCGCTCGTGGCCTCCCTCAGAATCATTTCATGATGGCGGCTGCGGGGCTCGGTGGACTCGTTAATATATCTCGGGTCGTGGATCTTCTACCAGGTTGCTTCCAAATTCGCTATCTTAATCCTATGTAGAGGTACGATAAGAAACGGGTTTGGGGAACGATAATCAAAAGGCAAAGGAAATCTACATAAAAAAAGATACGATACGATACCAGACCAACTATTCCTATTCGCGTTTCAAAGGCAAGTCCTTAAGCGTCTTGCGGAAATTCCCCACTTTCTTCTTCCATACGCGTCGGCGCGAAGTCTCGCGCAACGCACTTCTGAAGTGACGGAAATACGCCCAACAAGTCTTTCAAATTTATGGCGCGAAATTCCCGCATATTATAACTATATGAATGTTTAGTGCCAAAATTTTTTGGCACGTAACAATATCCACGCTTTTCTTTTGTGTTTTAGTGACTATGATATTACGTTTGAAATCTTTGGGTATCTCGCTTGCCTCATACATGTAGCTTACAAGTTGGGAAAACGTTTCAATTTCAATTCAATTCCATTTCAATTTTCAGCTTCTCTAGCATACCTACTTGCTTCACACTTCTGACATTCCACGCTCCGACTCGCAGAATGTTCTCAGCTCTTTTTCTAAACTTCCCGATCACATCCTCCGAAACAGTCCCTTCCCGAAGAGCCAAATGGGGGACTATTTTACCTGCGGAATTTTTTACCCCAAGAGCATGCCATCGTCTTAAATAACAATTAAGTACTCTGTGTACTTGGGAGGTAATGCGGTGGTTTCCCGTTGCCATCCACTACGTGTAGTGTCTTAGAAAGCCATACCGACCCTGTGTTCTTCGCCACTCTAAGTACCGAAAGAGCTCTCGCCCTCTTTCGGGGACCTGTCTTAGTCTGGTTCCTCACTAAAGACGCCACTACCTTGGTTGGACCTGTAGTTTGTCTCTTTACATCACTGGAACTCTGAAGCCATTCTACTCGTTCTAGTAATCTAGAACTTCTTCAAGGTGCAGATCTATTCAGAACGGATATTTCAACATTGAAAAATAACACAGCGGTGTTATCTAATTACAATTACACTAGGTCATTTAAGTACAATTAATGTCGAACACTACGTATCACAGGCGGCTCGTATAATTGAGTAACTCTCCAAACGTAAAAGCAAACATTCATTAAAATAGGGTATAGAGAGTTTGGAATGCGGAAAATATTTAAACTACGAAATGAAATGTAACAGACCCCGTTCTTTACTTCTAATCTCAATTAGGTGGTGCTCTGTTACCTCCATGATCACAAGCAAAGCACTAAGCGAACTTCGAATGTAAATTTGACTATATCAGGGTACACGTGCTGAAAATAGAACAACATCGAAAAATTCCAACTAAACTTTGTGTTAATAAAATTTGAATAATCTTTGTTCACAATTAAAAATCGACAACGCAATTCATTGGTTACAGCTCTGATAAACGTTTTTCAACACAGGAAGGATAGCGACCAAAATTATATAAATATAAATTCGAATTCTGCAGAAGACATCCTAGTACTCGCCATAGTCTGGGATTCTCTCTCCTCTGCAGTGCTCCTCATAGCCTGCAGACCTTTCCAAGCAGCGCTCGCCATAGCCTGCTAAAATATTAACGCAGTGCCCCTCATAGCCTGCATCCTGTCCAAACGTTACCCTATCCGCCGCCGTACCTGGAGGCCGTCATCGTAGTTTATCAATCGACAACTAACAAACACGTATAAACGCTAAACTCCGTTGCATACTTCGCCGACCAGTCGTTATTGTGATTGCATCTATAAAGCTCTACCACAGGGACGACATCCCCGTAGAAGTATCACCCCCGCGAAGCCTGCCGAAGACTTCAGAAAACAACTGAAGACCTGAACCCTTTTCTTTTGTATATATTGTAAATAGTAGTTTTAAGTGCATATAATTTCATTTCATAATTTCTTTTAACGTAACTTTGACCCACCCCTAAAAACACGAAGATTACCGAAGAGATCCGAACACCACCGAAGATGTCTGGACCTCGTCGACCTGTATATCTCTCCTAATCATCACTGTTTAAGTACGCACTTGGCCCCTTAAGCAACTTCCAAAGCTTCCCGAAGAAAGCCGAAGACTTCCGAGGACTTATACGCCCCATTAAATGGTGCCTACAGACATTTAATCGGTGTTCAAGTTTATTTCTGGCTCCACAGCAACCATGAAGCCATCCGAAGCCATACTAACTGCTTAATCATTCAATTTCACTTTTTATATTATGTAAATTTGGAACTTATAATAATTTTGCTTATGTTTATTAAACAATTAGTTAAAGCCAGCTTACTTGCTTTAAGACGCCACCCCCTTTGAACGATAACAAATGTCGCCCAACGTGTCTGGGCCGTCTTCATAAGAAGATTTTGCAAACAGCGCGCTTGCAAGAACCATCATCATGCCCGAGACGAGGAGTCAAACCACGTTTAACGTCCAGCCGGACACCAACCAGCCACCTCCAACCCAAGAGGTCACTCAACCAACAGTTCTGGGACTGCAACAACCCAGTGGCGCTCAACAAACACAACCGATCACAACGCACGTGGAAAACCTGTACCACGTCGCCATAGCCACCCCCAACGCAGAGAAACCTACATTCTCTGACACCCTCCTGGGGCGGCTCCGTGGCGTAGTGGTATGTGTGTGACTATTACGCCCAAGGTCCCGGGTTCGAATCCCGACACGGTCCGCTTGAAAAATGTTAGGCGAGCATTTTTCACAAAAATACATCCTCGTTCGGATGAGAGGTAAAATGGAGGTCCCGTGTGTGAGTGTTGTCACGCACGTTAAAGATCCCTACCTTGCTTGGAACAGCAAGGGTTCGGCAAAATTCAAAATTTTCCAGGTAACAAAAACTCGCTTCCTGGCCAATGTAGTACCTTCGGGTGGAGCATTGGAAAATCACATGTAATAATGACACCCTCCTGGAGGATCCCACAGAATTCGTCCAGCAGATGGAAGCGAAGAATGCGGATGTACCGACAGCAACCGCACAATTCCGAGGCCAAGCAGACTCATGATGGGAAGCATACGCCGTGTTCCAGCCCACCTATATCGAGTTCCAAAGGTTCTTTCTGGATAAGTACGACAGTCTAACCAGGAACTCGGGAAACTGCACCCCTGCCGAGCCACGCCAGACTACAGCCCGGTCGGGCAAAAGGGACTGGCACGATTAAACATCGCCGACGATGACCCACTACCAAGAATCCCCGTCACAAAACAGAAAATAAACTTTGAGGCATTACTAGATACAGGAGCATTGACGAGCATGATTAGGGAAGATTGCACACCCACAGGTGCATGCGTAGAACCCTATCATGCATCAGTTTGTTTAGCCGAAGCAGGGAGAGAAATGGCAATAAAAGGCAAGTTCCGCACGTCATTCACCCTGGGACAAGTAACGGATCACGAAACATTCTTGGTAGTCGCAGACCTCGCTAAGGATGTCATCCTGGGCGAATCTTGGCTACTACGCCAGAAAGTGGTGATGGATTACGAACAAGACTCCATACATTTCTGAGCACATAATCGTAACACACTCCACTGGAACTTTACACGCAGACCACGAGCTAACCGTACAGCCCGTGTCAATCTGCTCAATGTTGTGCAGGGCGCACAACCAGAAAGGCATACCTGTGGACAGATATCCCAAAAAAAGGTGCCCTTTCGAATACGATTATCTCAACTAGCAGCAAACGACCACAGAAGGGTCCAACGCCGCCACACGACGGTGACGCCCGTCGCCGCCACACCAACTGCAACTAAGCAGTTCGCAGACGAATTCTTGCCCAGCAGCCTTCGGGAAGAATTCCCAACAGTGATCAAGTGATCAATGAGTCAGCACCGCCTACTGCCGCCACCGGCACCAGCCCATTATTACTGAATATTGAAACATGCAGACCACGAGCTAACTACACAGCCCGTGCCGATCTGCCTAATGTTGTGCAGCGCGCACAACCAGAAAGGAATACCTGTGGACAGATGTCCCAACAAGAGGTGCCCTTTCGAACGCAATTATCTCAACAAGCAGCTGGCGATCATGGTGAAGCCCGACGCCGCCGCACAAAACGTAAACGTAAACGCCGCCACAGGCTCAGATATTTCGAGAACAAAGACCCCGCCGCCTCTTCGCAACAACATAGCTACGCTACCATCTTCAGCGTGGGGGGGAGGTGTGTGTTTCCTTCATGATGACAAGCAAAGCACTGAGCGAACTTCGAATGTAAATTTGACTATATCAGAGTACACGTGCTGAAAATAGAACAACATCGAAAAATTTCAGCTAAACTTTGTGTTAATAAAATTTGAATAATCTTTGTTCATAATCAAAAATCGACAACGCAATTCATTGGTTAAAGTTTTGATAAACGTTTTTCAACACAGGAAGGATAGCGACCAAAATTATATAAATATAAATTCGAATTCTGCAGAAGACATCCTAGTACTCGCCATAGTCTGGGATTCTCTCTCCTCTGCAGTGCTCCTCATAGCCTGCAGACCTTTCCAAGCAGCGCTCGCCATAGCCTGCTAAAATCCTAACGCAGTGCTCTTCATATCCTGCATTCGATCCAAACGTTACCCTATCCTCCGCCGTACCTGAAGGCCGTCATCTTAATTCATCAATCCACAACTAACAAACACGTATAAACGCTCAACTTCGTTCCATACTTCGCCGACCAGTCATTATTGTGATTGCATCTATCAAGCTCTACCACAGGGATGACATCCCCGTAAAAGCATCACCCCCACGAAGCCTGCCGAACACTTCAGAAGACAACTGAAGACCTTCTGAACCTTTTCTTTTGTATATATTGTAAATAGTAGTTTTAAGTGCATATAATTTCATTTCATAATTTCTTTTAACGTAACTTTGACCCACCCCTAAGAACACGAAGATTACCGAAGAGATCCGAACACCACCGAAGATGTCTGAACTTCGTCGACCTGTATATCTCTCCTAATCATCACTGTTTAAGTTCACACTGGGCTTCTTAAGCAACTTCCGAAGCTTCCCGAAGAAAGCCGAAGACTTCCGAGGACTTATACTCCCCATTAAATGGTGCTTACAGACATTTAATCGGTGTTCAAGTTTAATTCTGGCTCCACAGCAAGCATGAAGCCATGCGAAGCCATCCTAACTGCTTAATCATTCAATTTTACGTTTTATATTATGTAAATTTGGAACTTATAATGATTTTGTTTATGTTTATTAACCAATTAGTTAAATCTAGCCTACTTGCTTTAAGACACCGCCCTCTTTGAACGATAACAGCTTTCGCCTTTAATAAGACTTGCCCTATATATCCCCCTCCCCTCGTCGAGCTGTAGTTACTGCGGTCTTAACCCCAACTAACCAATTTCTCTTATAGAGTTTTTCCACTGGCTTTGGCCGTTTATTCTATCTTTTTCAACCGTGGGCTCAGTTGGCCCAACGAATCTCTCTCGCTCTAACACCTGAATGGCACTTTTGAGGCAGAGCTTTCTAGTTCAAACGTTATACCTATCAACTAAGCTCTCAGTAAAAAGTCCTTTACAAAATATGGGGGTGGGATATGATCGAAATTATCTATATTAATACCACTAAAATCTTCCGATTCTGTTCTAATGTTATGAATTCTTTAGTTATTGTCCAAGTTTGTGCTTCTTATTCAACACTAAATACGAAATGTTACTAAATTTGTACTATATAAGAAATTATAGCATAAATCAAACTTCTAGCGTATTGTGTAAGACTTCCTTAATTGAAAGAACTGTTCTAATTCATTTCAAGTTCCTTGTTTGTATCTTTATTCAATGTGGTTTGGAAATTTAGAATTCTCTTTAGTTCCATGAAAAGAGAAGTTTAAACTTGATATACAACAGAAGTAAGAATGACAGGCGCTGAAAAGTTTACTTCATGTAAGAGTTACCTACAGTTTCTAACCGCACTTCGTTTATTCTTCGCTACTTTGTCCCATAAAATAGCACATAATTTGGTTTTGTCACAAACCGGACGTATTACAGTCTTTCAATAAAGCTTTTACATTTTATAAATTTAAATTTACCTCTAAATTATAACTTTTAAGTAGCTCATTACAGTATTCACACATAAATTAATTTCGCAAACTGTTAAACTATAAAACTTAAAAAGTTTCTGAATACCAGTTTTAACTTTTTCTTATAGGAACGTAAACTTTATCCTTTTATAAATTGTTCTGTTTTGAAAGTTTTAGATTTTCATACAAACGTCATACGGTGGTTTGTAAATTCAGGGACATTTCTTATTTAGCAGCGTCCTGAATAAACTTTCTATAAACTGCTGAAGTTATCACACACGTCTTTTTAGAAGATACAAAGGACACTGATGGAACAAAACGTAGAGATGAAAATGTATATCAAAATGTATATTCAGTATTCACGAGAGAATCATTGGTCCCATTTAGGTAGACTACCATAAGCCAACTTCTTTTTTACATATTTCATGCAATGATTAACTAATTGTTAAGTGAACATCGTTTTTAGAATAGCACTGTTGAACAGTAACGCATTACCTTATTTTCTGTATTCATGAACACCAATAGTGCAATTGCTCTTATCAAAATCGGCTTGCTATTGCTATGTGTAGGTCGACCGTTTCTTACATGAGATATTTATTACGTGCAGTTCCTGTATTCGACTATTTACCATTCCTACTTAACCAAATTTTACATTTCTTACTGTATTCACGGTTATTTGAATATTCATTAACGATTTCAACCGCTTTCTCAATTTAAACGATTGCTTATTCATCACCCTTTAAGATTAGGATATGCAGTTATAATTTAAAATGCTTCAATCTTTTTAAGTTTGACACAGCGCTTAAAGTTGGTGTTTGATTATCAGAACATTTGTTTTCAGAAATATTACTTGAGGTATGTACGTGTTTTCTACAAGCTTGCGAACAGATTTTGTTCATTAAACATTCCCGCTTCGTTATCTTTACACCGCAATGAAGATAAATTATGCATTGGTTTATGTTACATTTCTGTAACTTTATGCGAAAAATTAGGCAATCCATCCTACGGGTACTGAATATCGCCATGACTTTGATGAACCTTCGCGTTGATTTGAAGCGTTGCGGCTGATTTTGGTAACAGATGTTAACCGGGTATTCCATTTATCGATCGTAATTCGCTTAATGAAACAATATAATATGTTTTAATATACAAAGTTACCTAAGACTTTCCAACACAAGAGCAATGCAGTTAGTTTTCTTGTTATTTTATAAACAGATCGTTGGTTTGTAGGAAAACACGATTCGTGTGATTGATTATTTACAAATAGATGTTTTTCGAGGGAAGTATGAGTTCGCAGGATAATTATTATTGTGCCTGCTTTCCTGACGAAAAATATAATTGTTTTCCGTTATAAAAATGCGTGTCGTTTCAAGGTCCGTTACGTGAGATAGTGTTGTTGTTCGTTTTGAGTTTGCTAATATTACGAGTCGGGTTATTGTTGTCTGTGATTCAAGTAATGCAGCTTACGCCATTTAAGATATGAAAAATATCTTTAAAGGTACTTGGTATAGGTTTGTATACATACCAATACAGTATTGTACAACACATTTTCGTGCATTTCCGGGTCGTCTATGATTTTAACTGTTAAATCACGAAAGTTTTAAAAAATTACAGTATTGAGCTTCTACAATTTTTCTACAAGCAATTGTTTTGACGGTTTAACTGTTGTTAACGTAATTGTGAGCGAACGTGAATTTCGCAATATGCAGATTTTCCGGAAATGTAATCATCACAGACTGTTTGTTTTATTAATGACTTAGAGGTACGAGAATTAGTATCTACTGCAGTTGCAAGTTTTGGATCTGTTCTTGTACACCTCGTCTATCATGGTCGAGGCACATAGTGGAATTGGAAGGTCATATGATGGAGACGATCTTGGTTTTGCTGAATTCCTTTGATGATGGTTCCAGTGCCTTAAAATCTTCCAGAGGCAAAGACAATAAATCTGGAGGGGTACTTTTTAAGGCATCATTCCACAAGTGTATGTATGTATTTCTTTTCTGAGTATTGGTATTTTGGTCCTCTAAGTTAGTCCACACAGTTGGCTTGATGAATTTATTTATTGATGTCTTGTTTATAATGTAGTAACATGTTTTTTTCAATACGCTCAACATGTTACAGCGTGCTCCGCACTAAGACATATACATTTCCTTTTTGTTAATAAATTACAGTGAATCCTGTTAATGTTCTAACTCAAATTTGTTTCCTACATTTAGTAATAAATTCCAGAAATAACACGCTATATTGTAAAGAATTAATAATTTCTTGCTTGATTTTTTATTATTAACTTTATCCTTGTGACTATCAGCTAAAAAAAATTACACCTTTAAATTTTCTAAACCCTAACCTGATATCACAAGGTCGAGAATTTCTTCTTATTAATGTAAGCCCAAGGTAAAGTTGGTTGGAGAATGGCTTGAGATAAAGAAAAACTCTTAAGACATAAACGGCTAGTCGAGTGTTAGCTCTGGGTAGATCATGAGCTTGGGTCATGGGTTGTCAAAAGACCAAAAATATATTTAATGAGCGCCACCGTATTTTTCAATACAATAACCAACAAAATTTAACTGTGCTTGTATAAGGGGAATGCGGAAACCTTATGTCAACACCACTAACATAGCCATAAAACCTGAATTTCACTCTTTAAAACACACTTACCAAGACCTCAAACACCAGATGTCATACAGATGTCTCGGCTTGACCTGTGAACAAACAAAGGTACAACATGGACACCATTTGTGTCCTCAAAAACATTTGCCAAAAATAAAATAATAGAATTTAGGCTACTAAAATATATACCGAGGGAATTTGTTTTCATCACACTCTATTTCTAATCAGGGATGACTTGTAAAACCTTTTTTTTTTAATTCTAAATAATAAAAAGTCATTCAAAACAAAATAGATTCTATTTGGATAAATTTTCCGAATATATGCAACTACAATATTTAAGTTTGTGTCTTTATAAAATTATCTCTTAATAATTTTTCTAGAACAGAAATAGACTAGTGAAGTTTTGCATTCAAAATTAGGAAAATCTCTGAATGGATCTTTTCTATAAAATTTAAGTGTATTGACTTGGAATTTCTAAGTTACTCATAATACATAAATTTCTTTAAATCAATGAAGTACTTCGTCGCCCTTTACAATAAAATTGAATTATCAAAGTGCTAATATTGTAGAATGTAATTATTCTAATTTATTTTTATTTAACAGTAAATACGCGAATTTCACATGGCGATGAAAAATGCAAGTTCATGACCGCAAAATATTTAAACATATTTTAAATTAAATTAAAATAGCATATGACGTCTAGATAGGACAATTGAATCTATGTTTTTTATATATCTGACATAAGATGTCATTCACAGCTTAACCAAATGTACACTTTGTGTACGTGTAAACATTCTGACACACAATAGATTTGTTATTTAATTTGCTGTTTCATTAAAAGCTTTTTACGTTACTCAAATTCTTAATGTTATATTCTTTATAGCAATTTTATTAATGTTCAAAGTGACTAAATCCTAAGGTACACTCACGTGCTACAAAACTGCTTTGAACGAAAGATATAGGACCTTGACCTCAGCTGTCGGAAATTTCCATAACCATCAAAGTTCTTCGGAATACAACGATTATATTACAAAACTAACGTCAGCTCGAATGAATTTTTTTAACAAAACTTAAGCTCCAAAATTTCCTTATTTGATGTTATTTATTGGTGAAGTTGAAATATACGGAACACATGTGAAACTGCCTTCTACGTTACTGCATTTTATATTAAATAAGACGTAACCATATATGCTCTTGCTTTAAAATATTACCTTAAGAAATTGTCTTAAGTTATTATCGGAGATATTGCACTAAGATGAAAAATATTAGTATAATCTATTTAATTAATATATACCAACTGTATTAATGATGTCAAAAGGGGCCTCCGTCTTCTTAGCCCTGCAGGGATCAACTGAACTGCTCTGAGCGAAGCTTATAGAAAATCATGCTCACGCCACCGCTGTTAGGCTCGACCTCCAGACACCAAGAATTTATCAATTATTTTCTTTTCCTTACTCTGTTAGAAGCCACGTGTTTAAACACGACCATCTTGACTCCACTTACTTGTAGAACAGCTTGCCCGTTCGAACGCTGATAATGAAGTGAACAAATTGTCAACTCGAAAGAGCTTGGTAACTAACTTTAGAGCATAAACGTAAAAGAATCTATGTGTTATTATCAATTTTATGTATTAATTTCTATTGGACGGTAATTCACAAATTAAATATTTTTTTATTTTAAAGACCGAAGTGTAACTAGAAAAAAAATACGTTACAATATAACCTTGTTATAAATTCATTATTTTTAAATTATCTGTTTCCTAACGTACAATTACGTACGTATATAAGTAATTTCCTTATTGGTAAATTTACCGATACTTTTTATATAAAAGCGATATCTGAGGTGAATCTGAATCGTAGTCTAATCAAGACGTTCGTTAATGTTCGTTTCCCCCAACAATCTTTGTTGGTTATCAACGAACTTCGTTCGTTATGAAATCGATTTGTCGTCCGTCTGTCCGTCCGTCCGAGGCCTTTCTAATGGTCGGACATCAATGTGTGATACATCAATCGATTCAGCTCGGTGTCTAGAGCTTAAGTTTTGATGTCAGTTAAAATCGGGCCACGGGGGCGCCGTGCCCCCGCGATATTCCGTCGGGAAAAAAAAAATTTCAAATAGGTCCAAAATTAATGTGCGATACATATTTGGACTCCCCTAACATAGCTGAGTCGAAATATGGTACCCCCCACAAAATCTGACCACGGATACCCGACCCCCCCCCGGGAATTAATTTTTATCAAAAATTTCAAATAGGTCCAAAATTAATGTGCGATACATATTTGGACTCCCCTAACATAGCTGAGTCGAAATATGGTACCCCCCACAAAATCTGACCACGGATACCCGACCCCCGGAATTAATTTTATCAAAATTTCAAATAGGTCCAAAATTAATGTGCGATACATAAATTGTTTTAAAGTAAGTCTACATTTGGAAGTTCGTTGCGACAATGCCTTGCATTTTCAACTTGTTTTTGGTTTGATAAGTCAAAGTTTAATTCTTTTCCTTATCTGACTGCTTTGAGAATGTTGAAGTTACCTCGCCATTTGTACCTGGTATCTTTTAAATATGGAGCCTAGAGAACATAAATATTTATGTTTCCCACCTTTACAATTAAAACGTGGGATATACTACCAACCTGGAACTACCGACAGGACATTCCAGTTTATCTCTGTTTAATGTGTTTCCTACCTTTTAAATTACCTTACCGTTGGAATTTGTGTATGTATCGTCCAGATATTATGTTTAAATTATCGTTAGAAGATACTTTCTGCCACCCTGGAATTACCGACGTGACATCTATGTATATCGTCGCTTAATGCGTTTCCTATATTTTAAATTACCTTATCGTTTGGATTTTGTCAAGCTTATGAAGATGTGCGAGATATTTTTGTTTCCTGCAAGCTGGTTCAAATAACCTACAAACTCTGCCGGAAGATACAATAGGAGCACCTGTGGAACTTTGAGTAACTAGTTTGTTTTATTTGAGTTACAAAAAAACTGCAGGTATGAGTTTAAAAATTTTATTAAATAGTTTCTTATATAAACAAAAAAGGTGATGGAGCTTTTGTTTGAAAATAATCGTATCTGTCTTTAAAACTTTATTCTAAAGTATTTTATCTTGCATGTAACATGCGAATTTATTTAACTTGTGTAAACTAATAATATGTAAATTTTGGTTAATGGCTTACGTATTCTGTGACATAAGGATTTTCATGAAACTTCTTGTAATTAAAAGCTATATACCTAAAAAGAAATCAAATTTTTCTTTACTTATTACCTATGTGATGTTACATGCCGAAAATCGGCTTGTAAACATTTCTGTAAGTTTTTAATTCGCAAGTGAATTCGCACCAATAATTTAAAAGACTTGTGCGTGCATTTCCGTTACCTTAGATAGTTGCGTTTGCGCAAGAGAATGCGCAGACGCGGGGTGAAAGAAAGGTGGTGATTTCCGTCACGTTGGGAGTAGTCAACTGAACGTCGACGAGTGTGGTTCACTATGTGCCTTTTTGTCTTGTCTTTTCTCTTTTAAGTGATGTAGGTTTCGTGCCTCTACCTGATATCGTCCCTCTTACCTGTATTCCTGTCGTCCCTCTACGCAAGAAGATAGAAGATAAATTTAATATAAATCTTACATCAACCGGGGACAAAGGACTATCCACGCCCACAATGCTCAACTGACGCGAGAGTAGCTGCAATGGTGTAAAGAGTTCCACAGTTTACGTGAGTACCTTTTGTTTTTCATTATAGTCAAAATAAACATTTTTGCATGTGACATAGTAATTTAAAACATTTATATGACGTAATACCTTATTGCGCAACATTATACATGCATTTATTATTGTTACCAACTGTCGTAGTGGCTCTTTTACATTGTGCATCGGGACTTTAAATGTATACCTTTGAGTAGAGACTCAAAGTATAACAGTGAAAAGATAATTACCTAAATTTATAATTGACAATAAGAATTTTCTTTTAATGCATGTCGATAGTCAAAATTTTATCTTATTTTATATTTGTTAACTTAAATAAAAATGAATGTTAGAACATATGGATGAAATGTTTAAAATAGATACGCAATTATTTGTACTTGTTACAGTTCCCGCGTGCAATTTACGCGCTATTTTTACACGTTAGGCGTGGCTCTAACGCCATTGTTATAACATCTACAGATCACGTTTTACCGGATGATGCAATCGCTGTCTAAGTTAATTTGCATGCACAAATTAGATAAAATTCAAATTACTTACGTGATGTGTACCTCGGAACCTCATCTCAGGGCCCACCACGTGGTTAAGGGTTGTCGTGATTACGCCGTGTTGAACATCAAATTGTTATCCGTCACTGAACTTCTATTGCATCTTGTAGGGGTGTGAAAAGAAATAGGTAGCGTGTACGATAATGAGAGACAAAGGAAAACTACATACCTGTTTTTCTTAAAAAACTACACCCTGCACTTAGATACTTGTTGCGTAGTCCGTGTCTCGTGGCTTAATGCCACTTCCTCGACTCGCGCACATCCGCATTCTTTTTGTGCAGACCCGACTGTCAGCAACGGCGAAAGTAAACGTTCATTTCATGCATACGTTCGTAGAAATGATCTGTTTAAACAAATGCCTTACCTGGACGTTTAATATACAAAATTTTCTTTGAGTATAATTTTTTTATTTAACTAATCGAACAAAATTTAAGTTATCATTTCTATTTAACTTTATCTAGATTTATTTGCCTCACCCTGAGATTTAAGTCTTTTGCGTTCACCGCAACCGATGAAGGTCGGTGCTAGCTCCGCCAGAATATTTTTTATATTCTGCTGTTCACCTACCCTCTTACTACCCGTAAAAAAAGGTAGGGTGCAATGTACAGGACAAAATTACTTAATTTGTTTGATATCAACATTTAATTTATAAACGTACTTTATTGCGCTCTAAATATTTCAGTGCTTTTAATAATCAAAAAGAAAGATGCTTTTTACGTGTAGTCTTTGCATGATAATGTTTACAAATTCAGATTTCTATTAATTATTAAATAAGATCAACATTGTCCGTACATAAAATTTTCTGTATAAAATTTAGAGTTACACTATTATTTAAGTGTAACGTTATTACCTAATAATTTTTTGTTACAGCTGCTGCAAAATATATTTTGGCCATCAAATTGCTTTTTTTACTGTCATTACATTATTTTTTTGTGTTACTGATCACGAATTACCGTTAAGAAGTGCTCGTGGACACTAGGTAAATATATAAATAATTTTTTTACTATTTGAATATAAGCGAATGTCAAATATTTAAAATTGTGGTAAACAAGTGGCTGAAAATAATCCACTATATCTTGTTTTGTTTAATTTTGTGTTATGTTAATATTAGGATTGAGATTACAAATTAGTTTGAGGCAATTAAAGAGCGTGTTAATTATTTTTGCAAAGATTTTTTGTACTTTGTAAATCCTCCGATGAATATTGTTTTCTTCGCAGGTTAGTCTTCCTTTTTGTAACATGTTTTATAATTAACAGTTCTGTAAATTTTGAGGTTTTCTTTTTCTTTCTTAATGACCTACCCTACTCTATGACTTTTAGCTAGCACTGCGTTTTTCGAATTCTGTTGCGCTACTCGGTGCGGGCTATTTTCTTTGTATACATTACTTTTCTTACTAAGCCGCACGAAATACCGTAACAATTGCGAGCGGTTTCCACAGAAAGATTGGTTATCCAGTAATCCAAATAGATTTGCGAAGATTCCGGTAATGAATAATGTAATAAAGTATGGTAGTTAACTCTTAAATAGAATTCCAACTTAATACAATTAAGTGCGAGCCTTTAAATTTTCACATCTAGTAAAGTTGCATTTGGGTGCTAGCCAAAGCTTATCATCTGCTCCAAAGACCCACTCTAATAATGAATGATAAGCTTAGAAAAATTAACATTAGTACTTACTACTTTAAACGCACTTTTTGGATGCACCGGCTAATCAATTATAAACTACAGTAAAGTAAAACGTAAAAGAGAACTGCATAAAACTGAAAAGAACATTAGGCAAACGAACATACATTTTTACGTCGTAAAGGGAATATAACCTCAACCTACAATAAAAAATTATTAAATTAATTAACAACAAACTGAATACATAGTTTAATGTCAGAAAATACACCTAAATGACATATATTTAAAAATAATCAAATGGGATGAAGAATTAGATAAAGAGATTGAAAGAAGGAAGAATGCTTCAGCCAAAGAAGTCCGGATTACATGGTCTGTTACGAAGAATATAGTGGAAAGGAAGCAAAAGTGACAATGGACAGGATTGTGCTAACCACGGCGTTGTTGTCGGATGTAAAATTTGCTCGTTTTATGACAGAAGAGCCGAACAAATGCTGTTAGTAGTGAGGTAAGGCCGGTCCTAATTCAAAACGTGTTCACACGTATTTTCCATATGTAAAATACACGTGCACCGTTTTGAATTAGGATCGGACATATATACTTTCAATGTAAAATAGTTGTGAAAATATGAATTCTTATATACTTTCAAATGTAAAATACTTGTGGGCACGTTTTGAATTAGGATCGGCTTTATATTACCTTCAATGAAACATACTTCAAAACACACGTATGTTGAAAAATGTAAGTGCAGAGAAAAATGTGTGTAGCTGTTTTGAATTCGGTTTTCTAGCGAGAAGTTACACGTGCACCGTTTTGAATTAGGATCGGCCGTATATACTTTTAATGTAAAATACTTGTGAGCATGTTTTGAAGTCAGACCGGCTTTATATTACTTTCAATGGAACATACATACTTCAAAACACACGTATGTTGAAAAATGTAAGTGCAGAGAAAAATGTGTGTAGCTGTTTTGAATTCGGTTTTCTAGCGAGAAGTTATAAAATATGCCAGATGCAAAATATCGCATTCAAGTCAATTGTGTTTAATTAAAGTGGATTCTGATTTATGTTTTTTATTTATGTTTAGAGGCTTCAAATACACATGGGCCGGTTTCAATTCAAAATGTGTTCACTCTTGTGATAGGTTGAAAAGTGGGTTGGCAAAGTACGCAGATGGTGGTTATCTGCTATATAAGGAGATTGCCCCTAATATTAATTTAATTAGTCGGAGAAAAGCAATATGGATTTTAATACTCTTAATAAAACCACATATCGCAAACCTTATGTAAATTCAAAAGATCTTGTAGTGAATAAGAGGTTTGAAGTTTTAAAAGTGGAAACAATCAAGACAAAATATGGAGAAAGAGTATTAGTGGAAACAGAAGAGTTCAAGAGTATATTGCCATTGAGATATTTTGAATACCTTCAAGCACATGGAGTGAAACAATTAAATGAAAGTATTGGCTCGAACAAACACGTATACATAACTAGTAAGGGATTGATCGGTCTAACTGTCAACATAGAATTTTCAGAATAATATGTCACTAATCTAAGAAATTAGTTTATTATTATAATAATATACATCTTGTTTCTTTACTGTTTATTTTATTATAACACATCCAAGTCGATTGTATAAAGAATGATGTATTTAATTAAAGTGGGTTCTGATTTATGTGCGTTTTACTTTGAGGTTACTACCTTGTTTAGAGAAAGTCTTGTTTCAAAAGAGAAACTTTTATAAAATACTTTTTTATTTTACAAATTGTTGAATATTTTGATCTAACTATTTATAAATGAAAAAGTATTTATTAACTCCCGTTCTTGAAGTATCTGCTGCTCCCTCGCAACCAGTTCCTTTCTTTTTTGCTTTATTATTTCTAGCCATATTAGATTCTGTACATAACTTTTTCATAGCCAACATGTTTTTGCCGGATCTGTGAGCATAACATAAAAGATTATTGTAGGTTCACCTTTTCTTTTGTATACTACCTATTGTTTTTGAGAGGATCAGAATGTGTCAACGATCCGACGATAGCCTCAAAATTTCCAGAATGGTTTTTTGATCATAATCTAATGTAACTTATAAATTAGTAGTGTTTTAAAACACATGTATAAATGTGAAAAAGCACTTACCGTGATAGGTCTATTACGTCACTATCAAAAATAGCAGCTATGTCGAGTTGAGGCGAAGAAGAACCAAAAACTTCTTTAATCAAGTCTTCATCAGAATGTAATATAAATTGCTCTAGAACTTTTACGTTGGTACTATTACAATTTTTGATTGATGATAAGTTACTAATTTTTTTAAAGTTGCTAGTAGTAGTAACTAACAATTATACAAGAGATCTGATTGAATACTGTTGGTAAAATCTACGTGAAGTATTTATATTAAATAATAAACTGACATGTTAGAAAAAATTAAAAATTTGCATCGTTTTCTGAATAAAATTTAGCTCTGTAATCTATTCTAATAAATAAAACAGTATGTAAGCGAATATAATTATACCTCAGCAGAAATAATGAATTAAATTCATTGTCTAAAAAAGAAATTACAATGAAGGCACATAAAAAAAAGCCTAAATTAGATTAATTTCGTTTTAGATTACTGCTAGCATAATTTATTTTTCAATAAAACTTAACAAAAATTGACTTTACATGCATATATATATATTGCTGTGTTTCCCTGTATTAGAATCGAGCCTCACGAATTGGGCGTCAAGAATGCTGTGAATCCTACAAAAAGCTATTCATTACCATAACTGTGTTGGTCCATTGACTTTCTTCTGTTAATCGCCTCGGCTGCTCCTCTAGTTAAACCTTCATCCTCATTCATAAAAAAAAACAAACACATTCCTACCACAAACATCAACGTTAACTCTATTTACATCAATATTCACAATACATTAAAATTTCAAAATTAAAATTCAGCATAAATTTCAGTATCAGAAAATTTCAAGATTAAATCTGTTATCATTTTAATGTGCATCCAGAATTAAAGTCCTTGTAGGATGCCTATTAATTACTATAACAATATATGCAGACCTGAGTCTGAGCACAAAGGAGCATCTTCCACCCTTTACGTTAATTAACCAGGTTCGTCTAATTGAGCTCAAAGACATACCCAAATTTTCATCATAATCCAGAACATAAATACTAAATACCCTTTCTACTTAAACAAGCAAATTTCACCTTAAAATTAAAATTTTGTGGTTTGTACAAGTTCACTACTGTCCATTTTAAATAAACAAATTATAAAGTTATTCAACACACACCAAAATATCAAAGTTCGAACAAAATAGTATAATTTACCTGAAGGTTACTGCACTCGTAGCTTCAATGTACATCGTCCCTTTTGTTAATCACACCATTCCAACTGGGTTATATTTACGGCTTCTGATTCTCAACGCTTTTAAAATTTTCTCCACCACCATTCATCTAAAGTTGTTTCAGGGTTTTCCGGAACTCATCTGTGTATATCTGACCCTTGTTTTGTGGATCCAGACACGTTTATGAACCATTTAATTATTAACACCCCCGAAAAATAGCAAAGAAATTCATGCTTCTTTCACCAATATACGCCAAAACTTCCTACTTTTGTGTATTCATTTGTCGTTGCAAATTTTGACTAATTAGTACAGTGATACTAACTTTATTACCTTGTATCTTCTTTTCTAAGTGCACTAAAGTACATTCATTGTAGCACGTAAAGAAGAAACTGTTTTAAATCACCAAAATATACGAGCAAACTGTTTAAATTATTCTATCAAACTCGGAAAACTAAAAAGCACTGTCTAACGCATTGAATCAAGTCGAAAATCTAAGAGAGCTTGTTCATATTAACCTGGGTATATATAGAGGTTAGCCTGTCTGTCGGTCTGGTCCCCAAAACGGACAATTCTTCAGAATTTCGCATGCTAGGTTCCCATTCCGCAGCCCGGCATGCGTTTTTTACGAAATTTGCACTCGCCCCAGTTAAATCTCAGAAATTTCGACACGGCTCGCAACGTCTGGAAATAACTAATTAAATTTTATACAGAAATGTTATTTTTACCTCTCAATTTTGCTTTTTATTTTCAACCAATCGCAACCCCGTGACGTTGCTCCACTCACGCCTTTTACTATATGTGTCTCGGTCTTGCGCATATTATCTGTCTCTATCTACCCTGTTCTTATTGGTGCAAATTGATATTCTTTATTATCGATTATTTCAGTCCATGTGGACTGTGAAATAACCCACCTTTAGCATTTCCCGTACCTATTAAGCTACGGTTTCTCCAAGATTCTCTGTAACCATTAATTATCTGCAAAATTTACGCAGAATGAGCTTTTTTTAAAAATACACAGGTGTTCAAACATAGTACTTCTAAATAACACTTCTACGATTTGCATTTTATTGGGTTTTTACAAGTTTTGATGCGTATTATATGTTCCTACTGGTTCAATTAACTTCAATTAAAGTTAATACCCTTTAATTTTAGTGACTCCTAATCCAATATTAATTATTATCTGTACATTTTGTTTAATACCGGTTACTTAAAATTGAGTTAATTAATATAAATTTTGCACGTAATTTCTATTTGTTTCTTTACTAGGAATAATTAAATTACACGTAGAGCTTTTAATACTGCGTCCTTTTTTTATAGCAAGCGTCTTGTACATAATTTAACTCCTTATTTTTAATGAAACGAATGAATTTTTATGCTTCACGGTTTTTAATAACGCGTACCTTTTCCCAAAGCTTCTACACGGTGATTAAAATTATTTGATGTGATTATTTAATTTTCTACCCTGGTCTAAATATGAGTATTTTCCCCCTATTTGAATACAAATAATCCCACTTATTCGAATTCAAATATAAAACATTTAGGCTGCCAAAAAACATTTACAAAAAATTGCCTATCTCTCTCTACCCTTATCTATCTAACTTACCTACCTTATCTCCAATCCAAAAAAATATTTACACCTATCCTATATCCCTATCCTATTCCTAACTCTCACCTAATTTTATAAACTGAAATTATCCCTAACTTCATCCTATCTACCTATCCTATTCTTAACTTTTAACTAATCTTCACTATACTTTACTTACCCCTACCTAATCCTATATGCCTATCCTACTCTTACTCTATTCCTAACTCTCCACTAATCTTATATGAAATATCTATACTTAACCTATCTTATTTTCTTCCTACATTTACTCTTTATTCTCATCCTAAACCTATTTCTAATTATCTCCCATATTTATCCTATACCTAGCTTTATTTTCTATATACACCTATATCTACTCTCTATTCTATTTCTATACTAAAATTCACCTATCTCTATCCTTTGTTCATTAAGTTATTTAAATCTAACTCTCTTCTTGACCCTCCAAGTCTTTCTTCTCACCAACCTAATACTCTTCATCCCTATTTTTCCTCCTTTTATATCTATACTTATCCTCCCTATTATCTCACATACAATAAACTTATCATCCCTATTAACCTGACTCTTAAATACTGCTTCTTCTTCAGTCCCTACACTCGTCTGTTTCTCATTTATTATTGTTTTCCTTTCTGCCGACAAACCAAACGATACTACTTTAAAATTATCGATTTTTCCCTCTATGGAAAATCCTATGTACCTTCTAGAATTCTTGTGTAATGGAATCCGGCAGAATGAATTCCTTGAATCTACTTTATTAAAAATAAACTTGCCACTTAACCTCGTCAAAAGTGTGTCCATGGATGTTGGAAAATGGAATTGCGGTTTGGTCTGTTGATTCATTTTCCGTGCATCTTTTCTTAATTCTGCCTTCACCTGCTCCCGATCTGCTGCTGTTGCTTCTACCCCCACTAATTCTGCATGTTTTTGTACTAAAGCTTGAACCTCTACTATCCTATCCTCTGGGCATCTTATTGTGTTGATCTGTTTACCTTCATCATCTTCTACCTCTACTACATTAATACTTAACCCCGTGTCATCCTCTGTGACTTCATAACTGCCCTTCCATGGCACTACCCTATCTTTAATCCTTATTACCTTCCGTTTCCATATCTATCAAAACCCTAACTTCATCATACAGTCAACACCTAAAATGCTCTGAAACTTCAGTCCAGGTACAATTACAAACTCCTGTTCACAGCTTAAACCTGCTATATCTATCCTAAGCACCACAACACTATTTACTACAGCAAACTTCTTTTTATTTGGAGCTACTAAATGGCTACGCTTTATAGGCATAATTCTATCACAAACCTTATCCCTAATTTTGCTGACGAATTCCTCCGATATTAAACTTGCCTCTGCCCCTGTATCAAGTAATACTTCTACATTATTCTCAAAATTCCTATATTAATAATTGGCAAACATAATTTTTCCTCAGTTTCTGGCTCTACTTCCTCCTCAATTTTGAAAAATTCACGTGGATGTTCATATACATTTACACTGAAATCTAGTGGTCTGTCGCGTTCTAAAAATCCTGTCCAGGTCTGTTTTCCCTACTTGGTCCTGGTCTAGCCGTCACCTCAGCGTATGTCCTAGGCGTTTCCACTTGTTCCGTGTCTGTATTAGCAGTCCCCTCATGTCCGGTGAACTATTCCTTCTGGTAGGTTCCGGTCTCGGTGCAGGTCCCCTTCCTAAACTATTACTTCTAACGTATGGTCGTCTCTGTTCCCAATTCTGTCGCTGGTATCCGTAACTATTCCCCTTCTAGCATAGTTGTCCCGTCTATTGTCAAACCTAACTGTGTTGATCTGTCTTTCCCTATTATCCCGAGGTCGTCCACTACTTACGTCGTCGTACCTCTGCAGGTATTCTAAAACATTTCTCTGTCCACTATGTTCTGTAGTGCTACGTGTTGTCTTACTTCTACCTCGAAGTGTCGTGATAAATACTTGATAATTTGTCGGTCCGTCAGTGGTGGGTTCAGTTGCTTTGCTATGCTATACTTGCGTATAACATATTGCTCCCTACTTCCTGAAAATTCTCCCTTAAATTTCCCTGTGATTAAGTCGTTTCGTACCTGGTCTTGTCTGTGGTTACTCCAGTAGTGCTTTAAAAATCTGTCTTCAAAGTCCGTGTAGGTGTCTATGTCCTGTCCTACTAAATTGTACCATGCTTCCGCATTGTCCTTTAATAAAGCCTTTATCGTATTCAGTTTAGTCTGTTCGTCAAATAAATTTCCCACTAGATTTCTTACACAATTAATAAAAATTTGTGGATTTACCCTGTTATCGCCATAAAACTTCATGTGTTGGTCCAATGATCCTCCACCTGTATAAAATCTGGGACCATCCCCCGTTAAATTTGACATGTTATATTTGATACTACTAACTTCGCGTTCTACCCTGCCTAACTGATCCCTACATGAGTCCGTCACTTCAGTCATTTTTATATTAATCTCTTCTTCACAAAAAATGCGTACTTCGGACCTTAAATGTCCCATTTCCTGTCGAAGACCTGTAATATCACACTCATTTTTTTCAACTCTATTTTCTACTTCCCCCAGTTTCACGGTAAGACTATCTTTAAATTCTGTAAATTCTTTAGTATTTTGTTCAATTTTCCCGCTTATCTGCTCTAATTTTGGTTGGACTCCTCCTCGCTCTATTCGATTCTTCTCTAGCTCTATTAGCTTCATCGCTTAGCAGTTCTAATTTTCTATTGGATTCTTCCCTAGCTCTATTAGATTCTTCGTTCATCCTCTCTAGCATTCTCATTATCATTTCGTTTCCTTGATCCCTTGATTCCGTCCTCGACTGATCTCTACTGCCTCCAGCTTCTTCCATTTTAGAATTTTTCTCACACAATGCACTATCGTCACTTCCAATTTCCACTCCTTGACTCCTTAACCACTCTTTTCTCTGCATACGTTCTAATCACTCTCACACACTCTAAAATACTCTTAAATTTATACACACACAGAAACTCTCTCTCTCAGATCGCCAGTTTCCTGGAATAAAATCACAAAAATTTTATTTAGAACTCGAGCCTCACTTTTGGGTCGCCAAAGAATGCTGTGTTTTCCCTGTATTAGAATCGAGCCCCACAGATTGTGCGTCAAGAATGCTGTAAATCCTACAAAAAGCTATTCATTACCTTAACTGTGTTGGTCCATTGACTTTCTTCTGTTAATCGCCTCGGCTGCTCCTCTAGTTAAACCTTCATCCTCATTCATAAAAAAAAACAAACACATTCCTACCACAAACATCAACGTTAACTCTATTTACATCAATATTCACAATACATTAAAATTTCAAAATTAAAATTCAGCATAAATTTCAGTATCAGAAAATTTCAAGATTAAATCTGTTATCATTTTAATGTGCATCCAGAATTAAAGTCCTTGTAGGATGCCTATTAATTACTATAACAATATATGCAGACCTGAGTCTGAGTACAAAGGGAGCATCTTCCACCCCTTTACGTTAATTAACCAGGTTCGTCTAATTGAGCTCAAAGACATACCCAAATTTTCATCATAATCCAGAACATAAATACTAAATACCCCTTTCTACTTAAACAAGCAAATTTCACCTTAAAATTAAAATTTTGTGGTTTGTACAAGTTCACTACTGTCCATTTTAAATAAACAAATTATAAAGTTATTCAACACACACCAAAATATCAAAGTTCGAACAAAATAGTATAATTTACCTGAAGGTTACTGCACTCGTAGCTTCAATGTACATCGTCCCTTTTGTTAATCACACCATTCCAACTGGGTTATATTTACGGCTTCTGATTCTCAACGCTTTTAAAATTTTCTCCACCACCATTCATCTAAAGTTGTTTCAGGGCTTTTCCGGAACTCATCTGTGTATATCTGACCCTTGTTTTGTGGATCCAGACACGTTTATGAACCCTTTAATTATTAACACCCCCGAAAAATAGCAAAGAAATTCATGCTTCTTTCACCAATATACGCCAAAACTGCCTACTTTTGGGTATTCATTTGTCGTTGCAAATTTTGACTAATTAGTTCAGTGATACTAACTTTATTACCTTGTATCTTCTTTTCTAAGTGCACTAAAGTACATTCATTGTAGCACGTAAAGAACAAACTGTTTTAAATCACCAAAATATACGAGCAAACTGTTTAAATTATTCTATCAAACTCGGAAAACTAAAAGCACTGTTTAACGCATTGAATCAAGTCGAAAATCTAAGAGAGCTTGTTCATATTAACCTGGGTATATATAGAGGTTAGCCTGTCTGTCGGTCTGGTCCCCAAAACGGACAATTCTTCAGAATTTCGCATGCTAGGTTCCCATTCCGCAGCCCGGCATGCGATTTTACGAAATTTGCACTCGCCCCAGTTAAATCTCAGAAATTTCGACACGGCTCGCAACGTCTGGAAATAACTAATTAAATTTTATACAGAAATGTTATTTTACCTCTCAATTTTGCCTTTTATTTTCAACCAATCGCAACCCCGTGACGTTGCTCCACTCACGCCTTTTACTATATGTGTCTCGGTCTTGCGCATATTATCTGTCTCTATCTACCCTGTTATTATTGGTGCAAATTGATATTCTTTATTATCGATTATTTCAGTCCATGTGGACTGTGAAATAACCCACCTTTAGCATTTCCCGTACCTATTAAGCTACGGTTTCTCCAAGATTCTCTGTAACCATTAATTATCTGCAAAATTTACGCAGAATGAGCTTTTTTTAAAATACACAGGTGTTCAAACATAATACTTCTAAATAACACTTCTACGATTTGCATTTTATTGGGTTTTACAAGTTTTGATGCGTATTATATGTTCCTACTGGTTCAATTAACTTCAATTAAAGTTAATACCCTTTAATTTTAGTGACTCCTAATCCAATATTAATTATTATCTGTACATTTTGTTTAATACCGGTTACTTAAAATTGAGTTAATTAATATAAATTTTGCACGTAATTTCTATTTGTTTCTTTACTAGGAATAATTAAATTACACGTAGAGCTTTTTAATACTGCTTCCTTTTTTATAGCAAGCGTCTTGTACATAATTTAACTCCTTATTTTTAATGAAACGAATGAATTTTTATGCTTCACGGTTTTTAATAACGCGTACCTTTTCCCAAAGCTTCTACACGGTGATTAAAATTATTTGATGTGATTATTTAATTTTCTACCCTGGTCTAAATATGAGTATATATATATATATATATATATATATATATATATATATATATAGTATATAGTAATTGTGTGTGTGTTTACGCGATTCATGCTGAATAAGAAATTCTTTAATTCTAGCAAGGTACTGCAAAATGTTTTTTTAATACTAGGTTTTTAAAAAAACCATGAGTGCGTGTAAATTATTATATTTTTCTTTAGATTAATTTCGTTTAAAATAATGCAATGCAAATAGTCCTTAACTAATAATATATATAGAATAAGTGTTAGATTACCGCTGACATAATTTATATGCATATATAGGTAATTGTGTGTTTACACGATTCATGCCGAATAAGAAATTCTTTAATACTGGGTTTTAAAAAAACCATGAGTGCGTGTAAATTATTAAACAACATTTACGGTTTAATCTGAGACATTTTTTCAAATTTGCTTTATTTTTTATTAAACAATTTGGTATGTAACCATAAAAAAATAGCGCTGTAATGATAGTGTATTTTCTGTACACACAGCATAAATCCAAACTCGTATAAAAAAGCATTTGATTACTATACTGCAAGCAAGCAAATTTTTTCAGTAAACGCAGAATAAAAAATTTGCATCGTTTTCTGAAAACATTCAGCTCTGTAATCTATTCTAATGAATAAAACAGTATGTAAGCGAATATAATTACAACAAGTCCAAAACCGCAATTTCTTTGCACACAAACTCGTTTTTCTTGTATTTAAATCCCTGAATATCAATTATATACATGTTTGTATCTAAATATATGCAGTAAACTTCGACTAATTAAATTAATATTAGGAGCAATCTCCTTATATAGCAGATTACCACCATCTGCGTACTTTGCCAACCCACTTTTCAACCTATCACAAGAGTGAACACATTTTGAATTGAAACTGGCCCATGTGTATTTGCAGCCTTTAAACATAAATAAAAAACATAAATCAGAATCCACTTTAATTAAACACAATTGACTTGAATGCGATATTTTGCATCTGGCATATTTTATAACTTCTCGCTAGAAAACCAAACTCAAAACAGCTACACACATTTTCTCTGCACTTACATTTTTCAACATACGTGTGTTTTGAAGTATGTTCCATTGAAAGTAATATAAAGCGAGAAGAGGTAAGTTTTAAAGGGCATGACTGGATGTAAGTTTTCAAAAAATAAAATTAAAAAACTTCAAGGACAAATGGACTCGCATGAAGTGTTGTTACCTAGACGAGAGAAGTACTTCAGGACACAAAGGTATTGAAGGGAATAGTTAACAGAGCCTGAAAGCTCCACGAAATAAAATTAATGTTAAAGATACAGGGTACTGTAACACCTGCTTCTTCTAAGGAATGGTGTGAGCAGTATGTACATACATAGCAATTTAATGGAGTGCTTTACAACGCTGACGTAATACAAATATCCTTAGTCGTTTCCGGTTACTGTCATACACGTAGCCACTCGAAAACAATTCTCGTAAGAATGGGAATTGCTTATTCTAAAAACCACGATAATTTAAATGCCACTCCTTTGAGATTAGCCAAGTCAGCTACACATATTTTTTTCTCAATTTTTCTTGGTAATGTAATTTTTACTAATAATACCGTAGAAATTTAGCTTACTGCTTACAAAATATTAAAACTAAATCCCTATACATCACACATTCAAGTTATTTAGAACTTTTTGATATCCTCGGGAAATATCGTGATAATTTTGTAGTTAATAGATCACTGATGTTTAAATACTGCAGACAGGGGGTCAAATTGTGGATTTAAATCGATTCTCCTGCTGCACAGTTGTATACTACATTTAGATCCAGTTTGATAGATCAACCTGGTATTCTAATCACCTAAAACAATTACGCGTCTTCGTTACGATTCTGGTAAGATTTTGTTATCGGGTTCTTTCCTAATTTGTATGATCTTGCTACAGAGAATATAAGTGCTAAGTTAAAGAATTTGTACAAGCGCAATAATGTATTTTTTGAATAGTGGTGAAATAACTTGTAAAAGACCGCTTAACTTAGGTAATTCTCACACCTATGTTAAGATTTTACAGTCAATTTAAAGACCCAGTACCAACCTAAGCATTCATCTTAGTGGTGGAGTTAAATTGATTCTAGAGTGGGCGTTGTGGCGTGTTAAGTGTAATAAAAAGTAAACATTGACGGCTTTAACATGATTACTATATGGAAAATCTCTAAATGTGATCAGAAAAATTAATTGTAACAAATGGTGGTATTTTATTGCGTGAGGCGTGCATGCATGCAAGCATGCAAATTTGACTCTCGTTCTAGAGCCCCACCTAATTCTTAACTTCGTTCGGGTGTTTTCGGAACCTTCAGTTTCTTAATAAATGTGTATTAAAATGTATACGACAATATTTTCTTTGCGCCTGCGCTTTTGCAGATTCATATTCGGGTGTCTTCGGAAATCTTCGGTTCTCACTCTAAAGAGTATATGAGAGAGCATCATATTCTTTGTAATTTAGTAATCCATGGTAGTTCAAATGGTCAACATGGGTCCTTGTAAAGTGTTTAGTATGCAGCAACTTCTTGGTTGTAAAGTTAAACCAACAAATGAGCAGTTTGGATTGTGGTTGCTGTTACAAAATATGAGCAATAACAACTTAATCACCGATATTGGAAACATTAACTATACCAAAGAAGACATTTTTTTGGGTGGTAACGATTTACCCAATCCAATTACAGAACTTTTCTGCGATAATATTATGTTAAAATTGTCGTCATTGTGCAGGGGAATTAAAAAATATGGGTAAATTTCTTGTTAAGAAAGAGATATGTGGCGCCTTTATAGCTACCTACGTGGGAAGTTCTTGAAATCTGTTTATGTTAGGTATGCAGTAAAAGCTAAACTCCCATTCCTACTAGAAAGCAAAATTAAAATAACAGGTGAAGTGAAACAAATTATTGGAAAAGAAAGTCTGGAAAGTATAAAGAAGAAGTATACAAATCCGCTATGTATTCCGTACAAGGTGGAACTAGCGGATGTTAAGTTAGAGATGTTGTTGGAAGAACTGCCGGCTATATTGGATCAGCTCGAAAAAGATGATTGCCATCTCCCATATCTGGATATAACCCAAGATTTTTGCCGGACATTTAACAAGGCGGAAATAGCCGAATACTTAACAAATAATTTAACTTTTTCCACCACGAAGAATACACAGAACACAATAATGTAATTTTAGATAATGATAAAAAGCGCACAAAGACTGCTTAACGTTGGTAAATTCCAGTAGTCGCGTTAAGATATGTATATAACAAGTTTATATGCCAAGTAACTAGTCCAGGCATTAGTAAACAGTTTGGGAATCATATAATGGATTTTACCAACTGTGCGAATGCTCGATTAAAGCAGACATTTGAATCTACTTTAGCTAAAGAATATGGTATTACGAGACTAGAAGCAACCATATATACCTACACGGTTGGAAATTGTTATATTATGCATAATGTATATAATCCATTAAAGGACTATTTAACTTTGTCGGAAGATAGCAAATAATGCTTGCAAAATGCACCGATGTACTCGGTGTCGATCGCAAATATGTGGAAAAACGGTTATACAAAAAAACTTACTGAATTATAGTTTAAATTACCGAACGATATTAAGAACTAATTACGCAAAATATTACCTAAAAACCGGAAACACGTTTATCGCGAAGCCTGGAACGGCCCTTTAGACAACTCCAAAAATTGTAAACATCGACGAACTAGGAACGATCGCTAAAAATAATACCCCTCCCCCACTTAGGTTTTAAGAAGAAGAACCAATACATGCAACAAACTTTTACATACACCGATGAAGAAATAAAACCAGTGAAGGCGCTTTATGTACTATCGACTAAAAAAAGAAAACTGGAATTAAAAGAAGTGGATTTAAAAAGGAAAAAGTACGAATGCAGCAACATAAACATCTAATAGAAAAAGAATACAAGATAGCACAAAGAAAGGAGAGGCTAGTGAACAATTTTAAAACCCACGGTAAAATTTTGGAAACAGCAGGTGTATATAATGTTTCTACATTTACAGTTAATAACCGAGGAACGTTTTCCCATTTTAGCGTTATTGCAAAGAAGGGGATGTGTATTTTTTAAAAGTATTTTACAAATCCCTGTTTACTAAGATGTACGATGCAAGAGAAAACTTAGAAAAGAATGATACGTGTTAATTCCTTTTAACGGATTCAATTTGATTTGCTTGCTTACAGAAGAGCCTTTTGCTACATTTAAAGCAAATGGAATTATAACAGAAGGAAGTAGAACAAATAGATGAAATTTTTATACAGAAAGCAATGGGACATGTATACATTAATAAGTGCCGTAGACTAGAACAAATAGATGCAGGAACAGAACTTAATACTGATGGAATTAAAGAAACAAAGTCTGTTATATTTTACAGTTCGAAAGTCAAAACGCGCCGTACGTCTCAAATCACCAGCTAGAGAAAGCATCGCAAAAAGAAGATGTGGATTTAAACTATAAAATAAGGATTCTATTAGATAAGTCAAAAACAACTCCCAGCAAAAATAAGGAAATGGTTGTGTTTTGTGTAGAGATATGTATATATTACGATATGTACTTTGTTAAAAAATTTAAATTAGATGTTATTTATTATTCTACTGTACTCTATATTATATACACAAAAATTAAAATTATATGTTACTTATTATTCTACAGCAATCCGAATTATAAACTAGAACATATCTTATGGATGTAAGTTTGCTATAGTCTGTTACCCGCAGTTGCGCTCTCTTTGAAAATATTTGAGCAAACCGATTTAAAAGAAAAAAATCTTAGGTCAATGTTGATTTTCAAACTATAATTTTACCAGAAATGATATTTCCATTTTGCGTAGTATGTAGGAGTCACGTGGACATTAGGCGTATTAATGGGTGGTTTATACATATTTTTAAAAACTAACATCCCAGTCAAATTTTATATGATCACGCTATTTGAGAATGTAATTGTTTGTCGCTTATATTTGCTAAAGTAAACACCCAACAGAGATAGTACAAACTTAAGTCTTAAGCAAACAAAAAGGCGAAAGAAAATCTGTATCTGAAGATATTCAATGTTTTACACATTAAGGAAATGTTTATAAATAAAACAATTATAAAATTGGAGTTTAGGGGTTGTAAGGGTTAGTTCTAGATTAAAAGTAATGTCCGATTTGGACCTCCAAGAAAATTTTAGACAATCTAATACTTTACGCATTAAGGAAATTTTTATAAATAAAAAAGTTATAAAATTGGGGTTTGGGGGTCGTATGGGGTTGGTCCTAGATTAAAAGTAGTGTCGGATAAGTACCTCCAAGAAAATTTTAGACCATCTAATACACGCATTAAGGAAATGTTTATAAATAAAAAAGTTAGAAAATTGGGGATTGCGAGCTGAAAGGGTTGGTTCTAGAATAAAATTAATATCGAGATCGGACTTTCAAGAAAATTTGAGCATATCCAATACTTCACGCGTTCAGGGAATGTTTATAAATAAAAAAATTATTAAATTGAGGTTTGGGGTTTGGGGGTGTAAGGGTTGGTCCTAGAATAAAATTAATGTCGGATTCGGACTTACAAGAAAATTTGAGTATATCCAATGCTTTTCGCGTTAAGGAAATGTTAATAAATAAAAAGTTATTAAATTAGGGTTTAGGGGTTGTAACTCGATAAGGATTGATCCTAAGATAAAAAATTAAAAGGTTGGAATATAAATATCGCGCGTAGCCGATAGGCACCTAGAGGTATCTCGAAAATTTTAGGGTTTGAGTTATCGATTTTTGGGGTAGGGGTGGTGGGGGTAAAATGTTTTAAAAACAGTAGAGCTAACCTAGGTTAGTCCGGTGGCGCTGCGGCGTCAAAGTTCCACCTTCTTTATGGCGTTTTGTGTGGCGCTCCACTGCGCGACTGTTCCAAGATCGGTGTCATCCTCTACTACTTACAATGATATATTCTACCGAGAGAAGGTCGGATTCGCCGTGGGGTCAAAAATAAATCCGATTCGATCCTAATGTCATGGATGCGTTGCTAGACACAAGTATACCTAAATTTACTTTTCCATTAGGCTTTGTAAAAAAGTATGTAGACGATTTGTTGCTTACTCTTCCAACAAATGGCACCAAAAAAATTTTAGATGTTTTTAACAGTTTTCATAAACATATAAAATTCACAGTTGAAGAAGAAAATGTAAAATATTCGGTTCCATTTCTAGACACTAAAGTTATTCGAAAAGATAACTATATAATGTTAGATTGGTAACAAAAATCCATACCATCTGGGAGATATTTACATTTCCAATCGAATCATCGGTTAAAGTAAATTTTGTCAAACAGATGACGTACAGGATCAAAACTATCTGCAACCCTCGTACAAAAATAAAAATTAACATAAGATATCGGTATTATTACTACATAATGGGTACCCTAAATCTTTGATAATTAAAATTATATTGCAATGCAACACAGGAAATTTGAAAACAAATAAAATTAACAGACAAGCCAATTGAGGAGAGATTGAGAATGCACGAATAAACAACACACCTACTATAAAATAAACTTTCCCACCACAGCTTTCGAACACTAAGAGATAAACTCATTGACGTTTTCAAATATGAAGATATCGTCATGAGCAAGAAATACATTAAAACTATAGGAGGTTTGTTTAGCAAATTGAAGTCAAACTTGCCAAAAACGCGTAGTCACACATTATATATAAGATCTCCTGTAATCATTGTATCCAAACATACGTAAGATTAACTGCACAAATTATAAAAGTAAGGATCTCATAACATAAGAGTGATGTGAAACTTAAACCAGAACGTTGTGCTTTGGCATCTCATGCGCGAGAATTAGGGTACCGGCCATAGATAAGGTGCAAGCAGAAACTCTAAAAGCCGCTAGATAAGCAGTAACAGAGCGTCTCTTCCAACTTGTAAGCTATATGTATAAGACAGGCGAGATACACAAAGATTTCAAACGTAACATCTTAGTAACTATGCCAACAAAGAGAGGCTCAGATAGATGTGGAAATTTTTGAACAATAAGTTTGACAGCACATGTGTCAAAAATATTAACTAGAATTGTACAAAGATGAATGGAAAAACGGGCCGAAGAAGTACTAGGAGAAAATCAATTTAGGTTTAGGAAAAACATAGGAACACAGGAGGCTATTTAGCTCTGAGGGTGATAATGGAAAAGACAATAGAAAAAGGAGAAAGCGTGTATATAGGGTTTGTAGATCTGGAAAAAGCATTCGACAATGTAAAATGGAAAAGAAATGTTTCAAATACTCAAAAAGATTGGAATAAGTTTTAGGGATAGACGGATAGTACACAACTCATACAAAAAGCAAACAGCGGTATTAGAATTAGAGCAGGAACGTAGAGAAATAGATATTAGAAAAGGAGTGAGACAAGCATGTGCCCTATTCCCGTTAATTTTTAACTTGTACATCGAAGAGACAATGAATACTGGCAAATGCAGGAAGATATTTGGAATTATTATGCAGGGACAAAAGATTGATTTGCTTAAATTTGCAGATGATATAGCGGTATTAGCATCTAGCAAGTAAGAGTTAGAAGCAGCTCTTAATGAAACGGAAACAGTTCTAACAGAGCGATATGGTATGAAAATTACCAAAATAAAACTAAAATACTAGCATTCAAAGGAGGGGCAAATAAATCAAAAATTCAAATAAAAATAGGAAACGATAACTTACAAGAAGTTAAGGATTTCTGCTACCTAGGAAGCCAAATAACGCAAGATGGGAAAAGCACAAAAGATATAAAACAAAGATTAGCACAAGGTCGTGCTACATTTAACAAGAAAAAGCAATTACTGTGTTCAAAGACGGCAAACTTAGGAACAAGGAAAAGATTACTGAAAGCATGTGTGTGGAACAGCACTGTACAGCTATGAAACTTAGACAGTAGGAAAAGCGGACAGGAAAAATATAGAAGCCCTTGAAATGTGGTGCTACAGACAGGCATATGTTAAAGATGTCATTGGACAGGCAAAATTAAGAACAAAGAAATAATAGAAATGGTAGGG
Source organism: Platerodrilus igneus (assembly GCA_036346225.1). Lineage (NCBI taxonomy): Eukaryota > Metazoa > Arthropoda > Insecta > Coleoptera > Lycidae > Platerodrilus > Platerodrilus igneus. The sequence continues at coordinate 6,045,472 of JARFIW010000131.1, read as the reverse complement.
GAAGAAAGAAATATGTGGAAAACAGTAAAAAATGAGAGATGTAGGAAGATAGGTCACATACTAAAGCTTGAGAGAATAGTGTAAAATACATTAGAAGCAGAGATAGGAAAAAAAAGAGGTCGAGGTAGACCTAGGTTAGACTATTGCACACAATCAAAGATATAGGCTGTGGTAATTTCAGGGAAATGTGTAGGCTATGTCAGAATAGAAATAAATGGACGTACGCGTCCAATCAGTCCCAAGACAAAACCTTATGACGAACAAACAAAATAATTGTACTTAAAACTGATTATTATAAACAACTACCACTGTTGATTTTGCAATATTTTCCACTAATGTTAATTGTGTGAAAGAATTTACTGAGGAACTATTAGTTCGACAAATGTCTGTGTTAAAGGATCTTGGTAGCCGCAGGCTGCTTAACTGCCGCCACTGAATATCGGTGAAATAGGGCAAATATTTAGAAAACAATATAAGGGAAATCGAGCTGTATTTAGACTGTAGGAATGTCAGGGAACTATGTAGGCTAGCTCAGAATAAAGATCAGTGGAGGTACGCGTCCAACCTTTTTCAAGACAAAAAAACCTAATGACAAAGTACTAATTGCACTTAAACCTGATGAATACTAGAAACAAATACAGGTATTGGTATAGCAATATTTTCAACTAATCTTAATTGTGCGAAAGGATTTATTGGAAAACTATTCATTCGGCAAATGTTTAAGTGTTGAGGATTTTGGTAGCCACAAGCTGCTTAACCCCCTTCACATATCCTACATTTGATTTTCCAATGCTCCACCTGAAGGCACTACATTGGCCAGGAATCGAGTTTTTTTACATGGAAAATTTTTTATTTTGCCAAACCCTTGCTGTTCCAAGCAAGGTAGAGATCTTTAACGTGCGTGACAACACTCACACACGGGACCTCCATTTTACCTCTCATCCGAACGAGGGCGTAATTTTGTGAAAAATGCTCGCCTAACATTTTTCAAGCGGACCGTGTCGGGATTTGAACCCAGGTCCTTAGGCATAGTAATAACACGCATACCAACTACGCCACGGAACCGCCTTTCCCTTCACATACCCCGAATATTGGTGAAATATGGTATATACTTACAAAGCAGTAGAAGGAAACCGAACTGTATCTCACAAGAAAGAACAGCGGCTATGTTCGAAGACAACACAACACTGTATGCCTATGAAATAGGGACAGTAGGAGAAGCAGACAGGAAAAGGAAGAAGCCTTTTGAAATGTTATGCTTCAGATATATGATGTTAATAGCATGGATAGATAAAGTTAATAACAAAGAGGTTATAGAAATAGTAGGAGAATAAAGATATCTGTGAAAAACAAAAAAATAGAAGACATAAAAGAACAGGATACGTTCAAAGACTTGTTTGGGGAATAGTGTGGGCTATATTACAAGTAGATATAGAAAAAGAGGTCGATGTAAACCTAAATCAAACTCTTGCATGCAGATAGTGAAAGATGCAGACTGTGGGAATTTCAGGAAAAGGTGTAGGTTAGTTCAGAATAGGAAACAATGGAGGTACGCGTCTAACCAGTTCCAGGCCTGAAGACTGAAAGATGATGATGATTGATTTTGATGGCGTGAAGATTTTGGCGAAAGAATCCAACTTAACGAAGAGAAAATTTCTAGAAATATTCTTTATTAAATCTAAACCACAACGCATCAATAAGAAATCAGACACTGAAAATCTAAGTGTATACACTTACTTGTTAACCAAACTTCACATACGTAATAGATTCGGCGGGACGGTTGATGAGTGATAGAAAACACAGACAACATAAATGGAATAGACATCAGTACAGGTCTAATGTAGGTTATACGTAACAAGTTATGATTTTTAAAAATACCAAGTGGTTATCGACCATAATTTTGATAGTGGTGTTACATCTATACTGAATATCGATGAATTGTTACAGCGTGACTCATTAGCATAGTTTCTTCGCTTAAATTTTATTATCAATTTCTGTAGTTTGCAAATTGGCATCTTGTCGTCCAAAGAATGATACGATATTATTTTCGCATCAATTTATTAATATTCTTACGTTTCGGCAAAAGTTGTCGCCTTTATCAAAAATACTACAAAAAAAAATTTAATGTCAATAAGGTAAAAAATAATTTGTAAATATCACAGTACTTACTTAAAATCTAATGCCTAATAATCAAACGAATCCGAAATATGAGGAAGTTGTTAAAACTTTACAACAGCTGACATGTGAATGACATGTAAATGACATATGAATAGAGCACACCAATGGGATTTTTTTTGGTTTAAACTTAATATTAAAATATCACATCTACTTGATATAAACAGACAGCCAAAAATGAATATTTGTATAATTTAGCCTAGTTGTTTGTAACATTTTTAAAAGCCTGTGATCAAGGATTAAATAAATCCGAAAATTTAGGCATTATAAAAGAGTTTTCTTTTTACCGCTGACCTCAAACCCATTAAAAACATTCAATATTACTAGAAGGTCATTATCTTTAAAATATAATATATATATATATATATATATATATATATATATTAGGTAGCTAATTATACAAGGTAAGTTGATATATATTGCCGTGTATCCTTTCTCTAAATCGATCATCAATAACAAAAATATTCGAAAATTTTATTTATTTTCCAAAAATCGTCATAAATTTCACACAATAGAAAAATTTAAAAAAATAATCTCTTACCCAGATTCCTCTCTTCATCACCTTAATTCTTCTTCAGTTCCCAGGCTAGCTCAGTTGGGCCTCCTCTTGGATACCTAGATTCACTATTATACTCTGTATCGTTCACGCACACTCTCAATAAAACCACAAAATAATACAATCATCATATAATATTTATTTACCACTATTTACAAATAAAATTCAAGATTATCCACATTTCAGAGATCAAGTTACACCTCAATAAATCCTATTTTTGTACTGTCCTGGATTTTAATTTAAAATATCAAACACATTGAATATACCCGGAGTAAATGGGCCCTGAATAATACCTTATTTTCTTTCTTTATTTATAATTTATTTTAAATTTGTATACTCTGGAGTATGGTGAGCTCATGATAACCCAGTTAATTATGAATAATGTATGCTTTTGTACTTCGCATACTCTTACAACAAACAAAAAACCCAATGTACTCGTAACAATAAAAATTTTAAATTCCTGATGGAACGTTAATAAGCTTTATACACCTTTAGATTTCTATTTAAATACCATAATAAAGTTAGTTATACGTATTATTTTCAATACGCAAAATAATGCACAATACCTTCAAATTCACTCTCACACGTCACACAATTTTCATAGTTTCATAGTTTATAACAACAACAATTTTAAAGCGTTACCTGGAATTTCTTGAAGATCTCTACTCCGTTGACGATGCCGTTCAGTTGTTTCGCTCTGCTCTGCTGGCCGCTTCTAGCTATTTGTAGATGAACCCCATTTAGGTTGTGCTGTATGCTCTGCCTTCACGGTGTATCCAAATCCAAATTAATTACACTTCTTTCATAATTGCGTACTTTAGTTTAATTTAATTGAAATTTACGTTACTTCACGTCACTTCACGAGCTTGTTTAAGATAAATGTTGCACCTCGAATTAAAATTTAGACTCGCCACTATTCGCGTATCAAATTATGAGGCCAACACTGTACTATTTAACTTAAAAATATGTATACTTACAAACTCGTATTCTGAAGCGGTGAAAATACTAAGATATCGAAGTTAATAGAGAAAGCGATGCTAATTCTCTTCAAGTATTTATATGATTCCGAATGCCACCTCTAGGCCGCTCTTCCCGTGAAAAAGCTAATTTAAAAAACACTTCCTCAAATTTTGTTTCAACCGTTTTCGAAATCTCCGAAATTTAACGCGTCGTTACGATATTTTCCAATAAACCCGACTTGAAATATTCTCGTGTTTGTCTGATGAACAGCTAACGATATCGACCAATAGTATATGCATTGACGTCTTAACAATCCCGCTTATATTAACGCTGTCCCTTTCTTATGCATATTATATGTTTCCTTCTAACCTTGTTTGAGTGGTAAAGAATCGATATTTCTGTCCGCGTTTCAAATTTACTCCATGTGGACTGTGGACTGAATACGTGCTTTTTGACTGTCGTTTAACCAATATTCTTTGAAACTTGCTTGTTATCTATACAAATAAGGGGAACCTGACATTTAGAAAACATGCAGGTATTTAATTAACCGACGTTTTAACACAACATTTCTAGAAGCTTCTTTTCATGGTATTTCAACCCAACCGATATATTTGTTTGTTACAACGAAAGCTATTTGCCTTGGATTTATTGATTTTTCATGCGTTTATGCGTATTAGACGTAATGACCCGTTTAATTAAACTCTATTAAATTAATTAATAATTTGTATTGGCTACTAAAATTTATTTTCTTTAGGAACCTATTTAAATTTTATTATTATTATTAATTGCAAAATTATGGTAATATTTGTTCCTTTAAAATGAACTAAATGAAATAAATTTCGCACGTAAATTCTGGTTGTTTCCTTTATACAGGGTGTTTGAAATTACCTTGTTTATACGTAGATTTAGTCTTTTAAAACCACTACAATATATATATATATATATATATATATATATATACAGGGTGTTTCAAAATTGCACGGCACTATTTTAAGGGAGTGTTTTTTAGCACAAAATAAACATAAAACTTCTAATAAACATATGCCCTAAAATGTACCCCTATGGAGTTATAACCTCTTTAAGGGGGCTAGGTGAAATTGAGTTTTTTTAATTATCTGAAGAACCACAAAAGATATTTTATTCAGATTTTTGTTGCCTGCCCATGTTTTTATGCAAAATAAGATAGGCTTATCCATTTTTCGATAATAAGATCAAAAGCGTCTCATTCGGGGAATCACGTTCAACCCTGTAATTTTTGTGTGTAAGCTTTTATAAATTTTAATGCCAGAATTAGAATCTCTTGACATTTCTGAGTAAAAAAGTCACTCTTGTTTGAAGTCGATATCTGTAGCCGTTTTAGAGTTAATTGAGGTGAAGCATTCAGGATGCCCTATGATACATACCTTATTCGTTTAGTTTTAATATGAACTTCCCATATGTATAGGTATAAAACTAATAAACATATGCTTCAATATCTCTGTAACAACTTGGCATATTGTAATGGCACTTAATTATAATAGTTGTAAGTTCTTCATAAAATTTTGACTATAAATGTTCCTAATGTTTTATATGAAGATGTACATTTGTAAAATATTGTATTAGCGTTTGAAAATGGTAGAATGTAGAATGCCGCACTGTGTATGTGTCATCGAGGGGCGGAAAAAGTCCCGTTAGTGCAGTGAATAATAGTGGGGAGTAACAATTTTTCAGGCAGACGTGTAGTACAAGTCGACATGTGCGGGTGAAAATTGGGAGGGACTCCACTAACCCCACACGAAGTTGAATGCACCGCGTGCAATTTAATTATGAACGCACAGTAGAGTGCAGCTAGCTATCGTGATTAAAATATAACGTTTACTGTAAATACTATCACAGTGGAAAAGATCGAAAGTGCACCAATCTTCATGGTTGTTACATGACGTCACCAGCAACAGGTTAGTGAGCTCATTCGATAATACATTAAATTTTTAAATTGCGCTAATTAAAAAACTAACGATCTATTTTAAGATTAAACCCTATCGTGGTACACTAATTTTAGGTTAAGTTTTTGGTATACTGCATATTTGCTTTTGTTGCATTATTAATTTTTATTTCAGTATATTATAATTAAAATTGATTCTTGAGTTTTCTTGTAAATACGTATGTAGGTGAACCAGTTGTATCTATAGAGGATTAAGGTTTCAAACAAGGTGATACTCACAGTTGATCCTGAGAGAAAGAAAGTTTCATTTTAAATATAGTCGTGGCATATCATTCTATCTTTAATTAAATTATTATTATTAATTAAAAAAAAAAGAATTTAAATTAAAAAGTTACGAGGTTATTGAAGAGAAGGGGAGAGAAGCATAACAGTTGGCCCGCCACCGTGGCGCTCGAGATGTCGCCTAGTTGAAGCTTTTAATCCTCATTTCGATAGGTCAGGTAAAGCTATTTTAGGGTATCTTTTGTTAAAGTGGGGGGTTATTGAACGTTCCGATTCTCCATTTTCAAATCCAATTGTAATGGTCACGAAGAAAAATGGAAATATTCGAATCTGTTTAGATGCGCGACGATTAAACAAAATAATTGTACCGGACCGCGAATCACCGCCAATAATCGAGGAATTATTACAAAAATTTAATGGGGTGCAATATTTATCGTCTAGCGATTTAAGTTGTGGATACTGGCAACTAAAACTAGATGAAGAATGTCGAAAATACACGGCATTTCTTGTAAACGGTAAAAGTTACCAATTTAAAGTATTACCATTTGGTTTGAATATTTCAGTAGCCGCGTTCAACAAATGCCTCGGGCAAGTGCTGGGACCCGAGGTTCAACAATTCGCCACTATTTATGTCGACGATATTCTAATCGCGTCTAGAACACTTGCAGAACACAAAAACCAATTGTATCTTGTATTAAAAAAACTTGAAAAGCAGGAATGACAGTGAAATTAAATAAGTCGGAATTTTTAAAAAGTGAAATTAAATTCTTAGGACACGTTATATCCCCAGCAGGTATTCAGGTAGACCCTGACAAAATTGAAACAATTCAAAATTTTCAAAAACTCCAAAATAAAAAGGAGTTGCAATCATTTCTAGGATTTTGCAATTTCTACCGGAAATTTGCAGGCAACCATTCCGAGCACGTCAGTACGTTGACTCCTTTGCTAGAAAACAAAACAAAATGGCATTGGGAAGAGCGACACAGTGAAGCTTTTCATAAAATTAAAGAAAATTTTATAAATAGCGTTTTATTGGCCCACCCTGATTTTACAAAGTTTTTCTGTATTTCAACAGACGCGTCAACCCAAGCGTTAGGCGCACACCTTTTTCAGGAACACAACGGTCAAATTAAAACTATAGCGTTTGCAAGTCGAACATTATTAAGCGCGGAAAAGGCATACATGATTACAGAGTTAGAGTTACTAGCAATAGTTTTTGCGTGTAAAAAATTCCGAACTTATATACTTGGTTATCCAACAATTATATTTACAGATCACCGCGCGTTAGAGTTTCTCTTTACGTGTAAGGCACTAAGCTCTAGACTTACGCGTTGGTGTATGTATCTACAAGAATTTCAATTGCAAATCAAATATTGCAAAGGGTCTGAAAATCAAATAGCTGATTTTTTGTCGAGATACAATTATCAAGAAACTGCTCGGAACAAACCTCTGATTATTGCTAATTTAGACAAGCCACCGCCAAATAAATTAAAAATATTTAAAAAATTTAAAGGAGGATCAAGATGGGGATGAGAATATAAATTGGATAAAGAATGAAATATTAAATAATACCCACGGTAAAGCGGAAGATCTCAAAAGAAATTATAGGATAAATGAAGACTTACTATTCAGAAAAGGAAAAAGGGAGAAGAGTGGTGTTTAATTTGTATTCCTAAGAAACTAGTGACAGAACTAGTCTGGGAATACCACCAAATGAACAGGGCACTTTGGTAGCAAAAATCCGCCGCGCTTATCGAAGAGAATTGTTACATTCCTAATATTCGGAAGAAAAGTCCTCAAAATAATCGCTAGCTGTGATCTATGCCAAAAACTAAAGAGATAATAAAAACGCGAGGGATATATGAAACCAGTAACAGCTACACAACCGTTGGAGTTAGTTTCCATAGATTTATTTGGCCCGTTACCAATGGGAAGAGGGGCGTGCATTACGTTTTGTAGCTTGTGATATTTTGACTAAATATGTAAGATTATATCCCTTCGGAGAGCGACCGTTAGGGCAGCTTTAAATCGACTATAAATAATTACATACTAACTACGGGAAAACCGAAAGCAATATTATCAGATCATGGCACCCAATTTGTAAGCGAAATGTGGAAAAGCTCTCTCGCAAATCTAGATATTGTTGTTAAATATTCGGCAGTGTATCACCCACAGACAAATCCTGTCGAACGAGTGATGCGCGAAATTGGTAGATTGCTCAGAGCGTACTGCCATGAGAAACATACTAGTTGGCCGATGCACATAGGGCGCGTAGAAAATTGGTTAAATTGCGTTGAACATGAATCAACGGGGTTTACGCCATTTGAATTGCTAAAGGAGAAAACCTACACACTTAATAGAAAATCTATTACAGTTTCCACAAAGAAAAGATGTCAGTCTCGAAACTAAAATTATTATGGCAAATAATCGCATGTCCTCCTGTGCGGCGAAGCGCAAACACAAGCACGATGAAAAAATAAAACCTGCAAATTTTAATCCTGGAGATTTAGTTTTAGTCAAAACTCATTATCAATCATCTGCTGCTGATAAAACTATTAAAAAGTTTTTCAAACTGTATGAAGGTCCTTATGAAGTAGTGACTGAAACAGGTAATAATGCATATGTTCTGAATCACCCAGGTACGAACAATTATAAAAGCACGCAAAATATTGTAAATCTAAAAAAGTATATTAGTGAACCTGTACAACTTCAAAACTGAAAATCAACTGTATTTGTGGGTGAAATTTTCTAGACATGTAGCGTAGTAGATATGATAAGTTTTATAAGTCAATTATCGATAACCAAACCACTTCAGTTGAAAATTTTGATCGTAATTTAAGTTTACTCAATTACTCTTGAAATTTCGGGGGGTAACTGTAATGGCACTTAATTATAATAGTTGTAAGTCCTTCATAAAATTTTGACTATAAATGTTCCTAATGTTTTTATATGAAGATGTACATTTGTAAAATATTGTATTAGCGTTTGAAAATGGTAGAATGTAGAATGCCGCACTGTGTATGTGTCATCGAGGGGCGGAAAAAGTCCCGTTAGTGCAGTGAATAATAGTGGGGAGTAACAATTTTTCAGGCAGACGTGTAGTACAAGTCGACGTGTGCGGGTGAAAATTGGGAGTGACTCCACTAACCCCACACGAAGTTGAATGCACCGCGTGCAATTTAATTATAAACGCACAGTAGAGTGCAGCTAGCTATCGTGATTAAAATATAACGTTTACTGTAAATACTATCACAGTGAAAAAGATCGAAAGTGCACCAATCTTCATGGTTGTTACATGACGTCACCAGCAACAGGTTAGTGAGCTCATTCGATAATACATTAAACTTTTTAAATTGCGCTAATTAAAAAACTAACGATCTATTTTAAGATTAAACCCTATATTGGTACACTAATTTTAGGTTAAGTTTTGGTATACTGCATATTTGCTTTTGTTGCATTATTAATTTTTATTTCAGTATATTATAATTAAAATTGATTCTTGAGTTTTCTTGTAAATACGTATGTAGGTGTACCAGTTGTATCTATAGAGGATTAAGGTTTCAAACAAGGTGATACTCACAGTTGACCCTGAGAGAAAGAAAGTTTCATTTTAAATATAGTCGTGGCATATCATTCTATCTTTAATTAAATTATTATTATTAATTTAAAAAAAAGAATTTAAATTAAAAAGTTACGAGGTTATTGAAGAGAAGGGGAGAGAAGCATAACAATATGTATAAACTATACATATGTCTCAAATTAATCAATTTATTACTTAGACATTGAAGACTAAAGCTAAATGTCAAAATGCGATGTTAATCAAGTAGCCTTGGATATTAGAAGCTCTACATTATAATAGCTACATATAGTTTGTTTGACAGGTGATTATGTATCTACTATGTATTCCCTTTGTTATGTTTAAACACTGTGTAAGTTACTAATATGTGTTACTAGTTCTGTTAGTTTTTGTGTAAATTGGTACTTTAAAGACACTTTAATTTGTTGTATCATGGGAGACACCACAAACTTGTTCACATTTGCAGAACAAAAGACATGCTGTTAGTTTATGGTGAAGTACAGAGAAATGACGCTGCTGCAGTTCGCAGATACCAAGAACAATTTCCAACTAGAAGGATACCAAATCGTATAACATTTCAATCCATTGAAACACGTCTTAGGGAAACTGGCACGCTAAAACCTACACGAGTAAATGCTGGTCGACAAAGATTTCGACGAGATGTAAATGTTGAAGAACAAATACTCAATGCTGTTAAGTTATCTCCTAGTACTAGCACCAGAAGATTGTCTCTTAGTTTTGGTGTTTCATCTGTAAGCGTTTGGCGAACATTGCACGAGCAGCAACTGTACCCATTTCACGTAACATCTGTGCAAGATTTGTTACCGCAAGATTACATCAAACGTACCAATTTTTCGCAGTGGTTAATTCGAAAATGCACACGACATCGTAACTTCTTGACCCGCTTGCTAGTGACTGATGAATCTACCCTTACAAGAAATGGAATTACCAATTTTTGCAATACCCATACTTGGGATGAAGAAAACCCCCATACCACTGTCACAAATCATTATCAGCATACATTTTCCTTAAATGTCTGGTATGTACTTCTTGGTGACAATCTCATCGGCCCCTTCTTTTTACCACGAAGACTTTCAGGAGTGTTTTATTTGAATTTTCTGCAAAATAATCTTTATGAGCTGTTAGAGGAATTCCAATTCCCGATAGATGTAGGATTTGGTTTATGCATGACGGTGCCCCAGGCCACTTCTCTCATATTGTCACTGACTATTTAAACGCAGAATATGGTAACCTATGGATTGGCCGAAATGGACCTGTTAAATGGCCACCTCGATCTCCCTATCTAACACCGTTAGATTATTTTGTTTGGGGTTGGATGAAGACAATAGTTTATTCTAAGCCTATCTACACGCAAGAGGAGTTAAAGAATCGAATCGTGGTGGCTGCTGATTATAATTTATAAAAGCTTACACACAAAAAAATTACAGGGTTAAACGTGATTGTTCTCCCCGAATGGGACGCTCCTGATCTTATTATCGAAAAATGGATAAGCCTATCTTATGTGGCATAAAAACATGGGTAGGCAACAAAAATCTGAATAAAATATCTTTTGTGGTTCTTCAGATAATTAAAAAAACTCAATTTCACCTAGCCCCCTTAAAGGGGTTATAACTCCATAGGGGTACATTTTAGGGCATACGTTTATTAGAAGTTTTATGTTTATTTTGTGCTAAAGAACGCTCCCTTAAAATAGTGCCGTGCAATTTTGAAACACCCTGTATATATATATATATATATATATATATATATATATATAAACAACTTAAAAATTGGTACAATTATTTATTATTGTTTTAAAGTGTATAATTTTAATTGTGAACTAGCATTCACTTTGTTTTATTTATTGAGTGGTTAAGTATGCAAATCGTCATATTTATTTGAACTTCTCATGTTTGTGTAAGATTGTAAACATATACGGGAAAAATAATGTTGTTATTTTAGTTATTGTAGTTTAGTGTCCTGATGAAGAAATTAAAACTAATTTCGAAAGCTTGACAATACAAATAAAAAGAATGTTAAACTGATTATTACAATAAAATAGAGCTTGTTTATGAAAGAATATAGAGATCTCATATAAAGAATGTCATTCAAAGCACATACGTTTCACAATTTATTTACTATGATTTCTATTAATATCAACTTATACTAAAGTAGTCTAGTACTGTCTAATTTAAAAGGAGAGACTTGAATGTCAGCTATTAGCAATTGAACATCCCGGAAGACGCGTACGAATACTAAAATGTTCAGGTCAGTCCAATCACGCGAACTCTATTCCTTATAGACGTTTTATTTTATTATAGATACTGAATACATGAAGTTTTATTAGTTTGGATTTTTATTGTAGTAATAATTTAGACACTAAATAGTGTTTTTACTATTTATACTTTTATATTCTAAGCGTCAGTGTCCAGATGGGACATAGCTGTTTTAGTTTAGAAACTTTCAGTCAAAATAGAATTAACCTTTTTTTCAAATATAAACGAACCGTTTATATTTATACAGTCTTTGTTGAACCTTTATTAAATATAGACGCCATGCTATTTTGTATGCAAAACTAATACAATGAATCAAATTCATGTATGGGGTAATTATTTATGAGAAGTGTCTCTGAAATTGGCGACTTGACAAGCCAACCTATTTTCGAGAATACATTCTCTCTTGATTAAATGTAATTGTGTTCTATATAATGGAAACCCAAATAAAATTTGTTTACATTAGACCAACACAGTATACACCAAACTTTTATACGACGCTTAGCTTATTTAAAAGCAACTTACGCTTACTATATATACACCGGGGTATTAGTAAACGAATTTTAGTCAGTGTATACGAAAGTTTTGAAATTCTGATGCAAGATCAAAGTGTTGGAATTTGGTTACAGAATTTTGGCAATAGATTCGCACAAATAATCAGTTTACAGGTTACGTCGTAAATTAAAGCTTCTGTATCGAATTAAGGTCATCTAATACCCTGGGTTACAAATAATTTAAGGGTCCTCGACGTTAAAAAAATGATAAAATGTCTGGTACCTGGTAGTTTGACGTAATAGACGACCAACTGAAGCAACCGTCCATTCTTCATCCCTAGTATCTCATAAAAGATTTTTTTATCCCTCTCGGTAGAATGCGACGAAAAACCACCACTGATATTTATTTTCTAAGAATACGCAGTACAAAAGAACAAATAAAAACAAACATACACTTATACCACATACATACATATATATTGCCGTGGAATGCCTTTTGGCTCAGGACCTCACCACTAGTTTTCAAAATTAATAATTTTCAAAAATGTAAAATTTTTACAAAAATTTTATTACCCGGATTCTGCTTCATCAAATTAATTTCTTCAGCAGCTTTTCTGGCTAGCTCAGCTGTGCTTCTTCTCGTATACCTAAATTTACTCTCATTCTCTTTACCGTCCACACACCATTCAAATAAAATCACAAAATAATACAACAATCATACAATATTTATTAACCACTATTTACAAATAATTATTCAAAGTTATTTACAGTTTGGTGCTCAAGTTACACCTCAATAAATGCTATCTTTGTAAAGTTCTTGTTTTTCAAAATGGAAATTTCTAACACATTTAATGCAACAGGAGTAAATGGGCCCCAAATAATACTTTATTTCTACTACACACTGGAGTGTGGTGAGCTCATGATAACCCAGTTTATTAATGTATGCTTTCCACTTTGCATACTATTACTACAAACCAAAAAAAAAACCCATGTACTCCTAACAATTAAATTTAAATTCATCAAGCACTTCAATAAGCTTTACGTACACCTTTTGTTTTATATTCAAAATACCATATTAATAGTCAGCTGTACGTATCCTTTTCAATACGTAAAATAACAAAAAATACCATCAAGGTTCACTCTCATACATCACAAATAATTTCAACAGTTTATAAAAACAGCAAATTCTAATGCGTTACCTCGAAAAACTTGAAGATTCCATCTCCGTTGACGATGTATTATGTTCTTGAACCCCTCGACCTAGTGGTTATGCGTGCGGTTCCACCAGATATTTAAAGATGCGCTTCATGCTACCCATCCAATATTAATTTCAATATCCAAATCCATGTATATTACACTTGTTTATTATCGCATTATTAATTTACGAGCTTGTTAAAGTATTCGTTGGACCTCAGTTAATTTAAATAAACTCGACACTATTCGCGTTTCTAACTATAAGGCCACAACAATCTAATACTGTACTATTAAATTTACAAATCTTTAATATTTACAAGCCTCGTCAGTAAATTTTTGTACGTCGTAAGCGATGCAAAATAAAAGAGAGCTCTATTAATTTTCCCAGCGTATTTATATCATAAAATCAGGCTCCTCTTGGCCACACTTTACGCGAAATACCTAATTGCAAAATAACATTTTCGCAAATTTTGTGTAACCGTTTTAAACTTCTAGAAATATTGCTCGTCAACCCGCTACATCCAACAAAACTATTCCATCCACCTGTCGCGTCCTCGTCTGTTCTAGAACTATCTATTTCGACCAATCATACATTTTAGTGACGTCTTATAACCCCGCCTGTAATATCTCTATTCCTGTCTTATGCATATTTGATGTCGCATTCTAACCTTGCTTGCGTTGTAGAAAATCGATATAGCTGCCCGCGTCTTTATAAACCCCACTTGGATCGAATACGTGCCTACTAAAATGCATGCTTCTATGTCCGTCTCATTCTGTAACATATTATTAATTGTGCACCCTTTCTGCTCTTTAAGAAGCTTTTGTTAGTGTTTATTGCGAAACCACCTACGGTTAAACAATATTTCTTCAAAGCTTGCCTGTTATCTTCACAAATAAGGGAAATGTGACCTCTCCAACGTGCAGCTGTGCTCAATTAATGATCGTTTAAAATAACATTTCTAGGAGTTTGTTTTCATGGTAATTTTATATAACCGACGTCTGTTTGTTTGTTAGAAAAGATTTTCGCCTTGGGATTATTGATTTTTTATGCTCTTATGCGTTTTCTGACGTTATAACCCGTTGAATTAAACTAAATTAAATTAATTAGTAATTTCTATTGGCTTGTAAACCTGTCCTCCCATGATCGATGATCTTTATATGAGGCCAGACGTAAAAATTTTACAGTTTCCTGTATGTATCTCTCAGATGGGTTTGCATGAGGATGTCTGATACTACAGAAAACAACCTTAACATTTTGTTGATCCCAATACGTCACAAATCTTTGGTTATTAAAGTACGTGGCATTATCTGCCAGCACACGTTTAAATTTTCCAATTTCTCTACAATATAACTCTAATTTTCTATTAGTCTCCACCGTACTACACTCTTTTGTTGGGTATAATTTAGTAAATTTCGAAAAAACGTCTATTATTATTAGTATATGTTGATGCCCTTTCCTACTTCTCACTAAGTTACTTAAGTAATCAATTGCAATTAAGTCCAATGGGTTTTCTACACGTATACTCTGTATCACATCCTGACTCGTGTGATTTTTATATTTACCCAATGTACATAGATGACACAATTTGATCACTGATTTTACAATGCTAATATCTTTGAAGGAGAAAAAGTTTTCCCTAAATATGAGCCAAAGCTTCCTAACCCCTATGTGTCCATATTTAACATGAAGGTCCTTCACAATTAACTCCGCTTGCACCCTATCTACTACATATAGCTCCAGATCTTGTACACTCTTACACATGCTATACTTTTTAAATCCAGGTTCAGTTTCTAACCGTCTTCTTATACGTAGTAGCTCTTCACTCTGCTTCTGATTCCTCAGTACTTCTTCGTATCCGTATATGGATTCATCCTGTCTCAAAATATTGATGGCAATCATAATGTCACAAGGCCTCTTATTCACATTATCTTAGCTTCTGCTGAATGCATCCGCTATAAAATTATTCTCTCCCTTTATATATTTTACCTCAAAATCAAATTCTTGCAGCAATATACCCCACCGATATACTCTATTGTTGGAGAATCTAGTATTCATCAGAGCACACAACGCTGACTGGTCCGTCTCAATGACAAAATGCCGACCTATGAGATAAAATTTGAGTTTACTCATGCCAAAAACCACTGCTGCCATCTCTTTTTCACTAATGGTGTAGTTCAGCTCATGCGGCTTCAGTGTCCGCGAAACAAATGATATAGGGACCTCCTCACCATCCTTAACCTGGTAAAGCTCTGCCGCTAAGGCACTATCCGACGCATGCGTCCTTAAAATAAACCCTATGTCAAATCTGGGATGTCTTAAAATGAGTTGTTCATGGAACTGCTCCAACAGGGTTAAGTATGCTGCCTCTTGGCTCTCCGACCACTTTCATTTGACTCCCTTTTTCAAAAGTTTGAACAGCGACCCTGCCTTCTCTGAAAATGCTGGTACAAACTTTTTATAAAAATTTAGAACTCCTAAAAATGCTCTTAATTTCCGGATATTGTTTGGTCTTGGATAGTTCAATATCTCGGATAATCTCCCTTTGTCTATACACATACCCTCATGATTCACTACATGTCCCAAAAATTTTACAGTTTTCGAAAAAAACCTCACACTTGTCAATATTCAATCTTAAACCTGCTAACTTCAGTTCTAATAAAAGTCTCTCTAAATGAGTGTAATGTTCCTTTTCAGTTTCGCTAAAAATTAAAATATCGTCTACATAGTGTATGCAAAATTTCTCATACGCTCCTAAAATTGCCTGCATGGCTTTAATTAATGCTGCACTCGATGTGGACAAACCATATGGTACTACTTTAAAGTTGTATACTCTCGCTTCTACGGAAAACCCCGTATATCTTCTAAACTCTTTGTGTAATAGAATTACCCAGAAAGAATTCCTTAAATCTAACTTGCTGAATATAAATTTGCCACTAAATCTAGTCAAAAGTGTGTCCATGGACGGTGGACAATGGAATTGTGGTTTCGTCCTCCGATTTATCTTCATAGCGTCCAGACATAAACGAATACTGTTATCCTTTTTCTTAACCACAACTAATGGATTTATAAAATGCGTATTCGAAAACTCGATTATGCCATCATTTAACATTCTAGTCAACTCCTGATTCACTTGCTCCCTATATGCTGCCGGTATTGGATATACTTTTGCATTAAACGATTCAGAATTGTCTACCTCTAAAACATGCTCATAATTTAACGCTGTGCTTGCCTCTACCCCTACTAACTCTAAATGTTTTTGTAATAATTCTTGTACCTCCCCTAACTTTTCTTCCGGGCACTTAATGGCGTCGATCTCTTATACTTCTTCCTCATCTCTCTCTATACTATTAATACATAACCCCAAGTCTTCTTCTGTGACATCATACCTTGCTTTCCAGGGCAATATCCTATCCCCAATCCTAACTATTTTCCTCTCCATATCAATTACAACCCCTAACTTCATCATACAATCGACCCCTAATATCCCTTTAAACTTTAACCCAGGTACAATTATAAATTCTTGTTCACAGCTTACTGAACCTAACTCTACTTTTAAAATAACCACGCTATTCACAACAGCAAATCGCTTTTTATTTGGCGCAAACAGGTGACCTCTTTTTATTGGCATTATCCTGTCACACACTTTATCTTTAATTTTATTAACGAATTCCTCTGATACTAAACTCGCTTCAGCTCCTGAATCTAATAATGCTCCTAAATTTTTCTCAAAAATTTTCATCTCAATTATGGGCAAACAAAATTTTTCTATAATTTTTGGCTCAACTTCTTCCTCTATTTTTAAAAATTCCTTAGGATGTTCCTACTTGTACACAGTGATGTCTAGTGGTTTGTCCTGCTCTAAAAATTCTGTCCAGGTCTGGTATCCCTACTCGGTCCTGGTCTTGCTACTACTTCTGCATATGTCCTCGGCGTCTCAACTCTGTCCGTGTTGTTAGCTTCCCTGCTTGTTGTAGATGTCCCCCTCATGTCCGGTGAACTGTTCTGTTTCGTTGGTCCCGGTCTAGGTGCAGGTCCCCTACCTACACTGTTACCCCTGAAAAACGTCCGTCGAGGTTCCCAATATTGTCTCTGGTATGAAAAATTATTCTCCCGTCTTGCCTAGTTGTCCCGTCGTTCAAATCTTACTGCATTGACTCGTCTTTCCCTACTTTCTCTAGGTCGTCCACTGTTAACGTCATCGTACCTTTGCAGGTACTCCAGAAACATCTCCCTGTCCACAATATTCTGCAACGCTACATGTTGCCTCACCTCTACCTCAAAGTGTCGTGATAAGTATTTAATTATTTGTCTGTCCGTCAGTGGTGGATAAAGTTGTTTAGCTATGCTATACTTTCGTATAGCATATTGCTTCCTACTTCCTGAAAATTCCCCTTTAAATTTCCCTGTGATCAGATCGTCTCGTACCTGGTCCTGTCTGTGGTCACCCAGTAATGTTTCAAAAACCTGTCCTCAAAGTCCGTGTAAGTGGCTATTTCTTGTCCAATTAAGTTCTACCAAGCTTCTGCATGATCTTTTAGTAAAGCTTTCACAACATTCAATTTCGCTTGTTCGTCATATAAATTGTTTAATAAAACCTCTAACGTTATTAATGAATATTTGCGGGTTTACCCTACTATCCCCATAAAATTTCATTTGTTGCTCCAATGACACATTACCTGTTACAAATCTTGGACAATCCCCCATTAAATTTGCTACATTTTGTTTAAAACCGGTCACCTCTCTCTCGACCCTACCTAACTGATCCTTACACGAGTCCGTTACTTCAGTCATTTTTGCATTAATCTCGT
Source organism: Platerodrilus igneus (assembly GCA_036346225.1). Classification (NCBI taxonomy): domain Eukaryota; kingdom Metazoa; phylum Arthropoda; class Insecta; order Coleoptera; family Lycidae; genus Platerodrilus; species Platerodrilus igneus. The sequence continues at coordinate 6,027,231 of JARFIW010000131.1, read as the reverse complement.
CCTTACAAAAAATTCTTACATCTGTCTTTAATTGTCCCATTTCCTGATTTAAACCTCTAATATCACGCTCATTTTTATCTATCCTATTTTCAACTTCCCCCATTTTTACGGTCAAGCTATTTTTGAATTCAGAAACTTCTTTATCCGTCTTATCTATTTTGTCACTTAGGGTTTCCCTAACTCCTGTTAATGTTTCATTCATCTTTTCAAATTTCCTATTTGAATCTTCTCTAACCCCGCTTAATGTCTCATTCATTCTCTCTAGCATTCTCAATATCATCTCGTTTCCTTGACCCCCTGATTCCGTCCTAGACTGATCCCTACTACCTCCAGATTCCTCCATTTTTGAATTTTCATCACACAAGGCACTATCGGCACTTCCAATTTCCACTCCTTGACTCCTTAACCACTCCTTTCTCTGCATACGTTCAAATCACTCCAACACACTCTCAAAAATATTCTTAAAATTATTTACAACAGACTCTCTCTCTCAGATCGCCAGTTTCCTGGAATAAAATTGCTAAAATTCTATTTGGAGCTCTTGCCTCACGTTCGGGTCGCCATAAATTGCCGTGGAATGCCTTTTGGCTTAGGACCTCACCACTAGTTTTCAAAATGAATAATTTCCAAAAATATAAAATTTTTACAAAAATTTCGTTACCCGGATTCTGCTTCATCAAATTAATTTCTTCAGTCATGTCTGGTACCTGGTAGTTTGACGTAATAGACGACGAACTGAAGCAACCGTCTTTTCTTCATCCCTAGTATCTCATAAAAGATTTTTTTATGCCTCTCGATAGAATGCGACGAAAAACCACCACTGATATTTATTTTCTAAGAATACGCAGTACAAAAGAACAAATAAAAACAAACATACACTTATACCACATACATACATATATATTGCCGTGAAACGTCTTTTGACTCAGGACCTCACCACTAGTTTTCAAAATTAATAATTTTCAAAAATATAAAATTTTTACAAAAATTTTATTACCCGGATTCTGCTTCATCAAATTAATTTCTTCAGCAGCTTTCCTGGCTAGCTCAGCTGTGCTTCTTCTCGTATACCTAAATTTACTCTCATTCTCTTTACCGTTTACACACCATTCAATAAAATCACAAAATAATACAACAATCATACAATATTTATTAACCACTATTTACAAATAATTATTCAAAGTTATTTACAGTTTGGTGCTCAAATTACACCTCAATAAATGCTATCTTTGTAAAGTTCTTGTTTTTCAAATTGGAATTTTCTAACACATTTAATGCAACAGGAGTAAATGGGCCCCAAATAATACCTTATCTTTATTTCTACTACACACTGGAGTATGGTGACCTCATGATAACCCAGTTTATTAATGTATGCTTTCCACTTTGTATACTATTACTACAAACCAAAAAAAAAACCATGTACTCTTAGCAGTTAAATTTAAATTCATCAAGCAATTGAATAAGTTTTACGTACACCTGTTGTTTTATATTCAAAATACCATATTAATAGTCAGCTATACGTATCCTTTTCAATACGTAAAATAACGAAAAATACCATCAAAGTTCACTCTCACACATCATAAATAATTTCAACAGTTTATAAAAAAACGGCAAATTCTAATGCGTTACCTGGAAAAACTTGAAGATTCCATCTCCGTTGACGATGTATTATGTTCCTGAACCCCTCGGCCTAGTGGTTATGCGTGCGGCTCCACCAGATGTTTAAAGATGAACACCATCTAAGCTGCGCTTCCTGCTACCCATCCAATATCAATTTCAATATCCAAATCCATGTATATTACACTTGTTTATTATCGCATTATTAATTTACGAGCTTGTTAAAGTATTCGTTGGACCTCAGTTAATTTAAATAAACTCGACACTATTCGCGTTTCTAACTATAAGGCCGCAACAATCTAATACTGTACTATTAAATTTACAAATTTTTAATACTTACAAGCCTTGTCAGTAGATTTTTGTACGTCGTAAGCGATGCAAAATAAAAGAGAGCTTTATTAATTTTTCTAGCGTATTTATATCATAAAATCAGGCCTCTCTTGGCCACACTTTACGCGAAATACCTAATTGCAAAATAACATTTCCGCAAATTTTGTGTAACCGTTTTAAACTTCTAGAAATATTGCGCGTCAACCCGCTACATACAACAAAACTATCCCATCCACCTGTCGCGGGCTCGTCTATTCTAAAACTATCTATTTCGACCAATCATACATTTCAGTGACGTCTTATAACCCCGCCTGTAATATCTCTATTCCTGCCTTATGCATATTTGATGTCGCATTCTAGCCTTGCTTGCGTTGTTGAAAATCGATATAGCTGCCCGCGTCTTTATGAACCCGACGTGAATCGAATACGTGATTACTAAAATTCATGCTTCTATGCCCGTCTTATTTTGTAACATATTATTAATTGTGCATCCTTTCTGCTCTTTAAGAAGCTCTTGTTAGTGTTTATTACGAAACCACCGACGGTTAAACAATATTTCCTCAAAGCTCGCCTGTTATCGTCACAAATAAGGGGAAGGTGACCTTTCCAACGTGCAGCTGTGCTCAATTAATGATCGTTTAAAATAACATTTCTAGGAGTTTGTTTTCGTGGTAATTTTATATAACCGACGTCTGTTTGTTTGTTAGGAAAGCTTTTCGCCTTGAGATTATTGATTTTTATGCTCTTATGCGTTTTATGACGTTATAACCCGTTGAATTAAACTAAATTAAATTAATTAATAATTTTTATTGGCTTATAAACCTGATTTTCTTTATGAACCTATTAACTTTTAATACCTAATTATAAAATTATGTCAATACTTGTTAATTTAAATTAAATAAATTAAATAAATTTTGCACGTATATAAATGGTTCCTTTCTCTATACAGAGTGTTAGGAAATTGCTTTGTTGACCCCTAAATTTAACCCTTTACATCCACTACAATATATATATTGCTGTGATAAGGGGTTGTTTAGGGGTGTATTGTATAGCAAGGGTCGTGCAGTAGCCATAAATTACGATAGGAAGCAGAAAACTGCATTTGTTTAACTGAAAATTAAGTAATTTGTATATTATATAAATAGTACGCATTTAACACCCTGTATATAGAGCATAATTAGTTTTAAGCGACGTAAATAAACACATCTTACAACAATAGGACGCATATTTAGCATAGAAATAGGTAACTCATACATTAGGTAAGTGACAAGTATTCAACACTCGGTATATAGAGCTACATTAAATTTAAGCAATGCAAATAACAATATCTTTCAGTAAAAGTGCGCGGTAAGGATAATACATGTAATTAAACACGCATTGAAAAGGGTTCTAATTAGTTATAATTTAATACGGAGATAAGAGATAAAACTTAACGAAACTTTGTGTAAGTGCGTAGAAACAATCAACATTTTTGATAAGAAAATGCAGTTCAAAAGCGCATAAAATAAACATACACGAAAATCGAAATTGAAATTACATCATGTATTTTTGTATAATATGGAAAACGCGATATCTAAACAAAACAACGTATGGTTTAAATAACGAGGCATCTGTAGCAAACAACCATTACCCGGTAGCGACAAACTTGTTGAAAGTCTAACCCATATACAAGTGGGATGAGCCTATTTTAACAAGGAACAATGATAAGAGAGTTTAGTTCTAATTAAGCAGGGCAAAGCTGCGCTACTCTGAATAAGTGATACAAATATGAAGATTTCTTTTGCCGATTAACGGCTTCAAATGTGTTGATGACAGTAATTCAAATTTTGGTTGATACAATAATTCAAATGTGTTGATGATAATAATTCCGAATTGGTTCATAATAAATCCTAATGGATGGTATAATAATTTAAATGCATGAATACTTTGAATCTTTGTGAAAATAATCCTAATTGATGGTATAATATTTCAAATGAGTGGATAGATATTATAGTTGATGATAATTCGAATATGGGGATATTTTAAATAGATTAATGTAATATTTCAAAGCAGCGTCGACGATTTTGGTACAATTTTGAGTTGTGAGATTCAATGCAAATAAAACAAAAAAGCACGAAGCAATTTATGGAAACCAAGGGGTTCAACTAAGCAGAGCAGGTCAGATCTAATTAGTTTTAAGAGCTTTTTTTTATTTAAATTTGAATATTGAATTTACTTAATGTATGAAAGTGTAACAAAGTCAGCAACAAACTTTGCATACGTTAAAAATACGTAATATGATAAAGGGATCTGAACGTTCGAGGTTTCTTTGATAAGAAGGGTAGTTTTTGGTGACTTTAGATTGATTGCAAAGCATGTAAATTTTCAATAAATAAGACTTATGATATTGATTGATTAAAGGGTGTATTTAATAATTTTCAACACTTGTAAATAATATTTCTTTCATTATATGGAATTAATTGACTTTATTTTATAATTCAAATAAAGAGGTAATCATGAATGGGTGGAGAAGAAAAAAATTGATCATCGTAACGTTGTGCAGTCTGTGTAGAATAATAAAAACTAGCCGTGGCTGAATAATAAAATTAGTGAAAATTAAATTTGATTAGATAACACAGAGAGGTGGAGTTAAGTAGGAAAACGTCCATTGACACCGAGTACGGCGTCATCATATCAATATATATATATATATATATATATATATATATATAATCTGTAAACAAACTCTTATGAAAATAATAAGAGCTTATTGACGAATACAAATCGGGCTAATAGTTGTATAGCCATTAACAAAACAATAGCTTTATTACTTCACAGGGGAGGAAATATCCACTAACCGGCCGGTTTTAGCTTCCTTAAACATCTTCAGAGCGAATTAATTTCCAACCCTATGAAGAAATTGAAGCTATTATACTGATATAATTTCGAAGCAATCTCTGTACTATGGTAAAAGTAAGTAAATAATACCGCCATTAGGTGGTAAAACACCAACACTACTAAACGTGGAAGTACAAAAATTGAATCGAAACTACATCGTCTTTCTATAGATGGCTATACAAGTATGTCTGGCCTTTGAGATTTGCGGATTTACTTTTGCCACTTTATTATATTAGATTTTGCAGATACGAGATTAGTGATGTTTCCAAAGAAAGTAAGATCAAACTGCGAAAATTTTAAGACCAGTAGTGTGCTGAGTCATTCAAAAATATTAACTAAATTATATATAAAAGAATACAGAATAAAACGGAGCAGATATTAGCAGATAATCAGTTTTTCTTTAAATAGAACAGTGGTACTTGATAGAGAAACAATCTCAACACTAGGATTAACATTACAAAGAAAGATAAGAATAGGCAAACCGGTATAATGCTTTATAGTTATGATTACAAATTTTGAGAATGTAAATTCAAATATTCTGATTAAGACTTTAAATAAAGTAGAATAAATTACAAAACGGGCTGGTAATTTATAATTTATATAGAAAATAAACTACAGTAGTAGATGTAGATAATGAGTGAAAAATTTAAAATCTTTAAGAAGATAACACATGGTTGAACTTTGACGCCAATCTTATTCAGCTTGTACATATATGGAACAAGCAATAAATAAGACCAAAGAAACAAAAAAGACACGTGTCGTAATTTGAAGATAAAAAATTCAATTGCTGATGTATATAAATGATATATTTATATTACAATAATTTGAATAAAAATTTTAGATAAAGATTAAGATATGAAAATAAAGAAAACTAATTAGATGCTCTAAAAAAGATACCGATAGAACGATGATAGCATAGCTATGGTCAGAACGATTGGAAGAAATACTGCTATTGCTATTTCAAAATTTGGATTACAAATAACAATGAAAGTAAAAAGAATATAAAAAGTAGAATAGCTCAAGGAAGAAAAGAGCTTGAGGTGAAACACGCGATACTAGTCTAAGATAGCTTTGACACTTAGAAAAAGCTTATTGAAAACCTATGTTTGAAGAGTTAGCATATGTGTGCGAACATATGCACATTAGGCAAAGACGAAATTGATAGGATAGAAGCACTTCACTCGCTGTGATATAAAACAATGCTTAAGATCAGCTGAACAAATTAATTTAGGAACGATATGGATATTAAAAATATGTTAAAGACCTAGAAGTATTACAAACGCAATTAAAAGATGACGCGACAGGATGATAGGTAGTATAGTATGTATAGAAAATGAAAATCCCAGGTATATAGATTAGATTAAAAAAGGCGTAAGTAACGATAGTTACAGGGCACTTAAGAGTTAGTTCAGAATAAGAAACTGTAGAGAGCAGTGTCGAACCAACATTGAGGTTCTGACTAAGAGAGAGAAGAAGAGGGGGAGAAAGGGGCGGCAGGAAGACGGAAGGCAAGGAGGCAGAAAGAAATAGAGACAGGAGGGAGGACACAGAGGTAGTGAGGCAAAGAGGCAGAAATTCAGAGAGGAAAGGAGAAAGCGAGAGGGAAAGTGGGAGAGAAGAGCTTTGGTTAAATCCGAAACAGTTTACGAGACGGCAATGCTTAACACGAAAAGAACTCTCATCCTATATACACATGCGTAAAAGGAAAAGGCTTTACACGCAAGGGCATAAACTGGTGGGACTTTATAATTTTGTTCACTCCTAGGTACTTTATCTTTAAGGGCCCCCTTATAATATGTATAAAAAACATAAATATCGCAGAACGCCATTACAGTAATTTATATTACAAATGCCATATAAAGTATTTTATAAACACGCGACTGGAATTTATAGAACGAGTTGAAAGTGAGCTCTGTTAGTATAGGGTATGAATAATACACAAGATTTTTATCTACGCTCCTAATAGCTCCTTTTATTAAAATAATTTTTAAAGTTAAAAATAATATCAACTCCCAAAGAATCGTTCTTTTCATTGTAAATCTTAATCTCGTTTTAGAATTTATAACGCTGATACTACACTTATTTATGCTGTAAATACAAACGGAAGTTTTCATGTTAAAACCATTCAAACTGCTAGATGAGGGTAAAGGTGTATTTTCATTACTTGAGAATTTAAAAATCTGTTTTTGCAATTAGTATTCAACAAAAAATAACAAGTTTCTTAACGCTTGGAATCAGTTGTACTATTAACTCGAAGTGGTTAAATAATAGAAGTGTGGGTGTATTTTCATGAAATACCTACAATAAAAATTGTATAACCCTACAGTACGCTATACTACCTTATATTTGATTTTCCAATATTCCACCCAAAGGTGCTACATTGGCCAGGAGCGAGTTTTTTACTTGGAAAATTTTTTATTTTGCCGAACCCTTGCTGTTCCAAGCAAGGTAGGGATCTTTAACGTGCGTGACAACACTCACACACGGTACCTCCATTTAACCTCTCATCCGAACGGGGACGTATTTTTAAGAAAAATGCTCCCTTAATATTTTTCAAACAGTTCGTGTCGGGAATCATACTCGGGACCGTGGAATCAGCAGTCATACACGAACCTGTTTGATCCACGGAGTCGTCGCGCTCTACTACCCCTATAATTGACTTTTCAATCCTCTACCCGAAGGTACTACATTGACCAAGAAATTAGTTTCCTTTTTGCCTGGACATTTTGAATTTTACCTAACCCTTGCTATTCCAAGCAATGTAACAATCTCTTACGTGCGTGACAAAACACACACACACACGGTGGTACGCACGCACGAACGCAAGCACGCACGCACGCAAGCACGTACACGCAGACGCACACGGACAAGCACACGCACGAACGCACACAAACACTGGCGTACACGCACACACACACATACACATACACATATACACACGCACACGGGACCTACATTTTATCCCTCATCTGAACGATAGTGTATTTTTGTGAAAAATACTCGCCTAACATTTTTTAAACAGTGCGTGGCAAGAATGGAACCCAAGACCTTGAGATCAGCAGTCATTTTCACCCCTTAAGCTCGTGATGCATGTATTTCCTAACATATAGAACATTTTCAAGATCATGTAGAATGATACTAAAGAAAAAGCTTCCTTCGCAACTTGCACGATAAACGACAAACAATTTGAAAGTTTACACACACACGCACGTACGCACGCACGCACGCACGTACACACACATATACACACATACACACACACACACACGCACACATACACACACACACATTTACAATAATATTATCATCTCTTTACCTCGGAGATGCACGAATTTCCTAGTATACAAGAAATTTGCAAATTTGCAAAGTTATGTAGATTGATACAGATAAAAAAATTCACTCGCAACTTGCTCATATGAGTTAGTAACCTTTGAAATTTTTTGCCGATCACCGCACAAGTTGCATGTGATTTTTTTTTGCCTCATTGTAGATGACTTTGCAAATAACCAGTATATTAGGCAATTCGTGCATCCTGGAGTATAAAGAATGAGAATAATTTTTTGTAAACGTGTGTGTGTGCGCGCGCGCGCCCGCGCGCCTGTAGGTATACTTTGAATTGTTTTTGTCGAATACGGCGCAAGTTGTGAATGAATTTTTTTTCATCAGTATCATTCCACATGACTTTGCAAATTATCGGTATATTAGGAAATTCGTGCAGCCCGAGCTTAAGCAACGAAGGTAATTTTTTTGTAAACAGTAGTGTAAATTTTGAAATTTTATTGGGTTATTATTGCACAAGTTGCCAGTGAATTTTTTTCAGAGTATCATTCTACATAACCTTGCAAATATCCTGAATATTAGGAAATTTGAGCATCCTCTAGCTTAAGAGATGAAAATAATTCTTTGTAAACGTTGACGAGTGTAATCTTTGGAATTTTTTGCCAACTATCGCGCAAGTTGCAAGTAAATCTTTTTCATCAGTATCAATCTACATGATCTTGCAAGTTTCGGGTATATTTGGGAAATTCGTGCTTCCCCAAGCTTAAGAGATGAAAGAGATTTGTTTGTAAACGCGTGTGTAAACTTTGAAAATTTGGGTATTATTGCACAAGTTGCGAGTGAATTTTGTATACAGTATCATTCTACATAACCTTGCAAATATCGTGAATATTAGAAAATTTGTACATCCCCTAGCTTAAGGGATGAAAAGGGTTTTTTTGTAAACTTTCACGAGTGTAATCTTTGGAATTTTTCCTAACTATTGCGCAAGTTGCGAGTAAATTTTTTTCATCAGTATTAATCTACATGACCTTGCAAATTTCGGGTATATTTGGGAAATTCGTGCATCCCCAAACTTAAGAGATGAAAGAAATTTTTTTGTAAACGCGTGTGTAAATTTTGAAATTTTTTTGGGTTATTATTGCACAAGTTGTGAGTGAATTTTTTTCAGAGTATCATTCTACATAACCTTGCAAATATCCTGAATATTAGGAAATTTGTGCATCCTCTAGCTTAAGAGATGAAAATAATTTTTTTGTAAACGTTGACGAGTGTAATCTTTGGAATTTTTTGCCAACTATCGCGCAAGTTGCGAGTAAATTTTTTTCATCAGTATCAATCTACATGACCTTGCAAATTTCGGGTATATTTGGGAAATTCGTGCATCCCCAAGCTTAAGAGATGAAAGAGATTTTTTTTGTAAACGCGTGTGTAAACTTTGAAAATTTTTTGGTTATTATTGCAAAAGTTGAGAGTGAATTTTGTTTACAGTATCATTCTACATGACCTTGCAAATATCCTGAATATTAAGAAATTTGTGCATCCTCTAGCTTAAGGGATGAAAATAATTTTTTTGTAAACGTCGACGAGTGTAATATTTGGAATTTTTTGCCAACTATCGCGCAAGTTGCGAGTAAATTTTTTTCATCAATATCAATCTACATGACGTTGCAAATTTCGGGTATATTTGAAAAATTCGTGCATCCCCAAACTTAAGAGATGAAAGAGATTTTTTTTTTGTAAACGCGTGTTTAAACTTTGAAATTTTTTTCGGTTATTATTGCACAAGTTATGAGTGAATTTTTTTCAGAGTATCATTCTACATAACCTTGCAAATATCCTGAATATTAGGAAATTTGTGCATCCTCTAGCTTAAGAGATGAAAATAATTTTTTTGTAAACGTTGACGAGTGTAATCTTTGGAATTTTTTGCCAACTATCGCGCAAGTTGCGAGAAAATTTTTTTCATCAGTATCAATCTACATGACCTTGCAAATTTTGGGTATATTTGGGAAATTCGTGCATCCCCAAACGTAAGGGATGAAAGAGATTTTTTTTTGTAAACGCATGTGTAAACTTTGAAATTTTTTCGGTTATTATTGCACAAGTTGCGAGTGAATTTTTTTATCAGTATCATTGTAGATGACCTTGCAAATATCCTGAATATTAAGAAATTTGTGCATCCTCTAGCTTAAGGGATGAAAATAATTTTTTTGTAAACGTCGACGAGTGTAATATTTGGAATTTTTTGCCAACTATCGCGCAAGTTGCGAGTAAATTTTTTTCATCAATATCAATCTACATGACGTTGCAAATTTCGGGTATATTTGAGAAATTCGTGCATCCCCAAACTTAAGAGATGAAAGAGATTTTTTTTTGTAAACGCGTGTTTAAACTTTGAAATTTTTTTCGGTTATTATTGCACAAGTTATGAGTGAATTTTTTTCAGAGTATCATTCTACATAACCTTGCAAATATCCTGAATATTAGGAAATTTGTGCATCCTCTAGCTTAAGAGATGAAAATAATTTTTTTGTAAACGTTGACGAGTGTAATCTTTGGAATTTTTTGCCAACTATCGCGCAAGTTGCGAGAAAATTTTTTTCATCAGTATCAATCTACATGACCTTGCAAATTTTGGGTATATTTGGGAAATTCGTGCATCCCCAAACGTAAGAGATGAAAGAGATTTTTTTTTGTAAACGCATGTGTAAACTTTGAAATTTTTTTCGGTTATTATTGCACAAGTTGCGAGTAAATTTTTTTTAGAGTATCATTCTACATGACCTTGCAAATATCCTGAATATTAAGAAATTTGTGCATCCTCTAGCTTAAGGGATGAAAATAATCTTTTTGTAAACGTTGACGAGTGTAATCTTTGGTATTTTTTGCCAACTATCGCGCAAGTTGCGAGTAAATTTTTTTCATCAGTATCAATCTACATGACCTTGCAAATTTTGGGTATATTTGGGAAATTCGTGCATCCCCAAACGTAAGAGATGAAAGAGATTTTTTTTTTGTAAACGCGTGTTTAAACTTTGAAATTTTTTTCGGTTATTATTGCACAAGTTGCGAGTGAATTTTTTTAGAGTATCATTCTACATGACCTTGCAAATATCCTGAATATAAAAAAATTGTGCATTTTCTAGCTTAAGGGATGAAAATAATTTTTTTGTAAACGTTGACGAGTGTAATCTTTGGAATTTTTAGCCAACTACCGCGCAAGTTGCGAGTAAATTTTTTCATCAGTATCAATCTACATGACCTTGCAAATTTTGGGTATATTTGGGAAATTCGTGCATCTCCAAACTTAAGAGATGAAAGAGATTTTTTTTGTAAACGCGTGTGTAAACTTTGAAATTTTTTTGGGTTATTATTGCACAAGTTGCGAGTGAATTTTTTTCAGAGTATCATTCTACATGACCTTGCAAATATCCTGAATATTAAGAAATTTGTGCATCCTCTAGCTTAAAGGATGAAAATAATTTTGTTGTAAACGTTGACGAGTGTAATCTTTGGAATTTTTTGCCAACTATCGCGCAAGTTGCGAGTAAATTTTTTTCATCGGTATCAATCTACATGACCTTGCAAATTTCGGGTATATTTGGGAAATTCGTGCATCCCCAAGCTTAAGAGATGAAAGAGATATTTTTTGTAAACGCGTGTGTAAACTTTGAAATTTTTGGTTATTATTGCAAAAGTTGAGAGTGAATTTTGTTTACAGTATCATTCTACATGACCTTGCAAATATCCTGAATATTAGGAAATTTGTGCATCCTCTAGCTTAAGACATGAAAAGGATTTTTGTAAACTTTGACGAGTGTAATCGTTTGGATTTTTGCCAACTATTGCGCAAGTTGCGAGTAAATGTTTTCATCAGTATTAATCTACATCACCTTGCAAATTTCAGGTATATTTGGAGTTCGTGCATCCCCAAACTTAAGAGATGAAAGAGATTTTTTGTAAACGCGTGTGTAAACTTTGAAATTTTTTGGGTTATTATTGCACAAGTTGCGAGTGAATTTTTTTCAGAGTATCATTCTACATGAACCTTGCAAATATCCTGAATATTAGGAAATTTGTCATCCCCTAGCTTAAGCGATAAAAAGTTTTTGTAAACGTTGACGAGTGTAATCTTTGGAATTTTTGCCAACTATCGCGCAAGTTGCGAGTAAATCTTTTTATCAGTATCAATCTACATGACCTTGCAAATTTTGGGTATATTTGGAAAATTTGTGCATCCCCAAGCATAAGAGATGAAACGAGATTTTTCTTTGTAAACGCGTGTAAACTTTGAAATTTTTCGGTTATTATATGCACAAGTTTGCGAAGGTAAGAAATTTTTCACAGTATCAATTCTACATGATCTTGTAAATATCAGTTGGATATTAGGAAATTTGTGCATCCCATAGCTTAAATGGTGTGAAACCCATAATTTTTTGTAAACGGTGGAATATTGAGAACGATGGCCGCAAGTGTAGCGGCGCTTACTTATCATTATACTGCCAAACAACGCACTTTAAACAGCTAAGAATTACTACTTTCCTTCGCTAGTTTAGCCTTCAAAATGCACTGGGATTCAAATTCAACGTGCAGTATCAAGGATAGTAATCAGACTAGTGAAACCTTGCCCTAGTCAATACACAAGTAAGAGAATTATTGAAATGTTTTAAGCAATGTTAATGCGACTGGCAGTGTAAACGTTGGTTACTGCAGAATTGGAGATAATATGTGAAGGCTCAGGCATGACATTGCTCAAGAGACGACAAGTGAAACTAAGTCACGCGCGGGACTAATTTAACAATTCGTGTCGTGGGTCAGTTTTCTTTGAACGCAATTAACACTCTTTAATAGTTTTGAAGGATTTGTGGCGCGTGACAATATAGGTTTTGTTATAACCGGAACGATCCTATTTTATTTTATATAGGACGGATTAGATACTTCGAAAATTGATAATTCGTGGAGAGCCGCCGAAGTAATATAGTGTAAACCCCGACCCAACAAACACTGACTTATTAAATACGGAATTAGTTTTACGTTTAGGTTTAATGTTTTAGCTAGTAGTGAGTTTCGAGTGAGCTTAGATTGTTTTATAAAGGTAGTCGTGATTAGTGACTCATCCAATTAGAATTTATTAGTGGGATGAACATATTATTTTTGTGATCGTATCCAGATTCAGTTTTCCGCACATATCACCGACTTCATTGCTGAATTAAAAAGAGCCGCTTGCTGATGTCGCTATCCTGGAACTTCGACGCACCAACCAAAAACATCAGGGGAACCGCGGGCTGAATTCCTGTTGTAGCTATACCAGTAAACTGTGAGTAATTTGTTTTATTTAAATACAAACTGTTTATACATTGTTCGGCGTTACTTCTTGTAGCATATGAAATGAAATTTTAAAGTTACGCCACGATTGAATTTCAATTATCTAGTTAGTAGTGTATAATTCGATTAGCGCAAAGATCCTCTAGGGCATAAGTTAAGAATTTTCTCGATGTCAATATATATATATTCTAATAATCTAAGCAAAGACGATGTCCACTACCATTCCCCTATTCGGAAAACAAGCCTATGTTCAAAATAGCGGAACCGTGACGTTCACTGATTCGCTACGACACTCCTCTCTATTCATGATTACTCATGCATTAAGTTATCGCTCTATATAAACCACCACGTTCGCTACTTTCACCAGTTACTTCGCCACCAAACACCTTTTGGCTATAAATGGGCTAGTGGGTTTGCTAGTTCAGGAGTAACTCTTCTCTTTACACTTTAACTTGTCTATTAAATATTATCATTCTTATCTTAAAAATAATAATAATAATAATTTTTATTTTATTGTCCAGATAAAGCGCTTTAAAAAAGTGGGCGAAACGTCGATCTTAATTTATAAAATGACACGGTCCCAACTCGGAACCATAGATAATTATAATATTAGAACAAATAGTCGAGAAGCAATTAAGGGAGTATATTGAGAAAAATGGTATCCTTCCTATAAAACAATCTGGGTTTAGAAAGGGTCACAGTACTGAAACAGAGTTAACTACTCTTGTAGATGATATAGTTAAAGCTGCAGATGGTGACATATTTACTATAGTGGTATATACTGACAATTCAAAGGCATTCGATACCTTGAACCATGACATGCTTATTGCAATTTTTAAATTTATTGGTTTGGATGGAACAGCCTTAAAGTTCTTTGTTGATTATCTTAAGTACCGGACCCAAAAAGTTAAGATAGGTAATGGCATATTTCATGCCATAGATTAATGGTACCCCAGGGTCAATTAGGTCCTTTATTGTATGCTGTTTATACGTCTCGTTTTAATACTGTTTTAAAATATTGTTCTTACCATCACTACGCTACAACGCACTTTACTTTCGATTCCCATTAGAGACTGCGACGTGCCGATCGTTAAAAGTTAAAACTCTTATCAATTCATTTGTGTTGGGTATATTTGGGAAATTCGTGCATCCCCAAGCTTAAGAGATGAAAGAGATATTTTTTGTAAACGCGTGTGTAAACTTTGAAATTTTTTGGTTATTATTGCAAAAGTTGAGAGTGAATTTTGTTTACAGTATCATTCTACATGACCTTGCAAATATCCTGAATATTAGGAAATTTGTGCATCCTCTAGCTTAAGACATGAAAAGGATTTTTTTGTAAACTTTGACGAGTGTAATCGTTGGTTTTTTTTGCCAACTATTGCGCAAGTTGCGAGTAAATGTTTTTCATCAGTATTAATCTACATCACCTTGCAAATTTCAGGTATATTTGGTAGTTCGTGCATCCCCAAACTTAAGAGATGAAAGAGATTTTTTTGTAAACGCGTGTGTAAACTTTGAAATTTTTTTGGGTTATTATTGCACAAGTTGCGAGTGAATTTTTTTCAGAGTATCATTCTACATGACCTTGCAAATATCCTGAATATTAGGAAATTTGTGCATCCCCTAGCTTAAGCGATAAAAATAATTTTTTGTAAACGTTGACGAGTGTAATCTTTGGAATTTTTTGCCAACTATCGCGCAAGTTGCGAGTAAATCTTTTTTATCAGTATCAATCTACATGACCTTGCAAATTTTGGGTATATTTGGAAAATTCGTGCATCCCCAAGCATAAGAGATGAAAGAGATTTTTCTTGTAAACGCGCGTGTAAACTTTGAAATTTTTTTCGGTTATTATTGCACAAGTTGCGAGTGAATTTTTTTCACAGTATCATTCTACATGATCTTGTAAATATCTTGGATATTAGGAAATTTGTGCATCCCATAGCTTAAAGGGTGAAAATAATTTTTTTGTAAACGGTGGAATATTGAGAACGTGGCCGCAAGTGTAGCGGCGCTTACTTACATTATACTGCCAAACACGCACTAAACGCTAAGAAACTACTTTCCTGCTATTTAGACCTAAAAGCACTTGTATTCAAATTCAACGTGCAATCAAGATAGTAATCAGACAGAAACTGCCCTAGCAAACACAAGTAAGAGAATTATTGAATGCTCTTTAAGCGACATGTTAATGCCTGCATTAAACGCGCTTATGCAGAATTGGAGGTTATATATGAACACAGGCATGACATTCCTAGAACCACCAAGATAATAATATGTAACGCCCTGATACTGTCGCAATTTGTGTACTGCTCCTCTGTACATGACCAGAATCGTCTAGAAAAGGTGTAAAACTCCTTCATCCAATTCATTTGTGGCATACGAAAAAACCATCATGTTACGCACCTCTATAGGGAAATACAATGGTTAAATATGAGAAATCGTGGTCGCTTACAAGCTATTTTACTATATCACAAAATAATCACTAACGGAAGTCTACTTTTTCAATTCCGGCGTTTAAGTTCCAAAGCTGACGTGCATAATATTGATATTAAAAATAGGGGTTTTATTAGTCCTGCACATCATGCAACAGCATTATTTTAAAGATCGTTTACTTTTAACGTTTATAAACAGTTTAGTCTTGTTTCCAGTAGTTTTAAGAATTACAATCTAGTAAAATTCAAAGAGTGTATGTATGAATTTCTCCTCAGTAGTCGGCTGGATCAATCATATATTACTTTACTAATCTCTAAATTTGCGCTATGTTGACAAACCGAATCAAACGACTTGATACGTTTCGTTGTTCATTTCAAGGAACTTATATATAATTTAGAGGGTGTATATACATTAAAAACTTATTGTTAGTCATTCGAACTTAGATTGACACATAAATATTATCTCTTACACAGTCGCCAAACTTGTGTGAGTGCATATACGTTCGTATGTATTAAGTTACGTATTAATATATGTACTTGTTTAATATAATTTTAGTTTCAAGGATTGAGTGGATGAACAGAAGGTAACTTACTACAAATCTGAATTCCTCCTTAACTGTGTATTTCAGTAACTTTCGGTAAACGTTTCAACGACTGACCAATAAAGCCGTAATTCGGGAAAAGAAAGCCTTTATTGAAAGTAATCTAACTGGTTCTGGGAAGCCCATGTGGCAAATGTTAATATCTTCTTCTTTAATAAAAACCAAGTCATCAACTTTACCAGATTGTCTAAAACATCCAAATGAAATTAATACGTTTTTTGTAAGATCGGCGTCCAAATCATTTTAGTCCCTATAGCACTGTCCTTATCAATTATTATAGTACGCACAAATTTGCCATTACTAATTCGTTTTCTCTTTCGTTAATTTGTGATGCAGATATGGTAAAGGTGATTAACTTTGTAAGTACGCTAGCTGCGGGAGGTAATAATATTAATATAATAAAAATTAGTTGTCCGCATATTATTCCATATATACTTAATATTATCGACTCTTGTCTACTGGATGGTGTCTTTCCGGAACTGTGGAAACAAACTCTGGTACAACCAATACCGAAAATTCAAAATCCATCTAGCTTTAATAATTTACGGCCTATCAGCGTATTATGTGTGTGTTCTAGGCTATTAGAACAAATAGTCGAGAAGCAATTAAGGGAGTATAATGAGAAAAATTGTATCCTTCCTATGAAACAATCTGGGTTTAGAAAAGGTCATAGTACTGAAACAGAGTTAACCACTCTTGTACATGATATAGTCAATGCTACAGATGCTGACATGTTAACTATAGTGGTATACATTGACCATTCAAAGGCATTCGATACCTTGAACCACGACATGCTTATAACAGTTCTTAAATTTATTGGTTTAGATGAAACAACCTTAAAGTTCTTTGTTG
Organism: Platerodrilus igneus; assembly: GCA_036346225.1. Taxonomy (NCBI): domain Eukaryota; kingdom Metazoa; phylum Arthropoda; class Insecta; order Coleoptera; family Lycidae; genus Platerodrilus; species Platerodrilus igneus. The sequence continues at coordinate 6,009,908 of JARFIW010000131.1, read as the reverse complement.
ATTATCTTAAGTACCGAACCCAAAGAGTTAAGATAGGTAATGGCATATCTGATGCCATAGATTTAAGTTCGGGTATACCCCAAGAATTAATATTAGGTCCTTTACTGTATGCTGTTTATAAGTCTCGTTTTAATACTGTATTAGAATATTGTTCTTACCATTACTACGTTGACGATACGCAAATTTACATTTCGTTCCCATTAGAGACTGCGCACGTGGCCTGTTCACAGTTTATTCAAGATTTATATAAATTCTTTTAATTTTCACTTTAACACTGCTTGAAATTAATTAATCCATCTAAATCACAAGTAATGCTTTTTGGGCCAAAGCTTTTGAACGCACTATTCTTAGGATTGAATCTACACATTGTTATTGATAATAATGAGCTAATTTCTGTAAACTCTGTCAATAGTTTGGGTGTAATCATAGATACGGATTTGAAATTTAATTATCATGTTAATAAACGTTTGCAGAAAGATTATGTTGCATTAATATACATATTATATATATATATATATATATATATATATATATATATTGTCGTGGAAATTATAGGTTAAGAAGGATAGATAGGTCTAGATAATAAATTTTTAACGACTGTGTATATAGGAAATAGGAACAATTTATTTATGTGCCAAATTAATTAGTTGTGGCATTGAGAACGGACGGATAATAACATATTTTTGTATTTCTAAATTGAAATGTTAAATTTGCATAACGTATAGAAGCTTTGGAGTACGTGGAAACTCAAAGATACGCATAATTAGTTTTAATATTTTAAATCAAGCGCATTGGATAATAAACAGAGCTTTTGGGTTCTAACGAATATATATTCTGTGGCACTGGTTTTAAAGAGATCACATCTATTCATTGTCGATCTGTGATATCTGATTTTTTGTATTCGATATAGTTATATCTGAAGGAAACAATTTCACAATAGAACAGGACATTATTACCATTTAATTAGCTTTAAATGCATTACTAGGAAATATTTAATAGCAATAAACACTCTAAAAACGTATTTAAAAAGGAACAAGTCATTTGTGTTGCCTAATCCGTAGGCGGATTATATCATTTCTGTTATTAAATTAAGATAGCGCTTGCGTAAATAGTGTCACGAGGAGACGCGCAAGACATATGAGCTGTTCTCTACGTGGAGGATACGAAAGGCAAAATTCGCCATTGTAGTTTAACATGTGAACGAAGCTGCAAACTTAAGAGGATGCGGACACGAGCACGTATCAAGTGGAGCCTTCGAATACCCATAATATGGTATGAGGATAGGAGTCGTGGTCGTTTTGGGTGCCCCAGAATGGTTGTCATTCTTTAAGGTCCGGCAAGATAATGGATCACGATTCTTAACAAAAATGGCTAGAGAGGTCGGTGATTATTAACGGTGAGACCACAATAAAGTAATTTTTATACTAAAACAAAATATCTTTAATTCCTCAGCGTTTGGAATAACCAGATTTATATTTAGTAATTAAAGCAACTGTCGTTAAGGAAGTATGTAAAGCTGTTGTTCGACATTTTTTGGTAAACACGTATTGACCAGATGTTGGTCGTCAACGTTATACCCTAGGCATCAAATTTTGTAAGCAGGACCTGAACCATCGCAGTTCGGTAGCAAGAGGTAACTTCTTCGCTAAGCCCAGGTATTCAAACTTTTAGTTATTACGTTTGCTAGACTTTAAAAAGTGTTTATTGCATCGATGAACGATATTAAATTTTATAGAAGATTGCTTAATCATGTTAAATTTTGCGGACGAATTAACTTTGCGTGAGACCATAAAATAGTAATATTTCTTTAATTTGATAACAAAGTTATTTGCTAAAATTGTGTTAAACAAATTTAAATAACGTGAAATATGGTTCTTTAGGAAGTAATAGTAAAGTAATTTTGTAAAACGCGTGGAATATACATGTGTTCAAAATATTGAGATTCCAAAGTCCACTTCCTGTTTAAAAAAGATTTACCTACAGATGTCTAATCTTTAGTAAGGTTATTGTGTTATTTCTATACCAGGATAAATTCGAAATTTTATTTGCTTAAACTAGTTACGTGTGGTTTGGATTTTTTTAAGGAATATGAACTAAACTTATTTGAAGTATATGTAAACCAATACACAGATCTGTTCGTTGGGTATCAGGAATCTTGTTTTAAAGTATTATTAAAAGTAAGGTCTTGTTATGTCAAGACAGATTTATAATTAAAATCAGAATTCAATTTTATTATTTTGTATTTGTAACTATATTTAACAAAAAAAAACGAAAAGAGAGAAACTACATTAAATTACATTTTTGGATTCAAGTTTTTTATTCTATGAATAATTAATTTTAACAAGAATATCTTGGAAAAATTAAATTTTTTGAGTAACGAAATTAGACGAATGCTGAAACAATATAAAAGTACAGACATGTTAAAATTGATTTATTCTAGATATCCATTTTTAACTAAAATGCCTTTGGTGTGGTAATCTCAAGATTATCAACTCATAATTATTATTATGCTCTTTTATTGAAAAGCACAAATAGTGTCTTTTTAATAGAAAATTTGTTGTGTAACTTTTTCTTTCAGGATCATCGTGATAGAAGAGGATGTAGGTACGTTCAAGAGGTTTCCAGATGTGTTAATTCATTAAGTTGTAAGTTTATTATGGTGCTTGTATCCAATGAGTTTCTGTATCTTCTCATAGGAGTATTGAATTTTTTGTATTGTCCATATATACAGTGGCGCTCAATTTCCCTTTTTTTTCTATGTTTGCTTATTATTGAGTTTATACCATTTCCTACGCCCATTCTCATTGCTCACTCTTGGGGTAATTCCCAGACTAAGCCGCGAACAAGTAAAAAAGGATAAAGCTTTACTTGTATCCAACGAGTAGAGGCGAAGTAATTCAAGGTATATAAATCAATAATGGAAACGAGTATTTTCAATTTAACTAAACTAAATGTTCGTTAAAATACAAATCCTAAGAAATGCTAAAACTTGGAAATGTAATTTCAAACGGACGGTTGCTTAATTGAATAACCTGACAGTTGAAAATAACAAGTTTAAGGAAACTTAAATGAACGTTAGAACAGAATTCTGTGGAAGTATATTTAACGGTCAATGCATAAGCTATTAAAACAACAGATGGTTTGAAGGCAAAGTGAAGTAGAATATCCGTAGTGTAAATCAGAAAGAGAGCATATATAATAAAAGTTGGTTAAAATACTCGTTTAAAGTACGCGGTAGATTTGGAGGTCAACCACAATATTGATTTTCTGTTGCTTGAGTGGGATTCTCAAAGAGACAGCAAATATGGGTTAACCAAGGGAAGATAGCTAAAGACTGGACGTAGAAATGGGGGGAAAGCAGTCTGATTGGTTGAAGGCTAGAAGTTTTCAAGAAGCTCGCGACGGTTATATGTTGTTAAAAAGTTTTCAGGCGAAAAGCACGGTAGAATGAGAATTATTGGAGGTACTAGTCGGTTACGCGTAAAATTTTTAAAATCAATTATGATAAAATAAGCTTTTTAACTGAAATAGGGTAAGTACCGGACCCAAAAAGTTAAGATAGGTAATGGCATATTTCATGCCATAGATTTAAATTTGGGTGTACCCCCAGGGTCAATATTAGGTCCTTTATTGTATGCTGTTTATACGTCTCGTTTTAATACTGTTTTAAAATATTGTTCTTACCATCACTACGCTGACGATACGCAACTTTACATTTCGTTCCCATTAGAGACTGCGCACGTAGCCTGTTCACAGTTAAATGCAGATTTAAATAGATTGTTTTGATTTTCACTTCAACATTGCTTTTAAATTAATCCATCTGAATCACAAGTAATGCTTTTTGGGCCAAAGCTTTTGAAAGCACTATTCTTAGGATTGAATCTACACATTGTTATTAATAATAATGAGCTAATTCCTGTAGACTCTGTCAATAGTATGGGTGTAATCATAGATACGGATTTGAAATTTAATTATCATGTTAATAAATGTTTGCAGAAAGCTACCGTTGCATTAAAATAAAATATATATATATATATATATATATATATATATATATATATATATATATATATATATATAGGTCGAATCTTTATATAACGAACGTGTGTAATTAGCGACGCTGATGGTAGTATTTCGTGGGATTGTCGTTCGTAACCAAAAATAACTATTATGAAATAATCATTTATTGTGAAATCTACGTTTCGACTTAAATAAAGTCTTTATCAAGATCTAAAATTTAAAAATTATGAGTGAAAACACAGTCATTAGCCTAATTAAAATTAAGAAACTTACACACAATTTGATGTTAATACATGTACTGATTTAACATAAAGGAGGATCCAAAATAAATAGTAATAACATTTAATGTAAAAATAAAATGTAAAGATAAAATTAAGACTACAAACAGCATACAATACGGACAAACACAGACTAAGAACTAACGTCTAACAATTAAAGAAACTCCAATAGCAAAGTGGGTTTGTTCTACAGCAGAGTTGATAAATTCGTCAGGTGATAGATAACAAACAAAAAACTTAATATCCAACTATTACAAAGACATAAATTTAAAGACCCATTTCATTATAAAATCTAAGATACACTATTAGATCACTTATATCTATTGAAACTATATAATAGAGCATAACTAGTAAATAAATTATGAATGTCATGTTTGTTATTAATGCAGTTGACTTGACGTTCAATATGGTAAGACTCTAGATAAAGTCTCCGTTTGTAACCATCTTCTCGTTCTAAAATTTCAACGTCATCGTAATTAAGAGAGTGGTGGGTTAGGTGGACATGTGAGGATAAAGCGCAACAAGATTTACCAACTTTGGCATCACTACGGTGTTGGGTGAGGCGATTACGCAGCCATTGTTGAGTTTGGCCAACATATGAGCTTTTGCAACTACAAGTAATCCTATAGACAACGTTACTGATTAAAGATTTTGGAGTTTTGTCTTTAAGAGGAGTAAACAATTTGTTAATAGATTTTTGATGTTGACAAACAATGAAAGTGTCAGGTATTTTTAAAAATTTTTTAAGTTGAGGAGTAAGGCGTTGAATATACGGAAGCATTTTAAATATGACGGTATTCTGTCTGTCTTGGCTTGGACGATAAAAAGTACCATTAATGCATCTCAAAATTAATTGTTTTGGATAGCCATTATTAAGTAACGTGGTAATTAGATCCCTATAGTTCTTATTTTTAAATTCAGGTTCAGATAACGAATCAACTCTGTGTTTTAGTGTCAGAATGGTGTTTACCTTTTGTTTAAAAGAATGGTCAGAAAAATAATTGATGTACCTACCAGAGTAAGTAGGTTTCTTATAACAGTTATTTTTTGGTTACGAACGACAATCCCACGAAATACTACCATCAGCGTCGCTATAGTAATTGGCAATACTTATCCATAAAGGTAAAAAGTATGTTTGTGAGGCTCTAGTGTTATCTCATTTCAATTATTGTAACGTTATCTATGATTCATTTCTTGATTTTAACAATAAGAGAAAAATACAGGAAATGCAAAACTCCTGTATGAGACTTATACTACTAGAACTGAAGTGGTTAAATATGAGTTCCAGACTACTGTTACGATTTGTATGTTTTTATCATAACATTATCTACTCTCAAAAGCCACCCTACCTTTACAATAAAATTGTATTTAGATCTGATGTGCACACTATAAACGTAAGGTTTAAAGACACCCTCACACCGTCAGTGCATCGCAAAGAATTCTACAAAAAGTGTTTGTCCTACAGAATTACCAAGCTATATAACAGTGTTCCTGATCAATTTAAAGTACTTGCGTTAAATCATTTTAAAACCAAATACAAGAAGTTATTATTAAAAAACAGTACTGGCCAATAAAATTAGTTTAAAAGCTTTTAGGATACTTTTGTTTTGATAATGTTGGAATATTCTTAATTTATACAACCACACACACACACACACACACACACCACACACACACACACACACACACACACACACACACACACACACACGTCATAATTTTAATTTTATATTAGCAAGGATTAAGTGGTAGAGCAGCGAGCTCTGTTTATAGAGCAAGCTGAACTTCTCATAGGGATTGGTCTTTTCTGTGAAAATTGTAAATAATTGTATGTGTACAAATGTATATTAATTTTCAGAAAATGTTCAATAAAGAAAACATTAATAATAATAACAATAACATATGCTATAGATCATTCCGGTTTGAACAGAAATAATTGTTTCGTTTGCATATTTACTTTAGGAAAAAAATAGGGTAAAATTTACTTTCACTCCTTTTCCCATCCTCCGGCAAGAACGACATTTTAATAACATATCCTGGTATGACGGGGAACACTTTAAAACCAATTCTTGTATTTATCACATGACACAATTATTGGGTATCTGAACTGTAGTGTTAAGATCGATATATAATAAAGTAATATAATGACGGAAACAATATGTTTAACCATAAATTTTTTTTAATTAATTACAAAGTACTAAAATATTCACTAGTAACTTAATGCTCGGACATCAAATTTTCTAATTTCTTTTTGTTTTGTTAGTACAGTATTGCCCGAAATAAACAGTACTGAAACTAAGTTGGCGGTGTTTTTATGCGTGCGCTGCCACACTCAAGTTAGCTAGTATAGACCTGTCAAGTAAACCTCAAACAAGTAATTAGTAGGGCCTAATTGTTAAAAATGGTGTTAAGTACAGAGGAGAAAGTGTTTCTGGTAGAGCATTATTTTCGTTCATACGGAATCGGCCGACATAATGGTGCAAGTTTGCTATACGTGTCTGATCAATTCACACAAAGGTTTAATAAACGTTCTCCAAGTAATGCTGTAATTTTGAAGGTTATTGAAAAGTTTAGAAATACAGGTAGTGTATTGTGCCAACGAAAAGGAAACTCAGGGCGTCCCAGGACAGTTAACAACAACAATAACCATGAAGGTGTTTTGAGCAAATCTTAGAAAATCCGAAAGTCAGCCAGGCAAGGACAGCGTTACAACTTGATTTAAAAAGAACTTCCTTTCAAAGAATCCTGAAGGAGCTGGGTACATTTTCGTAGGTGATTCAGGTACATCAACAACTACATCCTCGGGATTATCGCAGTAGAGTGGAATATTGCGCCAGAATTCTCGCGTTACAGTATGAAAATCCTGAATTTTGAAAATGTTTGGTTTTCAGACGAAGCACATTTTCACTTGTCAGGCTATGTGAATCGTCGCACAAATCGATTTCTGGGCTTTGCCAGACCCGATGAGGTTCAAGAGGTTCCTTTACATAGTGAAAAAGTGAGTGTCTGGTGTGCTGTTTCCGGACACGGAATCATTGGTCCGTACTTTATCGAAGAGAATGGTAGGCAAGTCACACTTAATCAACAGAGGTACAGACAAATTTTAACACGATTTATCCCTGATCTACGTCAATTCTGTCGTGCACGTAACTTGGCATTTCGAAACCAATTTTTTCAGCAGGACGGGGCAACTTGCCATACTGCTGCCGCAATTCGTCAATTTCTTCAAGAACATTTTCCAAGCAAATTCATATCACGATTTACTGACTTCCCTTATCCTTCACATTCTCCAGGCCTCACACCTCCAGACGCATACATTTGGGGCATGGCTAAAAATGCCGTTTTCAAACGGGCACCACAAACCATCGATGAATTAAAGGATGCCGTTAGAGTCTTCTTCGCAGCCCTGAGACAACCCTTATTCAATAACATGACCAGAAACTTAGAACATCGTTATGAAGTCTGTCTCGAACGAGGAGGTGCACATTTAGAACATATAATAAAGTGTCAATAATATGTATTTTTTAAATATACAAAACAATTACAATTTCAGTACTGTTTATTTCGGGCAATACTGTATCATCATTTGACGTTTGTGAATTTAATTTGATTATTGTAAACTTACATTGTAGAATAATTACGTGCTGAGGCGAAGTAACAGCTATAAAAGCACGGGTTGCTCAAAAATATGTTGAGGGACATTCCATTAGACACATACTAAAAATCTTGATATTGGTAAGTCTATTGTTACGGTATTGTGAAATAATATAGAACAACAGGCAATATTAACATTAGTGGGAAAAATTCTGCACAAATTAAATTAGTTACCCTATGCTACAGCAGAACTCTGGTTAACATTCTTAAAATTCAAGAAGATTCCAATGGCTGGGCATTAGAAATTTGGAGAAACTGAATTTAACATTTTCATGAATGTAACAGAAAGCGAATTAAAAAATGTGGACTTGGTTTGTATAAGATAATAAGCGATTATTTTTGTCTTAATTTGATGTTTAAATTTATGCTTCTTCTGGTAGAGGACATAGCCTTACTAACTGATGCTCAAAAAAAGAAGCGACTGGCTTGGTCAAAGGCTAGAGCAGTAGAAGACTGGAATAAAATCAGTTTTAGCCATGAATCTAAGATCGACGATTGTGTCGGGGATTACCGTAGACGAGTTATAAAGTCCAAACCCGAAACATTTTATAAAATCTGCCTACAACGAACAATTAAATTTCCCTAAGGGGTTATGGTCTGGGATTGTATCTCCGCGAATTTATGATTTATAAACGGCACCATAAATGCTGAAAAATATCAAACGATTCTGAGGGAAAACCTATTACCTCCCATTCAGAAATACGAAATGAAAATGATCTGTTTATCAGCAAAATGGTGCATCATGTCGTAGAAAATCAACTAAAAAGTGGTTAAAGAAAATAATATTAAGATAATGGAATGGAGTTTCAGCAGTCCCGACCTAAATATTATTGAAACCGTATGACACTATAATAAAAAACAGTCACAAGACAACCCACGACGTACAGTTACAGGAGTACGAAACAAAATTCAAAAAATTTGGGATAAATTTGGCATCCACAAATGTCAAACTTTAAGAATTCGGGCAGTAATTGAACCTAAAGGAAATGTTATACTATATTAAATTAATGAAAATATGTTAGTGTCCGAATATTAAGTTGACATAATTTTCAAGTACACTTTAGTTAAATTAAAATAAATTTTAATTTCACGGTTAAATATATTGTTTCTTTTATGAAAGTTCCTTGTTGAAAATTGGACTTTAAGTCTGTATAACAATAGTTGCCTTTTAATGATCACCTAGTTAACATAAACAACAATTTATGAAAAATTATCAAGTTAGGGATCGTAGACTTGTTACTGTCACGCTTCAAAAGAATAAGAAAGGATTTCTGGTGCGCTCAATTCGACCCCAGCTTCGATGTAGACTGAAAATAAATCCAGAAGATATCTCTTCTAAAACCACTTTATTCGTTTTTTAAACATCCTGTAAACTTTATAAAAATACATTCTACTGTGCCCGAAAGATATTTCAAGTAATAAGAAATAGTTTATTTTGTATATACAGCTGTTTGTTTTTGCCCGAAAATAACAGCTGATTTCATAAAAGCTATTGGTGCGCGGTAATCAAAGTGATATTATCTCGTCAAATACTTCTGTGGACATGTGACTACAAGTACTAAATAGCTTTCTGAACGGTTAACACTAAAACATGCAAAGCCCCAAAGATCTTAAATTAAAAACAAATTATTAGAGGTTCAAATATATTTTTAAAATTTTAGAAAACAGTAACGTATTTTTAAAGAAATATGTAAAATTTTGAGCAGAAGTTGCCGAAATTTTACTGTTCATCTTATATATGCATCTTAAATATTCAAAAACATCTCGTGTAAATTGAAAAATAGTTATTTTCGGGACCAGTTTGCTCTATAGTTTTAAAATCCTTTTTTAACAAATTTGATTTAAAATTTATCCTTCTAATGAAAACACACAAAGACACAAAACACCTTTCTGTTTTGTATGAAATTAGAAAAGTACTTACTGGCTAAGTGTGCGATCCGTAGAAGCGTGTCCAGATTCTCCATGATGTCGAGTCTTGTGATGGGTGACAATGCCCATAAGCTTCATCCAGGCATTGTTCTTGCCTCCATGGCCGCCCATCCCACTCTGCCACATCGTCATGTTGACAGTTGGGCATCACAAATATTCCGCTATTCCAAAAACTAGCGACTTAATCGCAAACGGCACTCACTTACCGCACTTTTATATTTCAATTTTTTAATTTCTTTTCTTAACGTAACACATTTAAATCGATATTGTTATGGTATAATGACAGTAAAGAGTGGCTTTGTGCCAATGTTCTCTAACGCACCGTGCAGTTATTTTTAAATTTTTATAAGGTTTTAAGCAATGTAAATATTAAGTAAATGGAATAATTCCGATTTCTAATTATTGTTTACCAGTTACCAAATACGTCATTAACTAATTGATCTTAAATTTATTCAATTGCTTCAGCGAATATTTACAATAACTTTAGATTCCCCTACCTCTAGTAAATTCTATAAATGCTTTATTAAAAATGGAAGATTAATTTAGGAGCTAAAAATTGAGCAATTACTTTAAAAATTATTGCGCCCTTAAATTAAAAAAAAAAGTGTCGCACTGTTATGAAGATTTATTAACTAAATTAAAGGGATAACACTTCCACTCTTTTATTACGGCATCGAGCCCCATTGTCGAGGCGCCGCGACGCAACCAACAGGTGAAAAACGGCAGCGGCGGCGACAGATTATCTTCAGTTAGCGCGCGTATTGTGCACTGCATTGAGATCCTGCCACCGGTGGTGGTGGTGTTGCGCAAGCGTTTCTATCAATGCGGACCTGCGGGTCCTGAAATCGCAATTCACTACTGCAGCAGCGGGTGGAGGAGCATCCCCAGCTAACACCTGATTATCTATATCCTGCAGGGATCGCTTGATGTTGCTGCACTGCTGTATTAAAGAACAAGGACGGGATATTTAAAAACAAGATCGTATTTTAATTTGATAACAAAAACCTTCAGCTTTCAAGTATGTGAAATTAGTTGGGTGACAGCGCAACGATATATATTCCGCCGCTTGCTGAAAATTTACGGTCTAGTTATTTTAAAAATCAAAGGTAGCTTTGCTCGCGAAAGTTTTTTGTGAACGCGGTAGTTTTGATATTACAAAGTTTTGTTGAGTTATTCGTGTTGATGCAGTATAAGTTGTTATTGCTTTAAATTTAGTCCAAGTTTACTCGCCCTTAACTAATGTAAAGTAAACCATAAACTATTAAAGCTCCCTTGACTTTGCAGATTTTGCCTTTGCTCTTTCCGTACTGAACAAAGTTTTGCAATTACGAGCGAACTACCCCTTGTAAATTCCTAGATTTTTTGTGGGCTATTCTCAATAGTAGGCTGGAGAAGCGCAATGCTATTTATAACTTACACAACTTTATATCATTTTTTACTTTCAGGCATTGTCACTTTCCTACACTCTTCGGTAATTTATAGCGATTGGAGAAGTGTGAGGGTCTAAACTCTCAAGCTTCCCAAGTACCCGAAAACCTTTCCTTAAAAATGTGTTGAAATAATTAGTTAAAAAGAAAAATTTATGTTTTTTAATTAACCCTTATTATATTATCAATTCCTATATCTTTTTTATAACCATTTTTGGCATGCTGTTTGACAATTTAAACATGCTTGGCCCAGCTAAAACAATGTCGGTGTTGTTCGGTTTTGAGTGGGTGTTTCAATGTGTGCGTGTATTTTGTTCTTCTGTGTTTGTGCGTGTGTATGTATGTGTGTGTGTGTGTGTGTGTGTTGTGTGTGCGTGTGTATGTGTGTGTGTGTGTGTGTGTGTGTGTGTGCGTGCTGTGTGTGTGTGTGTGTGTGTGTGTGTGTGTGTGTGTGTGTGTGTGTGTGTGTGTGTGTGTGTGTGTGTGTGTGTGTGTGTGTGTAGTGTGTGTGTGTATAGTGTGTGTGTGTCTTGTCGCGAGTACGTGTGTGTGTAGGTTTTTAGTGTTGTATTTGTATTGCTTTTTATTAATTCTTGATCATTATAATTATAATAATTATAATATAATAATTATAATGTGAATAAGGGCCGCTATACCTGCGGCCACGTTCCCAATGTTCCACCCCAAAGTACTACATTGGGTTTAAACACGAAAAATATAAACGTGCTTCAAATTAAATCTAGCTTCAAAATTAATTCATCCTAAATAAACATCTAACAAACTGAAACAAAAACTAGAAATAGGGTTTAAATAAAGGTATCCCTAGCGTTGATTTTTGGAACGTGCCCGATCAACAAGACACAAGCAAAAGTGAAAAGGGGAGGGATCCGTAATACCGGATAGCAGCCGCCAGCTCTGCTTACCGGTGCGACCTGAAGGGTCGACTTAAAACTATCCAAAGCTAGCTAACTAATTTTAAAATCGATTCAAATTTCTAAGCATTCGCCAAATATTTTAATAGTGAATCCAGCTATTTTGCATGCTCTATATATTTACAACTTAATATTATTACTATTATTATTATTATTATTATTATTAATATTATTATTTCTTTTTCTTCCTTTCCAGCTTTTGGTTATTTCATGCTCGTATTCTTCCTCACGTCAGGTCAAAATTCTATAATTTTCAATCCTTCCCGATCACCCTCCGATTTACACGCGGTTGTCACCATCTAATCTCGCAACTCTTCCCGCGAATTCTTTAAAAGCTGTCCAGAACGTCTTCTGGTTAGCCACTTCCTCGACTTCCTTTAGGCTCTTTGGCCATGCTATTCCTGCGATTGCTAATTTTATATCAGCTAACCCTTGATTTGCCACTTCCAGAGGGCGGTCAAAGAGCACGTGCTCTGCGCTTTTCGCGCTCTCGCCGAATTTGCAGTGGTCGTTATCGGTTAAACCGAATCTTTGTAAATACGCTTTTAGGGCGCCGTGCCCTGTTACCAGGTGCACCATTTTATGGTCAAGCTTCACCTTGATTCTATCTCCCGCTACTATACTCGGAATGAATTTGTGGGTCAACCTGCCCGTTGTAGTATTGTTCCACCTCTCTTCCCATTGTCTAATTACCTTTTCGCGCAGCTTTCTTTTAATTAGAGACCTCGGTATCGACGAATGTGATATTCGAAAGTCGCCCGTCGCGGCACTTTTAGCTAATTCATCAGCCTTATCATTCCCTACGTTACCATTGTGCGACCTAACACAATAGAACTTTATACGGCGAAACTCGAGCGCCGTATGCGCTATCCTCAAGACATTCGCCTGGAGGTCTGTCGAGGTGTTCGTGTTTGTTAAAGCTGTCAGCTCTGATTTACTGTCGCTGATTATATAATATTCATCTCTGCCAACGTGGTTTATTACGTAATCGATAGCCTCTCGCATGGCTACCAATTCGCACTCGAAGATAGTGCTCAAGTTTGCGAGTTTTGTTTGAAACCGAAACACTTCCTTTCCTGCTTAATCACGACAAACGCCGCGCCTGCTTGCCCGTCATCCGTCAGTGTAAATTCGATACCCGTCGCGTCCCCATTGCCCCCATCTCCTATCTCTAATCTCCCTAACGACATATTTGATAGGAAGAGTTCTACTGATCACCAGGACCGCCTCCGTGGAGGTGGTCCTGTACGCCCTGGCCGATTTCACCGCGGTTATGCATTGTACGCTCGTCAATTGACGCATCTCCCGGACTTTACAACCTTCCGCCCATACAGAAGCTGCGTACAGCATTGCCGCCTCAATTGCTCCGGCATAAATCGTCCTCAGCGATTCACACCTGAAACCCCAGTTTATTTTCGCCGCCGCCATCATTTTTTTGATATATCGCTGCCTTTGCTTTAAACGTACTGCACGTGAGCTTTCCAATTTAACTTATCGTTAATCTTTACGCCGAGGTATGTAATTACTTTTTTAAACGATATTTTCTCCCTTCCCAGCTCTAGCCTAGGGAGTCGCTGTCCCGGTTTCATTCCGAAATAAAGCGCCTCTGACTTTACCGTGTTAAATTTTAATTTTACCGGCAGGGACCATTCGTGTAGTTTATTAAGCGCCTCGTTCGGTTTTGTGCGCATATCTATTAACAATCGCGATCTGACAATTAAAAGTGTATCATCCGCAAACCCAACGATTGAGCATCCTGTGGGCAACTTGACCTTAAAGATGATTCTCTCATACAACAACTTCCAAAATGTGGGATCAGAGCATGACCCCTGCGGACATCCCCGGAATTTCAACCTGATTCAATCGTCCCGAGAAATAACTCTTGACCAAAGACATCAAGTTTCGCGAACAACCCCTACTTTCCAATTCGCAAACGATCAAAGGCCTTACATGTGATTTTCCAATGCTCCGCCCGAAGGTACTACATTGGCCAGGAAAGCGAGTTTTGTTTACCTGAAAAATTTGGAATTTTGCCGAACCCTTGCTGTTCCGAGCTAGGTAGGGATTTTTATTTATTTACTTATTTATTTGTTCCAACGTTTCAGTAGTCTGCTACCTGAAATTTAAGCAAACCTGGCTTCCCCACAGAAAGTAACCATCATGTGTTATGTGTGTATGTGTGGGGGGGGGGGGATGGTTGTGTGTATGTGTGTTGTGTGTGATGTTGGTCCGTGTGGTCCGTGTTACGTTCCCCCTCTAGGACCAGGACCGTCGGAAGCCGGATATCCCAATCTTCAAAGAGGAACGCTCGACGGATGTTGCCTTATCAGTCTGGACCATCGGCAGCCGGAAATCCAGATGTTGAAAAGGCAATGTAAGTGTGTGAATAGTGTTTTGTGTTTGCACAGTGCATAAGAGGTGTTTTGTGTGTGTGTGTGTGTGTGTGTGTGTGTGTGTGAAGTGTGTTTGAAATGTTAATTTGTGTTTATGTTTGCCCAGGTTACTAAAAGGTTGGATTGAATTAGTATAATTTTTTACATGTTTGAACTTATACTATTACATAAATAAAAAATTAGGTTCTTTCAGAGGAAAGGATTTGTTTGCTGTATTGTTTGCCTCGGGTATGTGTAAGTTCTTAAAATTTAGCGTTTGTTAAAAAGAAAAGAAATTTTCTATTCTAATACTTAAAATTAGCTTATACTACTAGTATGGGTTATTATTTGTGAGAAACAGGGTTGCTAATATGTAGAACCATGCAAATTCTACATATTAGGGGGTTGGATCGTTTCAAAGTCGGGTTGATGGTTTGATCTTGTTGCTTCTGGTCGTCAAGAGCAGAGCTCTTGGAATTCCAGGAGATCGGGCTCCGGTCTACAGGGCAGAGCCTCGGTCCAAGGAGAGGTGGTACTTTTATGTCTCTGCCCGGGTAGTTTTGTTTGTGTCTTTTATCCGTCAAGATAACGTTGGTGGATGAGTGCCGTGGTTTTTTATGTGAGTGCATTTAAGTGTGGAAAAAGGTTTTCGTTCCAAATCATCTGGTGTAGGGTCTTGTTTAATAATGTTTGTCTACGTGCGTAGAGGTACGGTTGTAAGTCATTACACTCGAATACTATATGTTCCGGTGTTCGTATTTCTCCGCACGTGCATATGTTGTTGTCTACTAAGTTCATGCGTTCTCTGTATGTTGGATAGGGTCCGTGGCCAGTTAGGTAATGAATAAATCCCCGACTGGGCACCAGGTATTTGGCTTTTAGGCGGTCTTTAATATTTGGGATCATTGCGTATACCCTTCTACCGGTTGTGCTTTGATCCCATCTTGTCTGCCATTCTGCAAGTATGTAGTTCTTTATTTCTGTCTTTGTCGTGGGCAGTTCGTTTGTGTTTAAGATTCGTTGTAGTTGTTGGTTGTCATTGTGTGTAAGATTGTATATTGCAGCTCGCTGTTTCACTACTAAGTCCAAGGGCATAGTTACCACCAGTACATGAAGTGCATCATGTGCGGTAGTCCCATAAGCCCCCGTCAGTCGCAGTAGAACACTTCGTTGTGTACTGTTAATTTTTTGTCTAGGTTTGATTGTGTTAAAGCGATGTCCCCAAGCGCTCGCGGCGTATGATACCATAGCACTGAGCACACTGTTGATATATAGCCTTTCGCAATTAAGTGGTATCTTATAAGTCCTTTGTTCTAGCGTTGCAATGTTCTGCATTGCAGAAGTTGCACTTGCACAGACGGTGTTTATATGTGCAGAGTAATTCTGTTTTTTGTCTAATGTTAAGCACAGATATTTTGTGTTTTGTGTTCTACTTATATTTACACCATCTAGTTTGATAGTGGGGTCCCTTGCCAGGGTTCCCTTCATCACAAGGTATGTAGTTTTTTGTGGTGTTATGGTCATTTTGTTGGTTTTGCACGAACTTTGTGTATGTGTAAGGGCGATGTTAGCTTTACGTTCGATTTCCTTTCTGGAATTGCTTTCAACCACCAGCAAGATGTCGTCGGCGTATGCAATCGTCGACAACACTTCGTTAACGGTGTTCAGCTTTTCCAGGAGTTCATCCATTACAATATTCCAAAATAGGGGCCCGCATATGGACCCCTGCGGGCAACCTTTATTTATATGTTTGGTAATGCTCTCCATGCCTTGTAGGGGTTACATACCTGTCTCTGCAGTAGCTCCTGAAAAAGTTGTATAGTTGTGATGGACAGTTTATGGTCGTAAGTCTGATAAAAAGTGAAGGCCACCAAAGGTTATTAAATGCGCCTTCTATGTCCACTAATATTAATAGGACGTATTTTTTGTGTGATTGCTTGATGGTTTGTATTGCTTGGTTTATGGCGTCCTCTGTTGATTTGTTTTTTGTAAAGCCGTATTGTCTTGGATGTACTCCTGTGATTTGTCTGTGGTCCTGCATTCGTTTACATAATAGTTTTTCATACGTTTTTCCTAGCGTGTTCAAAAGGCATATGGGTCGGTAAGAGCCCGGTTGTTTGGGGTCTTTACCTTTCCCTTTAGGGATAATCACGACATTCGCCTGTTTCCAGATGTTCGGAAAAACAGCATTCATTGTACAGTGCTGTTAGCGTCGGTGTTAACTTATCTTATAGCGCTATGCCAATCTCCGCAAGAATTCCGTCCGGTCCGGGTGTTTTCCTGCTCTACTTCGATTGGCATAGTGCGTATCTCACTTCGTCTTCTGTGAAAGGATCTAAGTTGTCGTCTTGTCCGTTCCATGGTCGGTTACCTATGTGGTTTCTGTCGATTACTCCTTGACGTCTGAGTCGTTGTTCGTTAGTGTCGTCTTGAACGTTGTCATCAGGCAAAAGTGTTTGTAATAGCAGTGTCGCAGTTTCACCTCAGTCTTTTGTGTAGGTACCGTCTTGTTTTATTAAAGTTGAATAAGTCATCGGTGGTTTGATTTTACCCTGAGTGATTTTATAGGGTATTCCCCAGACGTCAGTTTGTAAGTGTCTTTCCACGAATAATTCCCATGACCTCCTTTTCATGTCAGTCAGTTCTTTGTGGTATATGTCTTTTAATTGTCGATAATTTATTAGGTGGTATGCTCTCTCGGCGTCTTGTCCATTGACTTGTCTCTGTGTGTCGTGTTTTCCGTTGTTTTGGGAGCACTTGCTCCATTGTGCGTCTAATTGTGTTGGTGAGTAGTTTTGTATACTCGTGAACGTTTTCATCTGATCTTATATCTTGTGGGGGTACAAATGTGTCCCTCAGTTTGTTCCAATTTGCATTTCGTATTTTGTATCGTTGTACATTGGTAAAGTTTTGTGGTGTGTCAAATGGCCTGGTTGTCATGTCAATGTTGAACGTGATTAGGTTGTGGTCACTAACGGTTTGGTGTTCTAATACCTGCCAGTCTTGTATGTAGTTGTACGCCAGCCCATTTGTCAGTGTAACGTCTATGTTTGCTCCTGTTCCTGCATGGGGGTTGTATGTGGGCGGGTTATAGGAAGGTTGATTACTTCGAGTTGTAGTTCGTTAATCAAGTTTTTGACTTGTTCTCCGCTTTCGTCCGTGAGGGAACTGTGCCACATCGGAGATTTTCCATTTACGTCTGCCATAATAACTATTGGTTTGTTATTGTAAGTGTGTAATATGTTGCGTATGTTGTTTATGTACGGCTGGGGATTCAGTCTGTACTGGAAGTAGCTTGTTACCAAGATCCACTTCCCAATCCGACCGTTTGAAACCTCTAGACATATGCAGTGTTCTCCGCTGTATCGTTGGATTGTCGTGATTGTCAATGTGGGATCAAAAATGACCACTGCCGTTTGTGGGTTTTTACCTGTATGTATTTGTCTTGCCTTGACTGGCATGCTTGGAATCTTCCCATGCACCAGATAAGGTTCCTGTATAAAAAGTGCATGTAATCGTAAGGTATCAGCTAGTTGTCTAAGCTCTTTCATTACAGTTGCACAGTGCATGGCATTTATTTGACCAATTCTGATCTTTTCGTCGTCTATCAGGGGTAATAGGTGTTTATGCTGCATTCTGGTTGTTGCTTGTGTTTGTGTGAAAATGTTGTGTGTGAGTGTAGGTTCGTATTCCGTTTGTGGGTGGGTTACTATTTTGTCTGTGTGCATGTTCTCTTGTATTGTTTGTTGAAGATGTTGTCGATACGTGATTGCCCTTGCTTTGTTCCTTCGAATTTTTGAGGGTTGTTTGTGTTTAGTTTGGTTAGGTTTACTGTTCATAGTCGGTTTTTGTATGAGTCTGTCCATTAACATTTTGTGGGTTGGGCAATCTTTAGGGTTAGAAGCGCACTTTTTGTTACGTTTTAAGCATGGTATGCAAACTGAGTGTTGTCCGTGCTTGGGGCAGTCTGCCCTTTTGTGCTTGCAGTCTTCTTTCCCACAGTGTCCACATGTATCGGTGGTGCGTGTGCAATGTTTCGTGACGTGTCTTAGATCTAGACATCGTAGGCATTTGGGTACTACTAAAAATCTTTCACTGTAACACAGCGATATTCCATATGGAGTTTCCTTAGATTTATTAATATATTCCTCACTTTGCCACTTACCGTCGCAACATGATGTTGAGTCGGTTTGTTTTTCGGTCCTGTTTTGAAACTAAGTTGAAAGTCTTTATTAAAATCCTCTCTGTTAATTAGGTGTTCAAAGTTTTGAGTATAAATTAAATCTGTCACGTCTTGATCTTTCAGGTACGTTGGTATGCCGTATATAATAACTAAAGGTTTTTTCTTGCGTGGTTTTTCGCAATTTAGGGTTTGTTTTAGGGTTGCAAGGTTTAAAATTTTGTTTGCCTCGGTTTCGTTATCAGTATCTATAATTACTGCATTGTTGATTGTTCGGATGTTTTTAATTTTAATTTTATCTTTCAGTGGGTTTACCGTTTTTGAAAAAATTTCTTGAATTTGTTTAGGTGTTTCACCACGTTTTGATGTTATGAACACCGTTGTATTTTGGTTCGAGATCGGTTTTGAAATTGCGTCTTGTTTTGGAGCTTTCGGTTTTTGTGCTACAGCACTGGCGTATGTCTGTGTTGGCATTGCCGTCACGTTTGCGTACGCTTTGAAGACATGGTTGGATTGAGCATTGGTTGTTGTTTCAGATGGCTGTTTTCTACTTGAGTTTCGATTATCTTGTCTTTTAGTGTGTTGTTTTGTTGTTTTATGAATTTATGTTCGCCAGTTAATTCGGCTTGTAGGTATATTAATTTTATTATTTTATCTCGAAGGGTTTTATGGGCGCCTACGCGGTAAACGGTTACTTGGGTCTAGTTCATGGTCAATAAAGTTAAGAAGGTCCGGCCCTAGGTTCTCTAGGTGCTCTAAGATAGACTGTTTCATATCTTCCGGGTTGTTGTGGCTGGGGCTTCTTCTCAATCTTTTGTTCTATAGTATTTTGGTCGTTGGTGGATGGGCAGAGGGTGTTAGTACGACGCTTATTTGACTTTGAAAAGCAGGGTCAAGCTGCATTGGTAATGTCGGGGTGGTATGTAGTGAAAGATGTGAGTTTAAGTCAAATTCTGGTGTTGTTTTACCCCCAATGAAAACCTTGAGAGAATGTTGTGTAGGCAGTTTGTACTCTAGCTGTCTGATGTGATATTACCTATCATTAGTTATTTAAATTTAATTAAAAAACAAATGAAATGACAAAAGTCCGTAATATGCAGTAAAAGCGTTATACTAAAATATAATATGCTGCTCGTTGAAAAATATTGTAGTAATACAATAATACTTCCACTAAAAGGTCACCTTTTTGAAGAATGCGATGGTATCAGAACACTACCGGTTTTAAAATAGAACGTAAACTTTTCCTGTTTAGAATATGTTGTGGTATGCGGAAAAAACTATGGTATAATAAATAGGTAAACAATAATCAATTAGTAATAATAAAACAGAATGTTCAATATGACGGCCTTAATCTCTACGCAATTACTAAGAAATAAAACTGTGTCACTTACACTAGACCAAGTTCAAGTTTAAATATTATTCATACTACATCACGACATTCAATGGAATGCGCTTGGTGTTAGTTCCTTGTAAACAATTATTGTTATAAATAATTGTGAGTGTGATAGCTAATACAAAGGTTATTGATAGTTTAAAGTGGAACGTAAGCTTTTCCTGTTTAGAATTTATTGCAGTATGCGAAAACGTTATTGTGTAATTTGGACAACTATGGTACCCAGAAAATCACCTAAAATTCTGTCTCATTTAACTGGAAAATTAATTTAGCACTTAACACCGGTGAAAAGCTTACTAATAAATGCACCGTACCTAAAATTGCGTTGGTACGTAGTTGAACCACTTCACCCGGGCTCACTTCACAAAATAGCCTCCCAAAACAGTTTAAAATTCACAACAAAAGCCTCCCCCAAAGCATACCTTTATTTATAGTGCACGTTGTATATTCAGTAATTACTTACAAAAGTCCTTCTTCGCGTGGTAAAATTCAGAAATTTCGAAAATTATTTTTCCTATGTTGTTGTTTTTTGATGCTCTTTGTTACTTGTTTGTGATTTGCACTTCATAACTAAACTTATTTTAAGAAAGTTAAATAATAAAATTAGTTAAATTACGGACTACATCGTTTGCACGTCTGTTCACGGCGAGGTTCACTGGACGTCGAAATTGTGCATGACAACACTCACACACGAGACCTCCATTTTACCTCTCATCCGAACGAGGGAGTATATTTGTGAAAACTGAAAAATGCTCGCCTAACATTTTTCAAGCGGACCTAGTCGAGATTCGAACCCGAGACCTTGGCGTAGTAGTCATACACATACCACTACGCCACGGAGCCGTTTATAGCCTTTTCATTTTCTTTGATTTAGTTTAACGAGAATTTCCAATATTTAAAAAGAGCCCACGGCAAGTTCGGATGGAAGATGGCTCAACGTTGAGGAAATCTCAAAGGCAAAGCGGCTAGTCGAACTATATGCTCTGGGTGGAACATGAGCTGTGGGTCGGGGTGTAATTGCAACCACTAATAATAAGAATAAGGCGCCACCGTATTTTTCTATACAGAGAAGACCTGACTCAAGTCCCTTGTACAAGGCTAATGCGGAAACCTTTCTCCTATAGCCGCTATACAATTTTTTAAAGACCACATAATCTCTGAAGTTTCTTACCTTATGGCTCGACCTTGACCTTAGCAATCCTCTTCAGCACCTGTGAACAGATTAAACAAAGAATAGCACCGTTTGTGCATTCATACTCAAAAATAATTAAATTCAATAGGAATCATCTTTCATTCATCCTAAATAAAAAATAGTCTTTAGTCCGAAAATAAGAATCTATTCTTCTGGTATTCAATAATGTGCTTTTATACAAAATATCTTTCTTTCTTTATATATTGATTAATTTAAATTGTGAAACATAATTTACTGAAGGCACTGGATAAGATCAGTACCAAATATCATTAAATGTGGTTTTATTTAACAAATTGACAAAGCATAAAATTGCTCATTTATAACAAAAAGTTAATTAGGGTAGATCTACCGTAATTTTACAGTGGATAATTTCAACTAAGTATTCATGAAATATCAAATATAGAAATTTAATTTTTAAGTGCTTATAATTGTAAGAATTCACTTTCTATAACACGTAATGACATCTTCTGATGTTTCTTTGAATTAATAAAAGAATGAGGTAAGAACAAGTTACAGATTCCTATCGCATAACATCGAAAAATATAATTGTGGTCTGTCCTTGACCTATTTAGAATTTTACACAACTTGATTAAACAAAAATTTATCTCGTTACTACGTCGATAGTTCAAATAACATACGAACACAATTTTTTGTACATACCAATCTCCGATTTGCACCAAAATACCTGCTTGGGAGCTTACGTCAGCATTAAACCACGGAATCTTCCAATTTAAACGAATAAATGTGCTGCACACTGAAAATCACATTACTCGGCCTCCATTATCTGCATGTTAATTTAAAGATGCTCCAGGAGTAATTCAAACCACGAGAAAGATCGAATGTTGTTTGTAATTAAACAGAATACTTTATATATGAGGTTCCATGTTATATATGAATAAAATTGTTTTCTATAATTTAGATTGAATACCATTCATAAAATTGCTTTATAAATTACGTTGCATTATATTTTAAATTGTATTATATACATAAGGATGCATTATATCTTTAGTTGCATGTTCCTAACGATTCTTTAACCAAACGATTTCTTGTCATCCACGAGCTGTTCCAACAAAAATGGACCATCTAAAATACCTCTCGGAGATGACATTCTCTTATTAAACTTCATACGAACGTGCTTCCAACACGACAAACAGCCAAAAAACATTGTTCCTAAGAACAATTCGACCTGCTTTCACCACAGCTGTGTTAGAAGTGTCGTCAAGCGAGTTGCTGCCTAGTAACAACGTTACTTCGTAATTTCCGAATAGATGGGGCTCTAGGAAGGATACTAAATAGGAGCTTTTATCTTGTCACCGTAGAAATTAATTTTTAATTTGAACTAAATGCTAGTACTTTATTGGACAATAGATGATATTTAATTAAATGGATTGTATAGCATTATAGTGCATTATACTATTTATTATTAAATAAAAGGATTAGTTATACGGACATATTTAGGTAGAAAATAAAATTGCTACACGTTTAACGATCAATGGCCACAAGGCAACATCAAATGCTCCTGAAATGTCCAAAGCAACAACGACACAATACTCCTTTGCATCTCGCGCCTGCTTAATTTCTCCGACAACTAACTCTAGTGCGTCGATAGTCGACTTTCCCTCCATAAAACCGAACTGTCAATTATTAAAACCGCCGCTGTCTCGCACCAAGTGCTCAACTCGAGTAGTGATAACGCGATCCAAAGCTTTCCCCACCACCGGTAGCAAGCTATTTAGACGATAGCTGCCCGGGTGTGACGCATTCGCTTTTTTAGGTTTAGGTATGAATTTCACGTTCTGGACTTTCCAGCAACGCAAAAAGACGCCCTTTTCTAGACAAAAATTTAAAAACCCGGCCAAAACACACGGGGCTAATAGGCACGCCTCCAGAGATGCGTCTGAAGTGATTCCGTCATGTCCAGGTGCCTTCTTAGGGTTCATCTTCCAAAGAGCCCTGACAACCTCGTGAACTAGGATTGCCTTATTGGCACCTGTTCCTTGCGCCTCTGTAGCTTCCCGACGTACTAAATCGTGCGACCCCTCATGCTCCTCAGAATTATCCGAAGAAAGGAATTTTTTTAATAAAATTCCGCCGTGGTTTTAAAACCTTCCGTATATTCTCCATTTGTCTTTCTTATGTTGCCGAACGCGATTTTCTGTTGTTTACCCCTTATTACGCGGTATGTGGTTTTTCAGGGTTCTTTCTCTGAGTTTCGCATGCAGAATTCTTTGAATTAATTTGTTCGCGTTTCGTCTATTAATATCTTATATTCGCGGTAACTTTGACTGTATTCTATTCTCCGTTGTTCTCTTATATCTCCCGAGACGCGTTGATAGCGGCGTTTAGGTTACGCGTTTCTGCCCGCTTGCTGGTTAGTTCCCGGGTCCACCAGGGTTTGCTGTCTTTAAATGTTTTCTTTCGCGGCATGGAGTACGACGACGGGTCTACCACCGTGTCGTTTACATTTTTTGCGAGTGTTTCTATTTCGTCTGCCTCTCGGTAGTTAAATAGCTCGTTTTCGAGGGCAAGGATACTTTCGCCAAATTTTTGTTTAAACCGCAGAAATGTAGTTAGCTGCTTGTTTGCGCTTGTTTTGGTTTCAACGTCCCATGTTATTAATTTATGGTCAAAGAGCGTTTCCTCGTCCGACCTTAATTTCCAATCACAAATAATTTCTAACATCTCGTGCGAGGCTGCAGTAATATCAATAAAACTGCTGCCCCTATGCCCCTCAAACGTAGGTGAATCATTAGTGTTTATCACATTAAAATCCCATTCCGTTAAAAGATCAGCAACCTGCGAACCCCTATCGTTTTTTATAGGGCTACCCCATAATGGCGACTTGGCATTAAAATCTCTCCCGATATTTACATTTTTATTCCTGCCAATTTTACAAAGAATTTCTTCAATTTATTTGATTTATTAAGTCCTCTGTTTGAGGATTGCTCGCCGGGAGTCGACCGGCGGAAGGTACGCGCTAATCACCCAAAACGTATTTAATCCGGTTTTAATTTTCACCGTCTTTAGAAACTCCTTTGATAAATTATTTAATATAATTCCGGCACACGCGCCATTATTTACTATTATTCCGCTGCGTGGTCGTTTGCTGTTCGCATTTAAGACGGTAAACCCCTCCCAAAACCTGTTATTCTGTGGCTATACAGGTGCGGTTCCTGTATGAGCCCGATGTCGATTTTGTTTTCGATCATTAATTTAACAAAATTATTTGTGGCCCCTTTGCCCTTGCCTAAATTAATTTGCGCACATTTAATTTTCGAGCTCCTCGGAACATCGTCTAATGGCCTAGGATCCATAGTCGATATTCCTGGTGATGACTGCCTTCAAACGCTGCATCGTTGGGCACTGACTAGACTTAGCGTCGTGACGAGTGTCGACCCTGACACTACCAACCCTATCGTTCGAATGCGCACAGACAACACAACAATAAACTGCCCGCCTACAGTTCTTGAACTCATGCCCCACTTCGGCGCAGTTACCGCAAAACTGCACCCGCTCCTTACTCCGCTGACCTATGACCAAACTCGTAACAGCGATAACACTGGACCATAGAAAAGTGATCCCGAGCCCAGACCCTACACCAACCCAGACTAGCCGAATCCGCCAAGAAACACCTCCTATCCTCCGGCGACACCTCGAAAACAACGCTGGCCAACGGATCTCTGGGTCCCCTGCCGCCGAAACGGAACTTCTCCTTGACCTCCTCCTCAAACCTTAGTCCCCTGAAGCGGGAGTTCTGAACAACCAACCACTTCACGAGCTCTTCTTGCTTCATCTTCCTCTCTACCCCAGGGAGCACGATGCATTGATAAGGCAGAATGCAATCGTGGGATTCACTAGGCGGTCACTTTGATATAATCAAGACTATAATTGATGGGATCAACAGTAGCTATGCTAATAATCAACATTTGAGAAAGTTCTCTAACTTTGAAGCATTTATTTACGCGCAATGCAGCTTCCAACTACCTCACATTTTCATCTGATGCTTCAATACGTGTAGGTCCAGGACGGGCCAAATCTTTAGTGGATTCTTTTCCCTGTCGAAACTCATCGCACCATTCAACCACTGCCGTATGATAATAACTATACCATACACAGCCTTCATTCTTTAATAAATTTCTATTTGCTGAAACCTTTTAGCGGCCAAAAACTGAATAACGGCATGCAGATTATCTTTGGACAGACTTTCTATCGTATATACCATTTTAATTCACATGCAACACTTAGAAAAAAAGTAAGCTGGAAATATTTCTCACAGCTGCGTCAGTACTACTTACACATACAACATGCATAAATGTATTCCGTTATCATAGAAGCAAAATCATGGCAACGCTAATCAAACGCGTTTCTGCTGAACTATATTTATACAATTAATCCAATCTGCAATCGCATTAAACATCAATAACACATAATTCTTTAATAGCAAACATGGATCTTACACCAGAATCGCCTGATGTTGAATACGACAAATTCATGTTAAAGCAATCAAAATTAAGTCGGTTGATTTTCAGATGTGATTAAGTCGCACTATTCCCGAATACAAACTAAGCGATTTTTTTTTAATTCGTAGAATTTCCGCAAAAACCGAGTATACAATAGCCATCGTAAAATTACACCTAGAGATAATTAATTACACATCATACAGCGTGTCTTCTTATAACAGAAGCCCAGCATAAATCTTCATTTTTATAAGTATCTGGTGAACTGAAAAATAACTGTTACAATTAAAGACTTTCCTTTATCTGAAAATGAGCTACAAATTGCCAAACTCCATTTATTCGTATTGCTTTTAGGGCTAGAAAAGCGTGTGCTACTTCTAAAGTTAGTTTGCAATTAAAATCGCATTAGTACAATACATTGCGGAATTTTTGTGCTCTATGTACGGGTTTCATGATGTTTTCTCGCAGAAAACTAATTTGTAGGGATAGTTTAGAAGTTGGCTATTTCGGCGCCTGAAAGTCTTGAAAGCAAGAAATTTAATACGGCCACCGCACTAACGTAGTAATACAATTGTGTTACATGGATTGTAGCATTTATAGCTACTTTTACATTTTCCTGAAAAATAAATCATACATGTACAAGCAAAAATAGTTGATTTATTTTGGTAGAAACTGGAATTACCTGTATACTGCCAAATGTCGACCGGGATGTGATATAGGAGTAGTGGTTTAAGTGAAATTAGATTTGACCTGCCAAACTGTAACGCTAATGTGTTAATGAAGAATATATTTGAATATAGGAAAATATTTATTAATTTATGTTAGTGAAAGCAGCTTTTTATGAGAAAATACCCTTTAAAAAAGGTTGGATAATTTACAGTTTATAAAGGGCCTATTCAATTGAATTATTAAAGTAAAATATCGAAATAAACAGGATAAGTACACAATACATTCTTGTACAACCAGCAATAAAAGGGACTTCACATGCAGAATATCAAATTAAAAAAAAAACAATAATCTTTTCATGACTAAACATCCTACTAATGTATACTTGAAAACATTTTCACGCATTGAAAAACCTCGAAATCATTGTCACTATAACCAAAAAATGTCTTATTTGTCCTTTATGCAACATTAGTTTTACAAATCAAGGATTAAAAATTTACATGGCTAAGATTCCTAATAACGATTCTCTATACAAGCAACTTTAAAAAACGATAACAATTTTTAAAAAACATATAGTTATCATAAAAAAATCCCTAAGTTTGTGAGGATGTTTACAACACTATCACTTACAAATTTAATCGTGGCCTGTGTGAAAAAGATTTCTTTCTTATCTTAGGAAAAATTACTACTTTTTCCATACTGCAGCCTTTTTATAAATAACCAAAACAGGAATAAAAAAACAACCTTTTTTCAATTATCAGATGTAATTTAAAATGTTTAGTCCCACCTATTATTACAACTTCAACCAACATTAACTTTAAATACTCTCTAAATAAGAAAATCCATATAGTATTACCTCTACGTTTGATGTTTTCAAATGACATGTTGGCAGAAGTAGAAAACGATACTATTATGGAAATTATTTTGAAACACTCTTGTTACGTTATTTGGTTATTCATTCACATCGACTCCGTTTCTACTCTTCAATACACCAACAACATCCTGCATATTTTACCTGTTCTGGATTGCGTGTTGTGCGCTATTAGGAAACTATTTTACAATCGCAAATTATTTATTTATTCATGCCCTTTTAGTTGTAATCTTAAAAAACGATATAATGTTAGTGAGAATAAAAAATTTTATTTACATTAATTATTTATATCAATACAAAAAATGAAACTGCCTTGTTTATCAGACCAGTTCTTCACTGGTATGGCTATATACGAGGAGAGTTCAATGAAAACACGTTGAGAGTCTGTAGAGTATTGTTTATTCAACGAATTTAAAAGAAGACTCCACTAACATTAAGGCATGAGTCCCACTGGTGGACTATTCCATAGATTCCATGCTAGTAAAATTCTTGCTGCGTTTTGCGGAATCATTCTATAACAGCAGGCTCTACCTCAGCATCTGAATTGAAACAACGTTTTTTAAATATCGTTTTAATGTGCCAAACATACAATCGCATAGAGACAAGTCGAGACTGTAAGCTTAATGTTGTAAAACTTCCCATTTCGTATGACAAAGTATATCTTGAATCGTCTGCGCTATATGGGGTTGAGCAATATCATGCAGAAGAATAACACCATTTGTGAGCATCCGGGGACGTTTATTCTTGATGCTGTCACGTAGGTCTTTAAAGGTGACTGCATAGCGCTCAGCGTTAATGTTAACATCAGGTTCTTTAAAATCCAAGAACGGCACGCTCTGGCAATAAAAGAATACGCTCCGCATTACTTTCCCTTAGTGATGGATTCGAACCGAACCGAACCGAACCGAACCTTGCCCTAGGTTCGGTTCGATTCGAAAACTTTTTAGTCCAGTTCTGTTCGTAAAAATATATTCCGGTTCGGTTCGGTTCGGTTCGAAAAAAACGAACCGAACCTCGAACCGAACCGAACCGGTTTGACATTTTGATATTTTAAACAACTAGTACGTTCAACTACAACAATTTAAATGTTTAATGTAGTTTTATATTTAGTAGCTGCTATTTTCAAATAAACCCAACATTAATTTGTTATAAATTTTAGTAGCATAAATCATATTAATACTATTTGTTCAGGTTTGATTTTTCAATACGTACTCTCTTTAACAAAGCGTAATTACAATTAGGTTAATAGTGAAAGCCACCTTTAAAATTTAAAATCTGTTAATAATTGATAAATTTTACTAATGTCATTTTACCGTGAAAGAACAATATCACACGATCTTTGCGATTACTTTTTATTTAGTTTTAGTTAGTATAAAAAGAGTATCAAGACAATAAGGTGTTGCTGATTTCTTATACAGTACAAACAAAAAGCTGTTTGTCAGCTTATCTTTATTATTATTATTATTTCTTTTAAAACACAATATCAGATGGTTCGCGGAAAGAATCGTAAATCTACCTCAAACAGCGTTTGCGTTTTTCATAATAAAATAGAACAGTATTTATGGCACGAGCATTATGTCTGCTTATTATTTGCATTATACTGTGTTATTTTATGTCGGCATTGGTTGAAAAGTTTATGCCCCTATAAGTCATAAACTTCAACTCTTGGCTGTGAGAGAAGGTTTGGGGTCATTCTTCTGGAGTATTGGCTACTTTTAAGAATGTTGGTGGTAATGGCCACAATAAATAAACCGTAAATATTATGGTACCATGCGTTTTGTAACACCATTTGTTGAGCGATTATGTACAAAAGAAAAGGAGATTAGTTTTTGCTACAAGGTCACATTTTTTAATATTAATAGAGAGCTGGTTTTCATATAAAAGTAAAAAATTCAAAATGATGGATTAGTAATACATACTTAATTAAAAATTAAATTGTTTCGTTTATTCTGAAAACTTCTGTAGTCTCTAGACCGTGACCTCGGCTTGTATATGTTTAAGATGGTTTTCAACACGACTTGTGTTCATTAAATAAAATAAACTTGTTTTTAAAACCAAATTTTCAAAATCATTTTAAGTTTCTCTAATATCTAATACTAGCAATAAACTAGCAACAACCAACAACTAGAAATAAGGAGCATTAAATAAATCGAACTGATCTAGAATTTTTTGATCTACAAACGTGCCTCGATGACAACATTTACTAGATACGTAACACTAATATATATTACATTTTTTACCTATTGCCTTAAAACTCGATGACCATGTACATTAGAAAATCGTTCTAATTCTTATATGCTTGCTGCTAGAGATTTTTAAAATGTGCGTTTGGGAGAAACTAGGATTGGCACGTTTTTAGTGAAAATTAAATTTTTAAACTAAATTTTTATTTAAAAAATCTAACCTTTCGAACCGAACTGGACCGAACCTTGAGTTTGGTTCGGTTCGGTTCGAGGTTCGGTTCGAAAATAAGATGTCCGGTTCGGTTCGGTTCGAAAAATCGAACCGAACCTCGAACCTGTTCGGTTCGTGTCCATCCCTACTTTCCCTGCCGAAGGTTCGGATCGAAATTTCTTCGCTTTTGGAGATTTTGCACGCTTCCACTTCATATACTGATGTTTTGATTAAGGTGGTTCGTAGTGATAACACCAAAACATTACCGGCAACAATTTCATGTAGAAAATCATTATCTTGTTGTTGATAGCGCATCAAGTGTTGCATTGTTGCAAATTGGACGGCTTTTCGCAGAAAAGAATCAGGCTTTAAAAGTCATTACAGAGAAATAAAGGTTTGAATATTCGTTTAAATTAGAATTTTGGGTGCAACTGATTTTGAAATATGTTTCCCTTTTCAAATAGTTACTTACCTTTCCTAAATAAATACGTTTGATTTATTAATTTAAGTTATGCTTAAAACTGGTTTTTTTCAAAAAGTGTGAAATTGGTCCATTTCTACAAAAGTTTAAATGCAACTTACTAAATAAGTCTAATACAGTTGGCATAAGCTTTTTTGATAAAATAATACAACATTAATAAAAGAGGAAATTCTTTTCTTGTAGTTATTTATTATCATTCTTCATTAACATCTTCAAATTCAAAATCTGCAGGCTCGAAACCTTCCAAATCGTCAGCAGCACTTTCACTGCTAATAAGGTGTTTGTAAAAGTCGTCAAGACAGCGTTTAGGAATGAATTGAAGTAAGTACTTTAAATCAACGTATTCTTGGCATTTATTTCTTCTTCGTCAGGCCATAAAAGAGAAAGATTGCGTGCCGTGAACATATTGACAGATTCTGGGCCTCGAACCTTACGCTTTTTAATATTCAGTTCCTTATGGGACTTTGAGACGAAACATTGATTCATAAAAATGGAAAAAGGTTTATTGCGTTCCAAAAGAATTTCTCTTGTTTTTTACCAATTTGCAGGCTCATTTAAAGCAGTTGCCTTTCTATTTGTAATTTTTGTTTCCAAATTATTGGTAGAAAAAGAATCATCCTTTCTCATTTGTGTAACTGTTAATGGTCTTTTTATTCTGGCTTTTTTCATAATATCAATATAATCGTCTACTGTGTACAATCGCTCTTGCTTTTTCAACTTTGCTTCTATTTTTCCAAAATCATCATCGTTTGGTAAGTATGTGTGTCCAGGAACAAGAAAACGTAAAATTATACGATGTAGATTTGGAATATCGGCAAATAGGGTTTTCAGCATCATGATCACCTTGATGTTGCAATTTTGATCCCCGCATAAGTCGCTCCATAAAATCAGTTCCTCCACATCCTTTGAAACCCTCGTTAGAATATGCTTTCTAAAACAAGACCCTATTTCTTGGTATCCTCGACCAGCTGTCCCTTCCACCCATAAATAGCAAAATCCATTATGATGTTTCCAGGAGTACACACCACAGTTGTATACCTACAACTGTCGTTCATAATATACTACATTGGTGGAGTATTCTGAGGAGTGGAAGAATTTTCTGCAAATCGAATGTCAACGTTTCCACATTTTTTGTTCAGTAGCTCTTTTTATGTCTCGGGTCTCTGGCTTCATATGCACCACCTTTATATTTATTGAACAAATCTGTAACAATATACTTCTCTTCCTCATTTTGGACAACTTTTAATTTGTTATCAAAAATATCACACGTATTGCAGGTATCACATGTACTGCATGTGTCTTTCCTAGATTTGTGACTCTTAGTGTTGAAATTGTCGTAGAATATTTTGGAATATTTCGTTGCAGAAATCGGTTTTTCATTTATGTCTTGTTGTTCCTTCGCATACATAGTATACATTAGAAAAAGCGACATTTCAGAAGAAAATTATTTGCAATTTCTGTCAGCTCTAGCATAATGAGAGCTGTAGGTCGGAATTTTTTTAATGTGCTGAATTACTGCACTTATTTTGTGCAAGCCCAATTTATTGAATCCGCCTTGTTTTAAACCCCTCTGATCTGTAACCGATTCACCATATCTACATTTCTTTAAAATTGTGTTTATACGATTAGGAGAAACTTCATACGTTTTTAAAAAATATATCTCTACACACTAGGATATCTACCAATTTGTATATTCTGGAAAATTCCATTTCCTTTTTTTCATTGGGCTCTGTTCCTGTTTTTATATAAGATTTCCTTTTTGGAAATTATGATATGTTGCTTTTTAAAAACAGGCTTTTGGCCGTGTAAGAACCTAATGCCAAAAAATTTTGTCCCTCTATTTGTTTCATTCCAAACGAACCCATTTTGAGCACTCCAACTTACAAGCGCAATGCATGTCCACGAACACCTTTGCTGGAATAACTCGTTTCTTGTAATCAACTTATTCTTCATTTGAATATTTTTTTAGACCTTTCGTTACGTAAATATCCACCATAACATTCGTTTCTTTCCTTGCTTCTTTCTACCCTTAGATTTCTCATTGCAGGTTTCTGCTCGTCTTCCTCTCGATTACTGATATTATCTAAGTTAAGAAGTTTTAAAATTTTCGTCCTAGACATTGTGATAATAACACACTTAAACAACACTAACACTGAGGCTTTTAAATTATAACAGCTAGCTGACAAATTAATAGGCATGGACTGCAAAGAACGTGATGGGGTTAGTAGCATATGGCGAAGCAGCCTGCTTCTCCCACTAAACCTATGCTTCACTTTAATAGTTTCAATTGTGCAAAAATAGTCCACGTGGCATGGTCTTCTTATAACAGAATAATCTATACCATACTTTATTCTGCAGAAAGGAATTATGCTGCTTGGACCTTTTCTTCGAAATAATAATAAAGCTAAACTTCATTGAGGGTTGAATTTTCTTAGTTTAGCAACTCGTCGAAGCTTATATTTGGTTTGTATTCATTCTGCAAAAGTAAAAACGACTTTTCTGTATCTAATGGCGTGATCAACTCAAATACGTTTATATTGTTCTTTGGTCCGTGTCTGCATAAAAGCGTCCAATTGTTCTGCTCGTCAGTGAGCAATCGTGGGATCCACTGAGCGGCCACTTTGATACAATCAAGACTATGACTGATGGAATCAACAGTAGCTACGCTGATATTCAATATTTGAGAAAGTTCTCTAACTTTGAAACATCTATTTGCGCGCAATGCAGTTTCCAAGTATTTCACATTTTCATCTGATACTGCAATACGTGTGGGTCCAGGACGGGCCAAATCTTTAGTGGATTCTTTTCCCTGTCGAAATTCATTGCACCATTCAACCACTGCTGTATGATAATAACTATACCATACACAGCCTTCATTCTTTAATAAATTTCTATTTGCTGAAACCTTTTAGCGGCCAAAAACTGAATATCGGCATGCAGATTATCTTTGGACAGACTTTCTATCGTATGTCATTTTAAATCACACGCAACACTTAGAAAAAATGTAAGCTGGAAATATTTCTCACAGATGCGTCAGCACTACTTACACATACAATATGCATAAATGTATTCCGTTATCATAGAAACGAAATCATGGCAACGCTGATCAAACGCGTTTCTGCTGAACTATCCTCATACAATGAATCCAATCTGCAATCGCATTAAACATCAATAACACAGAATTCATTAATGGCGAACATGGATCGCACACCAGAATCGCCTGTTGTTGAATACGAGAAATTCATGTTAAACAAGCAATCAAAATTAAGTCGGTTTATTTTCAGATGTGATTAAGTCAGCACTTTCCCGAATGCAAACTAAGCGAAATTTTTTTTAATTCGTAGAATTTCCGCAAAAATCGAGTATACAATAGCCATCGTAAAATTACACCTAGAGATAATTAATTCAGAAGCCCAGCATAAATCTTCATTTTTATAAGTATCTGGTGAACTGAAAAATAACTGTTACAATTAAAGACTTTCTTTTATCTGAAAATGAGCTACAAATGGCAAAACTCCATTTATTCGTATTGCTTTTAGGGCTAGAAACGCGTGTGCTACTTCTAAAGTTAGTTTGCAATTAAAATCGCATTAGTACAATACATTGCGGAATTTTTGTGCTCTATGTACGGGTTTCATGATGTTTTCTGGCAGAAAACTAATTTGTAGGGATAGTTTAGAAGTTGGCTATTTCGGCGCCTGAAAGTCTTGAAAGCAAGAAATTTAATACGGCCACAGCACTAACGTAGTAATACAATTGTGTTACATGGAGTGTAGCATTTATAGCTACTCATGGTTTCCTGAAAAATAAATCGTACATGTATAAGCAAAAATAGTTGATTTATTTTGGTAGAAATTGGAATTACCTGTATACTGCTAAATGTCGACTGGATGTGATATAGGAGTAGTGGTTTACTGTGAAATTAGATTTGACCTGCCAAACTGTAACGCTAATGTGTTAATTAAGAATACATTTGAATATAGAGAAATATTGATTAATTTATGTTAGTGAAAGCAGCTTTTAACGAGAAAATACCTTTAAAAGAGGTTGGATAATTTACAGTTTATAAAGGGACTATTCAATTGAATTATTAAAGTAAAATATAGAAATAAACAGAATAAGTACACAGTACATTCTTGTACAACCAGCAATAAAAGGGACTTCACATGCAGAATATCAAATTTAAAAAAAACAATAATTTTTCCATGACTAAACATCCTACGAATGTATACTTGAAAACATTTTCACGCATTGAAAAACCTCGAAATCATTGTCACTATAACCAAAAAATGTCTTATTTGTCCTTTATGCAACATTAGTTTTACAAATCAAGGATTAAAAATTCACATGGTTAAGATTCGTAATAACGATTCTCTATACAAGCAACTTGCTAAAGAATCATGTAATCAAAATTCAAACTTTGAAAAACGATAACAATTTTCAAAAACATATAGTTATTATTAAAAAATTCCTAAATCTGTGAGGATGTCTACAGCACTATCACTTACAAATTTAATCGTGGACTGTATGAAAAAGATTTCTTTCTTATCTTAGGAAAAATCACTACTTTTTCCATACTGCAGCTTTTTTATAAATAACCAAAACCGGAATGAAGAAAAACAACCTTTCTTCAATTATTAGATGTAATTTAAAAAGTTTAGTCCCACCTATTATTACAACATCAACCAACATTAACTTTAAATACTTTCTAAATAAAAAATCCACAAAGTATCACCTCTACGCTTGATGTTTTCAAATGACATGTTGTCAGAAGTAGAAAACGATACTATTTTGGAAATTATTTTAAAGCACCCTTCTACAGACAAAACAGAAAGTTTCCCGGAATTTAATTCTACAAATATTCCCAAAATTACTTGTGAGGAAGTTATGAATACAATTAATCTTTTTATTCTGGCTCTGTATGTGGATTAGATTTTCTTAGACCTTCCCATATCCAAGATATATGCAGCAATAGTGCCGGTTTTTATGGCCAAAATTTTTGTAAAAGCACAAACCACCTTATGTAACCTGCTACGGTCAGTGAGGTAGCCAAAAAAAAAAGAAAATAAAACCTAGGAAGAAAAAGAAGAAATTGATCGGGCTAAATCGGCGAGTGGGCGGGGTCTTATA
This sequence comes from Platerodrilus igneus, assembly GCA_036346225.1. NCBI lineage: Eukaryota > Metazoa > Arthropoda > Insecta > Coleoptera > Lycidae > Platerodrilus > Platerodrilus igneus. The sequence continues at coordinate 5,974,532 of JARFIW010000131.1, read as the reverse complement.
CATATACTTACAAAAAAGATTAAGGGAGGCCTGAAATAAAAATATACTCACGCACAATCAAACATTTACCAACTAAAAACCTTTAATTTAAAAAAACAAAATTATATACAAAACACATTAGTACTAAAAATGAACAATCCGTAGGTACACAATATACATATTTACAAAGTAAAAAAAAAGAATCATCTTTAACATGGCGAGCTGCAGTTTTTAGGTCACCCCCCCCCTATATTAATCTTCAAACAAGAAAAAGGAACAAAATTACCCCACTAAAAATCACAGCTCGAAATCAGCATTGTAAGTACAGAATTCTATACATAAAAAATATGTTAAAAAAGAAATCAGTAAACATTATAATATTCTCGCACATACAAACAACCAGTCATTTCACTACCAACAAGGTGATGCATCCGTAGACCCGTGTACATATGTTGTTTCCAACAACTATTGGGTACTCATATAAGAAAATTAGTGTATAAACACTCACCCTCGAGTCACCACCGTCGGACTGGCCCCTACCGTCTGTAAAAATGGTGCAAAACAGAGGTGCGTATGATCCCACCTTAGGGTGATCTTTCCATTACAACAAGGGGCGACCATTCATTGTGGTTTTAAGGGCCGCCCGAAAGAGCTACAGTAATTAAAAATAAAATTAATGTATTGTGGTCGAAAGTACAATTTTATAAAACCCAAAAATACGCACCACACTGTAAGGCGTGCGCGAACTTTTCATATAGAAAAACGGAAACAACCAACCATTCTACACGTGTTTTAGTTGTGTAAATTGAAAATCAAGTGAATATTAATTTCGTTTCACTAATGACCAGAGCTCAAAGTAATATTGTTGTTAAGGAAATAAAACTGGAAAAACACGGTTTATTGGGATAATACACGGCTTTAATTCGACAAAGTTTTCAATGGAAAACACATACGAATCAATTATCAGATACCTAGAACCAGTTATTGCCTGTTTAATTTTAGCATAAACTTTAGGTTGAGGAATTCTTAGAAGGAGTATATATTATTAATTAGGCTCTAGGATGTAACAATAGGAATCGAATTTATACAAATAGATAGATGAATTAACACATGAAAGGGTTATTTTAATTTACTGAATTAATTTTTTGTTTTTAACGCCTAAGGGATTTGAGTTGAAAATTATTAGACCGCGTATATTTTATTAACAGAAAAAATGTACGGGATGTTCACAATAAACGTAACAAATCACTTCCATTAAAATTAACAGGTCAGGGTAGGAAAGCCAGAGTAAAAAGCGGGCAGTACCAAACTTCAAAAAAAAGAAACCCAAACAAACAAAAAGAAAATTCGCTTACAAAGAAAAACTAAAAGAAAACTCGTTACGAAAACAACAACCAAACAAAAAAACCGAAGAAGAAAAAAAGGACACCCCAAAAAAAATAATAATTCTCGTCCGGCTCGACAATAATGGAAGAGAGAAAGAGAAAGAAAGAACAAAAAAAGAAGGAAGGACGGATAATGCACAATCAAGAAGGACTAAGGCGGAATGGCCTCAGCACTGAAGAAAAGTCGTTAAAGGACGGATGTTTCTTGTAAATAAACAGGAAAGTCTACGACCTCAAAAGAAGAAACAGAACGAGGAAGAAAAACCAACAGTGCAAGCCAAAACAGGACCAAAAGGTCGAGCCTCAAGTATGTAAGGGAACAACAAGGGAAAACGAGAGGAAAAGAGAAGGAGTGCTGGTAAAAGAAACGATATACTATCAACTGTGGTAGTCGATGCCGAAGAACCGAAGAAAAGAAATGCTAACTAGTCCTACAGTCGACTGAGTCGTGGCTTCCGAAGAAAGAAGGACGAACTAGAAAGCACCTACCATAGGAGTGGATGGACGAAACACAATCGGACTAGAGACCAACAGCAAGGAAGTTCAGCAAAAGGATAGGGAAAAGAAAGTGGAACGAAAGGAACGAAAGAAAAAAGAAAAAACCCAAAAAGAATAACACCAAAACCAAGTACCAAAAAGAACCCTTAGAATCGTATAAAAGTAAATAAAACAGAATCCCAGTGTAGTTATGTATGAGTAGGTGGGTGCGTGTACGTGCTTGTGTGTGTAGGTATGTGTGTACGTGTGAGTGTGTGAGAAGTGCGTGTGTATGTGTCATGCGTGTATAAAGTGTGCGTGTGTGTTTGTGTTGTACCGCTGTAGTCGCCTCTTACGACAGGCAGTTCGTACCATGGGCTATTCTATTCCCGGACCCACACGAGTGAAAGAAAGAAACAAGAAAAGAACAAAAGAAATGAGAACCAAACAGAAATGTGTGGATGTATGAAGTGTGTGCGTTTATGGAGTGTGTGTATGTGTGTATGAAGTGTGTATGTGTATGTGTTGGACCGCTGTAGTCGCCTCTTACGACCCACACGGGGTGAAAAAAAAAAGCAAACGAACGAAAACCCTGCAAAACCGGGAAGTAAACCAAAATCGTAAGTCCAAGAATCATGTCCGAAGGAGAGTAAAGTCGTCATAAACTGGGGCGCTAGGACTAGGTATTAGGCTTCAGGCGTTTACGCCGCCAGAAGAAAAACGAAACAAGATCAAGGGACTTTGTCGAAATGCATCTTCCGCTTCGGAAGGAGCATAGACAAATTTCTGTCTTTTATTGGCGGTTTTCTGCAAGACAGGGGCAGCAAGGGTTATAGCAGTTGTAGCACGCGTTTTAAGAGGTGGCAAGGGTAATTTAGGAAACTCCAAACGCATCATAGGAGAAAGGGGTTTGTTCTTAGAATGGGTTGCAAGAAAGCCAACGGTAGAACGAGAAAAGTATTGGCTGTACGAGAATTAACCTTACGAAAAGGAACACAAGCAGAGCACACTTGAGTTACGTTAACTGGAGGGACAAAAGTAGATAAAATTTCAACGACGTTAGATAGAGGACTAGAAGTATCACAGTTAGGAAAGAAAACAGCATTGGCTGTAGGAATATCAGCCTTAGGAAAAGGAGCAGAATCCGCTAACACTTCAGTAGCATTACATAAAGGAACAGAATCAGGTAGAAGTTCATCAACGTTATAAGAACAAACAGTATCAAGAAGAACTTCACACACCATCGATGAGAAAGCAGAATCAGGTTGACTTTCGTCAACATTAAATAACAGACCATCGGCTAGGATTTCACCAACCTTAGTTAAAAGAAGAGAAGCAATTAGCATTTTGTCAGCATGAGAAAAATGGGTAAGAGTAGGTAACGGAACAGGATCAAGTAAAACTTTGACAACGACAGCAGCAGGCATTATAGCGACGGCCTCAGTAACCTTAACAAGACCCTCTCTATCCGTATTAGAAGTTATCTTCACTTCAGCTTTAGCTGTTATTGTAGACACAACAGAAATTTCTTGAGTAGACAATTTAAGAAAGCAGGAACATGTAAACTTTTGACAGCAACAGCAGCAGACGTTAAAGATACAGGTTTATGGACTTCAAGAGGACCTTTGCAGACTGAATTAGAAGTTGTCGTTACTTCAGCGACATGTGTGCTTGCAGACACGACAGGAATTTTTTAGGTAGAATCATTTAAGAAAGCGGGAACAAACTCTTGAGAAGCTAACTGCAAGTCACTAATTCGAAGCATGGGTTTTAATGGTGGTGGAGGCACAGTTTTGGTGAGAGTGGATAAGTAAGGCGAGCAGCAGGAGGAGTATAATAGGATGTAGAACTAGAAACGGAGAAAATTTTGTTCGAAGTTATATTTGCCGAAGAAGAGTAGGTTTTGATAGCAGTAGCAGAATGACCTGGATGGGGGACAGAAGAGAATGTAGAGTGAGAAGCAGAAGCAATTTGGCTCCTAGAGCCGAGAACAGAAGTTGAAGTATTATTTCAAGACCTATTAGTAATAGGGTGACAGTTTGAACAGTTGCAGCAAGAAACTCCCTTATATCGCAACCATAATAATGGCGTACTTGAGGACGAGTACAATGTGTCGAAACATGATCAGGTTTATCGCATTTAAAGCATACGACCTGACGAGTAGAAGTAGAACAAGGAGGAAGAACAGTAGAAGGTACGGAAAAAGTATCGGATCTACTCGTAGGCGTAGGAGAAATCTTAAGAACTCGGTCATGTGAAGCAAAAGTATTTTCCTCGGTAGTATCAAACTTATAAGCAAAATCTGGGGGTTCGAAATGATGAAACCTATGCCGATAACTACGGAACCAAAGTAATGCTTTCGACTCAAACAAATCCGCTGCAGAATCAAATACCTGCAATTCGGACTCATGGTGAGTTCGTCGGATTTTTTCGACCCGTTCCAAAAAATCATGAACAGTAAGTGTTCGGGACAACAGAAAACTTTAAATTCCACTCCCACACTGGAAGACCTTGGTAGGAAGCCAAAAAAGAAGTCATTTTGAATACGAACAAAAAAGAAATTTGTGAAAAGTAACTAAATAAAGGTTAACTGTAACTCGATAAAAGCTAAAAAAAATTATTGCAAATACAGGACAATTTAAAACATATCCGACACCAATAGGAGCGAAACAACAAAATAGAAATTAGAATAGGGTTGTAGAATAAAAGAAAAATCGGAGAAAAAAAAAACTAACTCTAGACTTGATGGAGAGGACAAAATATACAGAAAGAGAAGGAAGAAAAAGAAAAATTTTGAGCGCCAGCGTTTTCAATGGACTAGGATTATTGGCGAAAACACAGGTCCAATAATCTGAAACTCACACTGTAAATAAAGAAAAGAGATAAATACAAGTTCGAGCGTAAAGGATGAAAACATAAGTATTATCATGCCGAGAAAAGGATACAGTAGTAACACGGGACGCAAACAAAAAATCAAGCCAGAAGCAAAACAGAAATTGGGCCAGAAATTAAGCGGAACTAAATCGGAACATTAATTAATGAAAACCAAAATCAAAGCAACAGAAAAATTAACCACAACAAAATCGGGACCAAAGTTACACGAAACAAAATCGGAGCACAAGTAAATTAACTAAACATACTCGCAGCCCCACACCAGGGCGTAAGAAACTATGCTACGTACAAAGACGTAGTCTAAAAAAAAATAAAACTCAGGAAGAAAAAGAAGAAATTGACAGGTCTCAATCGTCGAGTGGGCGGGCTCTTATACCTACAAAAAAGAAACAAGAAAAAAAGTCAAAATTTAAGGCCAATAGCACGTGGAACTGTCTGTCGTCGACTAGTCGCAAAAATTTGTTGCTCTAAAATAATGAACAAAATTAAAAAAATATTTCAACCTCACTAATTTGGTTTTGGAATTACTGGCGGAGTAGAAACTGTGACACAATCAGCGAGAATATATCTTTCTAACATGAACAAAACGTGGTTAATAGCTACGCTTCCAGTAAACAAAGATGGAATGGCCAGTCGTTCAGTACTAACTTTAACACTACCCTTTTTTATCCTCTTTCTGCAGCATATCACACTCAACAAATATGATTTTACAAGGTAGAACGTCTGACGACTATTTTGAAGGAGGATAAGAAATTTGGTTTTTTAAAACTAAGGTGACTTTACTAGAAGAGTCAAAGAGATTTCAGAAAGCTTGGGATCAACCATTATTAGATATTTCAGACAGCTTAAACTCCTATTGACGAAGCCCGTCTTTATGCAACAAGAACGAAGGAATCTGGTCCCTGCCACTCTAAGTAGCGCAAGAGCTGTTACCTTTTTTCGGGGACCTATCTTAGTCTTATTCCTCACTAAAGACCCCACTAATTTGGTTAAACCTATAGTTTGACTCTATAGTTCACTGGAACACGCAAGCCAGTCTACCTGTTCTAGTATTCTAGAATTTCTTCAAAGTGCAGGTCCATTCAGAACAGGGACAACATCTATTTATTTATAATTTATCTTTCTATAGGAAGCGCATACGTGGTGTCTTTTCACATTTAGGTGTGTTTACCTTTGCGGTTTTAGAATAAGTTGCCGTTTTTTATTATCGTGTTAACAATCTATTTAAAAGGAATACGGTTGTAGCTTTTTAAGGTTAAAGTTTGTTATCTGAATTACCTTTAGTGAAACTTAAAAAAATTGAATTATCATACTTGTTACACTACTTTTTCTATATAGATATATATATAGTGTATTTACTCTACCTTATAGGAGGCAGAACCTCAATAAATTATGAGGGGTTCCTGTCTAAGGTTTAAGTCCAGGGTAAAGAGGATGGAAAATGGCTTTGAGTAAAAAAGAACCCTCTAAAGAGATCTTCCAGCCAGCTAAGCTTCTTCAACTTAGGGCAGAGCTATGAGCCAGGGTCGTAGGATGGTATACGATAATAAAAGAATTTTTAATGAACGCCACCGTATCTTAATAATAGCTATAATGAGAAACAATCCGAAGATAAGATACGGAAATTTTCGAAAAGAAAAAATATCCTTAGCGAGCAAAACACTCTGCAAACTGCAATTGAAACGACGATCTCGTACTATCTCAAAATCTAATCACTTCTTGACATTTTAGAGCTAGGGCTACATTAGAGCCTAGTCAAATTATCACAAAAGAAATAAATTCCAACAAGATTACCTAGTTAAGATTAAACCTTAAAAATGTTTAAACACAATACCAGTAATCTATCCTTCTTCACTACAAAAATTTTATAAATATGGTGGCTTGCTTTTATAGAAAAATTATTGTTGACTTCAATGAAGGAAAACTTTAAAACAACTTATTACACTTTCTATTGATTTACAAAAAAATATATACATTATTTGTACAATTTTATACGTACTGAAACTTTTGGGATATCTACTTTTAATAATGTCTAGGAGTATGAATTTTATAATTGTAAATTTATTATAGTTCTTTAGAAGAATTATAGCGTTTTTGTTATTATTCCAAAATTTGTATTCGATACCTAAATAGGATCCTGTTTGGGTTTACATTTAATTGATTAAATACTTTGACTTTCCTTAAATTGCAGAACTACATTTTTAATTAATTTAATTGATGTAATCAAAGGTCAAAAATACTTATGGTCTAAACTAATCTGTACTTCAAGTGTATTGTCCAAAAAACTTATATTTTATAATGTGACAAACGAATATTAACGTGTCACGTGCTTAGTTACGAATACATTTTAGTATAACCTTATAAATTTAAATAAAATTATCTTATAGGAATTTCTTTGTGTTTATAAGAACATTTATGCAATATCTAACTACTAAATTCTGAACAAAAATTACGTGTACCAATTTAAATGACCATATAAAATTTACAAAAATTATTATTACATTTCCAGTAATGGTTCCGTGAAACGAAAATTGAATTAAAATTGGAGACGACTTACCACAAATAATCTGCTAGGCATCAGATTTCGTCAACCATCTTGAGTACTTACGACAACAGATGCGCGCGGCTTGCACGTGCACGGCTCTACAGTTTGACTTGTATATGAAACAAAATTTACGGAAAATTTCACCATACTCCATAGCAACATTTGAGACTTTGAACTTTCAATATTGCATAACAAAAAATTGTGCTTCAGTGTTCCATAACGATTATATACATAAAATTTAGCGCTCCATTACTTTATACATTACGTGCTTGCGTTTCAATACTGTATAACATAAAACTTGTTTCGATACTGGACCTACATAAAATTTGCGTTTCAAAATGGGACCTAAAACTTGCTTCGATACTGTTGTAACATGTTATTTTACCTATGGTAAATGCCACGTTTCAGCTGGATTTATCTCTCCCTTTAAACCTCAGATTTTAATTTAAAAAGTCCATTGAACCTTGATATACACTTTGACTTTTAATAGATTTATTATAATCTCAGAATATATAAAGATTATAGTACTTCATAAAGTACCGTGTTTGTTTTCTGATATTCATACTTGTTTGTAAAGTTGCCTACAATCCAGTATTCTTAGTATTTATTCTCACACTTCTACTTTGCAAAGTGCTCTGTAGTTTTCTTTCCTTACAATTTCAAATATACCGCTTTAATATTTGAGACAGTTGGTTGCCTGTCAAAACCTTCTGATAAAGCATCATTTCTTGTCTTGATTTTGTGCACAACAGGTCATTTTGAATTCCTGTTGATAAGAATTGACCATGAGGTCGTATCAAGTATGTATTCTTTTGTTAAATAATAAATGTGTAATCATTTAAATATTATTACAGATATCTTGCCTAGCGTTTCCTTTTCTTCATCAATTACAAATCCCACCGGATTACTTTTCCGATGGTAAGGATTTAATAAATGTATTTTAAATTCCTTTTCACTTGGTTTAGCGTGTTAACTAATTCACGTATTATATTTCAGGGTCGTTCTCTACCCCCATGTTTTTCTACTATTTATCTTACCGTTCCGTAATGATGCAGACTTATTTTGCTGCTGGTTTACAATAAGATAACAATACCGTTATATTTTAAATTACGCTGCCTCAACATACAATTTTAGTTTTGTTAATTATTCTCTTAAAATTTGGTTTAATATGGATCTATGAAGTTAAACACGGGATGTTATTCAACTTGTTTGAATGCTAGCGAATTCTACCTCATCACTTGTTTTTGATGTTTTACCTGGGACTCCTGCAATTTCTACACATTTGATTTGGATTTCTACAGATGTTCCGTTCAAAGAATTTCAGAGTAACAAAATATGTTATTCAATGCAAATTATGACAAATTAAAATATTATTTATCTACTCAAAATTAAATGAACTGATTTATGCAATATTAAATTTTCTCTTTATTTTACACTTGTAAAACATATTAATTTTACTGATAATTTATCTAGTATTTACAAATATTAATTCTTATTATACATAGTCTTACTGGACGCATACTGTCCAAATGTAAGCCACATGTTTCATGAAACCTATGGTAGTCAAGTACATTTATTAATTTTGTTACGCATTTAAAAGCACAAGATACTTTTCTTAGTATATTTGAACGTTTAGTTCACGTTAAATATTTTATCGACTTTTTATATGTTACGTTCACATATTTGGAAATTCTCTTAAACTTATATAGCTAAATTTACTAGTTGCATAAAAACGAGTATCATAATCTTTACTGATCTATTTATTTTAGACTTCATAGAACATTTATGATGTTTTTGTTCAAAACTTTATTTCTATAAAATTTAATAAATACACTATATAACTTGTCATAGTTTCTCACAGTTGATTATTTTACAGTCATTAATTCACAAATTTTTTCCCCTTCGAGATTTTAAGTCAACCTCAACGGTCGATGCTAGCTGCGCCAGAGTGTAAATTTTTATATGCTCTTTCGTGCGCCTATCCTTTTTATAACGCCTAAAAAAGGGTAGGGTGCACTGTAATCACATTAAATTTGCGTTTCAATACTGTATCTACATTTTACTTGCGCTGAAAAGAATCGATAAAATGATTTGGATGCAAAATTGAAAATTATTCATCTACCGTAGATGATGTGTATTTCACTGTCACACTAGGTCGATTCAACTACTAATTGATTCCGTGGTATACGTCGACACCATTTCACCTGCTTTTGTGGCGGCATGTTTTATAAAAAAACTGCTGGTCCACGTTTCAACACTTGCTTAGCTGATTACATTTGGACGTTAAATGATGAACCTTGACCACGAGGCAATTTTATTATTCAAGCACGCCCAGAATTGGAATGTTGTATCAACACATACACAGATAAAAGAAAACTTAAATTTTACTTCAAGTCCTTAGATATAGGTGGAGTTCTATGTAACGAATAGGAAATATATAGCTACAATAGGAATTTAATATTTTCTGTTTAATAAAGGATCTTTGTTAAATAAATATTTAAAACTAAAGTGTACATTAATGAAGCAGGTAATTGTATTCGTTACATACTTAATTATCATTAACTATTTGTCAAATATAAATATATACAGGGTATGTCCGTATTTATTCTGTCCATTCAAAATTAATTTTTTTTCCTACCTGGTTTATATCTAAAGTAACGCAAACGCGTTACAGATGGAACGTCAACATAATTGAAGACTATTGTTGAATCATCAGTAGAGATAAGGGCAAACTGACTATAAGAGCAAATGTTGCCGAATGAGTGTTGAAGGGAAGTTAAGAAAACGCCGTAAGCCGTTGCGTATGAGTTTACAATTTTTTAAACGCTTTGGGATATACAAATATATTGTAACGGGCTACTACTTCCGCGTTTCTTTAATTTAAAACAAGTAATAATAATGGTCTTTATTACTCACTGTTCACAAGTCTAATTTACAGTATATGCCTTATACATAGATGTTTTCAGTCCACTTAACAATGAAGCACTATTACACTAATGAATTTACAAGCACTAATATCTTCTTAAATTAACTCCTTTACCATAAGTTCATTAACAACACTAACACAACTATTTGTTTATACACTTCTATTTATTTATGTATACTACAAGCTGCATGTACATTAGACACAGCATATCACGTTTATATATACTTCTAAAGCTCAAAACTACTACTACTTTACACGATATAATTTATATTAGACATTCAAGAATAGACTGACTCTTGCATTTCTTAGCGGTCTTATATATACTCAGATTTAAATATATGACTCATTATCTAGTATGTTCCAGAACAATTCTGGAACCGTAGAGAATAAACAGTGCTTGCGGCGTTTTGTGTGTAATTGATTGCTAGAAGAATTCTCGTATCCTGAAAACTATGCAGAGTCTACAGCGTTTGTGTGTTTGATGGGTTGCCTAGTAGTAGCTCGCAACAATATTATAGTTTTATCACTAATATTTTTTCACACTGAATACGTGTAAAAAATGCATTTCCTCCCATTACCATGTTTATTTTGCAAAAAAATTTTGCGTGATAGAAAAAGGTGGTGGTTATATTCGAAATCACAGCGTCAAAATCATAAAAATCAGTCATGATATTGCAAACATTTCTCATTCCTTAATTTTACAACCTGTGTAGTTTATCTTATAAAGATTATTCCTAAGGTTTAAAATATCTATTCCAAAGATCGTTTTGCAATATTAAAATATCTCAACTCAGAGTAGTATTTGTTTTTATTTCAAACACTATAAGTTTGAACTAGAAACTAAATTAACTAATTTCCTTGACATACGATTTTTGGCAACTGTTCATTGAGATTTTATTATGTAAAACTCCCTGCCGATTTGTCTCACAATTTATAACGTAGGCTCCTACAAATAACTTGATAAACCTTAAATAAAGCTCATGATTGATACAAATTACTATAAATACACTCTCAAGTGGAATTTTTAACGCAATCCAACCTGAATATTTCACATTTGCTCATTTATAATTTTTAGCTCTCCTACACTTAAATTTATCACTCGATCTGTATGTCTAACGCTAGCGACAAGGTGTTGTTTTGCATGCGACAAGCTGCCTCTTGACTTTTGATCGCGTAACAAATCTCCCCTCGTTTCCTGACTTGAACGTTCTTATCGTTTATCAATCTCCTATAATGACAGATATGTCAGTAGTGCCTTTTATGTGCGTTTATTCGAGCTTTCACTGTTAAGCGTTTCTTGCTTTTAATAAGCTACTATTGTGGAGTATCGCTTTAAAAGCTTTCCGACAATAAGATGGATTCCGCACTTTGGAGTTTTATGCGTCTGAAGTTTATGACATAATCAAGAAATGTAATTAAAGGAGAAAAATAGATGTGGTTTCAAACTTTGAAGTCTTAATTTAAATTATATAAACAAACTGGAAACTAAGTAACACTAAAATAGAGTGCTCTGCAATAAAATAATTTAAACTGATTATGACTTTTTGACAGAAGTTCGTATCTGTCTAACAAAAATACCATAGCGACGCACAGCACACTCTTAACTTAGTTTTCGCGGTACATCAATAACACAGACTAGCTTGACGGCCAAATTGCAACAAATCTAATGACATTTAATGTCAACAGGGCGGATGCAAGTTTACCTGCAAACTTGATCTTATATTATAACTAACAGAAAATAACTATAAATACAAACGGAACATACCGCCCACCAAAATGCAAGGCATTTTTAAAAGGAAAATAATTACCAAGGGTAGAAAAGGTAAACAAAAAGAACAAAATTAAATAACTGCAAAGAAAAGCAAAGAAACAATTAATGCGTAAGGCTTTGGATCTTTAAAGGACAGTGAAACGACATACCGTCCTTGCTCATTGCGGCGAAGAGTGTCAACAAAATTTTTTTCAACTAGGATTTCATCAGGTGTGAAAGGTTTAGCCTCAGGAACATCTTCAACTTTCCATAATTTAGCGACAATATCTTCCAAAGAGAAAGCAGACTCTGTCATACAAAATAAGCTACTGATCTGTGAAGAGGGTGCGGCAGGAATAAAGTATTAATTGCAACAGGTGGATCACTTGAACTTCGGATGCGGCCATTTAATAAAACTTTAGGAAAAATATCTGCGCCAAGTAATAAATCAATCGGTCCAGATTGAGCAAAGAGCGAATCAGCTAGCTTGATTTTAGCTAGATGAGCGAAATTTTCAGAAGAAATATTAGTAGTAGGTAAATTTTTACAAATTTTAGAAAGTACGACAGCTTCGAAATTAATAATAGGCGAGGAAGCACATATTGGTTTGAATGAAACGGTTATAGCGCTACGTATAGCCGCGGAGTGCATGGAACCTAAACCACTAAGGGTTAGAGAATGCGAAATAGCGCGAAAACCCAAACGTTTCACACTATTTTGCGAAATAAAAGAAGTCCTGCTACCAGAGTCGAGTAAACAACGAAGTTTCTGGAAAGAACTTGAGCGGTCAGCGATTTCTACCTGAACTGTGGAAAGCAACACGACTGAAGTTTTAGGAGCGAATTAAATAAAATAACATTCGAAGTCGACGGGCGACTACTGCTAAACAAAGTCGATGTTTCCTCAGAGGCAGGAGGAACGGAAGGAGTGTAGCGGTCCTGAATAGCGGAACTAGTATAAGGTAAAACCTTAGAGGATGTGGGAGCCGAGCTGAAACCAGCCTTAGTACTAGTATCGGAAGCGGGTTTAAACATGTGGTAGAGGTGCAACAAAGAATGATGACGTTGATTGCATTGGCAGCAAGAAATACTGAATCAACATTTATTCAAAATGTGGGAACTACTAAGACAGTTGATACAAAGTTGAGGTTTTTTAACAATATTGTAGCGATCCTGAAAAGAAAGTTTAGCGAAATCATTACAACGATAAAGAGTATGGTCTTGGTGACAAAGCGGACATTTAACGACATTATGTACTAAGATGGAAACAGCAGAGCGAGACCTAGCACTGTTGTTGGTATGAACAACTTTGTTTAAATCAGATTTATGATTGACCGACAAATTTGATAAAGATTCACAGGTTTTTTCCAAGTAAGCAATTAACTCTGCATAGGATGGGATAGAAGAGGGATCCTGATGCAACTCAAAATTGCAGGCAGTGTACATGTCCAGGCGATTTAGGATCATTTGCATCAGGATAGAGTCCCATTCCTCTACAGGCAAATCAAACTTCTTAAGGGCTTGCAAGTTATCGGTAAAAGTGTATACTAATTTTTGCAAACCTGAAGGGTGATCAGAATTCAATTTTGGGGATTTTCCCTAAGAGCAGAAGTGATGTGGCGAATATTACGATATTTTTCGCAAATTTTATTATATGCAAGGGGGAAATTTGATGCGGTTTGATCAAAATTTTTAATGGTAAGTAATGCGGAATTTTTCAAAGCGGACTGCAGGTAGAAAAATTTATTGACGTCTAAGAGGTTGTCATTATAGTGAACCAGACTATCAAATCGATCAATAAAAGTTTCGAACGTACTGATATCACCATCAAATGAAGAGAGAATCAACGGCGGTATGATCACTTTAGATTTTGCAATGTGTGAAGGTGCGGATCCACCTTCCACAGGGGAGGCAATATTGATTGAAAATAACTTGAAATAAAGGGCTTTAACAAAAAAAAAGGGTACTGTCAAAGCGTTTGCTGATTGAATCCTCTACTTAAAACTGATTATCTGCGTCTTCAGCCAAAGCGATTTCACCAATAACCCCAACCTGTATATACTCCAACTCCATCCTACTTACTTGTCGAAGCCGCGCCACTTGCGGCAGAGAGAACAGTTCCGTCCGTCGTAAACAACACGGCCTAAATTATCGTGTGATTTTATCGTTAATTTTGTGTAAAAGCACGTGTCGTGTACCGAGTTAGTGTACCAAAAAATCTTCGTTCAGTGCATATCAAGAAACCTGCCCTTAAAGCTACTTGTTTAACATTGAGAATCACCCCTACAGTCCACTACAACCGCAAACCAAGGAGAAAGGTAATTTGTGGAACAGGTATTTATCTTAGGTTTTACCTCACACCCTATATGATGGTTCTTCGAGCCGGATGCTAAATTATCATCCCTTTCAATCCATTTGTATTTATTTGGAGGCTATTCTTTGGTTATGCATTGTTATTTCAGTGTACTATATTTTGTTTTCTTTCGCAAAACGATAATGTAGTATAGAAAATAAAATTTAGCAATCTCAAATTCACACAAATAAAATTACTTATAGTTGTCTGTTTCGTGAGATAACAATAAATCGTTGGTATTTGCAAGCAACTCATCGCTATATATTGTATGAGTGTAAACAACTTTATAAAGCGCATTGGTCGTTTCAATTAAGATTATTAAAAATTTTATGTTGATTACAATAAAACATATACTATCCTGGTATTCACAGCAAATTTGATTTTGCATCTGTCGATTGTTCAAGTTTGTTTACATAATAAACCGTGCATTGTTATTTATTTCTGTGGCGATTTTATATTCGCCAGTAAAGGGGTTAAATTTATTACGTTTCACGTCCCTAGAATTAGGGCACCATTTTGTTGTCGTTTGTATAGTAAAATACCTCTTCAGTTGCTGAAGCTATAAAAAAGTGTTTTGTATCTAAAGCATTATAAATTTGATTTGTTTTCGTTGTTCTCTCTTTCTTACACATCAAATTCAAAATGGCTTACACACTTGATCAAATTATCGCACAGGGTGTATCATCATTAAATAGAGTAAATTTTTAAAGTCTAAAGCATGTAAATTGGAGATAATTGCGGGCAATAGTGAAGAAATTGAAGCAATTTTTTATAGAATTTTACAAATATCTAATGATTACGATGTTTTCGTTAATAATTTGGCATTTGAAAAAAAAACAAATTTGAAGGAATTGTTAAAAGCCCGTTTCAGTCTAGACTTCGCGGTCACATCAAAGCCACTTTTATTAAGTTTTAAAAAACCTTTGAAACTAAACCCTTGGTTGTACCTCAACCGCCAATTGTTGAACCCTCACATAATCTCCGTCTTAATCCAATTTCGCCTCCAAAATTCTATGGAAAATTAGAAAATTTTGAATCGTTCATAAATTTATTTCGTATATTAGTAGATATACGTTTGGATGTCTCACCCGTAGAAAAATTATTCTATCTTAATGAGAGTTTAGATCATAATGGTGAAAATTTTTTTCGACACTTACAATTCGCAAGCCAGAATTATCCTATCGCGCTAAAAATTATCACTGATCGATATGAAAATAAACGGTTGGTTTTGATGACTCATCTTAACTATATGAAAAATACCCATAAAGGTACGTCATCAAACTCCGAAAACTTGAGATCTCTTTTGAATATTTTTGTTGAAAATATTAGTGCTTTAAAAACATTTTCGGAAGTAGATCTTTTTGATCTAGTTACCGTTCGCTGGTTATTGCAAATATTAGATAGTGATACAGCAAAACGATTTCAACTCCAAAATTCTTCGGAAATACCCAAATTTGAAGAATTGAAATCTGTCGTTGAACAAACTTGCAAAGTTTTTGAGCTGAGTGAGGTAATGTCAACACAGAATGGAGCAAAGGATCTTTCTCGCGCTCCCAATAAATCAAAAACTGAAAATTTCGTTAATAAGTTTCCCTCAAATTCGACGGGAAACAAACTTTTCTCTCGTGGTGCTTTCGTGTCCACAGTGACAGCTAAAAAATGTTTACTTTGTACAAATTCTCACCCAATCTATCATTGCAAAGATTTCTTGAGTAAATCGACTCGAGAAAAATTTGATGTTGCGAAAAAGAAAAATCTTTGTTTGAATTGTTTATTTGATACGCATTATTTAAAACAATGCAAAATCAAAAATGCTATGTCGAAGGCATGACAAAGCTCGCCACACTTTGTTGCATTTTGATAGCAAAATTGCATCTTGTAGTTCTAGTCTAGAACGTAAAGAAAACGTCATTCATAAAAATGAAACTATCGCAATTTGTTCTACTTTATGACAGAAAAAATCTGAAGTTAGTGCATTATTTTCTAATTCGGTTGTTAATACAACAGTTTTATTAACAACAGCTCAAATCTCGATTCTGGATGGATTCGGAAATGTTCAAACTGCAAGAGCATTGTTCGATTCTAGTAGTATGCGTAATTTTATGACAGAAAGACTTAGACAAATACTATTTTTGCAAAAGCAGAAAGCGCAGAAGTTCGTCTAAGGTTTAGGGTTGAACTTGTTCACAATAAGTGGTAGTTTGTTGTGTTTAGTGGGTCCTGCAAATCGACCTAACACTCCGATGGGGTATAAATTGGAAGCTTTTGTGTCTCCTGAAATATGTGGCCCGTTACCGGTCACATCCTTACCTAAATATGAATGGGAACATACTGCCGACCTTAAGCTGGCTGACCCCGTCTTCTTCGTTCTTCACGTATTGAAATTCTAATAGGAACGGACACGTTTGCTCAAATTTTATTTAACGAGTTTCGTATTAATAAGTCAAACGAACCAATTGCTATAAATACAAAATTCGGTTGGATTATAACCGGAGAGGTGGTTTATTCGGAATCAATCGCTACTTCATTGTGTGCTTGTGTGGAACCAATTGATGAATCACTTTTAAAGTTTTGGTAGTTGGAGAGCGTTCCCACACAAGTACAAGAAAACGCAAATGATGCGTTATGTGAGAAAAAATTCGTGGACACCTATTCTTGAAATGAATTAGGTAGGTTTAGTGTATCGTTGCCTTTCAAAAACAAAGAACCAATTTTTCGTAATTCTCGGCAAATTGCTTTACGTCGTTTTTTAACGTTGAAAAGACGTTTGCAAAATAATATTGACTTGCGTACATCTTACAATAATTTTATGAAAAATTATTTAGGGGCTGTTCATATATGAATTCGGTACCAGCTCATTCTTTAGACTATGGTACAATTTATTATATGCCACACCATGCAGTTCTTAAAGCGAATACTACAACTACAAAATTGAGAATAGTTTTTGATGTCAGTTTAAAAACCGCATACAGATTGTCGTCAAATGATACCTTGTTGCAAGATCAGTCTTTACAAAGAGATATCTGTGAACTTCTGTTAAACTTCGCAATTCATAATATCGCAATTATCGCAGATGTGAAACAATTGTTTCGCCAAATTACAATAGTTTCAAACCATCGTGATTATCAAAGGATATTATGGAGGTTTGACTCATCACAACCCGTTGTCGATTACCAACTAAATACCGTCACATATGGTTTAAAATCGTCGTCCGTTTTGGCACTTAGAACTATTCAAGAATTAGCGCACTTGGAACGAACTCGATTTTCTCGCACTTCTGTCATTTTATCGTCGAATTCGTATGTTGATGACATCATTTTTGGATATCAGACTATAGAGGAAGCCCAGTTACTAGTTCAAGAATTGACGGATCTATGTAAGCTCGGTGGATTTGAACTTGGCAAGTGGAAAAGTAACTCGAAAAACGCCTTGTTAAATTTGCCAAACTCGTATGTCGAACAATCTCCCATTTCGTTTAATGATGGGTGCTCTTTAAACACTGCAAAGGTTCTAGGCTTGAAGTGGTGTTCAAAATTAGATATGTTCTCGATGCTAAGTATCCGTTACTTTTATCCAGATCTCATCGTTTGACATATCTTATAATATTGGATTGTCATATAAGCAATTTACATTACACAATTTTTATTGCAACAACATTTTTTATTTTGTCTGCTAAACGTGCCATTAGACAATATTTGCGCTCTTGTATTCGCTGTTATCGGTGTAAACCCTCAACCGGGTCAACCCTGGAAAGGCATTTCTGCGTTCCGGAGTCGACGTTTGTGGTCCCTTTAGTATTACAAGGAGTAAACTTAGGGGAGCCAAAACTCTTAAAGCCTTTTTCATGTTTCAGCACTAAGTCAGTGCATATAGAATTGGTATCGGATTTGTCTACAGATGCATTTTTAGCCGCATTTAGACTTTTTTGGCTCATGTGGAGGCGTTGTATTCACATGTATAGTGATTGTGGCACTAACTTTGTTGGTGCTGCGACCAAAATACATGAGTTGTTGCAATATTGCGCACAGTCAGTAGATATTACGTGGTCGTTTAACCCCTCTTCCGCCCCAAAATTTGGTGGACTTTGGGAAGTGGGTATAAAATCTGTAAAAAGTCATTTGTCGTGTGTCATAGGAGAACAAATATTAACCTATGAAGAATTAACTACAGTTCTAGTGCAAGTCGAAGCACTTTCGAGCTCTTGCCCACTAGGACCTATTAGTTCGGATTCTAATAATCTGTCGTGCCTGACACCAAGTCACTTTTTGAACATAGATCCAATCTCTGTTATCCCAGATACCAATCTTTTGGATTTAAAACTTAATCGTTTACATCGTTGGCAACTTGTGCAGTGACTCCAACACAAGTTTTGGAAGCGTTGGAAATCCGGTACATCCATTTGTTGCAACAAAAAATCAAATGGTTTGATTCCTCTGAAGGTTTGAAACTCGAGCAATTAGTTTTGATTAAAGACAATAATTCCCCTCCCTTGCAATGGAAATTTGGTAGAGTTGTAGAGTTACATGCAATAAGGGATGGCATTGTTCGAGTTGTTACAGTAAAAACAAACCAGGGACTTATCAAAACACTCGTAATTAAGCTCTGTCCTTTGCCGATAGAACCTAAAGATGTACTTCTTCTATGTATAGTTTGTTAGAACAAATTTTTTTTTCGGTTGCTTGAAAATGCATACAATTTGTTGTTTCGTTGAAAAAAAAATGTTAATTTATTTTAATTTTTTTTGGTAGACGGTTATGTTGGGTCCACTTGTATCCCCAACCTTTATTCCTCGCACTCCCTCCTACCTACCTGTCGAAGCCGCGCCACTTGCGGTAGAGAGAATAGTTCCGTCCGTTGTAGACAACACGGCCTAAATTATCGTGTGGTTTTATTGTTAGTTTTGTGTACAAGCACGTGTCGTGTACCGGGTTATTGTACCAAAAAACTCTCGTTGAGTGTATATCAATAAAGCTGCCCTTCAAGCTTCTTGTTGAACATTGACAATCAGCCCTACAGTCCACTACAACCGCAAACCAACGAGGAAAGTGATTTATGGAACAGGTATTTATCCTGGATTCTACCTCGCCCTCTATATGATGCTCCTTCGAGCCGGATGCTAAATCATTATCTCCTTCAATCCATTTGTATTTTTTTGGGGGCTATTTTTTGGTAATGCATGAGAAAGTTTGTTATTTGAATGTACTATATTTTGTTTTTATTCACAAAACGATAATGTAGAGTATAATGTAGAGAGTAATGTATAGTAATGTAATGTAATGTAATGTAATGTATAGTAATATAAATGGAGTAATGTATAGAACAAAATTTATTAATCTCAAATTCGCACAAACAAAATTACTTATAGTTGTCTGTTTCGTGAGATAACAATAAATCGTTGATATTTGCAAGCAACGTATCGCTTGATATTGTATTTGTGTAAACAACTTTATAAAGCGCATTGGTCGTTTCAATTAAGATTATTAAAAATGTAATGTTGATTACAATACAACATACGCTATCCTGGTACACTAAGCAAACTTGATTTTGCATCTGTCGATTGTTGACGTTTGTTTACATAACAAACCGTGCATTGTTATCTATTTCTGTGGCAATCTTATATTCGCCAGTAAAGGGGTTAAATTTATCACGTTTTACGTCTCTACGATTAGGGCACTATTTTGTTGTCGTTTGTATAGTAACATATCTCTTTACTTGCTAAAGCTATAAAAAAGTATTTTGTATCTAAAGCATTATAAATTTGATTTGTTTTGGTTGTTCTCTCTTTCTTACACATCAAATTCAAAATGGCTTACACACTTGATCAAATTATCGCACAGGGTGAATCATCATTAAATAGAGTAAATTTCTTAAAGTCTAAAGCATGTAGATTGGAGATACTTGCAGGAAATTGTGAGGAAATGGAAGCAATTTTTGATAGAATTTTACAAATATCAAATGATTACGATGCTTTAGTTAACAATTTGGCATTTGAAAAAGAAGCAAATTTGGAGGAATTGGAAAAAGTCCGTTTCGGTCTAGACTTTGCCGTCACATTGGCAAAAGCCAATTTTATTAAGTTTCAAAAAACCTTTGAAACTAAACCCTTGGTTGTACCTCAACCGCCAATTGTTGAACCCTCACATAATCTCCGTCTTAATCCAATTTCGCCTCCAAAATTCGATGAAAAATGAGAAAACTTAGAATTGTTCATAAATTTATTTCGTTTTTTAGTAGATAAACGATTGCATATCTCACACGTAGAAAAATTATCCTATCTTAATGAGAGTTTAGACCATAATAGTGAAAATCTTATTCGACACTTATTCACAAGTCAGAATTATCCTGTCGTGCTGAAAATTATCACTGATCGATATGAAAATAAAAGTTGGTTTTGATGACTCATCTTAACTATATGGAAAATAGCCATAAATTCACGTCACCAAACTCCGAAAACTTGAGATCTCTTTTGAATATTTTTGTTGAAACTATTAGTGCTTTAAAAACATTTTCGGAAGTGGATCTTTGTGATCTAGTTACCGTTCGCTGGTTATTGCAAATATTAGATAGTGGTACAGCAAACGATTTCAACTCCAAAATTCTTAGGAAATACCCAAATTTGAAGAATTGAAATCTTTCGTTGAACAAACTTGCAAAGTTTTTGAGCCGAGTTAGGTAATGTGAAAAGGAAGCAAAGGTTCTCACTGACACTCCCAATAAATAAAAAACTAAAAATTTTGTTAATAAGTTTCCCTAGAATTCGACGGGAACAAACCTTTCTTTCGTGGTGCTTTCGTGTCCACGGTGACAGCTAAAAAATGTTTGCTTTGTACAAATTTTCACCCAATCTATCGTTCCAAAGATTTCTTTAGTAAATCGACTCAAGAAAGATTGATGATGCAAAAAAGAAAAATCTTTGTTTGAATTGTTTATTTGATACGCATCATTTGAAACAATGCAAAATTAAAAATGCTATGTCGAAGGCGTGGTAAAGCTCGCCACACTTTGTTGCATTTTTATAGCAAAATTGCATCTCGTAGTTCTAGTCTAGAACGTAAAGAAAGTGTCATTGATAAAAATGAAACTGTCTCAATTTGTTCTACTTTATGATAGAAAAAACCTAAAGTTAGTGCATTATTTTCTAATTCGGTTGCTAATACAACAGTTTTATTAACACAGTTCAAATCCCGATTCTGGATGGATTCGGAAATATTCAAACTACAAGAGCATTGTTCGATTCTGGTAGTATGTGCAATTTTTTGACAGAAAAACTTAGACAGAGACTGTTTCTGCAAAAACAAAAGGCGCAGGAGTCCGTGCAAGGTTTAGGGTTGAACTTGTCCACAATAAGTGGTAGTTTGTCGTGTTAGGTGGGTCCTGCGAATCCACCTGACACTCCAATGGAGTATAAATTGGAACCTTTTGTGTTGCTTGAAATATGTGGCTCGTTACCGGCCACATCCTTACCTAAATATGAATGGGAACATACTGCCGGTCTTGAGTTTTTCTGATTTTGCCTTTTTTCGTTCGTCACGTTGTAACAGTTTTTTTTACCACTGCAGAACATCAACGAGTTTTTAGTCCTAATAACTCTAGTATAGTCATTAATATCATGCGAACCATTTTTAAACAAATAAATACCAGTATTGATATTGTATGTGCTAACCGCCATACAGAAATGCTAGTTTGGTTGCTAACATCAGGCGCCAAATGTTAATACATTTATTATCAAGGCCGAGCAGCTTTCCTGTTTCGTGCATAACACATTTGCACACATATTAGCTAGAGCTCTCGTCGAGAACGATAATGGAACTAATAAGGGTTCTGGCATGTAACTTGCGTCTGGCTTTTTGTGCGGTAGTAGAACCTAGTGCGCTGAACACTAGGCCTTGATGTTTTAACGATGGTAAGAATTAAAATAATAATTAATTAGACCAACTGAATAATTTTGTTGTAGCGCTTTTTTCGTAATTTTTCTTTTCGTATTTTTTCTTTTCTTCTATTATAATGTTCCTTTTAAACACGTTTTTAAATGACTTCTAATAAATAACTTCGTTTGGATATTTCCTTTGATAAATTCATTTAATAATTCTTTGGACATTTGTGTAAATAGCACATAAAACATTCCTTTAATGATTTCGTAAAAGTTACGATAAAACATGTTTTTCAACGCTTCGTAGAAAGTCCTCAATTAGATTCTCAACTTTAAGAAGTCGTTTTGTATTATCTGGTTTTATAAAACTAAGGTAGCGAATATGCTGTATTTTGCACCTGCGAGTATCAACTTATGGTCATTCACGTCAACTTTGCGATACGGTATCGATCCAATATGAACGTCCTTCAACCGTACGATGGATAGTTGGATTTTATGTAATGTTATGGAGAAAACAATAAGTTTGAATTTTAAGAAAACGTTCTACAAAGTATGTAGAAATTTTATGGTTTGTAAATTAAGTCCGATGATGCATTGGAATGGTACTGTTGAAACCTTCGTTCAAGATTTACACACAGTAGAACATCTAAGTCTAGTATTGGAATTTGGTTGGTCCAGTTTGTGCGTATAATAAAAACGCATAGAAGTTAGCATGGTCCGGTCCAAAGGTCACGCAGCTGTTCGTGTTCTGTGGAACATGTGGATTTTACTTCACTTGATTTCTGAAAAATGTATGTATTAAAACCTGCCCTTACATGTGTAACGACAACATGTAAAGAACACCTGCAGAGCCAAGGTAAGAGATTAGAATTATTCTTGCATCACGTTTACATTTGGTGATCTTTGATACGAGGCTGCTTCAAAAAATATTTTTGTAACTTAGTAAATTTTTATTGTCAATACTAATTCAGTATAAATACAGTTACTAAATTTTATGAGGTTAGGCAAACCTAAAGAGTTCTTATTGATGTTTCATATATGCATGAGTTCACTTACAATTTTTGAATAATGAATTAATAGACAAAGTAGTTAAAGTTTTATAAATATGTAAACAGAAAAAACAGATCTGATATTTCTGGTATAAATTCAAATTAAACTTTTGTAACTAGAGCAACATTTAAAGTTTTTGATATTTTTCTTTGAGTATATAATACTACCTTATGAGTAGATGAAACTTGTATTATCTTTTCTTAAACATGATTTTTATATTTACAATTTTTATGAAAGAACAATTTTAATTAAAGAAGCAACATTTAGTTTTCTTAATTAATTGTTTTATTCTGAACAAGTACGTTCAGAAGTAGGGTAACAAAGTATAAGATCAAATAGAGTAAAGTGGTAAACCCAATTTAACAAGAGCTTTAATAGCCTTTTCAGTATTTGAAGCATAAAATCTGTGTTCATATTATTGTTGCCTGATTAATCTTTGTTGTTTTTTTATATGAGGTAGCAAGAGAATACCTCTTGTGTCCTCATTTTTGTATATTTAATAAAATTTTCTTTACAGCTCCTGTGTTAGCAGTTAATACGGTATTCCTCCCCAAGAACGCCCAAGTCCCCCTTAGGGAAACTTTGTGTTTAAAGTTAATGACTTGGTGGCGCTCTATTCAAATTCCTGTTTTGTTGAGAATCTAGCCCTAGTAATAAAATAATGCTTTGTAAAGAGAACCACGACCAATCCTCATAAGCTCTGCCCAAGGAATAGACCCTAGCATAGTCGGAAGATATTTGCGTTCCATCATTTTAAGGAAATCCTTCCTTAAAGGTTACTGGTCACATTTGGGGATATAAAAATAACCCCCAACCAGTAATTTATTAAGTTACGTTATAACGTGTTGAAATTCTAATAGGAGCGGACGCGTTTGCTCAAATTTTGCTTAACGTGTCTCGTATTGGTAAGTCAAACGAACCAATTGCTATAAATACAAAATTCGGTTGGATTATAACAGGAAAGGTGGTTTATTCGGAATCAGTCGCTGCTTTATTATGTGCTCGTGTGGAACCAATTGATGAATCACCTTTGAAGTTTTGGGAGTTGGAGAGCGTTCCCACACAAGTACAGGAAAAGGCAGATAATGCGTTATGTAAGAAAAAATCCGTGGACACCTATTCTACAGATGAATTAGGTAGGTTTAGTGTATCGTTGCCTTTCAAAAACAAAGAACCAATTTTTCGTAATTCTCGGCAAATTGCTTTACGTCGTTTTTTAATGTCGAAAAGACATTTGTAAAATAATATTGACTTGCGTACATCTTACAATAATTTTATGAAAGATTATTTGGAGGCTGGTCATATGAGTTCGGTACCAGTTCATTCTTTAGACTATGGTAAATTTTATTATATTCCACACCCTGCAGTATTTAAACCGGATAGTAGAACTACATAATTGAAAGTAGTTTTTGATGCCAGTTCAAAAACCGCAGAAGGATTGTCGTTGAATGATACCTTGTTGCAAGGTTAGTCTTTACAAAGGGATATCTGTAAACTTCTGTTAAACTTTAGAATTCATAATATCGCGATTATGGCAGATGTGAAACAAATGTTTCACCAAATTACAATAGTTCCAAACCATCGTGATTATCAAAGGATATTATGGAGGTTTGAGTCATCACAACCTATTGTCTATTACCAAATAAATACCGTCACATATGGTTTAAAAATCGTCGCCCTATTTGGCACTTAGAACTGTTTAAGAATTAGCACACTTGGAGCAAGCTCAATTTTCTCGCGCTTCTGTCATTTCATTGTCAAATTCGTATGTTGATGACATCATTTTTGGATGTCAGACTATAGAGGAAGCCCAGTTACTAGTTCAAGAATTGACGGATCTATGTAAACTAGGTGGATTTGAACTTTGCAAGTGGAAAAATAAATTCTGCAAACACTTTGTTGAACTTACCAAACTCGTATGTCGAACAATCTTCCATTTCGTTTAATGATGGGTGCTCTTTAAACACTGTAAAGGTTCTAGGCTTGAAGTGGTGTTCAAAATTAGATATTTTCTCGATGCTAAGTATCCGTTACTTTTACTTAGATCTCATCGTTTGACATATCTTATAATATTGAATTGTCATATAAGGAATTTACATTACACAATTTTTATTGCAGCAACGTTTTTGGATTTTGTCTACTAAATGTGCCATTAGACAATGTTTGCGCTCTTGTATTCGCTGTTATCGGTGTAAACCCTCAATCGGGTCAACCCTGGAAAGGCATTTCTGCATTCCGGAGTCCACTTTGATGGTTCCTTTAGTATTACACTGAGTAAACTTACGGGAGCCAAAACTCTTAAAGCATATGTTTGTCTTTTTGTATGTTTCAGCACTATGGCAGTGCATATAGAATTGGTATCGTATTTGTCTACAGATGCATTTTTAGCCGCACTTCGACGTTTTTTGGCTCATCGGGGGCGTTGTACTCACATGTATAGTGATTGTGGCACTAACTTTGTTGGTGCTGCGACCAAAATACATGAGTTGTTGCAATATTGCGCACAGTCAGTAGATATTACGTGGTCGTTTAATCCCCCTTCCGTCCCACATTTCGGTGGACCTTGGGAAGTGGGTATAAAATCTGTAAAAAACCCCATTTGTCGCGTGTCACAGGGCAACAGATATTAACCTATGAGCAATTAATTACAGTTGTGGTGTGAATCGAAGCATTTTTGAGCTCTCGCCCATTAGCAGCTATTTAGTTCGGAACCTAATGATCTGTCGTGCCTCATACCAAATCACTTTATGAACATAGAGCCAATTTCTGTTAACCCAGATACCAATCTTTTGGATTTAAAACTTAATCGTTTACATCGTTGGCAACTTGTGCAGCGACTCCATAAAAATTTTTGAAAACGTTGAAGGTCCAAGTACATCCATTCGTTGCAACAAAAAATCAAATGGTTTAATTCCTCTGAAGATATGAAACTAGACCTATTAGTTTTGATTAAAGACAATCTTCTCTTGCAATGAAAATTGGGTAGAGTTGCATGCAGGAAGTGATGGCATTGTTCGAGTTGTTACAGTAAAAACAAACCAGAGACTCAAAAAAACCCTTAATTAAACCCTGTTCTTTGTCAATAGAGCCTTAAGATATATTTCTATATCTATGTATAGTTTGTTAGAACAAATTTTTGTTTTATTTATTTTTTTTTCGGTTGCTTGAAAATGCTTACAATTTGTTATTTTGTTTAAAAGAATTTAAATTTATTTTTGGTGGGCGGTTATGTTGGGTCCACTTGTATCCCCAACCTGTATTTTATCCCACTCCCTCCTACTTACCTGTCAAAGCCGCGCCACTTGCGGCAGCGAGAAAAGTTTTGTCCGTCGTAGACAACATGTGTCGTATACCTGGTCAGTGTACCAAAAAACTCTCGTTCAGTGCACATCAAGAAACCTACCCTTCAAGCTTCTTGTTGAACATTGAGAATCAGCCCTACAGTTCACTACAACCGCAAACCAACGCGGAAGGTGATTTGTGGAACAGGTATTTTTCCTAGATTCTACCTCACCGTCTATATGACGGTTCTTCGAGCCGGATGCTAAATTTTTATTTCTTTCTACCCATTTGTCTTTATTTGGAGGCTATTTTTTGATTATGCATGAGAAACTTTATTGTTTGAATGAACTATATTATTGCATTTTTGCCACCACTAAATGCACTACAATTTACACTTCTTTATTCAGTCCAATACAAGTCTAATATTCATAAATATTTATCTTTATCTTTAATCTACTAAAAACTGTTACAAATGTGTATAACTTAGAATAATTACTAACAATATTCTTCACTACATTTATCACTAATCTATGTACATTGATGCACTATTATTTGCACAAGCACTAATCAACTAATTGTTGTGTAAATTTATATAAAAACTGCAAACTTCTTCAATAGAATGGACTATAAATCAAATTGTAATAAATAAATCACGCTGGTTCATTTGAATTTAACTCAAGAAAAACAAACTTTTGCCAGCTACAAAAGTGTCAAAATCCCATGTATTGTTTTGCGTGGGATATCTCATGATATAATTTTAGGTTGCGGGTTTTTGCGGGATGCAAAAGACGAGATCTAATTCGAGAGCCATCAAATCATCAAATACTTTTTAAGGTCGGGTGTGTGTGTGTGTATGTGTGTGTGTGTGTGTGTGTAAAATTAAAATACAGTAAATAATTTAATGAAACTGCTGCTGAAGGCTGTCTTCGTTTAAATGATATTGCCACCGAAATCGAACAAATTAAGGGAGAAGTGAGAAGGATAGAACGAATTACAAATATATATACAAGGGAGGAAAGAAGAGATGTGGCATCTCTAGCGGAAATGTTTGATGAATCGCAAAGAAAAGATTTATTTGGCGTACTTGATAAACATGAGTCATTGTTTTCCGACCAGCCTGGTCTGCCAAACATTTATCAAAACCTACTATTGAAATGGGAGACGCCTGGCTCTATTTTCAAAAATCCTACCCCATTCTCCATGCTTATAGGGTAGCGGCAAAGGAGCAGATTCACGAAATGTTAAAGTTGGGCATAATTAGGCATAAGAGAACGAAATATATTAATCCACTAGTAGTGCTGATTAAAAAAGATAGTTCAGTGCGGATATGATTACACACCCGTTTTTTGAATGGTAGAACGATGCAGAACCATGTGATGTCACCGAACCAGAGGGTTTGTTGTTTAATTTTGTTGAAGGTCAATATCTCAGTACGATTGACTTTACTAGTTACTGGCAAGTGCCCATTGAAAAAAATGATCAAAAATTACAAAAGTGGCATCTCAAGTACAAGGGAATACTTTCTCGGGTTGGCTCGGTAAGTGATCCCCATACAAGGGTTTGCATTCTTAAAAGTCATATTCTTGGGCCATTTCGGTTCCCAATAATGTTATTTAGCTCTAGAACAAGATTTTTATTGGCCCAAAATGAGGTCGAGGATTAGGAAGGTGATAGCGGGATACCAACTGTGGCAGCAGTCTAAAATTGCTGTGAAATACCATTGTAACAACTTTTTTGACCACTCCAAAGCACCAATAAATTATTAGTTAAATACATCTTTTTGTCTGTTCCATTAAACCAGTAAACGTCGTCAATTAAATAAATATCCGTATTGGGATCATGTGGTCTAACCACAATACAGAGATGCTAGTTTGGTTGCTAACATCAGGCGTTAACTATTCGTATAAACATCTCAATGCCAAACACCTTTGATATTTCGTGCGCAACGTGTCAAAGGTCATTCTAGCTAGAACACTTGGCACGAAAACATCATGGAGAACCTCGGAGTTCTGGCCAGTAATTTGCGTGTGACTTTACGCCTTTGTAAAGACTCAAGTGTAATAAACACTTGATATAGTGTTTTTAATAATGGTAAGTAAATAGATATAATCTCCTAGACAAACTAAATAATTTTGTTGTAGCGCTCTTTTCGTATATTCTTTTGTTTAGTCTGATCCCGTTTTATCTGGTTTTATAAAAATTAGCCCGTTTAAATTTTTGTATTGTATGATTATAAGGATCTTTTCTTTGTGTATACGATTATCGAGTTTACCATTCAATGTGAGCATTATCAAGTTGATGATAATATTCTAAATCTAGCGAGAAAATACTTCAATGTAGCGATAATAAATATTGGTCTAACATGAACGTCCTTCAACTTTACCATAATAGGTGGATTTAATAAAATGTTCTGCGATGAAACTGTATATTTGAAATTTCACCGAAATGTTTTTCAATTTAGATAGCAATTTTTTGTTTCGATCTACACGTCCAATAATTAACCTTAATGGTCTTTATAAAACTGCTAAGATGAATTTACAAGTAACAATGTGGATAATTACACGCAAGATAATTGTTTTGATAACGATCTAAATACAGTAGTACTTCGAAGTTTTGCATTTTGTAACAACCGTTGGAATGGATTTTGGTTTGTCCCGTGATTGCGTAGAGGAAATACGCTTTAAGCTCATAGAGTTGGGTACAAGAAACACGCAGCTAATTATTTGCAGTGCAACAGGTGAAGGCCACGTCATTTGTTTGTCCAGGAACCGTATGGATATACATCTGCTCTAACACGATGTAGCGCTGTTACACAAACAAAAACCTGTTGAAACGAGGTAAGAGCTTTATATTATTCTTACATGACGTTCACACTTGGCGAACTTTGATACAAGGCTACACCAGAAAAATAACTTTGTGATGACCTATAACTATTATTTTGTTTAACAAACTAGAAAAGACTTTGATAATTTTTTATTGCCAATATACATGCAGTGTAGTAACCGTTATAATTATTAACGAAATTAAGCAACTCTATTGAATTTTGATTAAAGTTTTATTTATGTGTAATTATAGTTAAAGCTTTTGAACATTGAATTATTAGATTTTTGGATATTTTCATATACATTTGTAAACCGAATAACAGATCTAATATTTTTGGTATTGATTTGAGTTAATTTTTGTAGTAAAAAGAAACGCTTAACGTATTTTATATTTTATTCAAATTTATAGTTCTACCTCTGTGTAGAAGAAATTATAGTAACCTTTTTGAAATGTATATTTTGTACATACAATTTTTATCACGAAACAATTTTTAATTAAAGAATCACCATTTAATTCTCTTAATTAATTGTTTTATTTTGAACTAGTGAGTTGAGAAATAGTGTAACCAGGTCAAGGAACAAAAGGCATCAATACCTTCGAGATAATGATATTTGTAGCTTCTATTTAACAAAGAAGCTCTAATTGCTCTTTCAGAATTTGATGCCTAATACTTGTGTCTATAAAATTGTGTGCATAATCAATCTTTTCAGCTTTTTTATGAGGTAGCAAGAGTATACTTCTTGTGTCCTCACTTTGTTAATTTAATTCAATTTTCTTTGCAGTTCCTGCGTAAGCAGTTAATACAATTTTCCTTTCTAAGGACTCCCAAGTCCCCCTTAGAGAAATTCTGTATTTAAAATCTAATGACTTGGTGGCGCCCTCCCTAAACCCTTATTTTGGTATGAATTAAGCCATAGTAAGCAAATAATATTTTGCAAAAAGAACCACGACCAATCCTCATAAGCTCTGCCCGAGGTATAGATCCCTAGCATAGTCGGAAGATATTTGCGTTCCATCCTTTTAAGAAAATCCTTCCTTAAAGTTCACTGGTTCCATTTGAGAATATTAAAGAACCTACGGGTTACTTTAATTATTTAAATAATCCCATCAGTAAGTAAAAATTTTGTAAGACCATGGTTCAATGCATAGCAATATTCCAACCGGGTCTGCGCAACTAATTTGTATTGATCTAATAGGCCCGTTACTTAGATCACGTTTTGGGGCGAGCTAGTTACTTTCAGTTATTGACGCATTTTCGAAGCTAGCGAAATTATTTCCGTTAACAAGAGCTACGATGGTGCAATTATAAATAGGTTGTGAGAATGTTTTTGGAATATCGGGAAACCCATAGCTGTGCTAACCGATAACGGTACACAGTCTTCAGTAAAACGGAAGAAGTTTTTAGGGGTGAAAGGAATAAAAACGCATCACACTTTTTATTATTACCCGCAAGGTAATATGACGGAAAGTTTAAACCAGGAAGTTGGTAGGTTATTAAGAACGTCACACTAAATGGCGTGTGAATTCGATATCATACAAACTTTTTTAAACGAAGTCGTACATGGAGGTACTGGTTTTACACCAAACGAGGTACATTTTGGGAGGTCCAGGGAGCAAACCCTGTTGAGTAAGATTTGCATACCCGAAACGGGGAGACAATTGAAAGATAAAAATACGATCGTAGCACTGGCACATGATCGTTTAGTGAGCGTCGTCAAAGTCGACATAATGAGTTGCACAAGGTTACAAACTTTGAAGTGGGAGAATGAGTCTACCGTCGCGCTCACTATCAGTTTTCTGCAGAGGATGGGACCATTAAAAAGCTTTTCCTATTATTTGGTGGCCCCTTTTTGGTAAAATCAAAATGCAGGCCCAATGTTTATGTTTTAGAAGATGCCAATCACAAGGAAGTTGGCAAATCTAACATTATTCATTTAAAAAAGTGTTGGCCCCCATGCACGGAGATATGAACTTCCCTCTATAGATCTCCTTTCATTTTATTAGGTATTAAGTTAGGTTAAGGTGTTAAAGTGGCTTTGAATCTTTAAATCCACTTTAATGGGAGGTAATGTAGAGCGCATATCGCTACTCGAATTATATAATACCCAGTCCTGGCTAAACACGATGCAGGTAGCAGTAAGACGCGTGTGCCAGAGGAGGCGAGTCGCAAAAGTAAACACTAAAAAGGAAGATAAAAGGTGTCGTACGTGAACCTAACCTTGTCTAGAAATTAATGTTATTAAAAGTAAGATTAATAAAAATATACATTTCATTAATCGTCGTTTGGTATAATAACGGTAATAAATCATTTATCGGTAAAGTTACTGTCAGTTAAAGTTGGTTGGGGTGCAAATACGGAATATTAAGAGGTGTGTGTACAAAGTGGTTTTGTTTACGAAAAAGACGAGCTTGCGGCTGCATAAAGTAACGATCCGCCTGATTATTTAAAAGAATCATATTTTCATAACGTATGCTTTTGAGTGTAGGGTTGTGATAGTTGTATCAGGAATCGACGAATGTTGGGCCCGAATACAAAACAAGAAAGAAGGTTTATTATCCGTGCAATACAGGGCTGGAGAAATAAGATAAGTGGTAGTTAATTACTAGTATTTTTATGATGCAGGGTATTAATTAGTAGGGCTTTGAACTTGAGAGAATATAATCAGAGTAATTCATCGTTTTTGCGAATGCCTTTCGTTATTGGTTTTTAATGATTAGATAGTAGGTAGGGCTATTAAGAGTAAATATTATGTAGAAAAAAACGTGTATTGAGAGTTGTATTTAGTCGAGTATATGTAATTTCGTTGTGTCTAAGTTACTTTATTTTATTACACTGTGCGATTAGGAATAAGTTTCCGAAAAGCACCACCCACTGTAGCTAGTACAACGGGTAAATTACACACTCATACCATGTTATTAAGACCGGATATTACTTCTATGATTCTCGCTAACGGCCAATTTAATGGAAGAACGTTGTCTTCCTTTACCAGTACCAATTGCAGATTGCAGATTTTTAGAAGGAGCCAACCACTTGGACCTGCGTTAGAGGCGGTTTAAGTATTCAATTGACCATCGTTTCTAAAACAATTACTGCAGCTGACTGCATTTCTGCCAAAAGAAAGTCTGTTTTCAGAAATAGAAGCAATATCGTGATCAGGACAAGCACACAAACTTTTGCCAATCAGGAAATGGCCGGGAGTCAACGCTTCCAAATCAATCGGATCGTTTTATATGGGACATTGCAAACGAGAATTTAAAATGGCTCCTATTCTTACCAGAACAGTGTTTAATTCTTTAAACGTAAGTTGGACGTTTCCCACCAAACGGCACAGAACGTCAGAAGTAGTAAAACGACGGGTGGTGTCCGACGTAGAAAGGAAAACTGGAATGCGTGCACAGGCACGTATCTTGTGAGTGAATATCAATCAGAATTCATGAAGAACTAATTGCACTTACTAGCACATAGTAGGGGACATACTTTTGAAATTCCGCGGTTTACAAATCAGTTGGCAACTTTAACTGTTATCACGCGTACAATACCGTCTTTTCCCGGATGTGTCTATAATACTTCCAAGTAACAATTGACAAGGAGGTAAATCGTCATTTTTCACTAACACTATTGTGCCTATGCGCAAATCACCCTTAGAACTAAAATGGTGTCTAGTGTTCTCCTGTTTCGCTTAAACCCAAATTGATCTTCTCCAAGGATTTCTTCAACCCGTTTCTTAATCCATCTTTGTACCATATTAGTTAATATTGACACGTGTGCTGTCAAACATATTGTTTGAAAATTTTTACATCTATCCGCACTTCTTTTTTTTGGTATAGTGACTATGTGAACCATCTGAGAAACAATGAACTAGTTGACTTACCCCATCTGCTTAATTATTAACTCCAGTTGCATTCCCCAACCTGTTCCCTCCCACTCGCACATCTCTGCCTGTCGGGGTCGTGCCGCGAGCGAAGAGAGTACGTTTCGGCCTTTCGCATCGCATAGCTGTTGTACTTTGTGCATAATGGAGACGTGATCTTTAAGCATCGTAGAAACATTGAGAATCAGCCCTACAGTCCAAAAGCAACCCATGATAAGTGATTTGGGTAACAGGTAAATTCTCAGCCTCCACTCCTGCAACAATTATAGATCATGAGTTTCAGTTTTTTGTGCGCAAATTCCAAAATAACATTATTCGATTACATACAGAACTAAATTTTTACAGTATTCATTCGAATTCTTTACTTAGTTACATCAAAGATACGACATAGGTTTCAAATTTTACATAAATACAAAATAAACATTCAAACCGCCAAATTAAAAACCTTACCATATTTGTTATTCTACAAATTTCAACCGTTACCAAGAAAACTAAAGTTTTAATAATTTTTATAGATTCTTTAAAAGTACTTAATTAGACGATCATTTCATATAATATGGGTCACATACCAGCGCTCGGTGCCTCACAAACACCTTTCCCGTTGCCAAGTACCAATGCATTCTGGTCAGCTCTCAAATTTTTTAAATGTACCAAACACCGGCCAAGAATTCGACCTCGAAAACCATAAGGAACATCTTAAAATCACGCAATCTCAAAAGGTACAACGTACCACGTAAAAACAAATAAGATAATATGATCTATAACTAGGAAATTAAATTGTTAACATTATAAATTAGTTCCAGGACTTATATTTTCGTAAATTTAAAACAAACACAACAGGTGAAAAGAAATAAATATGTAAAAGCATTATTAAAAAATAACTGAAACGACTTCAAAGCAATTATTGAAGATTTATTTGCACCAGCTTAAGTCAATTTTAAAATTGCCGACTTTTAAATAAAGTCAAGTTAACTTTAGATTGATTTACGAGCTTAAAAATTAAAATTAAATCGCAATTATTACAAATAACTTAAGCGGGCGCGCGTTACATGTTCCCCAAATCAATATATATGTATAATTAAATGGAATTATTAAAACTTAAGTTAGATTGTTACAATGTATAAATTGAAGGACATAATAAAAGTTTAATGAACGTTCAAGAAACCAGACAGTGAGAACGAAAACAGACATTGTATTCCAGACGCAACGTAATACTGCAGATGCAGGTCACAGTAGGTTATAAGACAGCAATTTTTAGAATTAAGATAATTAAAATGTAATCCTTTGTATTGTATAAATGAATAAAGAAAATAGCAGACATGGGTTCTGCAGTTCCCACAAACAAAATGAGAGACAGGGATAGCATAAATACCCTCGAGAGCTCAAGATGGCCAGTCAGTCTAGAGCTCCTCAACTTTTACATTGTTGTTAGTTTGGCTATTCACCGTAATTTTAGTTTATTTAATTAAAGTGAATTTTAACTTAGAATTATTTCGATCTCTAAACGTTACTAAATATATCATACTTGTAAAATTAAAATTAATTGTAATTTCAGTATAAAATAAATTTGATAAAAGAAGTTTTTTGGAAAAGCCTTTTTTAAAAAGCCGTTCCAAGGGGCCCAAAACCTATCTCGCGTAACGGTAGCTATAAAATCAACGGGGTAAAGAAAATTTAGTGAAGTTGAATAGACACGTTGTATAGTAGATTTGGAAATAGTTGAGATTAAGTAAACATAATATTTTAATTGTTTTGTTTTTGAAAATGTAATTTCAAATTACAATAGTTAGAATTTTACCGCTTTTATTTTAAGTTACCATTCTTTTAGTTTTTTATTCGCATGAAACACTCCTTATGTTACATTACCTTGTATTTAGTGCTTACATTTTGCATGCTAGATTATATATTTGAAAGAACGTCTTTGTTTTACGTATCAATGTATCAATTTTCATTAATATAAGACGATCAGTTTATATTTCATCACCGTCTATTTATGATTTCATGTAGCATTTTGTACATTCCATTATTTAATTTAAAGTAATTATCATCTTGGCAATTTTATGACTCCAAAGATTACGTCGCGAGTTCATTTTACATTTGTGAGCGCATCTATCGTCTTTGAAGAGCAAATTTTGATAACACGGCTAGACCTCCATCTAATAATAGCCTTTCAAAGAGTATGTACTCGTGCTAGAAATAAAAATTGCTGAAATAACATATGCCTTAAATCATACAATGTAATAAATAGGTATAGAAGGAGGGGCGTTATGCAACAAACTTAAGCCACGAAATTATAAAGTTATTTAGGATAAAATATATATTATTAAATTCCAAATCGTAAATTACTTTAAAATACAAAAATGTAAACAAAACATTTATAGCTGTAAACTTCCATAGCATAATTGTCATTTTAAGAAAGCTATAAATACGAAATAACATTGAATTTATTAATATGCATCTCAAATACAAGAGCTTTTAGAAATTTTAGTTACATAAATTAAATTTCCCTTCTAAACGGACTTGCACTTTGAGGAAGTTTTAGAATACTAGAACGTGTAGAATGGCTTGCGTGTTTCGGTGAGTTAAAGAACCAAACTATAGGTTTAATCAAATTAATGGACTCCTTAGTGAGGTCCCCGAAAGATGGCTGCAGCTCTTTCGGTACTTAGAGTGACGGAGACCTCGGAAGTCAGTTCTAAAATACGCAACCGCGATGTGGAAGGCAACAGAAAACTACCATCTTACCTCCCAAGTACACAGCGTACCAAAAATGTTTTTTAAAATAATGGCATCATCTGATGGGAAAAAATTTTGAGTTAAAATAGTCGCACATTCGGGTCTCCGGGGGGGGACTACTTTGGAGGATGCGGTCGGCATATTTAATAAAGGAGTTGGGAACATTTTGCAAGTCGGAGCATGGAATATTAGAAGCATGAAACAAGTATGTAAGTTGGAGAATTTGAAAATTGAAAAATAAATATGTTAGCATTAGATATAGTCTGAATTAGCAAACTTCTGTGGCCAATAGCAGGTAATTTTTAGAGCCGAAACGTTAGGGTGATTCATATATAAGGGGTAAGGTAGACCATTTTATAGAAAACTACTTACAAAAGAATGAAAGAGTATTCAAGGTTAGTTTAGAATCTAAACCGGTAAATACAGTAATAGTACAACTATACATTCCCACCTCTAAACACAGTGAGGAAGAAATAGAAGTGATCTACAAAGATATCGAAGACGCTGGGATTCGTATAAGGGCTTGAAAATTTAATAATTATAGAAGATTTTAATGCAGTGGTAAGTGAGGGTAAAGAAAGAGCAGTAGTAGGTTTATTTGGTTTAGGAACGAGCAACTTCAAGTGAAATAGACTGGTAGAATTTTTGCGATAAAAACAATTTATCCATCACAAATACATTGTTTCAACATCATGCTAGAAGACGATACACGTGAAGATGCCAGGAGATACAGGAAGATATCAAATTGATTACATTATTGTTAGAGTCGGTATATGAATCAAGTAAAAGATCGTACCAGGTACCAGAAAGCAGGAGTAGACAATGACCACTAGTAATTATTAAAGGCCCGCTTAAATTGAAAATTTTGAAAAAAGGAACAAAAAGTCCCGTTTACTTTGAAAAACTAAAAAATATAAATGCCCAAAAAGATTTGTGAAAAAATCGAAGGAATTTTTGAAAGACATCGGGAAGATGTTTGATACTAAAGAAGTAGAAGCAGGTTGGAATAACATTAAATTCAACTTACACATTACAGTCATAGATATTCTAGGGCATAAACAAAAAGAAAAAACCATAGGCGACAAATGATGTGAATTGAATAGAAAAAGATCGAAAATACAAAAACGGACTAGACAAAGCGGCGAACGGAAATACAAAGCCATAAAATGGGAAATTATTCGCAAATGCAGGAGAGCTAAATAACTATGGATTGCTGAAGAATGTAAAAAGGTACAAACTAAGATGGAAATGGGAAAGATAGACGAAATATACCAACTAATTAGAATGAATTTTAGGGATATAAAACCGCATATCAAAAATAAGAGGTGCAGAAAGAGGCATCATTATAGAAAATATAGAGAAAGTGGATAGATGGCACGAATATACAGGAAATTTATATCCTGTAACGGAACTAGAAGCACTAGAACAAGAAACAGACATCGAAAAGGATGGCTTGGGTATCTTATACTTAGACACGAGTTTGAACTAGCATTAAAAGGTCTGGAAAAAAATAAGGTGCCGGGTACAGATAAAGTGCAAAGCAGAAATTCTAAAAGCTACATGGAGTGACTCCACTGTCGCTCTCACCTGAAACTCCCTTTTGTTGAAAAACGTTTGTGGCAAACCATGTTAGTCGCATTCAAGAGATTATTGCACCTAGCCAATGTTTCTATGTCAATTCCTCAAACAACCCGACAGATCCTTGCTCTTGCGGACTATTGCCGAGCGCTGTTCTCTCATGTTCGCTTTGCTGAGTAGGGCCTGATTGGCTCCGACATCTCTGTGAATCATGGCCGCCGCAACCATCCGTTTCTGCCTCGGACGGGAGTAACTTTAGAAAAGAAAATATTAACATTTGTTGCCCAAAGAGTGCTTAACATATTCGATTCTTTATTAACTCCTTCTTCCTCTTTTTACAAAGTTCAAAAGATTTTAAGTTATATTTATCGATGTTTTAAACGTAAAACGCAGCGGCTTACCGGACCATTAACAGATACTGAACTACACAATATCTTAATAGTAATTGTTAGGCACGTCCAAGCCTCTATATTTTCTAAAGGAATCCCCGCAGTAATTGGCTAATGTTAAATTACCAAAGGCTTTTCAAAAGTTTTCTCCATTTATTGATTGGCAATGCACTTCAAGGGTAGACGGATGCTTAAAACATTCATCGCTTCCATTGTAACTAAATATACATTCCTGTCTCGAGAGGGTATCAAATTAACAATAAAATGGTAGGGCATGACCCCTAAATCTAAAGTACCCAAACGTTTCGGAACATTGCCTCGCAAGCTTGCTACAGTCGGTGAGAGGGTGAGGTTCATTAAGCTACAACACACTAAGATATAAATTTAGATTGTTTTATTAACTGTACAACTAATTAAACCTTAACCTAATGACATATGAGTACAAAATATATACAATATTTGCCGTTATATACAATAGGACGCCACCGTAAGGGAGGGGAAGGCTTACGCACATTATCAAGGGATTATCACTCGTTGCACTTTGTTCTTGATAATGGGAAAAGATTGTCACAAATACGCACGCAGAAAATTTTAACACTGCACTACTGTGGAGCTTTATAGTCCCCGGCTAGCTACACACTATATGACTAAACAAAATTAATGTCTAGATTCCTTAGGACTAGTCTACTTTTTAAGGATATAAGAAACAATTTTGGGCTCAAGCACCCAAATACAATAATTAATTATATATATACAGTATTCTAATAAAGTTACCTACTGGGACCCACGCTCTCAGTTAACACGTGTGTCTCCAACTAACGGAACATGAAACGACCTTTTCACCGGTCAACTATTACTGTAACGAAACTCGTTCAAGTACAACAAAGATTATCACTACGTGGGTCCTTTACTACTATACCCGACCTGAAAATTGCGTAATCAGGTAGGTTTCGTTGCTAAGCTATTGCGTGAGCCCCCAGGCTACCGTCAAAATAACAATGAAGCGGTGTACCCTGCTGAAGCCTCCCTGTTTGACTAAATAAGTACACAGGGAATAAAATTTCAACGCGTTCAACTTAAGCCCAAACTCAGAGCTTTAATCTAAACGTCGGTATTTTTACAGAACGTCGGCACAATTTAGTTAAACAATTACGGAGTTCATTATTTAAAAAAAATTATTTAAAATTATTTTAAAAAATACCATACACTCTGTTTTAATAACTGGGAAAGTACTTACTCGGAATAAAATTAAAAACACACATCACTTTACTTTCAGAAGTACAGAAATAAACCCGGTTTGTCGAAAGTATCGAAATAAAAAAGCCCTTTCCATCCCACGCTGAACTCCTTATATACCTTTAAGTTAATTAAAAAATACCCAGTCCAGTTTAGCTCTCATAATCAAAAAGGCTTAGCCTGTCATAAATCTTAAAAGTTACTTAAAACTAACAATTGCTTTAGGATAACCAAAATCTCCCTCACAAGAAAACTACGAAACTATAATTTTAATTAAGTACCCAAACTAATTGAAAATTATTCAGACAACTCGGGCTGCTTTATATATAACTAGGGTCTTAGCTACTTGATTGACATCTATTAGTAGATACTACGAATCTGACACGTTAAGTGCCTTCCAAGTAGAGCTTCGTACCTTGGGAATGTTAATTAAATCTTTGGATTATATTTTCCAAGAAGCCTGCTCTGGCTACTTGGGAACGGAGTTTTTAAAGCCGTTTAAAATCGCAGACATATTTATGCTACAAAACCGTTATCCTAATAATTGGGACGCTAAAATTAAACTAGAAAATAAACCAATTTGAGAAATAATAGAGAGTTATTTTTACATAACCGACTGTACTAAAGCAGTATGTTTCACCATATCCGGAAAATTTTTCGGTCTTGCTGCCTTGCAAGAGAAGATTAACCGAACTCATTGTTCATTTTATGCATGAAAAATCTTTTTATTTCTGTCGTCAATATAGCAGTTTAACTACTTCAACTGAAATCTTGAATTGTTTTTTATCAAAGTCTCAATTCGAGATTACTTATCATCGTGTTATAAATGTTTTCGCACCAAACCAGTCCCGGCAGTGCTCTCTATGGGCGATTTATCTACTATACTGATCAATCAAGGCAAACTTTCAGTATTGTTGGAGTGGATTTGGCTAGTCTGTCTCCATCCGAGCTAGCCGTCTTAAAAAAGCTCATATTCTTAAGGCCTGTAAATGTATTTTTGTCCGTTTTTCACCAAGAAAAATAAGATTGTGTCAAGTTCTTCAACGGACGCGTTTCTTGCTGCCTTACGACGTTTTATAGCTCGCCGAGGACATTGTTCACAAATTTTTTTGCGTTGGCGAACCTAATTTTGTAGGTGCCAACCTTTCAACTTACCAGTTACGTACATAACGCGAGGTGCGTTTTGGGCCTTGAAAGCGGTCTTTTTAAAAACTTCTTCCGAAACTTCTTGTAACAACTTTATTTCTTAAACAGATATCACAATGAAATTTTAATCGACTTGATTAAAATATTCTAAGTCGAAAAAAAATAATAATTGAATTTTAATGAGGGCGAGTAGCCTAAACAAACGGCAATGTTAAATCTAAAATACTCAAGACTGACTGACTGATCTGAAGCTCCCGGAATATTTATGTTGTCCCTGCCCCTCTCATGTCTTTAAGAACTTGCAGAGCTCATATCTGCTTATTTCTTTGTTCTATTCATTATACACCGTAACAATCTTAATTTCTAAGTAATTGCGGTTTCTTAACCGTCTGTGACCTGCACCTGCAGTATCACTTACGTCTGGAATACAATGTATTCACATCCGTTCTCACAACTTGCTTGTGAACTTTTAATAACCTTTATTTATCTATCCTTGAGATACAATGTTGCATTTAACTTTCTTTATAATTTTCTAATAATTCCTATTAATTGTACATATATATATATATATATATATATATATACTGGGTGCTTCAAAAAAATGTATACACACTTTGAACTTCCATAGAAAATTTATTTACCGTTCTACAAAGTTAAATTTCAGGAAAATAGAAAGCTGAAAGTCCAATGTAAATGAAACATAAATAACAAATGTTAATACTGTTCAAATTGGTGACCTGCAGCATCAATACAATTCTGAGTACGAGTCACCACAGATTCTGTACATCGTATCAAAACGTCCAATGAGATTTCTCTACACACTGCTTGAATCTCATTCCAAAGAATGTCTAGGTTACGTGGTTTACGTTTGTACACCTCATCTTTTACTGTGCCCCACAAGAAGAAATCCAGTGGTGTAAGGTCTGGAGAGCGTGCTGAAACTCGATTGGCCCCTGCGTCCTATCCACTGGCCCGACAAATTTTGATCCAGGTAAGCTCGTACGTCCCTGTGATAGTGCGGCGGAGCACCATCTTGTTGAAAATAAAATCATCATTACCGTATAATGCACGAATGGCAGGAAATATGGAATCAGCAAGCATTGTTAGGTAATTAATACCAGTTACAGTGCCTTCAAATCGAAAAGGTCCAATGAGTCCCCTTGAAGACAAACCGCACCACACATTTACACCAGGCAAATTTACAGCTTTTTCAATTGTAATGTGAGGATTTTCTTCACACCAGTAAACACAATTGTGCCTATTGACAGTTCCATTAAGTTTGAATTGGGCTTCATCCGACCAAATGATGCTACCCATAAATCGCGGTTCACGTATCACCATCTCCTGAATCCATTCACAAAATTGCAACCTTCGATCTGGATCGTCGTCATTTAGCTGTTGCACCAGCCTTGGAATGTAAACACGATACTTGCCTCTCTTCAGAATGCGTAGCACGCTGCTAGCACTTACATCACTTTCACGTGCCCTTGCCTTGAAGATTTGTTAGGAGAGCGTTGAAACAGTTCCAAGACTGTCGTTGATGACTCATCACTTGTAGCTGTTCGAGGCCGACCTGAATGACCTTTATGCACATCACACACTGTTCCATGAACTTCGAATTTGTCTCGTATGCGTGTAATTGTTAATCTTGAAGGTGGTTCTGTATCATACTCCCTTCTCCACTGTCTTTGAACTTCATTTACATTCTCAAACTTCCAGTACCACTTAATAACCTGCTTACGTTCTTCAAAACTCAAACGTACGTTCGCCATGTTGATATTACAAATTCCAACTGATAATATAACATAGAGGGACGATTATGCTGGCACCTGGCGAAGAAATATAACATTAGCCTTGTAGTGCGGGAAAACTACAATAGTTTAAAGTGTGTATACATTTTTTTGAAGCACCCAGTATATATGGGAGATACGTAACTCGCGGCCGCGTGTGAAAATATAAGCTGGCCATTTAATCTTTCCAGCACCCCTCACTTTGGCGGTTTATGGG
Source organism: Platerodrilus igneus (assembly GCA_036346225.1). Classification (NCBI taxonomy): domain Eukaryota; kingdom Metazoa; phylum Arthropoda; class Insecta; order Coleoptera; family Lycidae; genus Platerodrilus; species Platerodrilus igneus. The sequence goes on along the minus strand of JARFIW010000131.1, from coordinate 5,932,237 downwards.
AGAGCGCGGTTAATTCTAAGAAAATACATTTGGCTCAAGTTATCGGTAACCAAATGCTCACCTCTGTGAAACTTTATACAGTTGTAGCTCAAATTGCGTCTCTGTTGAATTCCCGGCCACTGTGCATTGTGAATTTCGACTCCAGCGATTTTCAATTTATAACTCCTGGTCATTTTTTAACCACGCAGCTTATAGCTACAGCTCCTGATAAAGATTTATTATTTATTATTTATTATTACCTCTACGAAATAGATGGGAACTCGTCAAAAAATCCGACAAGATTTTTGGACTCGATGGAATTACGAATATTCACAGATCCTTCAACAACGGGCAAAATGGCATCGAACTAACGGCATTCAGCCAAACGGACACCTTAATCCTCATTAAGGATGAACTACTTCTTCCCATGCAGTGAAAGTTAGGTCGCATAGTCAAAACTTTTCCAGGCTCCGATCGAGTCTTACGAAGGCTCACAATAGTTTTGCCTACGGCACCATATTTTGCGCCGGTCCTGGGGAAAGTGCAAAGTAGTTGACAGTTTAAACAATTTCCTATCAAAATGAAAATTTACAAGGAAAATCAGGGTTCTAGTTAATATCAATTAAACAGTAATAACCTTGCAAAGGTTCGATATCTGAGCGTTAAGCATTTATACAGCGGACTGAAAACACAGTTTTAAATGCCAACTTTACAAAAACTAGTCTACGTTTACCCTTACTTCATTCGCCTTATATTAAAATTATAAAGGACCTAAATTTTCAAAAATAATATTATCAATTAGTAAATGGCATCTCTTAAATAAGCGTCAACATCATATAGTTGAAAAAGATCAACATTAGTGAGCTTGAAACAGTTATTGAGTATTCCAACATCAGTATACGCATTATAATATTACTCAATAAACTCTGTTAAACCGTTTCTGTCCACCTTTCTCGACTTATCTATAATATCCATACCAAGACAAATGCACTTGAAAAAGTATTAAGTTTTGGAATTTCATCTGGAGTTGAAGTATTGCGAAAAAATCCAATATCTGCGTTGTGTTCTAAGCCAGTATCGATTGAACGCTTTTGACATAGTGAGTCAAACAACTTAATAAGATGAATCCTTAAATCAGGTCTTTTGCAAGAAAGTTTAATAATGATCTAATTTTATTGTTTGGCAGAGATACTTAGAGTTGCTTTTGGTCGTTCGGCTGCTGCTAATCGAATATACAAGCCCATAACAAGTAGGGCAGCTTTTACTTGAAAAAACATTTTAGCTTAATGTTCCCAAAGGGATTTGAAACTGCTTTTATAGTACTACGGCATAAGTTATAATTTTGTTCATTACAGCTAATCATATTAATAATTTTCTGTATTTGGAAGTATAATTTGAGTTGTAATTCGTTACGTTAGTGTAAATTATTAGAAGCGTAAAATTTTTTACTATAAGCCGCATTTATATTTTTTAATAAAACTGCAAAATTTCTGGTTAGCGAATTGAATTTATAAGGGTGTTCCGTTATACCGGGTGTAACAAAATAAGTATAAAACATTTCAGGGGGTAATTCCTCATCGTAAAAGAGATAAGGTCTTTCATATAAAGAAACTTCATTGGAGCATCCCTTGTTAAGATACAGCCCCTTTAAGGGGGTACATAAAATTTGTTTTTTGTTTTTTTTACAAACACTAAAAAGTTACAAAATTGAAATTAAGGTGACATTTTTTACTATCAAAAATACACTTACTCAGTAATTTATTAGGTTTACCCCATGGTTGTAAGGGGTGGAAAACGCAACCCGGCTGGAGTCTAATTTGGCACATCTTAAAAATTACCTTGTACGATTGAGACACTTGAAACGCTCTTTGGAATACCAAGGTAAAGGTATTGATGCAACCCTTTCTAGAGGTCATACTCGAAAAATTTGATTTGGCATGATGTACAATCATGTCTTGGAAGTCGAATAATTACGGGACTTATTACCAATTTAAGTAATAAAGATCCTCTAGTGTTCTTAGACAAGGCGTTCGCTAGTTTTAAACGCAAAATTGTTGCTTGCTTAAAAAAAAAGTCAATGTTGAAAGTTAATGTAATATTTACCGCTAACTTTGTTAAGCCTACAACTGGTGAAATAGATTTGAAGACGTTTACTACTGCAAAACGTCACATCGATATAAACACCAATCTCAAGCAGTGGTATAAGGAGAACGTATTGGACAAGATATCGAAGCGATTGGATGAATTTAGTGAAAAGGATTCAGGTTGGGCAATCCAAGAAGTTTTACACTTGAAGGTAAATATAAACAATCATGATCCGCTTAAAGAAGGGTGTTCAACGTTTGTTCCGGTTTCGGACTTTATAGCAAAAAAACGAGCTGTGGTAAATGTAATAAATAATGACCAACATTGCTTTCTTTGGGCCTTGGCTTCCGCTTTACATCCTGCTAAACAAAATATTCAGAGAATATCTAGCTATCCACATTTTGATTCAGCATTTACGCTACAATTCAATTCAGTTTCCAATCGCATTAAAAGACATAAAAAAATTGAAAAACTCAACAATCTTGCAATTAATTTATATTGCATAGAAAATACTAAAATACTGCCATTTTGTTTAAGTGAAAATTTAGGAAAAACAAAAACTATTAATCTGTTAGTTTTAAATAATGATTTCTTACCATATTCTCGTCCAACAAATGCTAATGAGAATTACTTTCATTTTACTTGGATTGGATGTGTCAAAATTATTTGCAAAACAGTTGTCTTAACATCACCATAGAAAATTTTTTTGTTATAGATGTTTAAATAATTTTAGTACAGCAGCATTACTTAAGCATCATTCGAATCATTGCGAAAAACAGAATACTTGCTCAATAAGATTACCCAACGAATCTGAAAAGTATCTAAAATTTAAACATTTCCAATATCAAGAAAAGGTATCATTTGTAGTTTATACAGATCTCGAAAGTATATTAGATCCATGCAATGAGCCGGAGGTAATATTAAACACAGTCCGTTACCAAAGACATTTACCCTTTAGTGTAGCGTACTATTTGAAATGCTCGTATGATAATAAATATTCCAAATTTCAATTGTATCGCGGAAAGGATTGTATAAAATGGTTTGTTGCTCAATTGAAACTGATTTCACAAACGACGAATAAAATTTTCTGTAACCCAAAACCTATGAATCCTTTAACAGAAGAACAAAAGTCAGCATTTAAATTTGCCCTTCACTGTCACATTTGCAAAAAACTTTTTAGTATAGATGATATTAGACTTCACGATCACTGTCACTTTACAGGTGAATTTCGAGGAGCGGCTCATCAAAATTGCAACATCAATTATCATAATTCTTATATGATACCAGAAGTTTTTCATAACTTATCAGGCTGCGATTTGCATTTCATTATAAAAAAAATCGCGTTAGGGTTTTCAGGTTCGTTAAGCATGCTACCAATAGATAAGGAAAAATACATATCTTTTACAAAATATGTAAAAGGTACGAAAGTTAGTTTTAGATTTATCGATTCATTCAGGTTTATGGCATCTAGCATCGAAAAATTAGCTTTATACTTAGATAATAATAAAAAATCCATCACCAGGGAAAAGTGTAACACTGATAATGAGTTTCGGTTACTTACGCGTAAAGGTATATTTCCCTATGATTACATTAACTCTTGGGGTAGCCTCAATGAAACCAATTTACCCTGTAAAACAGCATTCTTTAATCGTTTGCGCAATGAAGGAGTCTCAGATGAAGGCTACAATCATGCTAAACACGTTTGGCAAACATTTAATATAAAAAAACTAGGGAACTATTCAAATCTATATTTAAAAACAGATGTACTGCTCTTGACTGACATAATGTTAGAAATGGATTTTTAATTAAGTCGTTATTACTTACGTCTATAATAGATCGGATTATTCGTTGCACAAATTCGTACACCTTTCAAAATGATTTCACTTTAATTTTTGTTTCACTGGTTACGTAAAATAATTAGTACTTTCGAATATAGTCGTAGCCCAGTTTAAATGTATACTAACTCGTCGCGCTTCATCCTTATCGTATTTAAAGCCTTGCCTATACCTGCCTTTCATTGGTTCATTCACGTGCTGGGACGACACTTTTACCTTTATCTTGTGTACTTCGGGATTTTTATGAATTATTTAGTTCAAATATTCGAATGCATGCCTGGTTCGTCACGTAATACTCTCACATATCATGATTTTATTTGAGAAATTTCAAAAATTTCTTTTTATTAAGTTACGTATTCAATGTTTGTTATTTATTATTATCTAAACTGAATAATCTGGCGCTTGTTTATTTCTACACAATATTGAATTTTTGAACAAATGTGAACTATTCCTGTTACGTACGATTTTCTAATAATACATAATTTGGGTTGCGTGTACGATGATATTTTTAACGCAATTGTTAAATATTTGTAAAACCAATTCATATAGGTTTCTCGTTGATTTAATTTTGATGCATTTTATTGCGTTTTCAAATCTTATCTTAACTTGTAAACTACTCTTGGATATTTCTATGTTCTTATGTATTTAATTTCGCGTATTTTATATACAGTGTGCTCTCAATTAACAATATGTATAGTGACCGATTTACTCTTATAATATCTTTAATTATGTGTTTTTTATTAACTGGAAGTTGTTTTTATTTATTCTACGACCCCTGTGACTTAACCTAGCCCTAAACTACCTTATACTTATAGCATTATATATATGTATATATTATGCTGTGATAAGGGGTTGTTTAAGGGTGTGCTTTATAGTAAAGGTCGTTTAGAAATGAGAAATTACCATAGGCAGCAGAAAACTGCATTTATTTAGTAAAGAATTGAGAAATGGAGATAGTTTGTAAATAGTAAGCAGTCAACACCCTGTATATAAAGTATAAGTAGTTTTAAGCGACGCAAATACACACAGGAAAACGCATAGTTAGCGTAGAAACCAGGAACATATGCATTAGGTAAATAGTAAATATTTAGTACCCTGTAGATAGAGTTTTAGTTAATTTAGGCAATGCAAATAATGATATTTTTCAGTGGAAGCACGCGTACTTATAAGTAAACATAATAAAGTGTAATTAAACATGCATTCAAAAGAGTTCCAAACGATTAGGCTAATACGGAGATAAGAAATAGAGCTTCGAGATGCATAATGCGAAGGCGTATAAGTAGCTAATAACTGTGATAAAGAAAGGAGATTAAAAATTGCGTAAATAACATGCATATATGAAAATTAAAAGTCGAATTGCATCAGTTGTTTATGGAAAAGCAATTAGTTTCATCAAAACACCGCATGTTTGATAACGAAGACAGCTGCGAGCAGGTTACAATTATTGGAAAACATAGAAAATTACATCAGAAACTACTTTAAATGCAAAGATTTGATTCGTTAAAAATGAGCGACGAGTTTGTAGATCATACCCACTGACGGAGTAGGAGAGCAATGATATATTAACAGGTACAGTGATAACGGAGTCGGTTTTCAACTCAACAAAGGCCGAGGTGCGCCACTATGAAATAAAGTGATACGTAATAATAATTCAAAGTGAAAAATTGTATAAGTGCTAAAATGTAAATTACGATTGCCGATTAAACGGCCTCCGAGTCCTGGGGGAGAATAATACAATTTCCGAGTCCTGGGGGAGAATAATACAATTTCTAAGTCAAGGGAAAATAAATGATGATAATCCAATTCTAAGTTTGGGAAAATTGATAAGAAGTAATTCTAAGTCTGAAATGAGACGACAATAAATTGGGGTGCATAAGTATAAGTTAATGGTAGTCCAGAGGGTGATGGCAATAATTTAAATGCAATGGTTCAAGCGTGTGGATGGACAATATTTCGAATGGGCATGTAATAATCCTGAATTGGGGGAAGATAATTTTTATTCAAATGGATGGCTTAATGCATTAGCTGAGTATGGATGCGTCAATGCGAAGAAAATAGACCAGGTTAGATTTTTAGTTATAAGACATTATTTTTCTATTTTTTTTATTCGAATATTGAATTTGCTTAATATAATATGAATGTGAAAAAGCCAACAAAAGAAGGACTCGAATACGTATAAAGTGCGTAATATGATAAGAGGTTTCGAACGTTCCACACTTCTTCTTTTATAAAAATAATAGGTTTTTTTATGACTTTGAGTTGTGAATAAAAAGTATATGATTTCTGATAAATGAGATTTACAACATTTATTAATTGAAAAGTGTATTTTAAATAATATACAAAAACTGTACATAATATTTGTTTCATTATATAGAATCGAATTAACTGAATTTTATAATTCCAAATAAATGCTAGTCGAGGTCATAAGATAAAATTAATGGGAGTGATTTGATAATTTAAACAATCAAAGAGGAGCTATAAGTTGAATACGAAATTGATAACAAGTAAGGCGGTAACGTATCAAATTTTATTATTGGTCGACAAGTTTGGTTTAAGATAAAATCCAGTTAAGTTTCTGGAGGGAATTGATAGCAATATTAATAAGACAGCCCAACGTCGGAGGAAATAATTACAATTCTTGTTTATACATAGCAATATAAATATGGTCGCCCAAACGATGGGGCGCGAATAATTTAGGCAGCATAACAATATATATATATATATATATATATATATATATATATATATATATATTTGAATGCTGTTTATTCAGGATTGTACATATTTCACAAACCTATATAATTTCAACGTAGTTTTTACATATTAAATTGTATTGTTATCTTAACAGTAATATAATGTTTGAAGTTTTAAATTATCTAGTATTTGGTGGTTATCACTAAAAATTTAATTATGTACTGGTTTGATATACGTTCATCAAATGTTTGTCAATTTTTCAATTAATTTTTAGCAGATAAACGTTTAACTAAGTGAGTGAAGTTTGTATTGTATTGTAGTTGTTCCTTTTACTCACTGCATTAATTATTTTGACTCGTTGTTTATAACCCCTGTTGGATATAGTATTGTGTTGTTTTATTAGATTTTATTGCAATGGACTATTATATATGTTGTGCTAATTTTAGTAGATATTGCCACCGAGTTATGTCTTAGTAGTTATGTAAGTAACGTTGTGTGTACTTTTTAGAACTGTGACTAACCTCATTATGTTTTTTTAGTCTTTGAAGAAGGCACAAAATTTTGTTGCCGACACGTAGAATTAAATTACGATTTGACATATTAGTCTATTATTTGTTGAACGAGTGTATCCCAAGAGTTCACCAACCTTTGTTTTAACTATTGACTTACGTTCAAAAATTCAGTATTATTATATATATTGCTGTGATATTACCCTTATTACTTTCTCACAGCCCCTTATAACACTCAAACACTTGTGCAAATGTTAATTTATAATATTCTTTTGCCTCGACTAGCTGATTCAATTAAATAAAGCACTTCTATAATACACAGTATAATGATTGAATATTTACAATTGAAAGAAATGTTATAATTTCCTAAATCTTAGTTACTTACGTCTCAGAAATACGGCACAATTTTCACAATTCTATACTTTATAATTTCACTGTTAACAAATATTTATTATTCACGTAAATATTTGGCACTTTCAATTATAATCACTGCCCAGTTTCAAATTCTACTAACTTGATATTCAATTCTCCAGATATTTATAAGATCGTCACACTATTGTTTGTGATTCGCTGGCTTCACGTGCTAGGCGAGGCCAAGTATATTACCACTTGTTATGTTTGGAAAATTTACTAATTGTATGTATTTTAATTGCATGACGCGGTGATTGAAGTCACGTAGTTCAATTATTCTACCTTATATTTACTTCAGGAATCCCAGGAGCTTCGTGCATATCAAGCACGTAGTTTTGTTTGTTAGCTTTATTTTATCTAAATTGAATAAATTTGGTATTTGTTTATTTCCCAATAAATTGGATTTTCGAACAACTGTGGTTCTCTTAGATCAAGTACGCTTTTAAATAAAGCATAATTCTGCGTGCGTTTACGATAATATCTTTACACACTTTATGAATGTTTATCTAGCCACTTCATGCAGGTTTTTCACTGATTTAAGTTTTATACGTTTCATTACCTTTTTAAATTCTAATCTCTGCTAGTAGCTACACTTGGATATGTGTTTTAACAGAATAAACCAATAAACCATAAAGAAGATATTAATAATTTATATGCTGTTTATTCATATTTGTATACTTTTAACTACAAAACAAATAATCGTTCTACATCTTTCTAGAGTCCAAATTCTATCCAAAATTAACTATTTAAATTTTTATTGTCTTTAAATCTATATTTTCATCAATCAATTTTTATATTTTGTTGACTTTTTACTATCTTACTATTTCTTACAGTGAACCTGTCTTTTGCTAGCTTTGATTGTACTCTATCTCCATCCTCTTATATATTTATTATTGACATACCATTCAATTTTATGAATCAATCAATAATCAGATTATAATATTCAGTTTATTTAGCTAACTACAGTTATTATTATTATTTCTTTTTCTTTTAACAAATATTCTATTTGACTTTATTTAATATTCTTTCATATCACAATAACACTTTTATTTATCACTACGCTCATTACGATTTGTTATTTAAGTTATGTCCCTCAACAGCAATTTTTATACCATAAAACTTTGGTTGTTTCACATTTTTATATACACTCGCTCTTTTATTTGTTCCATCTGTCAATCATTTGAAATGTGACATTATTTGAAGTTTATAGTCCAGACATGTTTTAAATTTTCAATTTTATATAGTATTTAAGCAGTTATTTTTTAAACGTTTTTATTATAACTTTTGTGAAGTAATTGTAAGTACTTGCTCGTTATATGCTATTGCTGACTATTAATAATTTTTTCTTGTAGTTCGATGATTAAGGTGAGAATTATACACCGAAACGTACGATTAAGTACAAATCATTAAACGTTGTATACTGTTTTTATTTTTTGAGCGACATTATCCCAAAGGTATTACATCATTAGTCTAAATTACTTACGCTCAGTATAAAAGATTTCTTATATAGATATATATATATATATATATATATATATATATATATATATATATATATATATATATATATATCTTTCATGCTAAATAAATGCAGTTTTCTAATTCCTATTGCTATTTACATTTACTACGCGACTTTTACGACTCAGTACACCCATAAATAACTCCTTTATCATAGATATATATATATATATATATATATATATATATTGCTGTGAAACCTACAAAAAGCCTCACCAGAGTAAAAAAAAATATTCGAGCCTCTCGAATTGGGCACCAAGGTTTGCTGTGATTCTCGCCCTGGTGAATCTCTTCTGATAATCGCCTCTTTACTCTTTCCGCCTCGGCTGCTCACCTAGTTAAAACTTTCATCCTCATTCATAAAAAAAAACAAACACATTCCTACCACAAACATCAACGTTAACTCTATTTACATCAATATTCATAATACATTAAAATTTCAAAATTAAATTTCAGCATAAATTTCAGCATCATAAAATTTCAAGTTAAAATTTGTCATCATTTTAATTTGCATCCCGAATTAGAGTCCTTGTAGGATGCATACTAATTAAATAAACAATATTTGCAGACCTGAGTCTGAATAAAAGGAGCATCTCCCACCCTTTACGTTAATTTAACAGGTTAGTCTAATTGAGCTCAAAGACAGACCCAAATTTTCATCATAATCAAAAACATAAACCTGATAAATACTCCTTTCTACTTATACAAGAAAATTTTACCTTAAAATTAAAAATTTGTTGTTTATACAAATTTACTACTGTCCATTTTCATCAAACAAATTATAAAGATATTCAACACACACCAAAACATCTAAGATCGAACAAAATGCATAATTTACCTGAAAGTTACTGCACTCGTGGCTTCAATGTACATCGGATTTGCTCATCCCGCCATTCTAGCTGGTTTATGTTTACTTCTTCGGATTTCTAGCCGCCTTTAAAAATTTTCTACACCACCATTCGTCTAAACGGTTTCAGGGTTTCTCAGGAACTCATCTAGATATATCGAAATCTTGTTTTGTGGATCCAATCACGTTTAAGAATAACATTTGATTATTAACACCCCCGAAAAAAATAGCAAAGAAATTCATAATTTGTTCACGCTATACTAAAAACTGCATACTTCAATGTATTTATTTATCGCTACTAATTTGGATAATTGGTACAGTAATACCCGCAAATATTACTAGACTTTATTACCATATCTATCTTTTCTAAGTGTACTAATAATTTTATTGTAGCACGTAATCACCACGTATTCTACTTAAAGTATTAAATAATCAAAAAATAAAAAGCAAAACTGTTTAAAGTATCGAATAAAATCAAAAATCTAAGAGCGCGAAACTCCTATTAACGCGGGATTTATATAATGGCCCGCTTGCAAGTCGAATTTGTCCCGCAACGGACAATTTTTAGAATTTCGCATTCTATTTTCCCTTTCGACGGTCTGGCACGGCGATTCTACTAAAATTTGCACACGTCCAAGTTGAAAATCTAAGAAATTTCCACACGGCTCGCAACATGTCTGAGAACAACTAATTAATTTTACACACCAACTGATATGCTTTCCCCTCTCATGTTTTATGTCTTTTTATCGGTCCTTTTCTACCTTGGTCTGAGTGGTACAAATCGATATTCTTTACTATCTGCTATTTAAATCCACGTGGATTCCTACATAAGTAAAATAACCCCTCATCTAGGCTTTCCTGCTAAAACATCCTACCGTTTCCAATATACGTAGAATCTGCATGTTTATCAGCTCGAATTTATTAGAATTTGACATTTAAAAGTTTGCAGGTGTGTGCTCCTAATGAACGTTTTAATATAATTCTTCGAGCTTCATTTCATGGTATTTTAACCAACCTTGGATTTTCACAGGCTTTTATGCTTATTATATATTACTAATGGTTCAATTAACTCGAATTAAAATAATAATTAATTTTTAGCAAATACCAATTAATATTAATTATTATCTGTACACTTTGTTTAATACCCGTTACTTAAAAATTGAATTAATTAATATAAATTTTGCACGTAATTTCTATTTGTTTCTTTATACAGGGTGATTAAAATTATTTGATGTCGTTAATTAATTTTCTACCCTGGTCTAAATTTGAGTAATATATATATTGCTATGTCTTCACTGGATTTATCGAGCCCCGACGTTGGGCTGTTATATAAATATTGCTATGAACTTCCTCCAGGAACTTAACTGGATTTTATCTTGTAAAGGCCTTGTTTCGACCAATAACAAAATTTGATGTGATACCGCCTTGCTCGTTATCAATGGCGTGTTCAACTTATAGTTCCTCCTTTATTGTTTAAATTATCAAATTACACTCCCATTAACTTTATCTTTTGACTTCGACTAACGTTTATTTTTGAATTATGAAATGAAGTTTATTCAATTCCATATAATGAAACAAATATTATGTACAGGTTTTTGAAAATTATTAAAATACACTTTTTAATTAATTAATGTTGTAAATCTCATTTATCAAAAATCATATACTATTCAATCTATCTAAAGTCACCAAAAAATCTATTGTTTTTATAAAAAAAAGCTTGGAACGTTCAAAACCTTTTATCATATAACGCACTTTATACGTATGCAAGTCCTTTGTTTGTTGACTTCGTCACATATCAATTTATATTAAGCAAATTCAATATTCAATATTCAAATAGAAAAATAATGTCTTATAAACTAAAAATCTAACCTAGTCAATTTTCTTCGCATCGACGCATCCATTATCAGCTAATATTTTCCATGCATTATACCATCCACTAATTCAAAATTATTATATACCCATTCGAAATATGAACCATTGCATTTAAATTATTGTCATCACTCTCTGGACTACCATTATTAAACTTAGACTTATGCACCCTAAATTATTGTCGTCTCATTTAGACTTATTCTCACCAGACTCAGAATTTATTCTCATCAATTTCCCCAAACTTAGAATTGGATTATTATCCTCCCCAAACTTAGACTTGGCTTTTATGTTCACCGGCCTCAAACTTGTATTATTATTCTCCCCAGACTCGAAATTGGATCATCATTCTCCCCAGACTTAGAATTCGTAGTTTATCTTCCCAGGACTTAGAGCCTTATTATTATTATGTTTTAGTTTAAATAAATTCCCCAAAATCTACTTACGTTTAATCGGCAATCATAATTTTTATATTTGTCGCACTTATACAATTTTCACTTTAAATTATTCTTACGTATTACACTAATGTTTCAAAGTGGCGCACCTCGGCCTTTGTTGAGTTGAAAACTGAGTTCGTTATCACTGTCCCTGTAAATATATGATTGATCTCCTACTCCGTCAGTGGGTATGGCCTACAAGCTTGTCGCAAATTTTAACCAATTAAGTCTTTGCATTTAAAGTAGTTTCTGATGTAATTTTCTCTGCCTTCAAATATTTGTGGCTTGCTCGCAGGTGCCTCGTTATCAAACATGCGGTGTTTTGACAAATCTAATGGCTTTTCCATCTTGTACATAAACAACTGATGCAATTCGACTTTTAATTTTCATATATACTTGTTATTTACGCAATTTTTAATCACCTTTCTTTATCAAAATTGTTAACAACTTGTACGCATTTACACTATGCTTCTCGAAGCTTTATTTCTTATCTCCGTATTACCCTAATTGCCTGGAACTCTTTTGAATGCGTGTTTAATTACACTTTATTATGTTTACTTATAAATACGCGTGCGTCCACTGAAAAATATCGTTATTTGCCTTACCTAAATTAACTAAAACTCTATCTACAGGGTGTTAAACATTTACTATTTACCTAATGAATGTATTCCTTATTTCTACGCTAAGTATGCGTCTTCCTGTGTCTATCTGTGTCGCTTAAAACTATTTATACTTTATATACAGGGTGTTGACTGCTTACTATTTACAAACTATCTCCATTTCTCAATTTTCTATTACATATCTGCAGTTTTCTGCTTCCTATTATAATTTCTAATTCCTAAACGACCTTTACTATAAAGTACACCCTTAAACAACCCCTTATCACAGCAAAATATATATATATAATAAGATGTATCTGCGGAATGCAAATAACTTGTTTTTTATTATATATATAGAATGCTGTGTTTCCCTGTATTAGAATCGAGCCTCACGAATTGGGCGTCAAGAATGCTGTGAAACTTCAAAAATCCGGGAACTACGCTTTTCGAATCGTGGCCCACTGATTGGAAGACAAGAATGCTGTGAATCCTACAAAAGGCTATTCATTACCTTAACTGTGTTGGTCCATTGACTTTCTTCTGTTAATCGCCTCGGCTGCTCCTCTTGATAAAACTTTCATCCTCAATCATAAAAACAAACAAACACATTCCTACCACAAACATCAACGTTAACTCTATTTACATCAATATTCACAATACATTAAAATTTCAAAATTAGAATTCAGCATAAATTTCAGTATCAGAAAATTTCAAGATTAAATTTGTTATCATTTTAAAGTGCATCCAGAATTAAAGTCCTTGTAGGATGCCTACTAATTAATATAACAATATATGCAGACCGGAGTCTGAGTACAAAGGGAGCATCTACCACCCCTTTACGTTAATTAACCAGGTTCGTCTAATTGAGCTCAAAGACATACCCAAATTTTCATCATAATCCAGAACATCAATACTAAATACCCCTTTCTACTTAAACAAGCAAATTTCACCTTAAAATTAAAATTTTATTGTTAGTACAATTTCACTACTGTCCATTTTAAGTAAATCAATTATAAAGTTATTCAACACACACCAAAATATTAAAATCCAACCACAAAGCATAAGTTACCTGAAGGTTAATGCACTCGGGCTCCAATGTACATCGTCCTCTGTTAATCACACCAATCCAACTGGGTTATGTTTACGTCCTCGGATTACTGGTCGCTTTTAAACATTTTCTCTACACCATTCATCTAAAGTAGTTTCAGTGCTTTTCCGGAACTCATTTGTGTATATCTGAAGCTTGTTTTGTGGATCCAGACCCGTTTTACGAATCATTTAATTATTAACACCCCCGAAAAATAACAAAGAAATTCATACTTCTTTCACCAATATACGCCAAAACTGCCTACTTTTGTGTATTCATTTGTCGTTGTAAATTTTACTAATTGGTACAGTGATACTAAACTTTATTACCTTGTATCTTCTTTTCTAAGTGCACTAAAGTACATTCATTGTAGCACGTAAAGAACAAACTGTTTTAAATCACCAAAATATACGAGCAAACTTTAAATTATTCTATCAAACTCGGAAAACTAAAAAGCACTGTTTAACGCATTGAATCAAGTCGCAGATCTAAGAGAGCTTGTTCATATTCACCTGGGTATATATAGAGGTTAGCCTGTCTGTCGGTCTAGTCCCCAAAACGGACAATTCTAAAGAATTTCGCATGCTAGGTTCCCATTCCGCAGCCCGGCATGCGATTTTTACGAAATTTGCACTCGCACCAGTTAAATCTCAGAAATTTCGACACGGTTCGCAACGTCAGGAAATAACTAATTGAATTTTATACAGAAAAGTTATTTTTACCTCTCAATTTTGCCTTTTATTTTCACCCAATCGCAACCCCGTGACGTTGCTCCACTCACGCCTTTTACTATATGTGTCTCGGTCTTGCGCATATTATCTGTCTCTATCTACCCTGTTCTTATTGGTGCAAATTGATATTCTTTATTATCGATTATTTTAGTCCATGTGGACTGTGAAATAACCCACCTTTAGCATTTCCCGTAACTATTAAGCTACGGTTTCTCCAAGATTCTCTGTAACCATTAATTATCTGCAAAATTTACGCAGAATGAGCTTTTTAAAAATACGCAGGTGTTCAACATAATACTTCTAAATAACCCCTCTACGATTTGCATTTTATTGGGTTTTTACAAGTTTTTATAGATATTATATGTTACTAACGGTTCAATTAACTCCAATTAAAATAATACCCTTTAATTTTTAGTGACTCCTAATCAAATATTAATTATTATCTGTACATTTTGTTTAATACGGGTTACTTAAAATTGAGTTAATTAATATAAATTTTGCACGTAATTTCTATTTGTTTCTTTACTAGGAATAATTAAATTACACGTAGAGCTTTTTAATACTGTTTCTTTTGATATAAAGCGTCTTGTACATGATTTAAATCTCTTATTTTTAATGAAACGAATGAATTTTTATGCTTCACGGTTTTTTAATAACGCGTACCTTTTCCCAAAGCTTCTACACGGTGATTAAAATTATTTGATGTGATTATTTAATTTTCTACCCTGGTCTAAATATGAGTAATATATATATATATATATATATATATATATATATATATATATGCTGTGATAAGGGGTTGCTTAAGGGTGCACGTTATAGTAAAGGTCGTTCGGGAATGAGTAATTAAAATAGTCAGCAGAAAACTACACTTATTTAAGGAGATAATTAAGAAATAGACATAGTTTGTAGATAGTAAGTAGTCAACACCTTGTATATAGAGTAGAAATAGTTTTGGGCGACGCAGATAAACATAGGAAGACGCATAGTTGGCGTAGGAATGAGAAATACATGTATTAAGTAGATAGTAAATATTAAATACCCTGTAGATAAAGTTTAGTTAATTTAGGTAAAACGAGTAAGGATATTTTTCAGTGGAAGCACGCGTATATTGAGAAATAAATGATAAAGTGTAATTAGACACGCATTAAGAAGAAGAGTTCCAGACGATTAAATTAATACGGATATAGAAATAGAGTTTCGGGTAGTTAATATAAATGCGTACAAAGATCTAACCATTTTGATAAGAGAAATGATTAAAAATTGCGTGATTCGCATGTAAACATAAAAATTTAAAGTCGGGTTGCATCAGTTGTTTATAGAAAAGCAAGTAATCTATCAAAATACAGCATGTTGACAATGAAAGACAGCTGCGGGCAGGTTGTGATTATGGGAAAACGTGGAGCATTACATCAGAAACTGCTCGAAATAAAATTATTTGATTGGTCAGAGACAAGCGACGAGTTCTAGACCAAACCCACGGATGGAGTGGGAATTCGAGATTATATTAGCAAGCACTTTGATAAGAAAGTCAGTTTTGAACTCAATGAAGGCCGAAGTGCATTGCCATTAAACAAAGTAGTACGTAATAAGTATAAAAGTGAAAGATAAAATGAGTGCGAATATGAAGATTACAATTGCCGTTTAAACGGTTTCGAGGTCTGAGGGAAATAGACTAGGATTCTGATGTTAAGAAAAAAATACAGTAATACAATTTAAATGTCAAGGGGAAAGGAAGAATAATACAATTTTGAAGTACAGGGGCGAAACAAACTACAATTTTAAGTCTGGGGCAAGAATGATGAAAATCTAAGTTTGAAGAATTGAAATAAATTGGGGTATATAATTTAATGGTGGTGGTCCATAGCGTAATAATTTGAATGGAATCCAGAATTGGGGAAGATCATTTTTATTGGAAGCGTCGATGTGAAAAAGATAAAACCAGGTCAGATTTTTAGTTATAAGACATTTGTTTTTCTATATGAATTTTTATTTTATTTTAATATTGAATTTGCTAAATATGATATGCTTGTGAAGAAGTCAACAAAAGAGGTTGCATACGTATTGAATGAGTAATATGAAAACAGGTTTAGAATATTCTACACTTTGTTGGTAAAGATAATAAATTTTCTTTGGTGACTTTGGGTTTTTGAGTACATACTAGATGGTTGTTAATAAATGAAATTTATAAGAAATGTATTACAAATAATTTCAAAAGCTGTACATAACATATTGGTTTCATTATATAAAATCTAAATTTACTGAATTTTATAATTGCAAATAAATGCTAGCCGAGGTCATAAGATTTAAATAGTACAAAGGCGGAGCCACAAGTTGAATAGGAAAGAGATAACCCGCAAGGCGGTAACGTATCGAATTTTGCCATTGGTAGATAGAGTTGTTTAAAGATAAAGTCCAGTTGATAGCAATATTAAGAAAACAGCTGGAGGAGGAGATAATTACACTTAATCGTGAATATTAAAATGGTGGTCCAATAATTTAGAGTACGTAGCAAATAAATAATGCAGCCCAAAGTAGGGCGTGATAATTCCGCTAAAGTTCATAGCAACAAATATAACAACCCAACGTAGGGGCATGATGAGTATTTAATATCATAGCAATATATATATATATATATATATATATATATATATATAACAGGAAAATTATTCTTGACCATAAAAATAAATATTATTGAAGTATTCTTGGAAGTTGGTCAGTTGTCAGTTAAACAAGTCGAGAAATAATGAATCGTAGTAGTATAAAATCAATATATTTTTCTATGAAGCGTTTCGGTCAATGAGACCATTATCAAATAGATTATCTATAAAATGTCATATTTAAAATAAAATTCTTAAAAACTATAAAATATACAAACCAGAAATTTTAACTTGTTATTTTACAATATCACAATAGCCACAGGTGGTATTTTGTATGTATCGCAAGGAATAGTCACTAACAAGGATTGAAATATAAACAACGTAATTATAAAAATATAAAATCGAGAACAATATAACAATGTTAGCAATATTAGATATAAAAGTGGACTAACATTAGAACGTATATACTAGTTGCTTCATATCTATAAGAGTAATAATAATTATGTTGAAAATGGCAATTTGTATCAAGTATTTAGAATAAATGGAGGTAATATTTACTGAGAAAATAGTTATTTTTTGTTTAATAGGTTAAAGTAAACATTTACAAACCCATCCTGGGTCGTTTTAGAATTGATTGCGTTGGTGTTTTTTTGTATGGTTTCTAAAAAACCTCTAATATTATCATTAGCCTCAATACCTAAAATGTTAACATTGGCAAAATCAAAACTGGTGGCATTTTTCAATCGCATGAAACGCGAGTGCTGTACTTTTTTTGTTACTTGTTTTAATAGTGTATTTATGCTCGTATATCCTCTTGTCTAAATATTGTTTAGTGTTACCAATGTACACCCCTGGACATTCCAAGCAGTTAATTTGGTAAATTGTGTGGGTTTTTTACTTTTTATCAATTATTGGCGTGAGTTTCGTGAAAATATTTTGTGTTGAGTTGTTTGGTTTGTGGATTACCTGAATATTGTATGCATTAAGACATTTTTTTATTTTATCAGAAAGTATCGGGGTATATAAAATACTAATACGAGTTTTTTCCAATGTTTGTTTATTTTTATTAGAATTGTTATATATTTTATGGATTTTTGTTTTAATAATTGGTTCAAAAATATATATATATATATATATATATATATATATATATATATATATATATATATCAGAAATGCATAAACAGTATTGCAGTCTCAACTACAATTAACTATATCATAACAAGGTGACGCTTTTTATGAAACTAACGAAAATTGATAATACTTGCTGAAAGGCAAAAGTGTTTTCAACCTATTACAGCTTACCCGTGTTAACACTAAATCCGTACTTTATTTTAATTCCAACTAGTACAAAATGATAAATCCATTCTTGAACCGTACAAGCTAAAACTAAAGTTGCCAACTTGCTTGGCGCCTTACCGAAATCAATACGTTATTCTAACTGTTTTTCCATTCGATGATGTAATTTTTTGTAGCTTTAAGCTTATCAACGTGATTGGACGTACCTAGCTACACACACAATTAAGAAAACGTTCTATTTAATAACTTGGAAAATTATAATGTATGCTTTGTGTTAAAATAACAAAAGGCAAGAATTTAATTTCCGTTTCATAGCCCAAGCGTTAAGTTGTAAGATATAAAGCACCTCCAGCTTCCTTGATAGTTTGTGGTAATTCGTTTACTATTCAAATGCGATTAATTCTCTCGTAATGAATGCGTGTTTGTCTAGGGCAACGTCCTTATTTGAGCATAATAAATTAAGAATCTCTAACGAGCGGGTTCACAAAAAAGATATGAAAGTTTGTTTTGATTGGAGACGACAATTGTCTTAATCGCTAGAATTGCCAACTATTAAGGCATTTTCCGCAATAAGCTATCTATATGATTCTTATTTGAATTATTGCTGGAGCTCTTCTCTCACTAATACTGTATAGACTTACAATTGATAATATGCATACATAGTCAGTTTATTACGTAAGACGTATTTTTTTAATATATGGCTTGTAATTTTTGACCATACATAGGCTAAAGACCTAACCTAGTTGTGCGGTAAAATCTGTCTAGCACGAATGTGCTTTGTAAATATAACGGATGAATCAAAGCTTAAAAAATACAATGTACGGAACGCACTCGAATAATTCTTGTACTATTTAAAAAAAGACGGTCCTGTTTATTTCCCCACTTGGTTCGTAGCATTGTTCGGTTATGTTCGACAGCGCTCGGATGCTTCTATAATGTATATTAAGCAGCCACATGCGAGTAAACCTGTGTTACCAATTTGCGAAAAATTATTCGATTTGAGGATAATTAGAAAGCATTGCGGATAATTTGCTAACCCTATCATTATGCGGATAATTTATGGATATTTTTGATTACCTAAGAACTTCGAAGCTACACTTCAAATGATTTTTTTTTGAGTTTTATTTAAATAGTAACCTGAACATTTTTCTCTTATATTCTTGCCAATATAAATAGATGTGGCAACATCCAGTCAAATACAAATATCGCTCCAGTTCCTTTAAGCACCGTTTGTTGTTGCGCGGAGTCCGGCAGTAATTCCCCGCAGCATAAATAAGTTAATAACACACACAACAGGCGACACGCAGTAAATTAGAAGGTGCTTTTATATTATAAAGCAACATTTTTTTTATTTTATTAGTGTGGCTTATGGCTTAAGTTACGAGTATTTCATTATCCTTCCACATACGTGTTAAATATGACAACAGGTAATATGTTAAGTAAATGGTTATTGAAGGTAAGTAATAATAAATTATTCTACATGTGCAAGTGGATCCTATTTAAATAGCAAACCAGCGCATGTAATACATGAATTTTTTCATCAAGTACCTGCAGGTTTTAAAATTGTCGAGTGCCCACCTACGATTATATATCTAGCAATCAGGTCGCGTATAATAAATGGAATAATAGTTAAAGTGTTAGATCAAGATGAAAATTTAGTTAATTTCAGAAGAGAACTGCTAACTGTAAGGTTGCGCTTAAAAAACTGCAATCGCCATGGGTATTAAGTATAATGCACGCAACATGTCAAGAATTGCTATAAATGCTGGAAATTTTAAAGCAATTGACAATCAATTGATTGCTTCAAGACCGTTAACAACACAAAACCGGCAGTTCCTACAATCGTTAGGACTGCATTTATTTAATTAAAAAGTAGAATGAATAGTGAAATACTGAACGTGCGTGAAAAAGTTTACTTCGACAATGCAATTGTTAATATTGAAAAACATACTCATCAGCCTTATGCTAACACATCTTTAAACAATAATGATGAAATTCGAATCCCTAGACAACAACAAGATGTTTACACCTTACCATCGAAGAGTATGTTGTACATAGAAAGCAAATTAATTAAAACAGATGGAACGCCGTTTCAGACAGCAAAGTTCGTAAATAATGGGGTTTTGCTGCTTTTTGATGAAATTAGATATGAGATTGGTGGTGTCATTGTAGATCGCGTTCGGAATCCTGGATTAACGTCTATAATGAAGGGATATGTTTCATATAATAGCAATCAAAGTAAATATTTACAAAACGCTGGGGGGTTTCCTATGGATGATTCGCAAATAGTTGATGCCAATGAGAATTTTAACGTTGCAATAAACCTTTCAATGGTTCTCGGATTATGCGAAGATTTTAAAAAAATTATTTTAAACCTCCGCCATGAGTTAGTTTTACTACGTTCTAGTTTTGATACTAATGCTATAATTAATCCTACACCTTATGAAGAAATAAAAGTTGTTTTAAACAAAGTTTTATAGAAAATGCTGCATGTAGCCGTTGATGATGCTCAACGAATTAATTTAATAGAATGTGTTGCACAAAATCAGGATTTGCATATTCCGTTTAGAGGATGGGAGTTGCATGAATATCAACTTCTACAAGAAACGCAACGTCATACATGGAACATTAAAACAACAACACAATTAGAAACACCAAGATTTGTGATTGTTGGTTTCCAAACCAACCGAAAAAATAGATACATGAGCAACTACAGTCGTTTTGATCATAGCTATTTAACCAAAATGAAACTATATTTAAATTCAGAAATTTTCCCGTACGATAACTTAAATTTGAAGTTCGAGAATAAACAGACTGCGTTGTTATATGAAATGTATGCCCAATTTCAGCAATCATACTACGAAAAGGAAAATGGACCACTTTTTAATCCTGAAGATTTACAGTATTGCGCCATTAGTAGTCATAGATTGTTCTAGACAAAACGAAATGTTAAAATCTGGTACTGTCGATATTAGATTAGAATTTGAAACTAGCAGAATCGTTTTGTCAAATACATCTTGTCATTGCCTTATACTTCATGATAAGATAGTCGAATACAATCCGCTCTCAAACAGCATAAGAATATTATAATTACTTTATTACTGCACCTTTACAAATTATGAAAAAGAAAAAACAATAAATCATTTAGTAATCACAGTCTATTTATTATTTTGCATATTTTTTTACAATATCAAATGTTTGATTGTTAATGGGTGATAATAATTTTTGCTCAAATACTTTTTTTACATGTTGGAATTATGAAGTGATTTAGTAAACAGTCATGAACATTGCCAAATTGTGTCAGTAGAACCGCTAATATTTACAAGCAATTTAAATACAAGTTGTATTATACATTTCTTAAATAAACTAACTGGTACCTTATTAACAAACAACTGGATTTTTTTTTAACAGAACCGTTACTACTATTTTTTTTACAATACATTTATACCAATATAGTTCGACTCGGAGAAATTGAAAGGTATCGTATTTTAGACACATCCAAAAAAACACGCTGTACTTGTTGCGGGTATAAACATAACACTGAAGTTTTCATAACTAAAAAAATATTATATGTTAATCAGGATAAAATAAATTGCATTCTTTATTTGAGTCAGTGGTTGAAGCTTTACAAGTCATTTCTGAGTGTATAGTTATACCCCCAAGGTTTAGTATCAGTGGTTGAGGTACTAAGAATTCTTTTATCATCACTTGGATTAAGAACAATTTTGTTTTGTTTTATAGTAAACACATCATGTTTGATTGATCTAATTAAACATTGCTGTTTCTGTACAGTCTGTTTATAAAACAAAGCATTCTTATAATCATCAAAAGAAATTTGCTTAATACTTGCTGAGGAAGATACTTTTGACTTTTTTATTACCCTATCCTGAACTCTGTAAGTGTACGTTTTAGATCTAAGCCCTACAATCTCTAGCATGATATCACCATTGTTTTCATCTTTCATAAGACGAGGAACCTTTTTATTTAATAATGGGATATGATATTTATTATTGGGGTCGTAATCGGAAGTATCAACGCTAAACTCGTATATCAAACTATCCGTATCTGTGTACAGAAGCTTTGCTTTGTTAGCAAATTGCGATTTTATATAACTATAGTAAAATTCATATAAATAGGTTTTTGAAATATCTAGAATAGAGAAACCTGCATAAATGGGTTTGTTTAAATAAACCTCTAATTTATTCATTTCTATTAAAACAAGGTCTTTGTCTAACACAGTGCAACTGTGAAAATTAGGTTTTACTATGTAACTACGAGCTCCAAACCGTCCTTCTCATTTGGTCACTAATTTCACATCTTTCCATTTCCGTACGTTTTCCATCATTTTTCCATAAACCAAATTTATCATATTTTATAAAAGGATATATCGAAACTGTTTTTTGATGGTTGTCTTAATTTCGTATTCAAATCAATGTATTCTTTTAACCAAGGAGCTTGTTTAAACCGAAAAACTTTATGAATCTTTTTCAGTTCTAAACCGTAGCTTAAATACATTTTTAAATTCTTGTAGTGAATAATATAGTTGAGTTTTGGATATAAAGTTGTAAGTAATTTCTTTAGGTTTGATTTATTAGAACTGGTGGTATTATATGTTCAGGCGCCAACGGTAAGTCACTGTGAATTTCATGTAAAGATACTGGGTAGTGTAAATCGCATTCAAAAATATATCCTACATCAGAATCATCGGGAATATTAAGTATGTCTAAACGTACTATATCTGGATTGGTGCCATCTAAAAATTCAAATTCTCCATATGGAAGATATTCAGACATTGCAGCCCCATATAAATTATTAACATCAAAATACATTAAATATTTAGAATTGAAATTCGGATCACAATCTGCATTCATGTATTTGTTATTTGCTTTGGCATATCTATTCGAACGTTGAGAAGTTCCAAAAACATTATTTTTTCAATATCAGTAAGCAACTCCAGTTTAACGTTCGTCGTTTTTAACATTGCGTCTAGAGCTAAACCAGGAGCCGTAAAGTAGTGCAGTGGATCTAACTTATACGTGAACACGCAAGTTTTTCTAAAGTTTTCAAATATGTCAGTCAAATCAGTACATCTGTTTTTAAATATAGATCTGAATAGACCCCTAGTGTTTTTATATTAAATGTTTGCCAAACGTGTTTAGCATGTTTGTAGTCTTCATGTAAGACTTCTGCTGTGTTACAGGGTAAATAGGTTTCATTGAACCTACCCCAAGAGTTAATGTAATCATAGGGAAATATGCCTTTATGCGTAAGTCACTGAAACTCATTATCAGTGTTACAATTTTCCCTTGTGATAGATTATTTACTATCATCTAAGTAGTAAGCTAATTTTTCGATGCTAGATGCCATAAACCTGAATGAATCGATAAATCTAAAACTAACTTTCGTACCTTATACATATTTTGTAAAAGATGTGTTTTTCCTTATTTATTGGTAGAATGCTTAATAAACCTGAAAACCCTAACGCGATTTTTTTTAATAATGAAATGCGAATCGTAGCCTGATAAGTTATGAAAAACTACTGGTATCATATAAGAATTATGATAATTGATGTTGCAATCTTGATGAGCCGCTTCTCGAAATTCACCTGTAAAGTGATTGCGAACGCAAATATCATCTATACTAAAAGGTTTATTGCAAATGTAACAGTAAAGAGCAAATTTAAATGCTGACTTTTGTTCTTCTGTTAAAGGGTTCATAAGTTTTGGGTTACAGAAAATTTTATTCGTGGTTTGTGAAATCAGTTTCAATTGAGCAACAAATCATTCTATACAATCCTTTCCGCAATACAATTGAAATTTGGAATATTTATTATCATACGAACATTTCAAATAGTACGCTACACTAAAGGGTATAAGTCTTTGATAACGGACTGTGTTTAATATTACCTCCGGCTCATTGCATGGTTCTAATATACTTTCGAAATCTGCATAAACTACAAATGATACCTTTTCTTGGTAGTAGAAATGTTTAAATATTAGATACTTTTCAAATTCTTTGGCTAATCTTATTGAGCAAGTATTCTGTTTTTCGAAATGATTCGAATGATGCTTAAGTAATGCTGCTGTACTAAAATTATTTAAACATCTATAACAAAAACATTTTCTATGGTGATGTGAAGACAACTGTTTTGCAAATAATTTTGACATATCCTTAATCCAAGTAAAATGAAAGTGATTCTCATTAGCATTTGTCGGACGAGAATATTGTAAGGAATCATTATTCTAAACTAACAGATTAATAGGTTCAATTTTTTTTAAATTTTCACTTAAACAAAATGGCAGTATTTTAGTATTTTCTATACAATATAGGTTAATTGCGAGATTGTTAAGCTTGTTACGTGCCATTGCACTTCAACATGTTTTTATGTTAAGTTTTTTGATATACGGAAGTTTCCCGCCATAATTTCAAATACGCGAGACGCGGTAATTTTTAAATAGACTAGGCGGTGCTTCCGATACGTCAGAGTAGTGAGTTCGCGCAGTGTGCTTATCCCTAGAGGGGTAGGGCAATACTAGACAAAGAGTGGGGAAAAGTGTTTTGGTGACGCCCTGAATCGTGGCTGTTCTCTTATGATCTTCAAGTGAAATAGTCGTGCCGGTGTCGTGTCTTATCTTACTATGTAGATTTCCTTGTCTTGCTTATATTTGTTTTGTCTTTCCTAATTAACCTGTCCTGTCGTTCCACTATATTTAGGACGGATATGACCTGGAACAGCCCACGACCGGATGTCCATGCTCAGCAACACCACCGGAGCCCGGAGCAATATCTTCATTTTCGACCCGGAAGGATGATAGGCGTACCTGGGGAAAGCCGGATATCTTATGTAAGTAGATTTTTAGCTAAATTGTTTGCCTTTATCGTGTTTAATTTTTATATTGCTAATTATTGCGCAATATACCTTTTGTATCGGTGACGTCATGGTGGTTGGCTACGCGAAACCTGTAAAAGAGGTTTGCGCTTCCGGCCGCCAGGGCGTAGCATTGCTTTTTATCCATTGCGCTTGCGCGATGTATCTTATGAACTTCGGTAATTGTATTACCGACTTTTATAAACTTTCACCAGTAATAGTGATATAACAAGCTTCTCAATTTTTTTATGTCTTTTAATGCAATTGGAAACTGAATGGAATTGTAGCGTAATACTGTATCAAAATGTGGATAGTTAGATATTCTATGAAGATTTTATTTGGCGAGATGTAAAGCGGAAACCAAGACCCAAAAAGCGATGTTGGTCGTTATTTATTACATTTACCACAGCTCGTTTTTTTGCTATAAAGTTCGGAACCGGAACCAACGTTAAACACCCTCCTTTAAGCGGATCATGATTGTTTATTTTTGCCTTCAAGTGTAAAACTTCTTGGATTGCCCAACCTGAGTCCTTTTCGCTAAAATCTTCCAATCGCTTCGATATTTTGTTCAATACGTTCTCCTTATACCACTGCTTGAGATTGGTGTTTATATCGATGTGACGATTTGCAGTAGGAACGTCTTCAAATCTGTTTCACCAGTTGTAGGCTTAACATAGTTAGCGGTGAATATTACATTAACTTTCAACATTGACTTTTTTAAGCAAGCAACAATCTTGCATTTAAAACTAGCGAACGCCATGTCTAAGAACACTAGAGGATTTTTATAACTTAAATTGATAATAAGTGCCGTAATTATACGACTTCCAAAACAGGATTCTACATAATGCCAATCCAAATCCCTTTGGATATGACTTCTAGAAAGCGGTGTATCAATACCTTTACCTTGGTATTCTAAAAAGCGTTTCAAGTGTTTCAAACGTACAAGGTAACATTTAAGATGTGCCAAGTTAGACTCCAGTCTACTAGGATTTTCCTGGCGATTGTCTTCGTATACCTTGTTCTTAATTGCAAGTTTTAATAAACTTATGTTTGTCTGAATAATGATGATGTGCCTGATAATTTCATCAACCGATTTAATTAGATTCATACATTTCACTGTTAACTTTAAAATATCACTCCTAACTTCGGCTACCGTTTCAGAATTCATAATGGTTGTTCTTTACAATCACTAGCTAAATTACTTAATATTTGTAGAGATTTATTGACTATTTATACATAAATATGTTCTGACGTAAGCAAAACAACTGTAAAAGATTTTATTCTTATGTATACAAAAAAAAATGCATACAAAATGTTATAAAACGTATAATTGATAAGCAAGTTTCAGTCCATGCTGAGAGCATCATTATTTTTGCTTACATACT
This sequence comes from Platerodrilus igneus, assembly GCA_036346225.1. NCBI lineage: Eukaryota > Metazoa > Arthropoda > Insecta > Coleoptera > Lycidae > Platerodrilus > Platerodrilus igneus. The sequence continues at coordinate 5,905,488 of JARFIW010000131.1, read as the reverse complement.
GTTTTTATATTTATTAAAATAAATTACATAGCTAAATATATAAAATTTTCATTTGCAATTTTTTTTCAGAAAAACGATGCAAATTTGTAATTTTTTTCTAACAGACCCTGCAAAACAACTGTAAAAGATTTTATTCTTACGTACACAAAATTGCAAGAGCATTTATTCCTATGCAATCAAAATAATTGCATAGCAAATTGCTTTTGGAAGCAGTTGTTAAAATTATCTTTTTCGTCGACCGTTTATTAATGTCAATATTAACGAATAATTTTGTTTTAAAAAAGGATACATTAATGGACGTCATTAATGCACTCTTTTTGATTAAGTAACTCTTTTTGTAACTTTGACGTTTTAATGTTTTAACAGTGGTACAACCTCAACCAGACATACGGATACCCATCCTTGTTGTTAAATTCGCATGTCATATATTTCAGTGGTGACTAGTTTTCCTTTAGCAAAAGTAAAGTTTATGTAAAAGCGGAAATGTATGAAGTTGACATTATTGTATTCTGACGGTCTTTGAGGAAAAGTAAATTTTATTGTACTTGCGGTCGACGAAAAAATGTAATCAACTCGTTCGTTAATAGGCGATTAATAATCTCGACTATTAAAACACTCGCTCGCTTTGCTCGTTCGTGCTTTAAACAGTTCGATTATTAATCACCTTCATTAACCAACTAGTTGATTAAATAACTATTATTTACGTTTTGATTTATGACCTAAGGTAAATAATGACGATTTTCAACCGTGAATGGTTTAATTCCCAAAAAAGAATGTTCAGGAGAAAAAAGTAGCAAAGAATTTATAATTACCAACAGTAAGCACTTATAATCCTAGTTCTACATTTAAAGGAAAGTATCTAATTTCGTTTATTATTATTATTAACAGTAGCGTCGACACGACCTTGTTCCTTTCATTTATGCTATTGTTTTCGGAAAATATGCTTGCAGTACTATTTTTTGCTAACATACCGTTTCTTATTTAATGAAAATGTATTTTATGGTTAGCTATAGAATTAGACATTTGCAACTTTTTCAGAAACTAAAGCAAATTCCAAAGCTTGCTGACAGTTTTATTATTTCTTTTAATATGGGTACCTATCAGAACACATCAAAATATATATGGGAATTGTTTGCTAATTATTTGCTTTTTTTGCTGATAAAACCAATTTTTTTGCTATACCTGTAAAAAAGTTACACATGGCTAGATAGCTTAATATTAAACTATCTAGCTAACTAAAAAAAATACCTACACAAAATAAAATAAAAATATATGTAAAAATATGTAAATTATTTGCTATTTTTTTGCTACCATTTGCAAAAGAAAAAAAATCAAATTTTCAAATTATAAAATAAATACAAGAGTAAAGTACATTAAAGAAATTAATTGCTGGCATGACTAAAGAATACCTACATTTTAAGAATTATTTACTCTTAAAATATTCAACTCCCAAATTATCAGAACACATCAAAATATATATAGGTATAGGAATTATTTGCGAATTATTTGCTTTTTTTGGCGATAAAACAATTTTGTTTCAATATCTGTAAAAAAAAATTACAAGTGGCTAGATAGCTTTCCCTATAGTGGGGGATAAAGAATACTACTATAGTAAGCCTGCTTATCGTAAAAGGCGATTAAAAGGCGCAGCAAGGGGCAGCAGCCTTGCTGGCTAAAAGATATTGGAGGAGGGTCGGTTGGTCTCGGGCGATCCTCAATAATTTACAGCTTGTTGGGGGTTGGCCGTGACGGATACGGCTTTCTGCTAGAATCTTTAAAAACTGCGTTGTGGAAAGATATGGGAGCCTACCACAATATTTCCCAGGTGTGCGTGGCCTAAAACACGAAATACATATGATGGAGAGCTCGCAAGTAAAATTCTTGTCCGGAGGTAAAATACTCCCTCATTCGGATCTCCGGGAGGGGGTACTTGGGGCTCGTCATCGTAAGAATATAAAGCAACAGTTCGATTTAGTGATAGGGACTTGGAATGTAAGGTCATTACTCAGAGTAGATAAGTTAACGAATTTATTAGTCGAAATGAGAAAGGAAAAGCTGGACATTTTAGGTATTAGTGAGGTGAGATGGCCAGATAGTAATGACTTTTGGAAAGATAATTATAGAATAATTACAACTTCTTCAACTAATGGACAGGCAGGCGTAGGAATAGTGTTAGGTAAAAGATTAGGGCATAAAGTTAAAGAGTACTTACAATTTAGTGATAGAATAATTATGGTTAGATGGAGTACAAAACCCACAGACACTGTTTAATACAGGTTTACATGCCAACAACTCAGTACGAGGATGAGGATGTAGAAAAGGTATACGAGGATATAAATAGTATAGTGAGAAAAGTAAAAGGAGATGAGAATTTAATAGTTATGGGCGATTTTAATGCGTCAGTGGGAGAAGGTAGTGAGGGAAAAATGGTAGAAAAATTTGGGTATGGCAGACGAAATGATAGAGGAGAAAGATTAGTTGAGTTTTGCCAGGAACATAGATTAGTAACTGTAAACACCCTATTCGAACAACATGTTAGGAGAAGATATACCTGGAAAGCCCCAGGTGATAGAGCTAGGTACCAAATAGATTATATTTTAGTTAAACAAAGATTTAGAAACCAAGTTAAAACTGTCGTAGTTATCCAGGGGCTGACATAGATAGCGATCATAACTTAGTTAAAATGAAGTGTAAACTAAAATTTAAAAAATTGAGAAAGGTTAAAAGAGAGGGATGGGATCTAGGTAAGCTTAATGATAGTAGGGTAAAAGAGGAATATAAACAAGTATTAGATAATAAGAGCAAAGAGATAGCTGTAGGAGGGAGCGTAGAAAATAGATGGAAAGAAATAAAACTGACTGTACATGATACAGCAACACAGACTATAGGTAAGAAAAAAATAGAAGCAAGAAAACCCTGGGTAACAAAGGAGATATTAGATTTAATAGAGAATAGAAGAAAGCTTAAACCTTTCAGAGAAGTGGATAGTGAAAATAAGCAAAAATATAATACAGTTAGAAATAAGATAGTACATGAGTGTAGAAAAGCTTGAAATAAATGGATGGAGAAGAATTGTAAGGGAATACAAGATGATTTGAGAGTAGGTAAGACAGACAGGGCTTACAAAGCAGTTAAAAAGTTTTTTGGGGAAGATAGGAAAAAATATAATGGTATTAGAGACGAGAATAATGAGCTTCTAATAAATAAAGTTGAGGTAGCTGATAGATGGAAAAGATATTTAGAAGATTTATATAAGGGAGACGATATGGATGAGTTAGAGAACGACCAAGAAGAGGATGTAGAAATAGGGTTCTCAATATTAAGAGAGGAATTTGATAGAGCTGTTCGGAATCTTAAATTAAATAAAGCGCCAGGGATAGACGATATTCCCGCAGAATTAATAAAATATGCAAGTCAGAAAACTTTAGACAGATTATATGAACTAATAAATGTAATATATGACACAGGTGAGGTTCCAATAGATTTCGAAAAATATTATTATCCCAATCCCAAAAAGTCAGGAGCTGATAGGTGTGAGAATTTTAGAACAGTTAGTTTAACTTCTCATGCTTCCAAAATACTAGCAATAATAATTAAAAATAGAGTAGAAGCTTTGACTGAGAATTATTTAGGCGAAGACCAATATGGTTTTCGTAAAGACAGAGGACTAGAGAACCGATACTAATGATTAGGGTAATTATCGAAAAAGGTTACAAAAAATAAAAGACTCATTTCGCGTTTGTAGATTTAGAAAAAGCATTTGATAGGGTTAATTGGATTGTTATGTTCAGGGTTTTGCAAAAATAGGAATCTCTCATAGGGATAGAAAAATTATTTACAGTCTATATAAAACCAAAGCGTAGTAATTAGATTTGATGAAATAGAAAAGGAAGCTAAGATTAGAAATGGTGTTAGACAGGGTTGTATACTGTCTCCTTGATTTTAATGTTTATATTGAGGAAGCTTTAAACTTAGCCAGAGAGAAAAGAGATAGGTATTAGTGTACAGGGACAGAAAATAGACATGTTACATTTTGCAGATGATATAGCCATTATAACAGAGTCTAGAAAAGAGTTAGGAGAGTTTTAAATATTTTAGATGAGATACTACGGAGTAACTATAGTATAGAATTAACTCAGTAAAGACAAAGATAATGACAAGTGAGTTACAGCCTAGTTCTAAACCAAAATTAAAAATAGGTAATACCGAGTTAGAGGAGGTAGATGAATTTTGCTATTTAGGTAGTATAATTACAAAGGATGGACGTAGCAGAAGGGATATAGTAGCTAGAATAGCTCAAGCTAGAAAAATGTTTTTAAAAAAGAAAGACTTACTAATAGCTAATAGTATTAGTTTAGATAATAGAAAAAGTTTCTTAAAGTCGTACGTATGGAGCGTTCTACTATACGGTAGTGAGGCTTGGACAATTAAAGAAGTAGATAAGAAAAAGATAGAAGCTTTTGAAACTTGGTGTTATAGGAGAATGTTAAAGATTAGTTGGACAGATAGAGTAACAAACGAGGAAGTTTATAGAAGGATAGGTGAGGATCCCTGTATGTGGAAACAATTGAAGGTCAGGAGAGATAGAATGATAGGGCACCAGTTAAGACATGAGGGACTATTTAGTAAAGTCTTAGATTATAGACTACCAAATAAAAATAGAGTAGGAAGGCCTAGACAAAGCTATATTACTCAAATTATTAGAGATTTAGGTTGTGAAGTGTATGTAGACCTTTTTAGACTAGCTCAGAATAGAAAAGAATTTAGAGCTGCGTCAAACCGACTTTAAGTAAGTTCGAAAACAAAACAAAAAAAAAAAATCAGTTAACTAAATGTCACCAGGACATAACTCACAATTAGTTAGCGGTCTGGCATGTTGGTAGCGATTCGTTGCTTAAGCCTTACCATAACATATATTTTAACACTTTTCCTTTTTGAAGGTTATATTTCATTTCCTTATAAATGGTAAGCATGTAAACATGTTAGAGTTCTTTAACAACCATCATGTTGCTAATATCTATGTAAAGTCAGATGGATAGGAAAAAGATAAAAGGATATAGGAAGACCTAGACCAAACTATATTAGTCAAATTATTAGAAATTTAGGTTGTGAAGGGTATGTAGAACTTTTTAGATTAGCACAGATTAGAAAAGAAGTTAGAGCTGCGTCAAACCGACCTTAAGTAAGGTCGAAAACAATATGATATGATGATGATGATGGGTACCTAGCATGATAACTATAAAAAATGTATATTTGCTATTTTTCAGACAATCAATAAATTCGTTATTTTTGCTGAGAGCATCATTATTTTTACTTACATACGTTTTTTATTCATTAGAATAAATTACTAGCTGAATATATAAAATTTTCATTTGCAATTTTTTTCAGAAAACGATGCAAATTTGTAATTTTTTCTAACAGACCCGTTACTTATTTAATATAAATACTTCACGTATTCGATCAGATCTCTTGCATAATTATTAGTTACTAGCAACTTTAAAAAATGAGTAGCTTATCATTGACCAAAAGTAGTAGCAGTACCAACGATAGATTGAAAGTTCAAGAGCAATTTATATTTCATTCTAAGGGAAACTTGATTAAATAAGTTGACACTGCTGCTATTTTGATAGTGACGTAATAGATATTTCACGGTAAGTGCTTTTTTACATTTATACATGTCGTTTTAATATTGATAGATTTGCGCGTTTTAGGAGCAATGAAATGTCCGAGTCTGCCGCTCCTGTTGATCCACCGCAACCAGTTCCTCTACTTGAAATTAGATGTATCAATGATCAACGTCATAGTAAAGCAGAACCATACACGTACGTTAGAATATATTTATATTTATGCAAGCACTACTAATTTTTAATTAGGATAAAAAAAACCATTCTGGAAATTCTGAGCCTATCGTTGGATTGTTGACACATTCTGATCCTCTCAGAAACATCAGGTAGTATACAAAAGAAAAGGGGAACCTACAATAATCTGTTATGTTATGCTCACAGATCCGGCAAAAACATGTTGGCTATGAAAAAGTTATGTTTTGGACCTGATATGACTGTTTGCTGTGAGGATGACAAATCGTATGAAGAGGACACAGTAGAGTTGCTTAATGTATTTAACAAGGGTGGAGAGAAGCTTCTGCGTCGTCTAGATTTGGAACTAGAAATAATAGAGCAAAAAAGAGAGGAACTGGCTGCAAGGGAGCAGCAGATACTTCAAGAACGGGAGTTAATGAATACTTTTTTATTTATAAATAGTTAGATCAAAATATTCAACAATTTGTAAATAAAAGTATTTTATAAAAGTTCTCTATTTAAACAAGATTTCCTCTAAACAAGGTAGTAATTTCAAAGTAAAACACATAATTCAGAACCCACTTTAATTAAATACAGCATTCTTTATACAATTGACTTAGATGTGTTATAATAATTTAAACAGTAAAGAACAAGATGCATATTATTATAATAATAAACTAATTTCTTAGATTAGTGACATATTATTCTGAAAATTCTATGTTGACAGTTAGACCGATCGATCCCTTACTAGTTATGTATACGTGTTTGTTCGAGCCAATACTTTCATTAAATTGTTTCACTCCATGTGCTTGAAGGTATTCAAAATATCTCAATGGCAATATACTCTTGAACTCTTCTGTTTCCACTAATACTCTTTCTCAGTGGCGTACCGGGGGCGGTGGGTGTGGTCCGCACCGGGCGGCACTTACCTTGGGGCGGCATTTTTTATATTTACTTATAGTTGTAAAAAGCAACTTATTCCTTTCATATTTATTTTCTTTCTTGAATAATAAATGATTATTATGATTATTATAAGTTTAATATTTGATTTATATAAATTATGATTAACTATATGATTTCGAATATTATTCCTCGGTGTATATAAATGCATTTTAGTGTAAATTTTGAATTCTAATTCAAGAACAAGATAATAATTTTATTTTATTGTATTCATTAAAATTCGTTGAATTCGTAAAAGGATCTTTACGATTTTGTTCGGCAATTTTTCCTAACTAAAATTTTTTGATATCAGTTTATAAATGTCATTTCTTTTGAAAAGTTTATATGATTACTTTGAAGTGATATATCAATATTTTTTTAAATTATCGATTTTTCTTTTGAAAAGCAGGGCCGGCGGAAGGCGGTCTGCTAGGTCTGCAAAGCATTAGGGCGCCGGCATAAGAACTATCTTTTTCAAACAACAAAATCTAAACGAGACAAAACAAAAATACTGACGAAGTTACAATTTCAGGAATCGCAAATAGATAAATATACTCAGTCCGTTTTGAAGAATTGTATTTGGAATTTTAAGCTTACTGGCCTATGTAAACAACGACATGTGGTTACAATATTAATTTATTAACACTGCGAAGAGTGATTGTAAAGACAATAATATACACAATCTTTATAGAACTGACACAACACTCGAGTACATCTCGTATCCCCGATTATTACATAAATTTTTAATTAAATAAATATAAAAGCGCGGTCACAACACGGATCGAGTGGAAGCCAAGTTGGACTTCCTCTTTCGTTGCACGCCGAAGCACCACTGTCCACTTCGAGCCTTCACCACTTAAACGGTACTCCGATGGTACCCGAATGCCTATGGCGGAAGAATTTAAATTGCTTTGGGGTGGACGCACTGTTGAAATGTAAACTGTCCGTTACAGAATGATAAATTGCTTATAAACCATTTTGTTCATTCGCGATTCAATCTTTTAACAGTGAATAGTGAAACAAATTATTAGGGTGCCAGTGCATTTGGAGAGTTTATTATAGGTAAGTATATCATATTACGTATTATAGATGTATATGTTATTCTAAATGCTATTCAGAGTAGTAAAATGACTTTGCCGTTTTCTATACATAATATACTATTTATTTCGACAAGTTATATTTTTATTATATATCCCTAGGATGAAACGAGTAAAAGAAAGTGGTGCGTCATTTAGAAAGAAAAGGAAGAGAAGAGAGGAAATACAGACTAAAAATACTGGAGCACTACTCAAATATATCTCCATAAGTCAACTTCTAGTTCTTTTAGTATTGTTGCCTCAAATACGGGCGAAGAAGCAGCCCTCGAAGGCGAAAAAACATTTTCCAATGTTGTTCAAGAGGAAAGATCTGCTTCACACACTGGCGAAGAAGTAGAAAGTTCATCAAGTTCTGATGAAGAATCTGCTGCACAAATTATTCCGTCTATTTCTATGAAAGATATTGGATTATGGCCTAACAAAATTGACGACAATACAAGAGTATTTCTGGTACGTCAAGGTCCCTTTGCAATTCACAATTTGGACACCGACTTCAGCGAAGGAGTAAAACGTCCTAATAATACAATCAAAGCCAAAGGTGAAACAAGAAAACTGAGTCAGGACTGGTTTTTTCAAATTTTGCCTAATGGCGAAAAGCTCTTAAGATCGTGGATGGTATATCCACCATCAAAGAAAAGTATTTATTGTTTCTGCTGCAAACTGTTTGATAATCTTTGTCAAGCAGGTTTTAATACGGAAAATGGTTTTAACAAATGGTGGAAACTTAATCCTAAAATTAGTCAACATGAGGTGAGTCCACTGCACATTCGATCATATTCCAAATGAAAGGAATTAGAAATAAGACTTGGACGTGGCGCAACTATTGACAAACTACAACAACACAATATTGATAAAAAAATAAAAAAATGGAAGGAAATTCTAACAAGAATACTTGATATAATTAGATTCTTAGCAAAACAAAATTTGGCGTTTCGAGGACATCGTGAAAGTGTCCTTCAGGAAAACATCGATTCAATGGAAAATAGAGGAAATTTTCTTGAGCTTGTTGACTTATTGGCTAAGTACGATCCAGTATTACGAAAACACGTAGTAAAAATTAAGATGAGTAATAAATATAGTATCTCTTATTTGTCGCCGAATATTCAGAACGAATTCATAGAGCTATTGGGAGGCGCAGTCAGAAAAACAATTATGGATCAAATAAAGCAGGCTAAATACTTTTGTATTATATTTGACAGCACTTCTGACATTTCACACAAAGATCAAACCAGTCAAATTATTAGATATGTAGTTATTGATGGTAGCGAAGTTAAAGTTGTAGAATCGTTTATTGACTTTGTAGAAACTAAAGGAAAAACTGCTGGTGAAATCACAGATATGATTTTAACGAAATTAGAAAATGACGATTTAGATATAAAAAATTGCAGAGGACAGGCTTACGATAATGCTGCCGTCATGGCAGGAAAGCACAGCGGTGTTCAAACTCGTATTAAAGAAATAAATCCAAATGCAGAATTTGTAGCATGTACAAATCATTCTTTAAACCTGGCATGTTTACACGCAGCTTCTACAGCTATCAATTCCATCACATTTTTTGGAACTATCGAACAGTTGTTTTCGTTGTTTTCTTCTTCCACTCATAGATGGAATGTTTTACTTTCTGTCACTGGTCAAGGTGTTAAACGCAGTGTAGAAACTCGCTGGAGCGTTACAGCTGCCGCGGTAACTAGTAAAAAAACATTTTTTTTTACATTTTAAGCGCTTTGGAAAAATTGACATCTGAAGAAGAAAATAGTAAAACGAGATCAGATGCTGGAGTATTACTCAATTCTATGCAATCTTTTTCTTTTCTATGTTACTTTCATTTATGGGAACCCGTCCTTTTTGAAATTAATGACGCTCAAAAATACCTGCAAATAAAAGGGTTAAATGTCCACCAATGCCATATAAAACTAAATTCTTTGCAAACACATTTCATGGAACAAAGAGATACGCTAGTACAAAACGCTGTTATAGCAGCCAAAATAATTTGTGAAGAGTTGGAGATATCGACTGAGCGTAGAGTTAGAAGGAGAAAAAATATGAGTGGGGAAAATTCGCGAGACGTGGGGCTATCCTTAGAAGAAGAAGTACGAAGAGAAATGTTTTCATCTATGGACAGAATTATAAAGGAAATAAAAGAACACTTCGATCAGTTGCATGTTCCATATTGAAAGAAAAAGGATCCAGGTTTTTATGGCTGTACCTACACTAAAAGAAGAGGCAAAACATTGGAGAAACGGGGAGAAGAGCCCTCTTGATCTGCTAAAATTTATTCAGCAGCATAGGTTGGAAAATTCTGTTCCCAACATTGTAATTTTGTTAAGAATTTTTTTAACAATTTCAATCAGTGTCGCTAGTTGCGAAAGAAGCTTCTCAAAATTGAAGTTGATAAAAAATTATCTTCGTTCTACAATGAGTCAATTAAGACTACAAAATCTTGCAATATTGTCAATAGAACAAGAAATTACAAATAATATAAATTTTGAGAGCATTATACACGATTTTTCTAGTATGAAAGTTAGAAGAGTAGATATTATATAAATATGTTTACGAGTGCATACAAATATGTCTAAAAAAATTTACTCTGTGTATTAATTAATATTGATTAAATAATTTAATAATTTATTTATGTCTATTAATTTATAAAAACCACTATTTGATTGACTTTTTAATAGAAACGGCGGCAAAAGTTCTAGGTTCGCTACTGCTCTTTCTCCATATTTTGTCTTGATTGTTTCCACTTTTAAAACTTCAAACCTCTTATTCACTACAAGATCTTTTGAATTTACATAAGGTTTGCGATATGTCTATCTTACCCACAACACTCCGTTAACTAATTTATGTTGTTATGATTGCTAGTCGAAGATTTCTCACTTATATTAGATAGGATTGACCTTGATTACCACCGCTGCTTTTCCTACTGTGGGCACATTTTGAAGTCAAACCGGCCTATGCGTATTTGCAGTCTCTAAACAAAAGTAAAAACATAAATCAGAATACACTTTAATTAAATACAATTTACTTGAATGCGATATTTTGCATCTGACATACTTTATAACTTCTCGTTAGAGAACCGAATTCAAAACAGCTCCATATTTTCTCTGCACGCATTTACATTTTTTCAACGTAGCATACGTGTGTTTTGAAGTCACACACGTATATTCCATTGAAAGTAATATAAATAAGACCGGGTTGACTTCAAAACGTGTCTACACGTATGTTACATTGAAAGTAATATAAGGCCGGTCTAGCTTCAAAACGGTGCACGCGTATGTTACATTGAAACTTTCAATGAAAAAACATACGCGTGCACCGTTTTGAAGTCAGACCGGCCTTACTTACCTACTGGTGCAGAGCTTTATGACGACGCAATTGTGGGGCTAGAATTATCGACCCGGATAATCCGAGTAAAACAGAACAATATATACAATAGTACAATGTAATAGAGAAAAATACATACTGTAATTAAGAGTAATATAACGCAATTAAGATGTAGAATACTAGAACAGTCAAGAAAGGCAGTGCACTAAGCGTTCTCTACACCAATCTGTTAATAATTATCCATAAACGTAAGTAATCGTAGTTTAATTGAAAGATGTTTAATTGTCCTGAATGGCGAATCTACAACTCAAGATTAAGACATTTCGTCGTTACAGCGTTACGTAAACGGGGCAGCGCGAAAAGCAAAATATTAAAACACGCCAAGAAAATAATTAATCCCGATTTAAAAATTCCATTATAGATTAGATCTAGATTTCTGTTTTGAAAAATGCCAAGTTAAAAGCTTAAAAATTACCGACAGAAAAATTTTAAGAATAGAAATGGAATTTTACCTCCCGACTCCGTGTCAATTATAATTAGTGGTGCAGGTGTGGTGCACTGTGGTCTTACAAACAATAATTTAAAGAATGACCGATAGAAATATTGTATTTTCAAGCTGGAATTTCTGAGAAGCAAACATTTTTGACAACAACACTATTTTACAACTACTGCGATATGCCGCAGTTTTTATAGAAGAGAGAATAATATATAATAACGCAGCACTTAAAGCTTATGGTGATTTGAAAAAAATTTCTAGTTTATGCTGGAAGATTAGCAGTTTCCCGTATAGGTTGTTTCTGGTAACGACGGTCTATGTAGAATACTAAACATTCGTATGTAAACATGCTTTACTGTTTGGAGGATCTGCTTCAACTTTATTCCAGAAAGCTGAATAAATTTAACTTATTGCAGAAAGTATTATATGTACCTTGATATACATGAAACTAGTTTAAACTTTAATATCTACTCTTCAAATACTCAAAATCTTGTAATGCTATCTAGATCTCAAAAACCCGCATAACAGATTTATGTCCTTTAGCGTTTTAATTACATTTCGTGTTTGATGTAAGAAACAGTAAATAGTGAAAGAAAATCCAGAAGTAACCTACTTTGTAATCAGAATAAAATCTAGAATATCAGAAAGTTGGAACTCAACTTGCATAATTTGAAATTAAAATAAACCTTGCAATATTCTATTTCATTTTAATTTACTATCTGCATTCACGAAATGATGCAGTAAGTAGAACGGTTGGAAGTGCAGTAATAGTGTATAAGACTAATTGTTCCAGCGCGTTATTTTTGAGAGACGTAGTTGGTTTTAGAAATGTTAGAAATTTGAAAAGAAAATTATACATGTGCAAGCTTATTTATTAAAAAATACTGTCTGCCCTACGAAGAATGGGGTTTTAATTATTATTCCTATCGACCGTCCATGTTAGAATAGGAATATCGCAATGATGGCGATTTAGACACATTGAGATGTTTAAACAAAATTTTACATATTTAGCCTATGTATGTGTGTAGTTATGATGGCTTTTTTGGGATACACTCGTTCGTAAAATAAGAACTATTGTGTCAAATTGTAATTTATGATATGACGTTTCAGCATGACATTTATGCCTTATTTTTAGAACAATTAATTATGACTAATATTATAAATACATGTACTCATTAATGACATACAACTATGAGTTGTATAAGTTGTATGACATGACACAAATAACTTCAGTATAGTACATTCAGCCCTTTACAGAATCAATAATAACCAATTCCACAGACAGATACATTAGATCTTTGCATCTCTTTCAAACTATCCAATCATCTGTTCGTAACCATTACAAAGACTCATAGTTGTATAATGTGTGTCTGTATTTACAACATTAGTCATAAGAATAAGGCATAAATGTCATGCCGAAATTACAATTTGACACGATAGTTGTTATTTTACGAACGAGTGTATCCCAAAAGAATAACATCATAATTATATATATATATATATATATATATATATATATATATATATTATCCCTATAGTAGGGGATAAAGAATACTACTATAGTAAGCCTGCTTATCGTAAAGGCGATTAAAAGGCACAGCAAGGGCAGCAGCCTTGCTGGCTAAAAGATATTGGAGGAGGGTCGGTTGGTCTCGGGCGATCCTCAATAATTTAAAGCTTGTTGGGGTTGGCCGTGACGGATACGGCTTTCTGCTAAAATCTTTAAAAACTGCGTTGTGGAAAGATATGGGAGCCTACCACAATATTTCCCAGGTTTGCGTGGCCTAAAACACGAAATATATATGATGGAGAGCTCACAAGTAAAATTCTTGTCCGGAGGTAAAATACTCCCTCATTCGGATCTCCGGGAGGGAGTACTTGGGGCTCGTTATCATAAGAATATTAAACAACAATTCGATTTAGTGATAGGGACTTGGAATGTTAGGTCATTACTTAGAGTAGATAAGTTAACGAATTTATTGGTCGAAATGAGAAAGGAAAAGCTGGACATTTTAGGTATTAGTGAGGTGAGATGGCCAGATAGTAATGACTTTTGGAAAGATAATTATAGAATAATTACAACTTCTTCAACTAATGGACAGGCAGGGGTAGGAATAGTGTTAGGTAAAAGATTAGGGCATAAAGTTAAAGAGTACTTACAATTTAGTGATAGAATAATTATGGTTAGATGGAGTACAAAACCCACAGACACTGTTTTAGTACAGGTTTACATGCCAACAACTCAGTACGAGGATGAGGAAGTAGAAAAGGTATACGAGGATATAAATAGTATAGTGAGAAAAGTAAAGGAGATGAGAATTTAATAGTTATGGGCGATTTTAATGCGTCAGTGGGAGAAGGTAGTGAGGGAAAAATGGTAGGAAAATTTGGGTATGGCAGACGAAATGATAGAGGAGAAAGATTAGTTGAGTTTTGCCAGGAACATAGATTAGTAACTGTAAACACCCTATTCGAACAACATGTTAGGAGAAGATATACCTGGAAAGCGCCAGGTGATAGGGCTAGATACCAAATAGATTATATTTTAGTTAAACAAAGATTTAGAAACCAAGTTAAAACTGTCGTAGTTTTCCAGGGGCTGACATAGATAGCGATCATAACTTAGTTAAAATGAAGTGTAAACTAAAATTCAAAAATTGAGAAAAGTTAAAAGAGAGGATGGGATCTAGGTAAGCTTAATGATAGTAGGATAAAAGAGGAATATAAACAAGTATTAGATAATAAGAGCAAAGAGATAGCTGTAGGAGGAATGTAGAAAATAGATGGAAAGAAATAAAACTGACTGTACATGATACAGCAACACAGACTATAGGTAAGAAAAAAATAGAAGCGAGAAAACCGTGGGTAACAAAGGAGATATTAGATTTAATAGAGAATAGAAGAAAGCTTAAACCTTTCAGAGAAGTGGATGGTGAAAGTAAGCAAAAATATAATACAGTTAGAAATAAGATAGTACATGAGTGTAGAAAAGCTAGAAATAAATGGATGGAGGAGAATTGTAAGGGAATACAAGATGATTTGAGAGTAGGTAAGACAGACAGGGCTTACAGGGCAGTTAAAAGTTTTTTGGGGAAGGTAGGAAAAAATATAATGGTATTAGAGACGAGAATAATGAGCTTCTAATAAATAAAGTTGAGGTAGCAGATAGATGGAAAAGATATTTAGAAGATTTATATAAGGAGACGATATAGATGAGTTAGAGAACGACCAAGAAGAGGATGTAGAAATAGGGTTCTCAATATTAAGAGAGGAATTTGATAGAGCTGTTCGGAATCTTAAATTAAATAAAGCGCCAGGGATAGACGATATTCCCGCAGAATTAATAAAATATGCAAGTCAGAAAACTTTAGACAGATTATATGAACTAATAAATGTAATATATGACACAGGTGAGGTTCCAATAGATTTCGAAAAAATATTATTATCCCAATCCCAAAAAGTCAGGAGCTGATAGGTGTGAGAATTTTAGAACAGTTAGTTTAACTTCTCATGCTTCCAAAATACTAGCAATAATAATTAAAAATAGAGTAGAAGCTTTGACTGAGAATTATTTAGGCGAAGACCAATATGGTT
Source organism: Platerodrilus igneus (assembly GCA_036346225.1). NCBI lineage: Eukaryota > Metazoa > Arthropoda > Insecta > Coleoptera > Lycidae > Platerodrilus > Platerodrilus igneus. The sequence goes on along the minus strand of JARFIW010000131.1, from coordinate 5,890,240 downwards.
TCGTAAAGACAGAGGGACTAGAGAACCGATACTAATGATTAGGGTAATTATCGAAAAAGGTTACAAAAAATAAAAGACTCATTTCGCGTTTGTAGATTTAGAAAAAGCATTTGATAGGGTTAATTGGATTGTTATGTTCAGGGTTTTGCAAAAAATAGGAATCTCTCATAGGGATAGAAAAATTATTTACAGTCTATATAAAAACCAAAGCGTAGTAATTAGATTTGATGAAATAGAAAAGGAAGCTAAGATTAGAAATGGTGTTAGACAGGGTTGTATACTGTCTCCTTGATTTTAATGTTTATATTGAGGAAGCTTTAAACTTAGCCAGAGAGAGAAAAGAGATAGGTATTAGTGTACAGGGACAGAAAATAGACATGTTACATTTTGCAGATGATATAGCCATTATAACAGAGTCTAGAAAAGAGTTAGGAGAGTTTTTAAATATTTTAGATGAGATACTACGGAGTAACTATAGTATAGAATTAACTCAGTAAAGACAAAGATAATGACAAGTGAGTTACAGCCTAGTTCTAAACCAAAATTAAAAATAGGTAATACCGAGTTAGAGGAGGTAGATGAATTTTGCTATTTAGGTAGTATAATTACAAAGGATGGACGTAGCAGAAGGGATATAGTAGCTAGAATAGCTCAAGCTAGAAAAATGTTTTAAAAGAAAACTTACTAATAGCTAATAGTATTAGTTTAGATAATAGAAAAGTTTTTAAAGTCGTACGTATGGAGCGTTCTACTATACGGTAGTGAGACTTGGACAATTAAAGAAGTAGATAAGAAAAAGATAGAAGCTTTTGAAACTTGGTGTTATAGGAGAATGTTAAAGATTAGTTGGACAGATAGAGTAACAAACGAGGAAGTTTATAGAAGGATAGGTGAGGAACCCTGTATGTGGAAACAATTGAAGGTCAGGAGAGATAGAATGATAGGGCACCAGTTAAGACATGATGGACTATTTAGTAAAGTCTTAGATTATAGACTACCAAATAAAAGTAGAGTAGGAAGGCCTAGACAAAGCTATATTAGTCAAATTATTAGAGATTTAGGTTGTGAAGGGTATGCAGACCTTTTTAGACTAGCTCAGAATAGAAAAGAATTTAGAGCTGCGTCAAACCGACCTTAAGTAAGGTCGAAAACAAAATGATGATGATATATATATATATATATATATATATATATATATATATATATATATATATATATACATATATATATATAGCAACGTTGATGGTAGTATTTCGTAGGATTGTCGTTCGTAACCAAAAAATAACTATTATGAAATAATCATTTATTGTGAAATCTACGTTTCGACTTATATAAAGTCTTTATCAAGATCTAAAATTTAAAAATTATGAGTGAAAACACAGTCATTAACCTAATTAAAATTAAGAAACTTACACACAATTTGATGTTAATACATGTACTGATTTAACATGAAGAAGAATCCCAAATAAATAGTAACAACATTTAATGTAAAAATAAAATGTAAAGATAAAATTAAGACTACAAACAGCATACAATACGGACAAACACAGACTAAGAACTAACGTCTAACTATTAAAGAAACTCCAACAGCAAAGTGGGTTTGTTCTACAGCAGAGTTGATAAATTCGCCATGTGATAGATAACAAACAAAAAACTTAATATCCAACTATTACAAAGACATAAATTTAAAGACCCATTTCATTATAAAATCTAAGATACACTATTAGATCACTTATATCTATTGAAACTATATAATAGAGCATAACTAGTAAATAAATTATGAATGTCATGTTTGTTATTAATGCAGTTGACTTGACGTTCAATATGGTAAGACTCTAGATAAAGTCTCCGTTTGTAACCATCTTCTCGTTCTAAAATTTCAACGTCATCGTAATTAGGAGAGTGGTGGGTTAGGTGGACATGTGAGGATAAAGCGCAACAAGATTTACCAACTTTGGCATCACTACGGAGTTGTGTGAGGCGATTACGCAGCCATTGTTGAGTTTGGCCAACATATGAGCTTTTGCAACTACAAGTAATCCTATATACAACGTTACTGATTAAAGATTTTGGAGTTTTGTCTTTAAGAGGAGTAAACAATTTGTTAATAGATTTTTGATGTTGACAAACAATGAAAGTGCCAGGTGTTTTTAAAAATTTTTAAGTTGAGGAGTAAGGCGTTGAATATACGGAATATACGGAAGCATTCCGTATATTCAACGCCAACGTTGCTAATTACACACGTTCGTTATATAAAGATTCGACCTTCATATATATATATATATATATATATATATATATATTGCTATGATGAGAGGGTAGTTTAAGGGTATATTAGGACATAGGGGTCGTAAGATTAATGTAAGCATTATTAACGTTAAGAAAACCAAACAATTCCACCATTAAATAGAAGTAAATTGTCTATTTTACATAAAGTCAATAGCGAGCACACTGTATATAAATTATAACCAATTTAAATCATAAGGAAGAAGCTCATTATTTAATAATCAGATACTATTTAGCAAAAATAATATGTGTACGGTTCATAATACGTTCTAAGTTAACTATACAAGTCCAGAATTGGAAAGAAACGAGCAAAAATAAGGTTTTAAACGCATCAAGTTTTATCAAAATAAACACGCAATCGGTGAAGATAAACAACCTGGCATACTAGCTATTTAACAATATCATTAAGTATATCAACGCATAAATAAGTAAATGCGTTCAAATACGTTATTATTAAAAATATGAGTACGTGACCAAAGACATTGTATTGTATAAAATCCAACATATTTGGAGTAACACGCAATAAATAACAGGCGGTCCGCGATTTGATAAAGTTTGAACTATAATCGACACAAACATATAGGCGTGACCAAAATGTAATAAAATTTTAACTTTCTGCGAAATATGCCACACAAAATTGAACGTCTACGTGTGAAATAGAAAGTCTGAACAAGAATCGGAACAGGAAATTTTTAGAACTAGCGAGTACTGTAGAAATAAGCGCAAAATACGCGACGCCTTCATCAACAAACACACGATGAACACCAATAAGAAAAATAGATAGGAGGAATCTATAAATACTATGGAGACCGCATAAACATTCAGTATCTGTTCAACCAAGGCACTAACCACGTCAAATAAAAGTGAAATATTACATAAAAGTGAATAGTGAGAATTAATTATTTATTTAAATACTAAAAATTAAAAGTGCCAATTTATACAACAAAAAGTAGCCGTTTTGATCTTAAAACGTAAGGTAAACTATTAATTGAATTTAATTCTAATATTTAAAAATTTAGGGCTCTGAGTGTGCCTCCAAATATACTTCTAATTAAACGTCTGAATGTACCTATAAATATCCGTCTGAATGTACTTCTAAATATGCGTCTAAATAAATAGCTACAAACAGGCTTTAAGGAAATTCTAAATAAACGTACAAAGAACCATAAAATAAACGTCAAGATGCTCAAATTAAACCGCAAGTAAACTCCAAGTCATTCCAAGAATCCAAGGGGAAAATTCAAGCAACAATTAATTAATCATTCTGGTCAACAAGTGAAGAAACTACACTAACGAGTCAAGCTGTAACAATCCATCGATATTCAGAGGCAGTTCCTAGAGACACGCAGAGCAAACACAGGTCAGAGATTTTATTCATTATTAATATAAGACTGTTTTTCAATTCTTAACATTTAATATTTGCTATATCAAATATCTGTATAGGTCATCAAAAATCATTTGAGAATTTGAAACATAGAGAAAGAATCGTTTTGAACGTTCAAAAGGTGCTTAAAGGTAATTACAGTGGAATGTTTTTGCTGGCTTTCAGGGAACATAAATTTTGGCAGAATCACATAAATATCAATATTTTATTCAGGGGCTAATTTTTTAATATTAAACAACTTAATAAGTTATTGATATGAAAGTGTACATATAATCGATTATTATATTGTATAGTTTTGGATTGCTTCATTTTTATTTTCATACATATTAACAGAAAGGGGTTAAACAATCTTTATTGTCGTGACATAAAACGCTCTGTGTTTAGTAGATTGAGCTAGCTGAGGCATACAAATTCCAGGAATTATAGGATTTACAGAAGCAGAGGAAAGAGGCCAAGTACGAACACAACAGTAAAGTTGTAAAAGGCGACGGCAACGTTAGGGGCTGTGACATAGCAAAGTTGTATAACGAAATAATGGTGGGGATAGATTACAGCAAAATTAATACGAAATCTAATTGTGGGGCGATTCACAGCAATAAACTTGACAATCAAAATGGCTCGAAATAGATCGATTTGAGCCAACTTACCTATTATACAAGTTGCTTCATTTAGCCGCTAGAGGGCTTCAAAAATCGCAAAAAATATTTGATATTTTAAAATAACTCGAAAACGCGTCGATAGATTTTGACCATTTTTGGGGTGCGAGTTTCTACTTTCAATTGACATCTTTTGGTGGTGTGCGCAATAATTTTAAAAGCATACGAGTGTCCCAAAAATGATGTATTGTATAAATATCCGACCATTACCTTTTTCCTGTTTATGCAATGACTACCAATTTTTTTTATGAGTAGCCAAGTTAATTTGGAAACTTTTTTGTCTTTTGTAAAATTTTGATTAGACGAGCGGTTTGACAGAAAACAATAATTTCAAATGTCTGCATACTTTCGTCATCATTGCTGCATTAAGTATAAAACGGGGCAAATCAAAAAGCATAGTTTAGTAGTTGGCTTTGCTTTTTATTTGTTTTTTAATTTGACTGTCATTTAACCTCAGTTTACCTGTCAAGTCGTGAATTTCTGCTTAATTCAATAAAAGTTTGCATCTTTCATCTTACATTATGAGTACTTACACAAACAACGAACAGGTGGATATGCTTTTGGATTTCAAATTTTGTCAAGGCAATGGTCGTGAAAGCGTCAGAGTCTATAGGGAAAGATTACCTAATCACCCAATGTCAAACCACCAAACATTCGCAAATATTGAAAGACGTCTTTCAGTCAAGAAATGCGGATCGAGGACGTTAACGTACCACAAGAACTGCGGATCTGGAGAAACAAATTTTGGATAGAGTTGAAAAAGACCCAAAAATAAGCACCAGATGCTTAGGACTTGAACTACAAGTTCCTAAAAGTATTGTTCATGACGTTTTAAAGGAACAGTTATTACACCCATACCACGTTCAACAGGTACAAGACCTTTTGCCTATCGATCCTGAGAGGCGTCTAGCTTTCTGTCAATTTATTCAAGATCAGAGAATTCAAAATGCAAATTTCAGTCGCAACATTTTATTTACAGACGAAGCTTCGTTTACAAGATCTGGTATTACTAATATCATAATGAACATGTTCACGCTGTAGAAAATCCTCATGCAACTAAAGTGACTCACTATCAACATGAATTTAAGATTAATATCTGGGCTGGAGTTATTGATAATTTTATTATCGGTCCTGTTGTGATACCAAATCGATTAAACGGAGACAATTACTTCAACTTTCTACAACAAACATTGCCGAATTTATTGGAAGATCTGCGATTGCTACTTCGCCAAGACATGTGGTTCATGCACGATGGTGCTCCTCCCCACTTTATTCTAGCTGTTCGGCGACATTTACACGAAAAATATCCGGATCGATGGATCGGAAGGAGATTTGATGCTCCTACAAATTGGCCAGCACGATCGCCGGACTTGACACCCTGTGATTATTTTTTGTGGGGTACCTTAAAATCTAAGGTTTATTCGTCTCCACTTGATAGCAAAGAAGAATTGTATAGACAAATTTTAAATGCAGCCTACTCTTTAAAAAAAAATGCACAAACAATGCAGAGGGTTCAGTTAAACTTCTTACGAAGAGTTAATTTGTGCATTGAAGAAAATGGCAGCCATTTTGAAAATTTATTGTAATGGTCCAACACTTGTACCGCGCTGTTAATTTTCAATGATAGTAATAAAAAATAAACAAAACAATGAAATAAAAATAAAAAAACAGACATTTGAAATTATTTTTTTCTGTCAAACCGCTCGTCTAATCAAAATTTTACAAGAGACAAAAAAGTTTCCAAATTAAGTCGGCTACTCATAAAAGAAAATTGGTAGTCATTGCATAAACAGGAAAAAAGTAATGGTCGAATATTTATACAATACATCATTTTTGGGACACTCGTATGCTTTTAAAATTATTGCGTACACCACCAAAAGATGTCAATTGAAAGTAGAAACTCGCACCCCAAAAATGGTCAAAATCTATCGACGCGTTTTCGAGTTATTTTAAAATATCAAATATTTTTCACGATTTTTGAAGCCCTCTAGCGGCTAAATGAAGCAACTTGTATAATAAGTAAGTTGGCTCAAATCGATCTATTTCGAGCCAAAAAATCTTTGTTCTTACGTTGTACACGTATTTTCCGGACACCCTGTATATATACAGGGTGAGTTTTTAGTGTGGCAACGGTCGATAACTCCGTTATTATAAAAGCTACGTAAACCAAATTTGGAGACATATTAGGCACGCCTAAAGTGAACATTTTAAAAATATTTGGAAGCATACAGGGTGTTTCATAATTCAGGGCATATTAAACTTATATTTTTTTAAATGCAACACCCTATATATTATTACATTTTTGAAAAGCCCATAAAAAGAGCTTTAATTTGATATTAAATTGTATCTGTCTATTCCTTTTAGTTTTTGAGATATTCAACTGTTTTTAGAAAAAATGACCCCGATTAGATATATTGCCACTGCACTAATACACAACTTTTGTTAATTTTCAAGATGCAGAAAATTTTACCACATACCATAGTATATTTGTAAATATCACTTTTTTGAAATTTCTTCCCAGTATACAGGGTGTGTCAGGTTTCGCAAAATGAAATTTTTTAAATTTTTTTTAAATGGCACCCTACCAATTTTATCGCTACAATGGATAGGTCATTAAGTGTCCTTTCATTTTGTTAAGCATTCCTATACCTAAATCCATTACTTTCTGAGATATTTTGATTTTCTTCAAATTTTATGAATGTTTTTAATTTACATAACTAAAAATAACTTACTATTGGAGAATATTATAAAACAATTAATACATTTTGATTAACAATCAACTACAGTTATTCAATAACAATTACCACTAAAAATATAACAACCTACAATAATACGCTATCAACAGAATTCTGCCAGATCAACAATATGCATTTTATAGAAAATGGATATCTTTTTTGGTATATTCTTGATGCAAGTAGGAAATTTTTTAAACTTGCTCCCAATACCCAAATCATATTTATTTGTTCTTCCACTGTAAAATTCATCTTGAAAACTCCTTCAAAGATTACATTTAAAACAGAACTGATAATGTGTTAAATGACAACACACTACAATTAATAAACCTAAATGACATTTTGATTGTAATTGTTATTTTTTCAAAGCCTGCCTGATTTCCTGTTTGAACATTTTCTATAAAATGCATATTGTTAATCTGGCAGAATTCTGTTGATAGCGTATTATTGAAGGTTGTTATATCTTTAGTAAAAATTGTTATTGGATAATTGTAGTTGATTGTTAATCAAAATGTTATTAATTGTTTTATAATATTCTCCAATAGTAAGTTATTTTTAGTTATGTAAATTAAAAACATTCATAAAATTTGAAGAAAATCAAAATATCTCAGAAAGTAATGAATTTAGGTATAGGAATGCTTAACAAAATGAAAGGACACTTAATGAACTATCCATTGTAGCAATAAAATTGGTAGGGTGCCATTTAAAAAAAAATTTTTAAATTGCATTTTGCGAAACCTGACACACCCTGTATACTGTAAAAAAATTTCAAAAATGTGATATTTACAAATATACTATGGTATATGGTAAAATTTTCTGCATCTTGAAAATTAACATAAGTTGTGTATTAGTGCAGTGGCAATGTATCTAATCAGAGTCATTTTTTCTAAAAACAGTTGAATATCTCAAAAACTAAAAGGAATAGACAGATACAATGTGGTATCAAATTAAAGCTCTTCTCATGGGCTTTTCAAAAATGTAATAATGTATAGGGAATACCATTTAAAAAAATATAAGTTTAATATGCCCTGGAATTATGAAACACCCTGTATGCTTCCAAATATTTTTAAAATGTGCACTTTAGGCATGCCTAATATGCCTCCAAATTTGGTTTGCGTAGCTTTTATAATAACGGAGTCATCGACCGTTGCCACACTAAAAACTCACCCTGTATATATATTTATATATATATATATATATATATATATATATATATATAGGCGCCACTAGAAGTGTGAATACAAAAGCATATAGAACATTTACAACATCGTTTCTTACAAACATCAAATAATTTCTAAGGAGTACTTATTTACTTAATTATAAAAATGTTCCTTACCTTATTTTAATTTTACAGAAGTAAATTTTTTCTCTTGTGGATAGTTCACCTGGTTATGATTCTTACACTTCTAAGGTTTGTTTTGGCTAAAAAAATCCTTGACAGATAATCTATTAAAAGATCAGAGTATTTCGAACTCTGAGCACAAACTTTCCTGATAAAGATGGTTACACAAATAAAATATTATATGATTACCACTTATATTAGCTTAGATTTAAATGACAAATACTCAGTTACAAACAATATTTAAAAATTATACTCGCAAAATCCAGGAACTGCTTTTCCAATTTGTAATCAACAGAATTAAATATATTCGGCCTCTATTCCTTAATTGACATCAAATCCCAGTTTACAGAATCATGCATCTTCGCTTAAATCTTCTTTCCAATTATTTAATAAAATTTTAAGGTAGCGTTATATTGAACAATTTTCCCTCTTCGTTGTATATAATTACATTTAATAATTTCCATTTTTATGCAGGTTACATTTAAAACATCACATCTTCATTCATTACAGCATCGTAATTACTAAATTAAGGTATGCGTACTGCATACTTCAAATATCGTCTTCGCAAAGCAACAGCTCTCGACTTAATCAAAATAACATGCCGCTATTGAATCCATGAATGAATCTATTTAATAAAATTTCTCATTTATATACAAAAATTATCTATTTTCTAGAATGTAGTAGTATTTACCTGATTCCATTCTAAATAATACAAGTTGATCTGACGTAATTTCTACGAATTTCTTAATAGGGTTCAAATTGTCGCGTTTTATTACCTCGTTATCGAGTTCCGCTTATTAGTGACGTGTGTTACTCGTCTTTATTTAACACCTAAGATATCGTGGCGTCGCATACTAATCCAGTAATTGCGAATGGTAAAAAATAACTTTTATCATTTTTTGTTACATTTTATAGGTGTTTCTTTATCGTTCCGGACGCCTCGTAGAATAAACGTTTATTTATTAATAAGTTCAACGAAGTTGACGTATTTCTTCTCAATTTCTCTCAAACTTTCAAAAACATGTTTTATTTAAATTGAATTTATGTAATACACACGGTAATTAATATGATTAGTTTAAGGCTTTAATGCCTATATAATGCAAATTAGTTGCATTTTTTAAAACATATTTGCTTTAACGGCAAAACATGTTTTAATACCCAAAATTAAGACATAAAATTATTTAATTTTATCCACGGAAAGTGCATTAACGAATAGCTTTTGAATTTATCTTAAAATGATCGATTAGCATCCGCATTTAATGTGTTTTAAGGTATCTCTTAACGATTAATTATTTTTACTGTGCTGCACATTATTTGCTATGTATTTACAGTACGCTTATATCATACAGGGTGATTATTTCTACACGCGCAATTGCATTTTTTTGTTTGGCATTTTAATGTAATTAAAGTACGCATGTATTATACAGGGCGTAATCACGAATTTACGGAAATTTCTATTTTTTCCTGATTCTTTTATATTTTAGTGGGTTTTATCTATAGAATATATATATATATATATATATATATATATATATTGCTGTGATAAGGGAATGTTTAAGGGTGTATTTTATAGCAATGGTCATGTAGTAATCAGAAATCACAATAGGAAGCAGAAAACTGCATTTATTTAGTAGAAAATTGAGTTATTGGGATAGTTTGTAAATAGTAAGCATTTAACACCCTGTATATAGAGCATAAGTAGTTTTAAGCGACGCAAATAAGCACATCTTATAACAATAGGACGCATGGTTAGCATAGAAATAAGTAATTCATACATTAGGTAAATAACAAATATTTAACACCCGGTATATAGAGCTTAAGTAAATTTAAGTAATGCAAACAATGTTTTTTTTCAGTAGAAGCACGCGTATTTAGAGGAATGGTAATTAAACACGCATTCAAAAGAATTCTAATTAGGGATGATATAATACGGAGATAAGAGATAAAAGTTAAAGAAGCTTTGTAAGTGCGTAGAAACAATCAACAATTTTTAATAGTAAATGTAATTAAACATGCGTAAATAGATAAACGTACATGAAAATCGAAATTCAAATTGCATCAGGTATTTTGGTATAATATGGAAACGCGATTATTTTCTCAAAACACCGCATGGTCTGATAACAAAGCATCTGTAGCAAACAACCATTACTCGAAAAGCCAAGAATGTTACATCAGAAAACCACTTTTTAAGTGTAGGAAATACAAAGACCTCATTGGTTAAGATTAGTAAGCCAAGCCCACATACAAAGGGGGATCAACCCATATATTAACAGCGAGCAATGATAACGGAGCTCAGTTTCAACTCAACAAGGCCAAACTGCGTTACTCTAAATCTAAGAGTAACGCGTAATAATATTTTAATAGTGTAATTGTATAGTGACAGATAGTGCTACGAATATGAAAATTTCTTTTGCCAATTAACGTAAGTAGAATTTGGGGAATTTATTTAAACTAAAATATAATAATAATAGGGCTCTAAGTTTGACGATAATAAATTTAAGTTTGACGAAAATAATTCGAGGCTGATGATAATTTCGAAATTCCAAAGGGGTGCATAATTCAGTAGATAATATTTCAAATGGGTATATAATAATTCCGAATTGGTGGAGAATAATTTCGAACACGATGTTAATGATCCAAATGGATGGTATAATAATGCATGGAAAATTCTAATTGATGTTGGTTGATAATGGATGCGTCGATAATCTTGGTACAATTTTGAGTTGCGAGAAAGAAATAAAGAAGCATGAAGTAAACAGACCAGGTTAGATCTTTTTAGTTTTAAGACATTTTTTCTATTTGAATTTGAATATCGAATTTGCCTAATTAAGATAAACTTGTGTAACAGAGTCAGCAACGAACTTTGCATACGTTGAAAGTACGTAATATAATAAAGGGGTTTTGAACGTTCCCGGCTTCTGTGATAAAAAAGAATAGTTTTTGGTGACTTTAGATTGATTGCAAAGCATATGATTTTTGAGATAAATAAAACTTACAATATTAATTCATTAAAAAGTGTATTTTAATAATTTTCAAAACCTGTACATAATATTTCTTTTCATTATATGGAATTAATTAACTTCATTTTATAATTCAAGCAAAGAGGTAATCATAAAGGGGTAAAAGGAAGAAGAATTGATCATCGTAACTCTGTGTAGAATAATAATAAAAACTAGCCGTGGCAGAATAATAAAATTAGTGGGAGTGAAATTTGATTAGGAAAACACAGAGAGATGGAGTTATAAGTAGAAAACGCCATTGACACCGAGTACGGCGTTATCATATCAAGTTTTTATTGGACGGAACAACGTCGGGGCTCGAGAGTTCCTGTTTATACATAGCAATATATATATATATATATATATATATATATATATATATATATTAGCTAGCTTTTACATAAGGTAAGTTGATAAATACTAACGTTTTACAGTGAATAAGATGAACTAATGACTTAGACTTCTATGCAAAGCCCAAATGATCATTTCAAATCGAGCTAGCAATTGAATAATGGAAAATATAAGGTCTTGGACAGGACTTGAACCTGGATCTTAGTCTTTCCGGGACCATGCGTTTACCAATTACGCCACCGAAACCGATGACGACAATTGGAAAATTTGCAAATTTAGATCGTGTACGCAACTATACATAAACCTAACTTTCAATTACGTTTAGCATTTTTGTCAGTTCTTAAGGAGGAGTTGACCAGATGAAGAAGAACATGCCCAATTGCATCAAAAGTTGCCTTAATTACTTTTGTGTTTACTGTATCTGACCAGTTACACTTGTTAGGTAGATAATGCATAATTTTTTTTTATATCATGTAAGGCTAACAATTTAAATTCAGTAAATTTGACATCGTGGCAGCACAATGGATTTAGTCGATATAGATTATTAGTATCTGGGATACTCCTTACAATATTTTCAATGCTGTTCACAAAGTAGTCATTTAAATGTTCAGCTATATCCTTTTGTTCTCTCATAATGATTTTATTATGATTATTTTCAAATTGTACTCTTTGTAGGTCACAATTATTTTCTTTAGTACTAACCAACATTTTTAATATTTTCCACATTTTAGTGCTACCTCTTCTGTTATTGTCAATTTGCTTTTCATAAAATTCGTTTTTTCCTCTTCAATAAATGAACAAACTGATATCTACATGTTTTATAATCTTTCCAGTTTACAGCATATATATTGTTGCGAGCTACTATTAGGCAACCCGTCAAACACACAAGCGTTGTAGGGTCTGCATAGTCTCCAGGATTCTAGAATGCTTCTAGCAATCAAACACACAAAACGCCGCCAGCACTGTTCATTCTCGCCAGACCGGGAAGGTTCTCGTAATTACCAGAAGATGAGTCATATCTTTAAATCTGAGTATATATAACACCGCTGAAAAATGCAAGGGTCAGTCTATACTAGAATGTCTAATATAAATTATAACGTTGTAAAGTAATAGTAGTTTGAGCTTTTAGAAGTATACATAAATGTTATATGCTGTGTCTAATGTACATGCAGCTTGTAGTATACATAAATAAATGGAAGTGTATAAACAAATAGTTGTGTTAGTGTTGTTAATGGACCTATGGTAAAGAAGTTAGTTTAAGAAGAAATTAGTGCTTGTAAATTCATTAGTGTAATAGTGCTTCATTGTTAAGTGGACTGAATACATATATAAATAAGGCATATACTGTTAATTAGACTTGTGAACAGTGAGTAATAAAGACTTTTATTATTACTTGTTTTAAATTAAAGAAACGCGGTAGTAGTAGCCCGCTACACTGGTGTCAGGCATTTGTGGGGTATATAGTGATTAATTTAAAACACAAGTCTAAAGACATTTAAGTAGTTTGCATATGCCAGTTACAAGAAGTTAAAGTAAGATGGACGCAGAAGCTTTAATGAATTTCCTTAAGGATTTTAAATCCGGTATGGATGAAAAGTTTACTGAAAACGCTGAGAAAATGGGAAGGTTAAGTGAAAATGCTGCCAAAATGGAAGAAAAGTTGAATGAAAGTACAGCCACGTTAGAACAAAGATTAATGGAAAGTTTCATTGCATTGAAAGAAGATTTCACTGAACAGGTAAAAACAGTTGAGCAAAAGTTGGACAGTAAATTGATAAAAATGGAAGAAGATGTGATGAGGCTGCAAGAACAAGTGATTTCACTAACAACGCGGCCACTTGAATTACCAAACCAAGTTGTTAATCAGAACATTCCAGAAATAAGAACCATGGAAAGAAGCGAGTCAATACCGTCTAAATTTAAAGTAAAACCACCTACATTTGATGGTAAAACACCTTGGCCCACATATTTGAAACAATTTGAAGCTGCTGCAATAGCCAACGGTTGGTGCAACAAAGAAAAGGCTATCTCTCTAATAGTGGCCCTACGGGGGGAAGCTTTTAACATCTTAGAAACGATTCCCGATCACCAGCAGAATGATAACGGCCTCTTAACATCGAAGCTTGAGATGAGATATGGAGATGCTCACCTTCAACAGGTTTACCATGCACAAGTTAAGAACCGCTCGCAAAAGAAAAGTGAAAGCCTGCAAGAATTTGAAGCTGACATCGCCAGATTAGTTAGATTGGCATATCCAACGGCACCAGAGAGTTTCCTCGAACAACTGGTTGTACAAACATTTGTGGATGGCATTAAAGACAGTGAAATACAGCAAGTGCTAAGATTAGCACGGCCAAAAATGTTAGATGACGCACTGGCTCATGCGCTTGAATTTGAAGCAGCTAAGCAGACGTCACACAGGATGAGTCACAAAGTTCGGTCTGCATTAGACGAACCTGAGCAATCGCAGAACAGCATAGATGAAAAGCGAAAAGCGGAAAGGCTGAAAAGATTACGACCGCGGAGATGGCGTCTGCGATGCTGGAGCTGCGGTGAAGTTGGTCATATGCAGAGACGCTGTACTCAACTAAAGAAACAACCGGTTGAGTTAAATCAGGTCAATGTAAGGGGGCGAACGTCGACAGCACAGCGTAGTGCTCCGGAGATTATCATCCGTGCTGCATCGTTAATGGGAAGTCTGGACAGCATTTATATCGATGGTAGAATTAATGGTAGGATTGTCCGATTACTCGTGGATACAGGAGCGACAAGGACTATTGTGAGACCAGATTTAGTTGGTCGTGAAAAGTGCTACCTGTATCGGTGTGTCTCCGAATGGCAAGTGGTGAGAAGATTGGTACTCACGGAGAGACTGCCGTTATGTTGACAATTGGGGACAAACTAATCAATCATCGAGTGTTGGTAGCTGAAATTACAGAAGAAGTGATCTTGGGAATGAATCTCATGAGAGAATATGGGTTTCATGTAAACATGAAAGAAAATGTGCTTCGGATAGATGATGATGAGATTCCAGTTCAAGGTAGGAGTAACCAGACGATGCAAGTTCGAATGATTTGCGATATGAAAATACCCGAGAAGGCGGAAGTGATAGTAATGGGACGCCCGGATGGTACGCTCCGGGAAGGACAAGTATGCATGATGGAAGCAACTGAATCGGGAATGGGTCAGAAGGGACTACTGATTGGAAGAACGCTGGTAAAGTCTCGAAATATGGTGCCAGTAAGGGTGCTGAACATTAATCCGCATACGGTGACTCTGAAGAAAGACACTATTGTGGGAAGTTGCATTCCAGTATGCCATATTAAACGTTGTGTGGACGACACGAAAGATAAACCAGTCAACGGTTGCTCACAGAAATTGCTGGATATGCTAATACCTTCGTGTCAAGGATTAAACGGCGACCAACTGGGCAAGGTAAAAGAGCTGGTCGGACGATATCGAGGTGTGTTTGCACTGGATGATAGTGAGAAAGGAAGGACGAATGTTGTGCAACACAAGATCAATACTGGAGATGCGCAACCGATAAGACAACACCTCAGGCGGCTTCCTTTGGCATAACGTAAGGATGCCGAGCAAATTATCACCGATATGGAAGAACAGGGAGTGATTGAACCCTCGAATAGTCCATGGGCATCCCCGGTAGTGCTTGTCAAGAAAAAGGACGGGTCGACAAGGTTTTGTGTAGACTACCGGCGGCTTAACAATGTGACAAAAAAAGACAGCTATCCTTTGCATAGAATTGATGACACCTTGGATACTCTATCCGGATCTAAATGGTTTTCGACCTTGGACTTGAAAAGCGGATACTGGCAGGTAGGCTTGGAGCCAAACGATAAAGAAAAGACTGCGTTTACAATTGGAACTGGATTATGGCAGTTCAAGGTCATGCCATTTGGATTATCCAATGCCCCTGCTACTTTTGAACGGTTGATGGAGTCGATACTGCGTGGACTGTCTT
This sequence comes from Platerodrilus igneus, assembly GCA_036346225.1. Classification (NCBI taxonomy): domain Eukaryota; kingdom Metazoa; phylum Arthropoda; class Insecta; order Coleoptera; family Lycidae; genus Platerodrilus; species Platerodrilus igneus. Next base: position 5,874,511 of record JARFIW010000131.1, on the reverse strand, counting down.
GGAAGACTTGTCTGGTGTACCTAGACGACGTGATAGTGTTAGGCCGGTCTTTTGAAGAACACCTTAAGAACCTAGAGGAGATATTCCAAAGATTAAGGGGGGCAAACCTTACATTAAGCCCCAAGAAGTGCCACCTATTTGGAAAAGAGGTGAAATACCTAGGACATGTCGTTTCGGAGACCGGAATAAGAGCTGACCCTGACAAAATAAAAACGGTACAAGAGTGGCCTACACCAGCAGATATACACCAACTACGCAGTTTTCTAGGATTGTGCACATATTACCGACGTTTTATACTTGGGTTTGCGAACATTGCCAAACCGTTAACAAAATTAACCGAAGATGGACAAGAATATGATTGAAATGACGACTGCCACAGAGCATTTGAACAACTGAAACGGCTACTAGTTACGGCACCAATTTTCAGTTATCCACGGATTGAGAAGAAATTTGTGTTGGATACCGATGCCAGTAACACAGCTATAGGAGGCGTTCTTTCTCAAGTGCAGGACGGGCAAGAAAAAGTTATTGGGTATTTCAGCAAGGTCTTGTCACGGCCAGAAAGGAACTATTGTGTGACAAGAAGGGAGCTGTTGGCCGTCGTCAAATCCGTAAAGCACTTTTATAAGTACTTATACGGCCGTAAATTCCTGTTGAGAACAGACCATGCTGCACTGAAATGGTTACTGCAGTTTCGAAATCCTGAAGGGCAAGTTGCAAGGTGGATAGAGCGGCTGCAGGAATATGACTTTGACACAGAACATCGGGTAGGAACTAGCCATCGGAATGCAGACGCTTTGTCAAGGAGACCTTGTCCAGTAAACTGCATTCATTGCTCCAAGATGGAAGAGAAAATAAGTATCATCCATAGAATGACGGTAACCGATGATACTTGGCAACTCAAAAGAATACGAGAAGACCAGGAGAATGACGCCGAATTGGGACGTATTATTGAGTGGAAAAATAGAGGACAACGACCAGCTTGGGAAGAAATTAGTATTTTAAGTAGGAGCCTGAAGGCATACTGGGCACAGTGAGACTCCTTGATGATGGAAAATAGAATCTTGAAACGACGCCTGGAATTTGAAGATGGCACTGAGAGACTTCAAGTGATAGTGCCGAGAAGCAGAGTGCCGGAAGTGTTGCAGCACTTGGACGATGGTATTTCCGGAGGGCACTTCGGCGTGAAAAGAACGCTCGAGAGAGTAAGAGAAAGATTCTATTGGGTAAACTGCAAAGATGATGTGAAGGAGTGGTGCCGGAAATGTGAATTGTGTGCCTCTGCAAATGGCCCGGTCTCAAAACGGAAAGCCCCAATAAGACAGTATAACGTGGGGAATCCTTTTGAGAGGGTAGCCATTGATAAAGCTGGTCGGTTTCCTGAATCAGAGAAAGGAAATAAATACATCTTGGTTGCAATGGATTATTTTACCAAATGGCCGGAGGCATATGCTATACCTAACCAAGAAGCCGAGACGGTTGCAGATGTAGTCAGGGAGTTGTTTTGTCGTTTTGGAGTTCCGTTGGAATTACACTCCGATTAAGGTCGAAACTTCGAATCGACGTTGTTTCAAAACGTCTGCAAGCACCTTGGAATCAGGAAGACTAGAACCACGCCACTTCATCCCCAATTGGATGGAATGGTTGAAAGAATGAACAGGACGTTAGGGAAGTACTTGACCAAAGTTGTCTCTGAACATCAACGAAACTGGGACCAATTTTTACATTTGTTCTTACTGGCGTACCGATCTTCGGTACATGACAGCACAGGATACTCGCCCGCTTGCGTAATGCTAGGACGTGAATTGCGGCTACCATGTGATCTTCAGTTTGGATTTAAACCTGGAGAAGAGATCGCAAGTGAAGATTACGTTAGTAAGCTTCGTGAAAGATCAAATAACATTCACGAAAAGGTCCGAAAGAATATCCAGGCAGCAAGCGATCGAATGAAATCACAATATGACACGAGAGCACAAGAAGGTGGTTATCAACCTGGAGATTTGGTGTGGTTGTATAATCCACAAAGAAAACGGAGGTTGTCGCCAAAATTACAAAGACAATGGGAAGGCCCGTACGAAGTGATGAAAAGGATTAATGATGTAGTGTACCGGATCAGAAGATCTCCCCGTGGTAAACCAAAAGTGGTACACTTTGACCGTTTAACATCCTACGCTGGCAACAACCAGGATGGCTCGAATAAAGAGAATGGCATTCGACAAGTTATTAATCATGAGCCAAATGTAGATTTCGAGAGTTATATGGCGGCGTATGGTGGTTCCGCTAAGGCGAGATTTGGCGTTGTTGTTGAAAAACAGCAAGACCTGTTTAGAGCACCAGAAGAGTATTCCCTTGCACATTGCGTAGCTCAAGATCTGGAAATGTCAAGGGGAATAGCTGTTGTTTTCAAGAAAAGTTTGGATGTGTGGATGAATTAGTACAACAGCAGCCAACTGTAGGAAAAGCTTTGGTTCTTCAGGATAAAAATCGTTATGTTTACTATCTGGTCACCAAATATTCTTCATGGCAGAGACCTAGTTATGGACATCTATGGGAGGCTTTGCTGAATCTTAAAGCTCAGATGATGGAAAATGGAGTAACGAAACTAGCGGTGCCCAAGCTAGGTTGTGGACTGGATCGCTTAGATTGGAGGATAGTCCGAAATATGCTAGAAGTAGTTTTCCATGAAACCAACATCCAGGTTCTTGTTTGTTGTTATCAGCCGGTTGCCTACCAAGACCAAGAAAAGAGTGTTGACTGTTATTTCCAACGACGCGGTGGATGCACCAGAGGAGATAGCTGCCGATACCGTCATCATTCATCGAATTGGCGCCAAAATGTATTTACAGTTACGAGACGTAACGGTTTAAAAAGAGGGTAGTGTTGCGAGCTACTATTAGGCAACCCGTCAAACACACAAGCGTTGTAGGGTCTGCATAGTCTCCAGGATTCTAGAATGCTTCTAGCAATCAAACACACAAAACACCGCCAGCACTGTTCATTCTCGCCAGACCGGGAAGGTTCTCGTAATTACCAGAAGATGAGTCATATCTTTAAATCTGAGTATATATATATATGACCGCTGAAAAATGCAAGGGTCAGTCTATACTAGAATGTCTAATATAAATTATAACGTTGTAAAGTAATAGTAGTTTGAGCTTTTAGAAGTATACATAAATGTTATATGCTGTGTCTAATGTACATGCAGCTTGTAGTATACATAAATAAATGGAAGTGTATAAACAAATAGTTGTGTTAGTGTTGTTAATGGACCTATGGTAAAGAAGTTAGTTTAAGAAGAAATTAGTGCTTGTAAATTCATTAGTGTAATAGTGCTTCATTGTTAAGTGGACTGAAAACATATATAAATAAGGCATATACTGTTAATTAGACTTGTGAACAGTGAGTAATAAAGACCTTTATTATTACTTGTTTTAAATTAAAGAAACGCGGTAGTAGTAGCCCGCTACAATATCGAACTTGAATTTTTTATAAGCAAAGTCCCTTTCTTTAGCTTTGGCACGCACTTCATTGTTATACCACTTTAAACAGTTATGTGGTTGAAATTTGCTTCGAATATGAGCTTCATGGTCTAACGCATGTGTAACATTATTTATTATATCATTCAGAATTATATCAACATTTGTGTTGTCAAATTTCCACGTATATTTTAAAAGTCTTAGGTTTATTCGGTGAATGGCTGCACCGTTTAGGTTTCTGAATTGACTTATTTGGTTATTACTATTATAGTGATTATTTTCTTTAGTAATTGCTACTGATATAATATTGTGATTAGTTATTATTGGTGTCGGATGGACAATAGTCCTGACTTGTTTAGCATTAGTTAAGATATAGTCAATTAACGTTGAACTATTTTGTGCAATTCTAGTAAGTAGGCTCTGTAATTAATTGCTGTATACCATTTACCCTAATGAAATTACTTAACTTTTTTACATAGTAATTACCCTTATTCTCATAATTTAAATTGAAATCTCCCGCTATAATACATGGTGGGTTCGTATTAAATAGGATTTCACTCTATTCTTCAAAGTTATTCAGAAACACTGCATCACTTGCACTTGGAGAGCGGTATAACACTCCTATGATCCATAGTGGTCCAAATAATAACACTTTCACAGCTTTACACCAATAATTTGGTTCCAATACATATTCTTTGTATGTTTTAAAATCAATGTCGTTACGAATATAAATTAACACCCCCCTCAGTATGCCTGCTAATAGAGTTACATCTTACCAAGTCCCAGTAAAGTATCCACTAATATCTATAAACATAAGTTTAATAACTCATTTGATTGAAGTAGAGTGAACTTATAGTTTACAAGTTGACAAAAATAATAAATAAAAGCGCATTTAACAAAAAAAGAAATTTTGGTAGAGACTTAAACTAGAGTTTTTGTATAAATATGATTATATAAACAAATAGGCAACACAAGAAACATAAGAATGTGCGATAACAATTTAGCTTGGTACTATATTAGTTTAAAAAATAATCTATATAGGCTTCGATCAATTTTATAGAGCTACGAAACGCTAACAAAGAGATGTGAAAAATGTATAAATCATTATAACGTGTGTTATAGGTGCAAATCATACGGGCCACCGGCGAATTTTGCATAGTGTTAATGTTATATTTTAGCTTACGAAAGGTTGGTGTGACTCTAGTAGGGTACCTGGGCACATTGAAATTTATTAACTGTACAGCACTAAGGCAGTCGATATAATTATTTACTAACTTATAGAGGAAGCACGCATCAGCCATAAAATGACGATTCTCTAATTGTAATAGTTCAGAACGTTGACAAAATTGAGAATAATTTTCTTGAAATATCCGACGACATTTAAACTTTACATGCCTTAAAAAATTTTTTGAATGAATTCAATTCTATCACAATAGTAAGCATATTGCGGATTCCATACAATTGAAGCGGAATTAAGGATACTATGAACATGTGAGTAATAAAGAACCTTTACTGCTGCAAAACTGCGAAAGGTACGTGTGGTTCTTACAATGAATCTTAACGTTCTGAAAGCTTTGATACAAATACATTTACATGTTCATTAAATTTGTACTCCGCTATCCATAGCTCGAGCAATATCATGCGTATAAAGAAGTAAGTTCGATTCCACTGAACGTCTTTTGACAAATCCGTGCTGCTCGCCTATTATTTGAGAGCTTACCATGTTATATATTATTTTAAAAAGTAGCGAATTAAATAGTTTGGCCACAGATGAAAAGATCGAAATAGGCCTGTAGTTACTAACTTCGCTTTTGTCACCAGATTTGTATATGAGTATGATATGTGCTTTTTTCCAATGGTCAGAAAAAATTCCACAATTAAGTGACTTATTATAAAGGAAGCAAATCGGATGACCTAAAGTGAAAGAGCATTTCTGAAGAATAACGGCCGGTATGCCATCTGAACCATCGCCTTTTTGCGTATCTAGACTACCTAGCGCTCTGCAAATGTCCTATTCAAAAAATAGCAAACCAACTGAACATATATTGGACATTAAGGGGTCAATTGTTACCGTTTTAGCAATGCTAACATACACGGAACCAAAATAGTGCGAGAATAGTGCACACACCACTTGACCATCAGAAAATGTTTCATTTTTAAATTTCATAATCCTTGGCAGATCAGAATTACAACGTTTGTTACGAACGAACGCTCAGAACCTTTTGGGATTATCACATAGATTGCGCTCTAAGTCAGCGACATAAATGTTATAATCTTTCTCTATTAGAAGTTTCACTCTTTTCCTACGTACGCTAAAAGTAATATAGTCTAATTTACTACTACATTTTTTCCAAACTTATGATATTTTTTTCTTTTCAATTATTGCCTTAATTGTGGGATTGGAATACCATAAAGGGTACTTATTGTTAAGCTGCTTACGAGGAACATGCTGTGTGATAATTTTAAATATGGCGGAGTAAAAGTGATTGAAGCCTTTATCCATGTCAAGCTCCTCTAGATATGATCAATTTATGTTATTTAATGTAATATTGAGATCATTATAATTAGCTTTTTTAAATTAATGTTTAGTTTTAAATAATAAATGTTGCTGAAGTTAATTAAGAATTCTGTTGGAGGATGATATTTATCTAAACTCAGAAGTGGTGATTGACATTCATTAATGTCCATAACTACTTCTTTGTTGCTAAATATCAATTCAAGAATATAATTTTTGCAATTCAGAATATTGTTAAATTGTATTAACCCACGGTATGCTATATTATCGAAGAATATGGCAGATTTATTAGACATATTGGATGGAGAAAAACATTATTAGTAGTTCTAGCCCACTGCACCTCCGAAAGATTAAAATCACCTACAATTAAAAATGTGTCATCAGAAGTGGTAGTAATAATAGTGCATAACTTGGAAATAAATTAAATAACAGCTTCGTCGTCACCTGGTGGCAGGTATACACAGCATATGTGCAGCTTTTGATTATTGTTTCCAATGATAGTGATCCGAAGATCCTCCGCATCATTGCTCCTATTATATTGATGAACAGTTGTAAATTTATTGTTAATGGCAATAGCACCCCACCACAATCTTTTTTAGATCATGCACTAGTGTCGCGGTCGTGACGAAAAACCACAAAATTATTGCCAAGGCGTTCAATACTCTCGACACTAGAATTTAGCCAAGTTTCACTAAAGCAGAGAATATCGAAATCAATAGCAAACGAGCAACTATATAATGTACCGATTTTAGTGCGTAATCCACAAACATTCTAGTAATATACAGAAACACTCATTATTCTATAATGCAAATAATTAATATTAGTATAATAATAATGGAAAGGATGAAGTTAAACAAGGCGGTCCTCATTTAACTTCAGAATGTCCGTATCAGAATTTACAATAACGATTTTTAATGTCTCAGATTTCCTTGTGTATATAAGCCCATTTTTAATCCACACATATTTAATATTATTCTGTCTAGCAGCTTCTCTTACAACTTTAAATAAAATTTTCCGTTTTAGAGTAAGATGCTCATTAATATATATGCTGGAACCAACATTGTCTACATCTAATCCTCGATGCTCTTTATTATCGTGTTTCACCTGTCTTGCAGCAACAAGTAGTTCATCTCTTTTCTTGCAAGACCAAAACCTTATTATTATAGGCTTGTGCTGTTTATTATTAGAGTTATTATGCGCAGATCTGTAGGCAGCATCTATATCAGATGGAACAACGAGGCAGTTTTGGGTGGCTGCAATCGACTCAACTACTTTATAAATATTTTCGTTATCTTTAACGGGAACGCCTTGAATTTCCAGATTGTTAGCACAACTATACTGTTCAAAATTGTCTAATCTTGTATTGATTGTAAATAATTCTTTTTTTAGAGAAACGTTTTCAGTTTCTAATGTATCAATCCTTTTGAATTTAGTTTTAATAACAGCCAGCGATTTTTCACATTCAGATACCTTATTGGAGCAAAACTCCACAGACTCAAACAAAGGATCATGTTTCTTGTTTATTGCTGAAAGTTGATGCTGAATAGATCTTAAAATGTACTTCACAGAGCTGGAATCTTTTTTCTCAGCAGATTCAAATTTATCGTCATTGCTATTAGAATCACCTGTATCTGCAATGGTTACTGATACATCTGTCATTGACGACACTCCTTATATTTCCAAGATGAATCTGCTTCGCTAGCAGTATTTAAAGTTTTTAGTACAGCACTTGATATATTTAAACATTTGGCATGATAAAAACCACTACAAGGGCCTTATGATGTAATAGATGTAACTGAAACCTAGTTGAATAATGCTATTCCTGTGAATGCTGTTCCTATGTCAGAATATAGGTTATATAGGAAAGATAGATTAGTAAGGACTGGAGGTGTATTAGGTGTGTATGTTAGGTCTTCAATCTTTACCGAAAACTAGGATATTAATTTTGATAATCAATCTTTTGAATACATGTCTCTGACTTTAAAAATAACAAATTTCAAAATTACTTTAAATGCAATATAACGTTCACCAAACACACAACATAGTGATATTTTGAACTTTTGTAATCATGTAATTCCACAACATTTAACAGAAATTGACTACTCTATTATTATGGGTGATTTAAATATTGATAAGATAAAGCATAATAGTTTATTGCAAATCTTTAACACATATGAGTTTAGCCAACTTATTTCTGAACCAACTCGTATCACAGCAACTTCAGCTACTTGTCTAGACCCAATTTCTATTAATTGTAAAGACTTGTCAGACTAGTGGTACAGTAACATTAGATCTGTCTGATCATAACCAAATGTCCTATTGTACTCTACAGTTAAAATTAAAAAACCAAAACAAAAGTTTATGCATATTTGCAGCTATAAAAACTTCAACATCAGAAATTTAATGAACTATATCTTGGGATAATATTTTCCATATAAACAATCTAAACGATAAAGGCACATTTTTAGAAAATAATATTCCATTCTTATTTGATAAGCATACTCCTTACAAAACCTCAAGAATAAATAAAGCACCAGCACCTTGACTAATTAAAGTGTCAAATTCGTTTTAAAGAAAAAAGACCACTCACTACTAAATATAAATGTACTAAAACACCTGAAAATTAGAATAAGTACAAACAACGCCGCAACTTTGCATTAACTTCTATTCGAGGAGAGAAAGCAGTATACTTGACAAGTCGAAACTGACAAAAAACTATGGCGTGGATTTAAGAACCTAAAGATTAAAACATTTACAAATAATAAAGAATTACCCTTTCATATGTGAAATCCAGTTAAAATTAATGATTACTTGATTAGTGTTTTCAAAAAATTGACTAATTGTAAATCGCAAATTGAATTTTATTTAAACAATCGATTTAGTAATAACGATCTTTAATTTTACAGGAGTTGATGGTGACACCATCTTACAAATTACAAATAGTTTTAAATCGAATACTGTGGGACCGGATGGAATTGCTTTATACATGCTCAAATTATGTTTGCCAAGAATTTTAAATCATATAACTCATTTATTAAATAGCTGCTTAAAATGTGGATATTTTCTCATTAAATGGAGGAAGTCATTAGTGCGAGCTATACCAAAAGTACCAGCATGTGCTAGTGTACAGGATTTAATACCTATCAGTTTGTTACTTATAATCTCTAAAATATTAGAGAAAGTAATTTATATACAGATGTATAATTACGCCATTAGCAATAACATTTTACCAACCTGGATTTAGCAAATGACATAGTAGTATCACTGCACTTCTGAACCTACTTGATGTTACTATTAGAGCATTTAATAAAGGCCTTGCTACAATATTAATTACCTTGAACTATACCAAGGCTTTTGACCTAATATATATCATGATTTGTTAACAGCCAAATTGCAGTATTATGGTTTTGACATCACTACATTGCCTTTCTTTAAATCTTATTTATGGAAACGTACCCAATGTGTACGTGTTGAAAATACTCTTTCAAAGTCTAAAGTCATATTATCAGAGGTTCCCCAAGGGTGAATTTTGGGTCCATTGTTATTCCTTATATACACATCTGAATTACCAACGCATGTAAGCTCGTATGAAATTCAGGTCTATGCAGATGTCACACACTTAGTGATATATAGTTGTTACTTGATTATTAGATCAAGTAGCTAGCTAAAGTTCTGTCAGATTTTGACTGGATGTGCTTTTGAAATGTATTTACTTTTTTCTTGTTAACGTTACATAATTTAAATAAATAATTAATGTTGAGTATGGCAAAAGATTTATAGGGTTAAACTAAATGAAAGATACAACAGTGGTCACGAGGATAATGATAAAAACTGAAAAATTGGAAACTTTGTAGGTATATATTTTTCATATTGCAAGCATTGTCAGAATGGAGGAACTGACAAAAGAAATGAAAATCTTGTTGGGTTTATTTGACAAATTACTACAAACACCGGGCGAACATTCATATGGCCAAAGTTCTAAAACTTCGATTAAGTTTCAATTCGCCGAATTTAAAGAACCGAAAGGTGTAGATGAATATTTAGAAGATTTAAAATCACTTTGAACTTACATAATGTTCCAAACGAATTATAGGCTGATTATTTAAGATTTCGTATGGGACCGAATTTAAAACACCTAATTTTTCCAAAGAATTTGAATAAACTTTTATTTAAAGAGATTTGTTCAACATTAGTAGAGCACTTTGTACAATCACGGAATAAATATAGCGAAGAAATACAATTCAGACAAATAATTCAAAAACATGAGGAATCGATTGGTGATTTTATTCTACGATTAAGAAGAGGTTCACGTTATTGCGAGTTTGGCAAATTTTTGAGTCGTTCTTTGATTGCGCAATTTCTTTATGATGTTACAAAAGAGGACATTAGAGTTGAAATAGTTGCCTGTAAACCTGATAATTTTGAGGACTGTAAAAATTGCTACCGAAATAGAAGCGACACGCTTGGCAGCATCGCAATTAAAACAGAATTCTGATAAGTATGACAACACGTAACAGCACAAGGTATCGGGTAAAAAACCACAGTTCGCAAAAAACAAAGGTATCACTCTCGATCATCTTTTTGAAGATCCAGCTTAGTTAATAGCAACATTAATAAGGATAAAGGACCTGATCCTTGTGTAGGTTGTGATCAGTTACATTGGAGAAATCAGTGTAAATTCCGTAAGGTTAAATGTCATAAGTGTCGACTCCGGAGACACATAGCAGCTGTTTACCGCAACCGCACACAGGGTAACTTTAAGCAACATTCTGGAAATGAAATTAATTCTTGCACAACAAATAACACCAGGATCGGTATAGCAGCTTTTGATTTAAGTACTCCAACTCTGGATTATTTCCATCATTTGATGGATACAATGAACATGACTGAAGAGTCAAATTGTGCAAAGTTAGCAAAACTGATGATTACGGCACTCCAATTCAAATGAAACTTGAGACCGGCGGTATGGCTCGATTATAAATTTGAATTTGTTGCATACATTCAAATCAAAGTTCACACTTCTGCCGAGCAATCGTACATTTATGAGTTACACGTTGAATCAATTCCAAATTGTTGGTTATTTGCCCGTAAGTGTTGAATATGCTGGAAGAAAAAAAGAGCTAAATCTTTACGTTACCGAGCAGCCATTTGATTATATTTTTGGAAGGGAAAGGATTTCCCCATTTGTGGATTTAATCCATTTGCTCGATTTCTTTCGAGTACATGAAGTTAAGTGCGAAGTAAAGTGCAAAGCCATGTTGGAAGACCTTTTGGTAAAATATTCTGACATTTTTATCAACACGGCTGGTAAGTTAATCGGTCCAAAAATCAAGATAAATTTTCTGAACGGAACTACACCAGTGTTTGCTAAGGCTCGCAACATTCCATACGCATTACGTGAGCAGTATTCAAACGAAATAGAACGATTGTTGTATTCTGGTGCTTGTGAACGAGTTACACATTCTGATCGAGCATCTCTGACACACATCATTTGCAAAAACGAAAAGATAAGGATTACTAGTGATTATTTGTGTACGCTTAATCCACGTATCAGTGTTGATGAATATCCAATTACAAGAGTTGAGGATATTTTTAATCAAATAAATGGAGCAAAGTATTTTTGTCATTTGGATGTTATGGATGCGTATATGTATTTGGAATGCGATGATACATTTTCTGAGAGTTTAACTTTAAACACCCTATGCACGGTCTAATCTGACCGAAGCAAGCAATGTATGGTCCGGCCAGTATTCCGGCTGTGTGGCAACGTAATATAGGAACCGTCTTAGGAGGTCTTAAAAACGTTGCAAATTTCTATGACGATATTGTTGTGTTTGGCTTGACGTCAGAGGAAGTATTTCATTTGTTACGAGAAGTTTTTGATAGAATTCGTAAATTTGTTCTAAAATTCAAAAATCTAAATGCACCTTTCTTCTGTCAAATATCGAATATTTATGCCATAGAATTGGCGCTAGCGGACTACATAAATTGAATCCTTGTGTAAGTGCATGAATTTCAAACAATTACAAACTTTCCTTGGAAAAGTTTCATTTATGGTTTTGTTTATTCATAACATTTCTACAATCTCCGAGCCATTACGCAACAGAATACGTTCTGAAAATTTTGAGTGGTCTAGTGATTGCGTAAAGTCTTATATACCCTTAATACGAGAATTAACATCCTATATGGCTTTATTACCTTACAATCCAAAATTGCCATTAATTCTTGCCTCCGACACTAGCTTTGAAGGCTTGAGCACGGTTCTTTCACATCAAATGGCTGATGAGCACAAACGTTCAATTTCATATGCAAGTAAAGTGTTAACCAAGACTGAAATAAATCACTCCCAAATTGATAAAGAAGCTTTAGGTATTGTCTGGGCCACGAAGAAATTCTTTCCTTACGTGTATGTTATAATATTCGAATTAATTACAGATCATAAGCCATTGACATATGTTTTTGATTCGAATAAAAGCTTACCACCATTGGTTCTTAGTCGATTATCACATGACGCAACATTTCTGCGTGGACTTAATTACAATATTACATACAGGAAAACCAAAGATCGAGCCAAGGCAGATTATTTTTTGAGAATTGGTTCAGTGGAGATTTCAGAAGAGCAACACAGTTTTAATGAAGTATCCCTAAATGCAGATGAATTCGACCGCTGAACTCTACATTAAGTTAGACAACTTCCTATTACTGCAGAAGATATCGCTTTGGAAACACAAATAGATCAAAAAATGTCTCAATTACTTGCAGCTATACGAGAAGGGCGCACCTTAAAAGAACTTGATTATTTTGGAAGAGAATTAGAATATTCTCAAACATCAGGCTGTTTAATATTGGGTCATCGATTGGTTGTACCCGAAAAACTTCGACAACTGTTGCTGAATGAAGGGTTTAACGAGATCATTAATTTACTGGCTTTGAATGGATCAAGACATCAAATCACTGACGAGAGAATGTTTTGAATGTTCCAAAAATGCTAAAATGCCTGTACAATATAATAGACACCATTGGAAGTATCCTAATGCGCCTTGGGAGCGAATACATATAGATTACACCGGACCTATTCAAAACAAATATGTCATCTGTTGAAAGAATTGTTCTCATTACATGTGATTTTCCAATGCTCCACCCGAAGGTACTACATTGGCCAGGAAGCGAGTTTTTTTTTTTTTAAACCTGGAAAATTTTGAATTTTGCCGAATCCTTGCTGTTCCAAGCAAGGTAGGGATCTTTAACGTGCGTGACAATACTCACACACAGGACCTCCATTTTACCTCTCATCCGAACGAGGGTGTATTTTTGCGAAAAATGCTCGCCTAACATTTTTCAAGCGGACCGTGTCGGGATTCGAACCCGGGACCCAGTGCGTAGTAGTCACACACATACCACTACGCCACGGAGCCGCCTAAAGAATTGTTCTCAGCATACAGCATCCCTACAACAATTGTACGTGACAACGGTTCACAATTCACTTCAGAAGAGTTTAAAAATTTCCTTAACAATGCAGGAGTTAAATTTCATAAACGTACAGCTCCTTATAAACTTTATAAATACCATTACATTAATGATTGAAAACAGTTGCATTTCTCTTTCTACTGCTGCAATAAATTTAGGTTTAGTTATTTATAGCTCTTTAAGATTCAAGACACATATAAATAATCTCGTACAGTAATGCTATTTTCACATAAGAATGCTATACTACAATAAAATGTTCTTACTTTCAAACTAAGAAAACATTTAGCAGAATCATATGTATTATTCCTACTAAATTACTGCCTCATTGTATATTTTCCCTGTATTGACAAAACCACTCAAAACAGATACAACAGGTGCAAAATACTTGTAGATTTATATGTCATTTGAGCAAATATGACTATATTTCTCAATCTATATTGCAATAACAGTGGTTAAAAGTTCCTGACTTATTTAAGCTACATTTTCTAATTTTTACACCGATTTATTAATTTGAAAACACCTAAATATCTACTCGATAGATTAGTTTTTAGACATAGTATTGTAACGATTTTTTTTCTCTCTAATTGGCTCCGCTAGCCTCACGCATGGGCGCTAGTGAAACGTTTTTCTAAACTTCTGGCCGACACTACTTTATAATCACCATGCTCCAAGTTAGGTGTCTGCAAAACAAAGTCTTCCGATGTAACTAGGGGTCTATTCCTTGGGTAGAGCTATGAGCAATGGGGGTAAGTCGAAATCTGTGGGGGTCACACTCAAACTAAAACAAACAGGCGCCACCAAGTCCAGATTGATTCATGTAAATGGCATGGCTAATTTCTAAGGGCGGACGTGGAGACCCAAAGAAAAAGATCGCCTTCCTGACAAAAACCTGTCTTAACAGAATAAGACGCTGTTCCTGTAAGGAAAAATAATAATTAAGTCACATAAAAATGGGAACACTATTTGTGTCCCTCAAATATATCTAAAAATGCAAAAGAATGTTTCCTACATAAGGGTACCATAAAATTTAACTCTTATTGTTTTTGTTTATCAGGTCTGATCAAACTAGATCAGAATAAAAGACTTTAAGCGTGGATTATAAATTTACTAGAAAGAATTTTTCTGTTTCTGTAAATAAAATTTAATGCAATAAAATAAAATGAATAATTGAATTACTTGAAAAATTAATGTAAAGTTTATCAACTTGATTCTTACTCAAATATATTACAACCCAGTGTGACTGGTTATACTAAGGTTTTCTAACCCAATCAGATCTGTGTAGGTCATTTACAAATTAATATACAAAACTTTCTTTTTAAGTTAACAGTATTAAAATCGATTTGAAGTCAAAATATTCACAAAGATATTCTCTAATTTTATCAAAGGTGGTAGTAATGTAATACTAAACATCTGCTTGCAATTGTGCAATTGTTGACGGCTTATTTCAAACAAACAAGTGACGTAGCCGCAGCTGTTAATTTATGCTGAAGCCACGTGTAGTCACATATCTACGAAACTAAGTGAAATTTAAATTTGATACTGGAGAAATCCAGCTTAGCTACAGATAAACTGAATAACAAATTTGTGCTTCTATAAAACAAAACGAAATAACGTGCTTTTAGAAGGAAGCACTGAGGAAATCTTAAAGCTATTACGAACCAAACCCCGGGCTGCTGTCCTTGGCCAGATTGGGAACTGCATCGCCGTGCGGAGTCTGCAGCTAATTATTCCTGCTTTCCATGCTTTAAATACAGGTGTTGAAGCGAAGTGGGTTTCTTACATTGATTCAAAGTTGCATAAATTTTGTAGCGTCATCTTCCATGGTCTAATCTTAGTTATAAATATAATTTTCGTTGCGTAGTTTGTAAGTCGTAGTTTGTAAGTCGTAGTTGCGCGTTACTCAGGAAGTGTGTCACACAATTAATGCGACCCGGAGGTCACTCGCCATTCTCTTCGAATGCCTGCTGTCGCTGCTTTACCTATCGACGAGTGCCCCTGCCGCGTTCTTGCCTGGTGGGTGGGTCCCGAGGGGGGTTGTCAATCCTCTCACGCGCGTGCCTGTGGCTGTGGAATACACCGACCTCCGAAACAAATAGACTAACGACTCTAGATACTGTATTAATGCAAAAATTTGATTGTTACACGTATTATTACTTTAGTTAATAAAGGTGTTTTAACATTCGTTGTACCTTTAATGAAGAGATTTTAATGCGAAAATAAAATTGTTACACTACCCTTTCCTAAAAGAAAAAGTTTTTTTCCTTTAAGGAACAACTTCAAATATAACAAATACAAAAAAAAAATTTTTTATTATAATAATACTAGCCTTTTCTACCTTCCTAATTAAGTATGCAATTTTTATGAATTTATTCAAATGGGGGAGACAAATATTTACAAATGCGAGCGTGTTGGCAACTACGTGTACCTGACGTCCATCGGGAGACAAAATCGGGGAGTCACAATCGGTATTAATCAAAATTGGGAGGGGGTCAAATCAGAAAGTCAAACACTCCACGGGACAAAAAAAATTCAAATTCACGATAATTCTTTAACTTGAGGTTCTTACTTCTAACAAGGCTAATATTTACTACCTGTACCCAAACATTTTACAATTTATTTCAAATTCCACAAAAAAACTTCACTTCCTGGAGCTCAATTAGCTCTCTCTAAAAAAAGGAATGCTTCCTCATCAAAACAGCATAACCATTCAAAGTATTATCACTATAAGGTGACAATCAAAAGGAAGACCCTACTAATAGGTCTAAATTTAAAACACTATTATCACAAAGTGATAATCAAAACAAAAGTGACCTAACCAAAAGGTTACTTATCAAATCCACATACAAAATATTATCACTTTATTGCAAAGAGATAATCAAAACGAAGGTAACCTAACCATAAGGTTACTTAACAAATTCAAATACAAAATATTATCACTTTATTACAAAGAGATAATCAAAACGAAGGTAACCTAACCATAAGGTTACTTAACAAATTCAAATACAAAATATTATCACTTTATTACAAAGAGATAATCAAAACGAAGGTAACCTAACCATAAGGTTACTTAACAAATTCAAATACAAAATATTATCACTTTATTACAAAGAGATAATCAAAACGAAGGTAACCTAACCATAAGGTTACTTAACAAATTCAAATACAAAATATTATCACTTTATTACAAAGAGATAATCAAAACGAAGGTAACCTAACCATAAGGTTACTTAACAAATTCAAATACAAAATATTATCACTTTATTACAAAGAGATAATCAAAATGAAGGTAACCTAACCATAAGGTTACTTAACAAATTCAAATACAAAATATTATCACTTTATTACAAAGAGATAATCAAAACGAAGGTAACCTAACCATAAGGTTACTTAACAAATTCAAATACAAAATATTATCACTTTATTACAAAGAGATAATCAAAACGAAGGTAACCTAACCATAAGGTTACTTAACAAATTCAAATACAAAATATTATCACTTTATTACAAAGAGATAATCAAAACGAAGGTAACCTAACCATAAGGTTACTTAACAAATTCAAATACAAAATATTATCACTTTATTACAAAGAGATAATCAAAATGAAGGTAACCTAACCATAAGGTTACTTAACAAATTCAAATACAAAATATTATCACTTTATTACAAAGAGATAATCAAAACGAAGGTAACCTAACCATAAGGTTACTTAACAAATTCAAACACAAAATATTATCACTTTATTACAAAGAGATAATCAAAACGAAGGTAACCTAACCATAAGGTTACTTAACAAATTCAAATACAAAATATTATCACTTTATTACAAAGAGATAATCAAAATGAAGGTAACCTAACCATAAGGTTACTTAACAAATTCAAATACAAAATATTATCACTTTATTACAAAGAGATAATCAAAACGAAGGTAACCTAACCATAAGGTTACTTAACAAATTCAAATACAAAATCGAACCAGTTAGGGCTGTAATATCCTACACCCTACTGATTATCCTATCACTAAGTTCCAACAAACAACAGATCTCATTAGTGATGGACCAAATGGTGAGACTCACCAAGCCAACCTTGACCTTATCAAACCAAAGAATTTCGAACGGTCAAAAAACAAGGAAAGAATAAACTAATATTCTCTCTACCTAGATAAGTAGAAATCAGGACTAACAATTAAATAGCCCACTTACTTCTACATTGTAAAGATATCTGTTAAAGACATCTTCTAAACACATCTCCGAATAACGCGCGAGCAAAACGACCAGCGTGCACACCAAGGCACACCTCAAACTTACAAAATCTACAAAATCTACAAAATCTCTAACCACTTATTTCACTTCTCAAACAAAATACTCAAAATTAATGAACCGACACTAAATCAAAAATCGGAACAAAACAAAGCAAACCACTACTGCATTACTTAACATCAAAGAGACGACCGGACCGGAACTAATCGTCAGGATCATCATTTTCATTTGGATACGACGCTTCAACTGGTTTCAAGTCCTTTACGTGCCATTTCCCTGCTCTTGTTCCATCTTCGTTCTCTAACTCATACACTAAATTGGAATGTTTTTTTCGAACTTTACTCATAATGAACTTTGGAGCTAACTTAGCGGAAAACTTATCACTAGCACTCGAGAGGACCTTATTAGCTCTCCAAACACTTTCTCCGACTTGGAATGAAATGTCTCTTCTCCTAAGATTGTAGCGTTTACTCGAACGTTGATAAGCTACATGCAAATTTTCACGGACATTCCCAAAAATATCAAATAAAAGTTGACGATCCAAAGCATAAGAAAGTCTACTACTGGAGACGACATCAACATCCTCACCAGGTTTAAAATCATCATTATAAGCTTTTCCACTTAAGGGTACCTGACGACCAAAGACCAAAAAATTTGTAGAATAGTTGGTGGACTCATGCCCCGCTGAGTTGATTGCGTATTGGATCTTTGATATCTCACTATCCCACGTATCATGTCCTTCTATGTATGAACGGATAGCTGTACCAACTGTCTTATTGATTCTTTCCACAAAATTGCATTGGGGAGCATAAACAGCATTATATCAAATCTTTTGAATTTCGTACCTTGCACACAAAGCTTTAAAAATACGTCCAATTAATTGTGGACCATTATCACAAATAACAAACTGTGGTACACCGTAGACAAGAAATACTTTTTCCTCCAAAAACTTCTCAATCAAATGTGCCGTGGCACTTTGCAAAGGTTGCAAAATCGAATATTTCGAAAACCAATCACCAACAACTAAAAGCCATTTATGTCCGCGTTTGGAACGAGGAAACGGACCCATCAAATCTAAGGCAATGGTTTGGAACGGTAGTCCAACCTCTTTCTCCTTTCCCATCATCCCAAGGGGACCTTTATTGGGTGGTTTTTGAGCACCACAAACCAAACATTTCCTACAAAATTTACGTACGTCAAAGATCATCTTTGGCCAATAATATAATTCTTGGACACGAGACAAAGTTTTAAAGAACCAAAATGTCCTGCTGAAGGGGGTCATGACATGATTTAATGACATCTATACGCTGAGATTTTGGCACTAAGTACTTCCACTCTACAACATTCGCCGAATGCGGTAACAGGAAGGTATAAACTTATAAATAAACCCATCTTCCACTTTCCATTGTGGGTAGCTTTTGGGTGACAACAAAATTTTCTTTCTCAAAGATTCATACCACAAGTCTACACCATCAATTTTAATCTCTACTAAATTAACTTCTGGATTTTCTAAGGGAACACCACGACTAAGACAATCTGGGACTATATTAAACTTTCCTTTCCTATGCACCAATTCAAATGAATGTTGCCTTAATCGAACTGACCATCTGGCGAGTTTTCCAGTTGGATTCTGAAGATTACTCAACCAAAGTAACGAAAAATGATCGGTGACAACTGTGAAGCGAACTCCTTCTTTCCACGGACGAAATTTCTCAATTGCAAAAATAACTGCTAAACACTCTCTCTCTGTGGTGGAATAATTGCGCTCTGTACGGCTCAGGGTTTTACTTGCGTACGAAATTACACGCTCTTCTCCTTTTACATTTTGAATCAAAACAGCTCCTAACCCAGTGTTGCTTGCGTCACACTCAACAATAAAGGGTGCTGAGTAGTCTGGCTGCGAAAGAAGAGGTGCAGAAACTAATGCTTGCTTGATCAGCACAAATGAATTTTCTGCTTCCGCACTCCAGTTTACAGTTTGACCTTTTTTCTTACTCTTAATGAGGTCATTGATAGGCGAAACTAAAGACGAAAAATTCTTTATAAAACGACGGTACCAGCTGCACATTCCTATAAACCTTTTAATCTCCGTTGTGGTTTTCGGACGAGGAAAGTTAACCATTGCCGACACCTTATCAGGATCTGTACGAAGTGAGTTAGAGCCTACTATATAACCCAAAAATTTAAGTGTCTTTTTAAAAAATTCACATTTACTTATGTTTATAGTGAGGTTAGCTTCTTTTAAACGTTGCTTAACCTCTACCAATAACTTTAGGTGTTCTTCAAAGATGACGAACATAATATTATGTCGTCCAAATAGCAAAATACATGGGGTTCAAAACGTGGACCAAAATTGCATCTACTAAACGCTGTTGTGTCTGCGCAGCATTCTTCAACCCAAACGGCATGCATGTAAATCTAAATTGTCCTCGTGAAATAACACTGAAGGCAGTCTTATCCTTAGACGACTCACTAAGAGGATTTGCCAAAACGATTTTCTCAAATCAAGTGACGAAATGTAGTTCGCACCTCTCAACATATTGAGAATTCTGTCTACGTTTGCAAGGGGGTACGAATCATGAACAGTTAAGTCGTTCAGGGTTCTACCATCAAAACAGAAGCGATATTCTCCATCTGCTTTCTTAACCAACAAAACTGGAGAGGACCACGGACTAGTACACGGTTCTATAACTTTAAGTTTAAGCATGTCGTCCAACTCCTCATTCAATATCTTACTCATATATGGTGACATGACATATGGTTTCTTATGGAAGGGTTTGGCATTGCCTGTGTCTATGTCCATTTCAATTAAGTGAGTTCGTCCTAATCTATCGTCGCTGCTAATCTCACTAAATGAATTTATTAACTCTTGTGCTTGCACACATTGAGTATCTGAAAGGTCATGTAAACCAAATAAGGAATCTTCAGTGTTCAAAGGGATGGAAGACGAACCTATATACCCAATGTCGTTCCCAATGTTACTTTGGATAAACCAATTATTACTTCTAAAGTCAGCAACTACACCAAATAATTTTGCAAAGTCACTACCGAAGATAAAGGTGTGAGGTAGGGACGGAACCACTAATGCATTAAGGATGCGGCAATCATTACCTATACAAATTGGCAAATCAACCGAGCCTACAACAGACTTTATTGAACCATCAGCTGTAGTGATACCTGTTTTTGCTGAACTAAAAATTTTCAAGTCTAATTTTCTAACAATTGAAAGGGCTATGGATCCTACCACTGAGGTAGTGCATCCCGAATCTAGAAGACCGGTAATGTCTCTATCCATTAATTTCACCATAATGTAAGGTCGATTATCACACTGCTTCTCAATGAACAAAGTATTATTCTTAGGCTTCGTAGAGTTCTGACAAAAAATTTTTACAACTGTAAGCCATCTCGACCACTCGTCTTTACAAAAATATTTTTCTTGTTTACAAATCATAACTGTAGCCTTATGACGCGGAACAGGATACCGACCACTATGCGCCTGCCGCCTTACTGGTTTTTGAACATTGTGGACATGACGTTGCCTTAACGCCTTTTCGACCACATCCAAAACAAAAATTTTCTTGGTTGCTCTACAATCTCTAAACCAATGTCCACTACGGGAGCAATTCCAACAAACAAAATTATTTCTCTTGTCGGGACTAAAGAAATTACAAACTGAGGACTCAAGAGCTCTTATCCGCTACTGTTACTTGGGGATTAACTAATTTATTCTGAAACACCCTACTCTTAACAGCACAAACTTTTCATTCAACCCAGGATGTTTGTTCTCAAATAGATGCTTAGAGGGTTGCAAATCTTGTTAGGTTTACTAGAAGATGCTAAAACCAAGTTTAGTTTCATCAAAGAAGCTTCTTCTAACCTTTTACACAAATTTACTAAGGTAGACAAATCTTGAATGTCCGACAATGCAAGTGCTGAAATATATTCAGGAACCAAATTTCTCCTTATCATCTTAACTTTAGTAACTTCTGCTGGCTCGTTGGTCAGTCTACTAAACAGGGTTTGCATATGCGCGACAAATAAAATAATCCTTTCGTCTTTACCTTGACGACGATTTCTGATCTTTTCCCAAATGTCATCATCTGAAGAACCGGGTAGAAAATCTTCCTTAAACGTTCTAACAAGGAGTTCCAGTCTCTCAATGAATTTTTTACTGTTCTAAACCAAACTAAAGCGTCACCCACAAAAAGTTCACATGCTGATCCAAATAAATCAGTTTCGGATACCTTACGAGATTGTGCTAAATCACTAACTCTATCTAAAAATGAATATAGTTGTTTGGGATCACCTGAGAATTTTACAGGCCATGAACCTATAGGTACGGAAGTCGTTACATACGAAGTCGAATGAATAGGTGCACTAGCAACTGAAGGAGATACTACAACGGACCGATCCAAATAGGTGGACTCTGTACTTTTATTGGTTTTATCGTATAACTCAGCTTCAAGGGTTAATATCGTTGCTACTGTCTCATTTCTGAACTTACTTGCTTCCTCGGAATTTATTGAAGGAATTTTCATGCGCTTAACTCGCCCCGAAAGGTGGTTTAACCTTGAACAAGCTCTCCTAAAAATTGAGTCTGATGAGTCACCTTCAAATTCGGACACAACATTACGAACTGACTCGACTGAAACTGAAATTTCTTTACTTTCCGTTGCAAAGTCTACTTCATAACACGAAAGATCAATCAAACAACCAGGCTTATCTATTTCTTTAGCTAACAATCTACCTAAAATTTTCCTTTTCTCCAACACTGGTCTCTCACTCACCACTCCTCTGATTCTCAGCTCATACTCCAATTCTTCTTTAAGTAGACAAACAATTTGGAATTTTTCCGACATGATTACTCAAGCCTAATGGAATCAAACCGATAAATCTAACTGATCTGAACCTTACAAAAGTGATCAAAACAAATTCGTACTATTAAAGGTAAAAATCAAAGGTGTTTTGGTGAAATAATTTTTGCCAAAACAATATCAAAAAAATTTTATGGGGTCAAAATAGAACGAACGTCAAAAATAAATTTGACCAAGTTAATCAATTGACTGTATGAGGGTTAATGTTACAACCAATCTTTTATCAAAAGCAAACAAACAAATCTAAATGTCAAATCGACTTTAAGCAAACAAATTTCGACGCAAAATAATTTTTGGACAAATAGATTTCAAAGCAAAATAAATTTTGAGCTAACAAATTTCGAAGCAAATTACATTTTGAATAACAAATTTCGAGGTAAATCAAATTATGAACAAACAAATTTCGAGGCCCCAAACGTTGCCGGCGCCAGTGTAACGATTTTTTCTCTCTAATTGGCTCCGCTAGCCTCACGCATGGGCGCTAGTGAAACGTTTTCTAAACTTCTGGCCGACACTACTTTATAATCACCATGCTCCAAGTTAGGTGTCTGCAAAACAAAGTCTTCCGACGTAACTAGGGTCTATTCCTTGGGTAGAGCTATGAGCAATGGGGGTAAGTCGAAATCTGTGGGGGTCACACTCAAACTAAAACAAACAGGCGCCACCAAGTCCAGATTGATTCATGTAAATGGCATGGCTAATTTCTAAGGGCGGACGTGGAGACCCAAAGAAAAAAGATCGCCTTCGCTGACAAAAACCTGTCTTAACAGAATAAGACGCTGTTCCTGTAAGGAAAAATAATAATTAAGTCACATAAAAATGGGAACACTATTTGTGTCCCTCAAATATATCTAAATATGCAAAAGAATGTTTCCTACATAAGGGTACCATAAAAATTTAACTCTTATTGTTTTTGTTTATCAGGTCTGATCAAACTAGATCAGAATAAAAAGACTTTAAGCGTGGATTATAAATTTACTAGAAAGAATTTTTCTGTTTCTGTAAATAAAATTTAATGCAATAAAATAAAATGAATAATTGAATTACTTGAAAAATTAATGTAAAGTTTATCAACTTGATTCTTACTCAAATATATTACAACCCAGTGTGACTGGTTATACTAAGGTTTTCTAACCCAATCAGATCTGTGTAGGTCATTTACAAATTAATATACAAAACTTTCTTTTTAAGTTAACAGTATTAAAATCGATTTGAAGTCAAAATATTCACAAAGATAATCTCTAATTTTATCAAAGGTGGTAGTAATGTAATACTAAACATCTGCTTGCAATTGTGCAATTGTTGACGGCTTATTTCAAACAAACAAGTGACGTAGCCGCAGCTGTTAATTTATGCTGAAGCCACGTGTAGTCACATATCTACGAAACTAAGTGAAATTTAAATTTGATACTGGAGAAAACCAGCTTAGCTACAGATAAACTGAATAACAAATTTGTGCTTCTATAAAACAAAACGAAATAACGTGCTTTTAGAAGGAAGCACTGAGGAAATCTTAAAGCTATTACGAACCAAACCCCGGGCTGCTGTCCTTGGCCAGATTGGGAACTGCATCGCCGTGCGGAGTCTGCAGCTAATTATTCCTGCTTTCCATGCTTTAAATACAGGTGTTGAAGCGAAGTGGGTTTCTTACATTGATTCAAAGTTGCATAAATTTTGTAGCGTCATCTTCCATGGTCTAATCTTAGTTATAAATATAATTTTTGTTGCGTAGTTTGTAAGTCGTAGTTTGTAAGTCGTAGTTGCGCGTTACTCAGGAAGTGTGTCACACAATTAATGCGACCCGGAGGTCACTCGCCATTCTCTTCGAATGCCTGCTGTCGCTGCTTTTACCTATCGACGAGTGCCCCTGCCGCGTTCTTGCATGGTGGGAGGGTCCCGAGGGGGGTTGTCAATCCTCTCACGCGCGTGCCTGTGGCTGTGGAATACACCGACCTCCGAAACAAATAGACTAACGACTCTAGATACTGTATTAATGCAAAAATTTGATTGTTACACGTATTATTACTTTAGTTAATAAAGGTGTTTTAACATTCGTTGTACCTTTAATGAAGAGATTTTTAATGCGAAAATAAAATTGTTACAGTATTTACAGCTGCAACATCAGACACATGCGCTTACTTACTATGTCTCATCACTCTATAGTTCTATTTGAGCGAAGCTTTACATATAATGCAGTTAAGCTGTGTAATGGGAGGTTAGAAGCTATGTACCAACTCGGGTAGAAAAGATAAAAGAAAGGGCTCACGTTGAACAAAGACAATAGAAAAATGGGTGATAGCAAATCACTACTCGACCAACCAAAATGTAGTCAGTACTCCAGAGTGAGGGAACACCACTCATATGCAATGGACAGTCCACCAAAGCAAAAATTACAATTTAAAACGGAGATAGCAGGATAAGAATACAGTAGAGTTTTAAATAAGCATCCTAGAGAGCAGGTAGAGAGGAACACTACTTGCCACATACGTACATCATCATCATTAGGTCTTCAGTCCTAGAACTGGTTGGATGCGTATTCTCATTGTTTCCTAGTCTGAACCAACCTACACATTTCCCTGAAATTTACACAGTCTGCATCTATCACTATCTGTGTGCGAAAGTCTGATCTCGGTCTACCCCTACCTATCTTTTCCTATCTCTGCTTGTACTATATCCCGTACTATTCCCCAGAAATGCCTTAGAACATATCCTGTCTTTCTGTTTCTCCTATTTTTTCGTTTTCCCCAGATATCTTTATTCTTCTACTATTTCTACATCCAATTTGTTATTAACTTTGTCCTAATACATCTGAAGCACAACATTCCAGAAGGCTTCTATCTCTTTCTTTCTGCTTTTCCTACTGCACCTATTTCATAGATGTACTATGCTGTGCTCCACACTTTGCTTTGAATAGTTTTCTTCTTGTATCTATGTTCGTTGTCTTTGAACATAGCTGCTGTTCTTTCTTGTTTGATGCAGTTTAGTCACCTTCTATTGTTTTATGGTTATATACCCTATTTCCCCGATATTCAGTGGCATACGTACGTGGTATAATAAATACAAAACGCCTCATTACCTGTATGAAACGCTACAAACCAGAGCTAGCATCCACGCCTTAAATTTGAAAAATGTCAACAACCTTTCTACTCCCTCACATTCAACATCAAAATTTGAAGACTGTTTCACATATATAACATTTGTTTTTGTTAACAAGCATAAGCAATTATTTGATATAGATACAAAAATTTTTTTCGTACTAAACTGTTTGATATTTTATTAAAAGAACAGCAATTGTCTTAAGGCAATTTAATTATATGTTAAGTTACTCGGCTGATAACTGCATTTGTGGAATAATGACGTGGTCTTTCTTTTTTCTTTTTTTGTTTACATTAGGGAAGAATTTAAAATCAGCAATGTTGGTCTTTCCAATTGGTGTATATATAGGTATACCAATTAAGTTACGTTTATTTATTTGTTTGTTTGTTTATTTAAAAGGATGTCCCCATTAAGACAGATTGGTCTAAAAGATAAAACTTATATCACCACGTAGATATTCAAAAACAACTAAATTCCAAATAACACTTGGACAAATCATCTTCCTATCGAACACATCTGCTGCGATAAAGAGATCAAATAAAGGTAACATGAAGAACAAAACCATACCTCACGATAATTTCAAAGACATAATTGACTTGGACACAATGGTAATTGTAGAATAGACTGTTATTTAAAGATAAAAATAGGAAATTTTGATACAGCAACAAGATAAGAAATGATATTTAAAACAAAAAGCCATAGCATCTCACCAACATGTTCAGGAAAAACAAAAATGCATTAGCATTCCTATAATATAGAAATGACTGATAGAAATATAAAAAATGATTTAAGTGGATGCGTAAGAAAACACATCGAAAAGAAATTTCCTGTATTTGCAACTGTGAAAACTGACTTTTTACTACAGGGGCATAGGTAGCGATCCTATGTGTATCCCATGAGCAAAGCATCAGCCCTAAACATCAGGTTATAGGACAGAGTTTTTCAGATGAAACATACGGCAACCACGATAATAACTATAGTAGATTGTGGAATAATAACCAAATAGACGATAAAAATTTAAAAAGAAAATTCGGTATGTAATGATCATTTGAAAAAAGTATACTAGGTATCGGAAGCTATCTTTTAAAAAACAGAAAACAATGATAGCATAACAAGATTTAAAAACTTCTTGATTAAAGGGTTAATAATTATTTAGATATAGGAGGGTTCGATAAGTCATCATCATCATTGGGTCTTCAGTCCTGAAACTGGTTAGACGCGTACCATCATTGTTTCCTATTCTGAACTAACTTACAGATTTCCCCGAAATTTGCACAGTCTGCATCTATCACTATCTGATCTAGGACTACATCCACCTCTTTTTTCCTCTCTGCTTGTCATATTTCCCATGTTATTCCCCAAAAATGCCTTAGAACGTATTCTGCCCTTCTATTTCTCATATTTTTTCCCAAAGATATCCTTGTTCCCTTACTGTTTCTGTAACCTATTTGTTATTACCTTTGTCTGTCCATCCACATACATCTGAAGCACGGCATTTCAAAGGCTGCTACTGTTCTTCTGTCTGCTTTTCAGACTGCTCGTATTTCGTAGGCATACTGTCTGTGCTGTGCTCCACACATACGCTTTCAACAACTTTTTGTTCTATGTTTGTTGTCTTTTTTGTTATATGCAGTTCGGTCCCCTTCTATTATTCTACAATTATATACCCTATTTCTCCGACATTCAGTGGCTGCGAAGGGGGGTAAGCAGCCTGTAGCTGCCAAGTTCCCCCCAGCACTTGAACATTTACTGATTTAATATTTTTCCAATATATCTTTTCGCACATTCAACATTAGTTGTAGATATTTCACAACAAACACATGTAGTTGTTTATACTAATCATCAGATTTATCTGCGCTTATTTTTTGTCATTGGGTTTCCTGTCTCAAAACTGGTTGGACATGTACTTGCACTTATTTATTTTCTAAACTAACCTACATAGTTCCCTGAAATTCTCACTCAGCAATACAGCTCGGTTCCCCTTATATTGTTTTCTAATATTATGCCCTATTTCCCAGAGATTTATTGAAAGGGGTTAAGCAACCTGTGGCTGCCAAGATCCCCCAACACTTAGACATTTGCCGAAACAATAGTTTTCCAATAATTGCTTTCACGCAATTACCATAATTCGAGAATATTACCCATCCAATGCTTGTAGTTGCTTATAATAAATATCAAGTTTCTTCTATTGTTTTCTAATATTATGACCTATTTCACTGAGAGTTATTGAAGGGGGTTAAGCAACCTGTGGCTGCCAAGATCCCCCAACACTTAGACATTTGCCGAAATAATAGTTTTCCAGTAAATTCGATAAGTAGATAATGTTTAAATATGGAAGATGAAGCTAAAAAAACGTGGACAAAACAAGGATAGGAAACCAAAGAAAAATATGTTTAGATAAGGGTACGAAAATAAACGTAAGTATATCCTAGTCGATAGTGACAGATGAAAACAGTCTTCAATATGCCAACATCCTTGAGGTTTGCCATTTAAATCTTGCAGTTCATATATTAACGAAGAGATTACACGAGTAATTGTATATAAGATAAATCATTGAATCAGATCTGAATTTTATATCTTTTTACGAAAACTTAAATCTTTCGAAAGGAATTTTTTGTCCCTGCATAGTGATTCCAAATTTTAAAAATTAATGGGGATAGCACACATCCCTGTCTCACTCCTTTCCTAATATTTACTTCTCTATATTTCTGCTCTAATTCTATTACAGCTGTTTGCTCTTTGTATAAGCTATGTACTATCCATCTATCCCTATAACACATTCCTATTTTTTTAGTATATCAAACATTTTTTCCCATTATACGTTGTCGAATGCTTTTTCCAAGTAGGTAAGCCAGAGAATTTGAGAATTGAAATGGATAGGCTAGCAGCAGACCTAGCGATCGGCGAAGTTCAGTGGCCAGAGACACTGACCACAACATAGTAATTATGAAAGCCACGTTTAAATTTACAAACGGAACAGGAACAGAAAAAGGCACTTTGACCTTGAAAACAAACAGATAAAGAAACCCATTAAAGATTTGAGAAAAAGTCAAAGCGAATTGTTAAAAGATATCAGGAAATTTTCTGATCCTAAGAAAGGAGAAGCAGAATGGAATAATATTAAATCCAGCTTAGACATAGCGGCCAGAGTTATTCTAAGATATAAACAAAAATAAATAAGAAACCATATGT
This sequence comes from Platerodrilus igneus, assembly GCA_036346225.1. Lineage (NCBI taxonomy): Eukaryota > Metazoa > Arthropoda > Insecta > Coleoptera > Lycidae > Platerodrilus > Platerodrilus igneus. The sequence goes on along the minus strand of JARFIW010000131.1, from coordinate 5,845,634 downwards.
CACAAAAGCTATTCTGCATTTAATAAAAGAAACGCGAGAATACAAAAACAAACCAGACGAAGCCGGGAAATAAAGGTACAAACACATAAAATGGAAACTTATTCACAAATGCAGGAGAGCTAAAAACAATGAACGGAGGAAAATTGAAAAGAGGTATAAACTAAGATGGAAATTAGAAAGACAAACAAAGCCTACAAACTAATTACACAGAATAAAAATATCTAGCAAAAATATAAAAGGCACAAGACGAGACATCATTATAGAAAATGTAGATACAGTAGATAGATGACAAAAATATATAGGGAAATTATATACAGAACCGGAACTAGAACAGGAAACAGACATTGGAAAAGAATGACCCTGGGATATTCTATACTTAGAATAAGTTTGACCTAGTATTAGAGACGCGAAAATATAAAAACAGACCAGACGAAGCAGGGAAACAAAGATACAAATCCATAAAATGGAAAATTATTCGCAAATGCAAGAGAGCTAAAAAGAATGAACTGAGGAAAAGTGTAAAAAGGTATAAACTAAGATGGAAATTGGAAAGACAAACAAAGCCTACAAACTAATTAAACGGAATAAAGATATCTAGCAAAAACATAAGGGGCACAAGAGGAGACATGGTTATAGAAAATGTAGAAACATTAGCTAGATGACAAAAATATACAGGGAAATTATATACATAACCGGAACTAGAACAGGAAACAGACATTGGAAAAAAATGACCTTAGGATATTATATACTTAGAATAAGTTGGACCTAGCATCAAGAGGCCTGAAAAACAATATGGTACCGGGTACAGATAAATTGCAAACAGAAACTATAAAACCTGCTGGACAATAAATAACAGAACATCCCTTTCAATTTGTTAGCTATATGTATGAGACAAATGAGATACCCAAAGGTTGCAAACAGAGCACCATAGTTACAATACTAAATAGAAGAGATGCAGATAGAGGTGCAAATTTTGATAGCACATGTGTCAAAAATATTAACTAGAATAGTATAAAAATGAATAGAAAATGGGCTGAAGAAATACTACGAAAATATTAATTTGTAGACGAAACAGAGGAACATGTGAAACTCTTTTAGCTTTAAGAAAACTACAGAAAAAGGAGAAAGCACGCATATAGAGTTTGTAGATCTGGGAAAAGCATTCAACAATGTAAAATGGGAAAAATGTTTAAAATACTAAAAGTATAGGAAAGAGTTATAAGGATAGACGGATAGTACATAACTTATACAAAGAGCAAGCTGTAATAGAATTAGAGCAGGAACGTAGAAAAGTAAATATTAGGAAAGGGGTGAGACAGGAATGTGTCCTATCCCTGTTAATTTTTAACTTGTACATCGAAGAGGCAATGAATACTGTCAAATTCAGGAATACATTCGGAATTATTATCCAGGGACAAAAGATTGCTCAAATTTGCAAACATAAATTGGGGTGTCTTAAGACAGCAGTGTCAGTTGATACAACTGCTACGTTTAATGAAAGATTGCCCTTTGCTTTAGAAGAAGATTAAAGCTGTTCTATCCTATCTAGTCACTACTGCCATCTATGGTAGTGCACTGGAGTTATTAATCATTTGTTTTGTAATTATACACTGTCCGTTATAGTCTATATAAGATGGTGATACGGAACATGTTGTTTTATGTAGTGTAAACTTTAATACTTGGAAGCAACAATAATGTAAAATAATATATTCAATTAATATAGTTGTTCATTACAAATACCTATAAAACTAAATTCGTATCATTAACTTTTTACTTGCTAGGCTAGAATGAATTTTTTCTCTTTTTGAACTGTATGTGTATGGGGTGACTTGATACGCTGTATCGTCACCCCCACAATAAAGAAAATTGGTTCTTATTTATATTTCTAAAAACTAAATAATATCCACTTTTATTTGTAGGTAGATATTCAGGATCCTCAAAATCTACAACAGAGATCCCAATGCTGGGAAGTACTTTTCCACTTGCGGAAAAAGCTGTTGCTGCAGTAAAGTTAGTAAAACTCTCAATTCGCCAAGCAGCAGAAAAATATAGTGTCGATAAAATGAAAATATCACAAACTATTAAACACTTGCGCCAAAAATCGTATGATGGTCAAACAGTATTGACTGATAAAGAAGAAAAGTTGTTTGTACCATATCTTATGTTGGTCGGAAAGTGGGGTTGCCCATTAACTATATTCGACATTCGTCTCATATGTAAGTATTATTTTGGTCGACAAGGAAAATCTGTTCCACACTTGAAAAATAATATGCCGGGTCATCGTCATTAGGTCTTCAGTCCTGAAACTGGTTAGATGCGTACCCTCATTGTTTCCTATTCTGAACTAACCTACACATTTTCCTGAAATTTACACAATCTGCATCTTTCACTATCTGTGTGCAATAGTCTAACCTAGGTCTACCTCTACCTCTATTTTTCCTATCTTTGCTTGTAATATATCTCGTACTATTCCTCAAAAATGCCTTAGAACATATCCTGCCCTTCTATTTCGCCTAATTTTTTTTGTTTTCCACAGATATCTTTATTCCCCTACTATTTCTATAACCTATTTGTTATTAACTTTCACAGTCTGCATCTATCACTATGATCTAGGTCTACAGCTACCTCCTTTTTCCTATCTCTGCTTTAATATATCCCATACTATTCCCCAAAAATGCCTTAGAACGTATTCTGCCCGTCTATTTCTCCTATTTTTCCCTACAGACATCTTAATTCCTCTAATATTTCTATAACCTAGTTGTTATTAACTTTGTCTGTCCATGCTATCATCCTCATACATCTGCTCCCGTTTTTCTGTCTGCTTTTCCTACTGCCCGTTTCATAGGCACACTGTGCTGTGCTCCACACATATGGTTTCAACAATTTTCTTTTGTTTCTATGTTTGTTGTCTTTGACCATAGGCGCTATTCTTTCTTGTTAGGTGCAGTTCGATCCCCTTCTATTGTTTTACAATAATATACCCTATCTCTCAGACATTTAGTGGTTGTGAAGGGGGGTAAGCTGCCTGTGGCTGCCAAGTTCCCCCAGCACTTGAACTATTGCCGATTTAGTAATTTTTCCAAGATACCTTTTCGCACAGTCAACATTAGTTACAGATATTTCATAAACAGCACCTGTAGTTGTTTATAAAAATCATCAGATTTATCTGCACTTATTTTTTCGTCATTAGGTTTTCTTCCTTGAAACTGGTTGGACACGTACCTGCACTTATTTATATTCTGAGCTAGCTTACACAGTTCCCTGTAATTCCCACACAGTTCAATTCCCTTTCTATCGCCTTCTAATTATATGGCCTATTTCACCAAGATTCAGTGGTATGTGCAAGAGAGGTGTCGCCATGGATCAATGTAGTAAGCGTAAGACTACGGATCCCAAGCTCCTGGGTTCGAATCCCGACACGGCCGACCGCTTGAAAAATGGCAAGTGAGCATTTTTCACAAAGATTACGCTCTCGTTCGGATGAGAGTTTAAATGGAGGTCCCGTGTGTGTGTGTGTTGTTACGCACGTTAAAGATCCCTACCTTGCCTGGAATGGCAAGGGTTCGGCAAAATTCTAAATTTCCAGGCAACAAAATACTCGCCTCCTGGCCAATGTAATATCTTCGAGTAGAGTAATGGAAATGTAAATGCATGGTATGGAGGGGGTTAAGCTGCCTGTGGCTGCCAAGATGCCCCAACACTTAGACATTTGCCGAATTAATAGTTTTGCAGTAAATCCCTTCACACAATTAATATTATTCGAGAATATTGCACAACCAATACCTGTAGTTCTTATAATAATCATCATGTTTAAATACAATTATTTTTTCGTCATTAGTTTATCCATCTTGGGACTGTTGGATGCGTACCTCCATTGATTTCTATTCTGAGCTAGCCTACACATTTTCCTGAAATTCCTACAGCCTACATCTTTCACTATCTGTGTGCAATAGTCTAACCTAGGTCTACCTCTACTTCTCTTTTTTCTTATCTTTGCTTCTAATATATTCCGCGCTATTCCTTCATGCCATAGTATGTGGCCTATCATCCTATTTCTTCTATTTTGTACCATTTTCCACATATTTCTTTCTTCCCCTACCATTTTTAGTACCTCTTTGTTCTTAACTTCGTCCGTCCATGATATTTTCATCATTTGTCTGTAGCGCCACATTTCAAAAGCTTCTACCTTTTTCTTGTTTGCTTTTCCTACTGTCCAAGCTTCACAGCCGTACAGTGCTCTGCTCCACACATATGTTTTAAGCAACCTATTCCTTGTTTCTGTCTGTCCTCTTTGAACACAGTAGTTGCTTTTTTTTGTTATAAGTAGCATGACCTTGTACTAATTTTTGTTTTATATCTTTTGCGGTCTTCCCATCTTGCGTTATTTGGCTTCCTAGATAGTACAAATCCTAAACCTCTTGTAAGTTCTTGTTACCTATTTGTATTCTAGTTTTTGATTTATTTTTCCCTCCTTAGCATACTAGTACTTTAGTTTTATTTTTGTTAATTTTCATACCGTATCTCTCTGTTAGAACTGTTTCCATTTCATTAATTGCAGCTTCTAACTCTTCCTTGCTAGATGCTAATACCGCTATATCATCTGCAAATCTAAGCATATCAATTTTTTGTCCTTGCATAGTAATTCCAAATGCCGTCCTGCATTTGACGGTATTCATTGGCTCTTCAATATACAAGTTAAGAATTAATGGAGAGAGGACACATCCCTGTCTCACCCCTTTCCTAATGTTTACTTCTCTACGTTCCTGCTCTAATTCTATTACTGCTGTTTGCTCTTTGTATAAGCTATATACTCTTCGTCTATCCCTATAACTCATTCCAAACTTTTTGAGTATTTTGAACATTTTTCTCCAGTTTACATTGTCGAATGCTTTTTTCAGATCTACAAACCTTATATACACGCTTTCCCCTTTTTCTATTGTTTTCTCCATTATCACTCTCAGAGCTAAAATAGCCTCCCGTGTTCCACTGTTTCGCCTAAACCCAAATTGATCTTCCCTTAGTATTTCTTCAGCTTGTTTCTCCATTCGTCTTTGTACAATTCTAGTTAATATTTTTGACACGTGTGATGTCAAACTTATTGTTCGAAATTTTTCACATCTATCCATGCCTTTCTTTTTTGGTATAGTTACTATGATGTTACGTTTAAAATTATTAGGTATTTCGCCTGTCTCATACACTAACCTACAAGTTCTGTTACCGCTTGTCCAGCGGCTTTTAGAGTTTCTGCTTGCACCTTATCTGCACCCAGTGCCCTACCATTTCTCAGACCCTTTAATGCTAATTCAAACTCATCTCTAAGTATAGGATATCCCAAGTCATCATTTTCAATGTCTGATTCCTGTTCTAATGCAGTTAGTTCCTCTCCTGCATATAAATTCCCTATATATTCTCGCCATGTACCCACTCTCTCTACATTTTCAATAATGACGTTTCCTCCTGCGTTTTTTATATTTTTGCTACACAGTTTTATATACCTGTACTTTGATTAAATTAATCAAGCCTAAATTTTCGAAGGACCAGTACATAAATACATATGTACACACACACGTGACCAAGTATTTCAATTTATATGTAAATTCAACACACTCACCTGAACAAAACACATCACGTTCCAACTGTACTCTTGACACAACACATCACGTCCTTTCGTCTCTTAGGATGGCGGCAAACAGCCCGGAATGTCCGTTTTCCATGCACCAGGTAAACAAACCACAGCGGGTGGTCGAGAGTGGTGGTTTCACTAAATTAAAATACTAGTCTATCCGCGAACAAAGTTTACACCCACAAATTTACAATATAACCATATTAATTCTAAACATACCGCTCACCAATAAGCTCTGCTTATTTAAAAAACTAAAAGGTACAAACCAACAAAAACTACTATATATATATATATACAGATATATTGAACAATTAAACTATACTTGAAAACGACATGAGTGTGTGAGGTATGTACAATTACTCTGCAATTGGAAGGCGACATAAATTTATCATGAGACGGTCCAATTCTCCATGACCAGCTTTAACTCTGGCAACTCTTGCGATGCCATCACGACCAGGAAATTGGGCAATTATGCGGTCAAGTTTCCATTGCAAAGGGGGGAGGTTCTTATCCTTAATAAGAACGAGTTCACCTACACAAGGAGTCACAGGAGAGACTGACCACTTGTTGCGTTGCTGCAGGGAGTGAAGATATTCTGTGGACCAACGCTGCCAAAAGTCCTGGTGCAGGATTAAAATGCCAATGTATCATTAAAGACCCGGAAGCTTGTTCCGCATATGATAAAGTAAACGAGATGCGCCTACAAAATTGGTGCCTTGATCGCTGTAGAGGTCACTGCAGCGACCACGACGGGCAAAAAAACGACGAAATGCTGCTAGAAACGCTTCAGCAGTGAGATCCGACACTAGTTCAATATGAAGTGCTTTGGTGGACATGCATACAAATAAACACACATAGGCTTTGGTGCGTTTTGTACCACGAATACGCCCCGACGTGATGGTGAAAGGGCCTGCAAAGTCCACTCCAGCATGACTAAACGCTTTGAGCTGAGATATTCGGGAAGAGGGCAAATCTCCCATTAAAGGAGCAACCGAAGGGCGATTAACTTTAAAACAACGAATGCATCTGGCTACAACATGGTTAATAGCGTGCTTAACTCCCAGAATCCAAAATTGTTGCATGATGAAGAAGGCTAATGATTGGGGTCCAGGGTGAAATAGCTTACGATGCATGCTTTCAATTATTAATTCGGTTAGTCGATGCTTTCGAGGAAGTAGCATGGGATGCTTTGCATCATAAGATAGTTGAGAATGACTTAAACGACCACCAACCCGAATTACACTATTGGAATCCAGAAACGGAGCTAACTTTTGGATAGGTTTTTTGCATACTTTGCCACTTTGAATACAAACAAGTTCGTCAGGAAATACATCATGTTGAACTACCTTTACAATACAAATTAAGGCGTTGTACAACTCATCCGCTGTTAACGAACCACCTTGCCTTTCATGCCTTTTCAATTTTGTATTTCTAATGAATCGGAAGCAAGAAGCCACTACACCTTGCAGTTTACGAAGTGAGGAGAAACGAGCTAGCAAACTATTAATCAAATTATCTGGCACTGTATATACTAAGACAACTTTTCGCTCTTCGCACTCAGCAGTGGAATCTGAGTCTGATTGATTAAATGGTTGCTATATACGGTTTGTTGAATAAAGAAACTTTGGACCTGACCACCAATGGGCGTGGGATACAAGATCTGAAGGCAACAAACCTCTAGACCCACAATCAGCAGGATTATCTTTGCCACTTACATGATGCCATAAGTTAGGAGGAACTCTATCTTGAATGTGAGTAATACGGTTACTAACAAAAGTTTTCCATCGGTGTGGAGAGGATTTGATCCATGATAAAGTAACTGTAGAGTCAGACCAGGCATGAATTGCATCAATCGTGATGAACGGTTTATAAACCTTATTTACAAATTCTATTAAGTCAGATAAAAGTACAGCTGCACACAATTCTAAACGTGGCACAGAAATACGTTTTAAAGGTGCTACCTTGGATTTGGCATACACTAAATTTACTGAAATTATTCCCGCTTTGAAACACAGCGAATATAAATAGCTGCAGCATATCCAGCTTCAGAGGCGTCACAAAACCCATGAAGTTGCAATGATACAATATCGTCAACTAACACACAACGTGACAAGGATAAGGTCGCTAAACAAGATAGCTGCCGTTTATATGCGGACCAACAATCCACAATATCTGAAGGTGGCACCTCATCCCAATCCAACCCTAAACTCCATAACCGTTGCATTAAATTTTTCAGAAGGAAGGTCACAGGGGTCAACAAACCAAGCGGGTCGAAAACCTTTGCTATGTCTGAGAGTATAACCCGTTTTGTGCACGGACGTGCAGTACTATCCACTTTGAACTAGAAGCAGTCTTTTGTGGGACACCACTGTAACCCTAAGACTTTTAAGGAAAGTGAGTCAGCGTCATTAAAAGAGAATGGCTGAAGTTCTTCAGGGGGGAATGACAATAATTCAGGACGATTACTTGCCCATTTCCTAAGGACAAAACATGCACTCGACAATAACGAAATAAGTTGACGTTGGATTTCTAAGGTTTCTTCCAAGGATGCACAACCTGTTACTATATCATCAACATAGGTATCAGATATAAGAACCTTTGCTGCTAATAGATAGTTTTGAAGATTATCCCTTGCTAATTGTTGAAGAACGCGAATAGCCAAGTATGGAGACGAAGATACCCCATACGTTACTGTGTTTAATTGATACTCTTGAATAGGTTCAGCTTTTGAAAATCGCCAAAGAATACGTTGGTACGATCGATGCTGATCTATCACCTCAATTTGCCGGTACATTTGCTTAATATCAGCGGTTACAACAAATTTGTGTAGTCTAAACCTTAACAAAATACTCGATAAATCCTGTTGAAGTTTAGGGCCGATCAGTAAACCATCATTTAATGACTTGCCGTTAGATGATTTTGCTGACGCATCAAAAACAACCCTCAATTTAGTGGTGCTACTATCTGGTTTCTGAACACAATGGTGAGGAATGTAGTATCCCGATGACAAATGTGTAAGAGGTTCATGAACTGTGGACATATGTCCAGACTCTAAATAGTCTTTCATGAAATTTGAATATTCCGTATGTAGGTCAGGATGTTTCAACAAACGATTTTCTAATAATTCAAAACGACACAGTGCTGTGGAATAAGAATCGCCTAGTTCTATACGAGAATCTTTAAACGGCAAATTAACAACATATCTACCGTCCTCCTTTCTTTGATGTGTTTCTAGAAAGAGAGTTTCACATTGAATATCTTCAGGCGAAAATGTAGGAGTTGCTGGAACATGTTCAACCTCCCAGAATTGTTTTAACACAATGTCCAATGGGGTATTCATAACCGATGTACAAAATGAACTCACACGATTAGTTGACTGACAGTCTGTTTTACCGACCAGTACCCAACCAAACACTGTATTAAAGGCAGTAGGCTCTCCAATTTTACCACGTCTAATGCCAGGCTGAACCACAGTAGAATAAATATCTGCACCTAACAATAAATCGACCTCGCGAGGGCGTCCAAAGTATGGATCTGCTAATGTTAGACCTTCAAGGAAGTCATAACGATTTGAAACGGGAGCCGACGGCATAGAGCCGGCAATTGCAGGAATAACAATTGTATCTACAACGAATGTAGGATTGGTCTTTTGATATGGCCGCAACGAACATGTAACGAGACCATAACTAGAGGTGCTCATTTGATTTAAACCGCTAATCGATATGGACGATGATGACGATTTTAATCCAAGACTTTTCATACACGATTGGGACATAAAACTGTCTTGACTACCATTGTCAAGTAATGCTCGACAAGTTTGATAGTTTCCACGTGCATCCTGTACTTGTAACAAGACAGTAGACAACAAAACAACAGACTGACTAGCCACTGTGCTAGTCATCACCGCGACTTTATTAGAAGACTCTGGATTTGAGGGCCCTTCTGTCAAGTACGCTTCACCTTCTTTGTCTGGCGTCACAGCAGAAGTGGGAAAATGCAACAATGTGTGATGTTTTTTATCACAAACACGACAACTAAGTTTTGATGGACACTTAACAACAGAGTGGTTGGTTCCTAAACAATTATAACACCAGTTTGAAGTATTTGCAACTCTATGTCGCTCAGAAGGTTCTAATACTAAGAATTTGTCACATTTAAAAACAGAATGATTAGCTTTGCAATAAATACAACTAGTACTATGGGTTTTCTTAGCAGTGGTAACAAAACTTAATGATTCTTTTGGCTTGAACGCAACAGGATACTGTCGTGATACTGTTGGCTTCTGAACACTAACAGGGCCTGGCTGTCCTACAATAACCTGGTTTGTCTCCAATGCCTTGCAATGTTTAGAAACAAATGAGTACAAATTTTCATAGCTAGGAATTTCAACATCATGAGGTTCAATTTCAAAGCGTTTCCTAGTGGAGTTATCCAATTTTTGCAATAATAGATTAAAACGAGTAAAATCCCACATATCATGATTAAATTGTGCAATTGCCGAAGAATTTTCAGAAAATGTAGACAATAATGTGCGTAACGTGGACGCAGAATCTGAACTAACTTTCGAGGCATTACAAAGGGCCTGCCAATAGCTAGTGAGCAACAATCGTTTGTTTTCGTACATATCTATTAATTGTTGATACGCAATCGTATAATTATCAGAAGTTAATGGAAGCCCTTTAATAATTGCTCCTTAACCAATGATGAGGTTAAATATTGAAATCGTTCAATATTAGATAAAGTTTCATTTTCATGAATTAGTGTACGGAACAAATCGTAGAAAGAGCTCCAATTTTTATAATTACCATCGTAGGTGGGGATTACAATTCTTGGCAATTTAACTTTATTAGGGGCACCCGAGTGGTGTGTTTCAATACTAGAACGAGTATGAGGCTGCGACCTCTTAGCTGCTAATTCTCGGTGCACAATTTTGATTGAATATTGAATTTCATCAAAACTATCTTGGATCACCTGTTGTTGATCTAAATCAGCAACCTCCACACAAGCAACCATTTCGTAATGAACTTGTTCAAATTTATCTACTATGTTTGATAAATCGATAAAACGAACATCAAAGGCAACAAAATTATTCTCAGGATCCATTTGAGCTGCTTGAGCACATTTTAATAAGGCTTGTGCTTTACGCATTAACATGTTACGTTTATTTGACAATTTTTCAATTTCCATTGTCACAAATAATGGAAAACAATCAGAAAGTAAATCACAGTTATGTAAACCCCAGTAGCAGTTATCTACTTGATAAAAATGTTTATCTAACAAAAATTGCACAGCTATCAAACATACGAATCTCAGAATACAAAACTATCAACAAATACATTTAATAGATCCTCTAAATAAATTATCAAACACCATAATGACAATTCTACCTGTTTGCAATGCTAAAATACGAACCACTCACCGTAACATAGTAATCTCTCAAATGTAGGTCATCATCATTAGGTCTTCAGTCCTAGAACTGGTTAGACGCGTACCATCATTGTTCCCTATTCTGAACTATCCTACAGATTTCCCTGAAATATGCAGTTTGCATCTATAACTGTCTGATCTAGGTCTACATCTACCTCTTTTTTCCTATCTCTGCTTGTAATATATCACATACTATTCCCCAAAAATGCCTTAGAACGTATTCCGCCCTACTATTTCTCTTTTTCCCCAGATATCCTTGTTCCCCTACTATTTCTGTAACTTATTTGTTATTATCTTTGTCTGTCCATGCTATCGTCCTCATACATCTGAAGCACATCATTTCAAAAGGCTGCTACCGTTTTTCTGTCTGCGTTTCAGACTTCCCGTATTTCATAGGCATACACTGCTGTGCTCCACCCACATGCTTTCAACAATTTTCTTCTTATTCTGTTTGTTGTCTTTCCTCATAGGCGATGTTCTTTCTTGTTAGATGCAGTTTGATCACTTTCTATTGTTTTACAGTTATATGCCCTATTTCTCCGACCTTCAATGGTTGTGAAGGGAGGTAAGCAGTCTGTGGCTGCCAAGTTCTCCCAACACTTAACCATTTGGCGATTTAATATATTTCCAATTTATCTTTTCGCACAGTCAACATTAGTTGCAGGTATTTCGCAGCCATTAGGTTTTCCGTCTCAAAACTGGTTGGACACGTACCTGCACTTATTTATATTCTGAGCTAGCCTACATAGTTCCCTGAAATTCTTTACACAGCATGTGTATTCAGGTTAATCTTCTTTGGGAATTAAACCACTCATAGTTTTTAAAATCAACTTTATTTACGTTTCGATCCATGACCTAGGATCGTTGTCAAAATAATAATAAAAAACTTCAAGTTTGACATTTATGACATAAATTGACGGTGACTTTGATTTATTGATATTTGAAATATTTGGTTTGAGTATACTAAGCAAAAATTTTTAAAGTTTAACAGAATCATTGCCTTCAATTTGTGTTGCGACCTAGGATCGGCTTTCTTTAGGTAGCCAATACGCTTAACGTGAAATCAGCTGATTAATTTTTTAACATGTTTCTATTTATACAATTGAGAGGAAGGTTATTAAAGAAGTGTGTGATTGCATTATTGAAAGGCTTAAGTAGTCGTTTTTTAATATTTATTTTGAGGGGGAAAATTCATTATGATTTAAGTTACCTCTTTGGTAGATTTTAACATGGTTCTGAGGCGACTCTATGGCGGGTTTACACTTGTCAGATACCAATGTTGTTCTATGAAGATTGTATATGGATCTGAGGCGACCCTATGGCGGGTTTACACTTGTCAGATACCAATACTGTTCAACGAAGATTGTATATGGTTTTGAGGTAACCTTATTGTGGATTTATACTTGTCAGAGACCAATGCTGTTTTACAAAGATTGTTAATATGCTTATTTTTTAGGTAATTAGTTACTTTATGTATAAATAGAAATCATGTATGTAGGCTGTATTTCATGTTAATATTGCAAGGAAAACCCAGGAAAAACTTGTAATGCTACCTAGATATTGTGGGCATTTGATTTTCATTTGTTATTTCTTTTGTTATTTCTTTTAGTAATGGAATCCATTGTTTACTGAAAGTCATGAATTCGTTTGCAACTCAGTTATTTTTATGTAGGGTTATATAAGCAGCTACTTTGATTTTGCGTTTTTGGTGGTTTTCTTCTTTTTCTTCTTTTCTTCTTTTCAGGAGTATGTGTATTCAGCTCGTTCCTTTCTATTGTTTTCTAATTTTATACCCTATTTTACCGAGATTCAGTGAAGGAGGTTAAGCAACCTGTGGCTACCAAGATCCCCCAACACTTAGACATTTGCCGAAATAATGGTTTTCCAGTAAATCCTTTCACACACTTAACATTATTCGAGAATATTGCCCAACCAATTCTTGTAGTTACTTATAATAATCATCATGTTTAAGCACCGTTATCTTTTCGTCATTAGTTTATCCATCTTGGGATTGGTTGGATGCATACCTCCATTGATTTCTATTCTAGGCTAGCCTACACATCTCCCTGAAACCTCTACAGCCTACATCTTTTACTATCTGTGTGCAGTAGTCTAATCTAGGTCTGCCTCTTCTTCTCTTTTTTCCTATTTCTGCTTCTAAAATATTCCGCACTATTTCCTCATGCCGTAGTATGTGGCCTATCATCCTATCTCTCCTATTTTTTACCGTTTTCCACATATTTCTTTCTTCCCCTACCATTTTTAGCACATCTTCGTTCTTAACTTTGTCTGTCCATGATATCTTCATCATACGCCTGTAACACCACATTTCAAAGGCTTCTACCTTTTTCTTGTCCGCTTCTCCTACTGTCCAGGCTTCACAGCCGTACAGTGCTGTGCTCCACACATATGTTTTAAGCAATCTTTTCCTTGTTTCTATGTTTGTGGTCTTTGAGCACAGTAGTTGCTTTTTCTTGTTAAATGTAGCACGACCTTGTGCTAATCTTTGTTTTATATCTTTTGTGCTTTTCCCGTCTTGCGTTATTTGGCTTCCTAGGTAGCAGAAATCCTTAACCTCTTGTAAGTTCGTGTTACATACTTGTATTCTTGTTTTTGATTTATTTTCCCCACCTTTGCATACTAGAACTTTAATTTTAGTTTTGTTAATTTTCATACCGTATTTCTCTGTTAGAACCGTTTCCATTTCATTAAGAGCAGCTTCTAACTCTTCCTTGCTAGACGCTAATACCGCTATATCATCTGCAAATCTAAGCATATCAATTTTTTGTCCCTGCATAGTAATTCCAAATGTCTTCCTGCATTTGACAGTATTCATAGCCTCTTCAATGTACAAGTTAAAAATTAATGGGGATGGGGCACATCCCTGTCTCACCCCTTTCCTAATGTTACTTCTCTACGTTCCTGCTCTAATTCTATTACTGCTGTTTGCTTTTTGTATAACCATGTACTATTCGTCTATCCCTATAACTCATTCCAATCTTTTTGAGTATTTCAAACATTTTTTTCCAATTTACATTGTCGAATGCTTTTTCCAGATCTACAAACCCTATATACATGCTTTCCCTTTTTTCTATTGTTTTCTCCATTATCACTCTCAGAGCTAAAATAGCCTCCCGTGTTCCCCTGTTTCCTCTAAACCCAAATTGGTCTTCTCCTAGTATTTCTTCAGCTCGTTTTTCCATTCGTCTTTGCACAATTCTAGTTAAAATTTTTGACACGTGTGCTGTCAAACTTATTGTTCGAAAATTTTCACATCTATCCGCGCCTTTCTTTTTTGGTATAGTTACTATGATGCTACGTTTGAAATCTTTGGGTATCTCGCCTGTCTCATACATATAGCTTACAAGTTGGAAGAGACGTTCTGTTACTGCTTGTCCAGCGGCTTTTAGAGTTTCTGCTTGCACCTTATCTGTACCCGGCGCCTTACCATTTTTCAGACTCTTTAATGCTAATTCAAACTCGTCTCGAAGTATAGGATATCCCAACTTATCATTTTCAATGTCTGATTCCTGTTCTAATGCAGTTAGTTCCTCTCCTGTATATAAATTCCCTATATATTCTTGCCATCTACTCACTTTCTCTACTTTTTCTATAATGACGTTTCCTTGTGCGTCCCTTATATTTTTGCTATACGGTTTTATATCCCTAAAATTCATTCTAATTAATTTGTATGCTTCGTCTGTCTTTCCTATTTCCATCTTAGTTTGTACTTCTTTGCACTTTTCATCAATCCATTGTTCTTTAGCTTTCCTGCATTTTCGAATAATTTCCCATTTTATGGCTTTGTATCTCTGTTTTCCTGTTTCGTCTGATATATTTTTGCATTTTCGTCTTTCTTCTATTAAATTCAGTATATCTTTTGTTATCCATGGTTTCTTACTTTCTTTTTGTGTATATTCCAGAATATCTCTGGCTGCCATGTATTTTTGGAAATAAATAAAGATGTGTTAAGCATGCGAATGGCACAATGCCTAAAACAATGTCGAGTAAAAACTTCTGCATCTGTTATTAATGAATATTCTGATAAGCCAGAAATTTCCCTTGCGAGAGTAGCATCTTGAAGTATAGTAAACTACAACGAATAAATTCAGCAGAGGATTCTGGTGGTAAACGAGTTGTCGTAAAGAGAGGCTGCAAGCACCCGGAATTAATTATCAATAGAAGTAAAGCTTCAATCTCAATTAGATGGCAGGTTCAGCAAGCGGTATACTGCTTCCTCCATTTATGGTTTACCGTACAACAAATTTATGGGATTCATCGACTTGTGGCGGTCCAAAACTTTCTAAATACCACAACTCCAAATGAGGGTGGTGTGATCAAAAAAACTTTAAAGAGTGGTTTATGACTAAAGCTGCGTACTTTAAAAAACAAGAAAAACCGAGGGCAGTTATGGGCGAAATTTAAGCATGCATCTATCAGACTTTGTTATAAGCAAATGTTCGAAGAATGACATTGGATTTATAATGCTGCCAAAAAATTCTACACCCATCTGTCAACTTTTTGATTTAAGCTATTTTGGACGTTTCAAGCAAGTTTGGAGAAGAGTGCTTACAAAATGGAAATATAAAGGAAATAGAGGAACATTACCAAAATACCAGTTTCCAGCTATGCTAAAGATACGCTTGAGGACACTTCGTCTACCACCGAAGCATGTTAATTTTCTAATTCATCTTAACAGAATATTCCATCCTATAAAATTATTTAACATCTAAACTTTCATGTTCTTTGTAAATAAAAGTTAAAAATTTTTAAAAACCCGAAATATAAATTCGTTTATTCCAAGTTCAAGAAAAGTCACGGGGTAGCTGTGTATCCACTGCCCTTAAGGTGCACCTCGTGTTGTTTGTTTCGTTAGACAAAACGGAAAACGAGTTAGTTGAGTTTTAACCACCAAAGGATCAAGATGCTCTTCCTTAGTTCCTTGGCGGCGATTCTTACAATAGCTGTGCTCATGGCACACGAGTGTAATTAAATCAAGAACATTAACCAAGGGTTAGTGTAATCTATACCTAAAAGATATAATTAATTTTATTATCTTTCAGTGCAACTAAGTTTAGAAAATAAATATACCCAAAACTACACAACAATATGAAATATTCATAATTAGTACAGAGGAGGTTTTCTTTATGCATGGCACAAATTCGGAAATAATGGAGGTATATATTAATTAATAAAACGGATCATCACGCTTTACTCAAGATGCTACCATTTAGCGATGCAGTTTATTGAACCTGTTTGACACGCGCAAGGACAAATGTTTAACGTGGTTGTTGGAATCCAGTATGCTGTTAGAGGCACTTGCTGGGTTGCAATCTGATTTGTAGCATTAATTAATATGAAGATGTTTAAGCCATACAATACCGGTCACGAAAGTTGACATTAAATTAGAAAACTGGTTTGAGACATCAACTCTATCATTCTAGGAATCAATTATATTACTAGCACAATTATAGTTAAAAGAGATACCATATAGTTGGATTTAAATTAATTAAAGACAAATAGAGTTACATAGTTATGATGATGTGCTTTAAAAAGCTAATAGTATCTCCCTTTATCATGTGTATTGGTATTCTCCCATAAGTTCGAGGATAAGCTTATATAAACAAACTTTTTCCTCAGGAAACGTTAACACACTAAAAGGTTTCTACTTTTGCCCTTTAGTGTTTCCTGGTTAAAGATAAAATTTAACAAAGTAGTGAATTGTTGTGGATAACACCAGCCTGCGGGTGAGGAGAATATCCTCGATAGTGTTTAAAGCAACAATATAGTAAATTGTATGTTGGGAGGTTCACTTCAGCCTGAGTGGTGAGGAAAATATCCTCTGAAGTGTTCCAGAACAACAGCTAATTATTATTTAATTACAGATTTCCTACTGATGATGACCACATAGTGGTCGAAATACGTATCTGGTATTTTAAATATTTTTTGTGGTAAGGGTTTTTCATTTTATTCAAAGAGGTATTAATTAGTTTAATCAATAAAGGTAAGTTTGTAGGTTAAGAATTTCATATTGTGTCAAAATTAAGGTCTCTTAAATAAATATAAAAGCAGCCATTGCTTGTGTTTAAATTAAATAAAGGTGGCCTGTATTTCAATAAAGTACAAAAATTAAAGATACGTTAACTACGCATGCGTTGCTCCCGTTTCTCCGTAATGCTTTATTATATTCCACACTGTAGTTTTAGGAATATTGAGTTCATCCACAATTTCATGTATTGTTTTATTGTGGCAATACCTTTTAAGCACTAACTTACGCATTTTTGAATTTGTAGAGATACCATGCACCATTTTGTTCAATAAACATAACGATCCGCTCAATATGGTAAGAAAAGTATTAGGAATTTATTTGACATTTTGCTCTACATTGTTTTCACAGTTCTTATCTTGCTTCATTTGAAACAGTTACTTTACACTGTTCCAAAATTTAGTTGCCACATAATTTGAACATTATTTGTGTTAACTAAAGATGATAGAATAAGTATTTTGTTTTTTGTGTTGCTGAATGGCCCCAATTGTTGTTAATTAATTAGTATCAAATTAAAAAATTACTAAAAAAAAATTAACTGTTAAATAAGTGAGTATATATATATATATATATATATATATATATATATATACATATATATATTACTCATATTTAGACCAGGGTAGAAAATTAAATAATCACATCAAATAATTTTAATCACCGTGTATAAGGAATTTCATTAAATAATACGCTTTATTAAAACCATAAAACATAAATAAACTCGGTTGTTTCAGTAAAAATAAGAAATTTAAATTATTTATAAGACGCTTTATATCAAAAGAAGCAGTATTGAAAAGCTCTGCGTGTAATGTAATTATTCTAAACAAAGAGAAATTACGTGCAAAATTTATCTTAATTAACTCTATTTAAGTAACCGGTAGTAAAACAAAGTGTACATATAATAATTAATATTTAAGTTGTATTCGCTAAAAATGAAAAGGATAGAAATCAATTTTAATTGGAGTTAATTAAACCGTTAATAACATATAATACCTATAGAAACTTGTAAAAACCCAAGATTAAAATACCACGGAATAAAGCTCTGAGAATTAATATTATTTTGAACACCTGCGTAGTTTAAATATCACATTCGGCGAAAAGTTTGCAGATAATTAATGGTTCAAAGAATCTTGGGAAAACGTCGCATAATAGTTACAAAGAATCTTGGAGAAACCGGGGCTTAGTATTCACGAGAATGTGCGATACGGGTTTATTAAACCCAGATAACAGTCCGCGTGGACTGAAATAATCGATAATGAAGAGTGTCAAGTTGCACCAATACGAACAGGTTAGAAAAGGAAAGAGAAAATGCGTCAAGCTAAGACACATATAGTAAAAGGCGTGATTTAAACAACGTCACGAGGGTCACAATTGGTTGAAAATAGAATGCAAATATCAGAGGTAGAAACAACAATTTCGGTACAAAATTAATTAGTTTTTCTCGGACAGGTTTGCGTGCTGTGGAAATTTTCTGAGATTTAAATGGGGCGAGTGAAAATTCGTAAAATCGACGTGCGAGCGGCAGACTGGGCACATGGCATGAGAAATTCTTTAGAATTACCCGTTTTAGAGACTCGACCGACAGACAGGCTTTTTGCTATATATACCGAGATGAATATAAACGAAGCCTCTTAGACTTTTGACGATTCGATGCGTTAAAAGCTCGTACATACGCGACTTGATTGAAGATATTAAACCGTGCATTTTAGTTTGATTAAATAATTTAAAGTTTGCTAGTATAATTTAGTGATTCAACATAGCTTGTTATTTACGTGCTAAACAAGAATGTACTTCAGTGCACTTAGATACAAGGTAATAAAATTTAGTTTCACTGTACCAATTAGCAAAATTTACAACGACGAATGTATACACAAAAGTAGGCAGTTTTGGTGTATATTGGTGACAGAAGCTCAGAAGCATGAATTTCTTTGCTATTTTGGGGTGTTAATAATTAAATGGTTCAAATACGTGTCTGGATCCATGAAACAAGGGTCAGATAAACACAGATGAGTTCCGGAAAGGCCCAGAAACGACTTTGAATGGATGGTGATGGAGAAAATTTAAAAGCGTAGAGAATCAGAAGCCGTAAATATAGTCCTGTTGAATGGTGTGATTAACAAAAGAAACGATACTTTGAAGCTACGAGGACAGTAACCTTCAGGTAAATTATACTATTTTGTTTGACATTTTGTGTGTATTGAATGACTTTATAATTGATTTACTTTAAATGGACATTAGTGAAATTGTTCTAACCATAAAAGTTTAATTTTAAGATGAAATTTGCTTGTTTAAGTAAAAAGGGGTATTTTGTTTTGATGTTCGGGAATATGATGAAAATTTGGGTATGTCTTTGAGCTCAATTAGACGAACCTGGTTAATTAACGTAAAGGGGTGGTAGATGCTCCCTTTATACTCAGACTCCGGTCTGCTTATATTGTTATATTAATTAGTAGGCATCCAACAAGGACTTTAATTCTGGATGCACATTAAAATGATAATAAATTTAATTTTGAAATTTTCCGATATTAAAAATTTATGCTGAAATTTAATTTGAAAATTTAATGTATTCTGAATATTGATGTAAATAGAGTTAACGTTGATGTTTGTGGTAGGAATGTGTTGTTTAATTTTTATGAATGAGGAGGTTTATAAAATTAGGTGAGCAGCCGAGGCGAAAAGCGTAGTTCACATGAATGAGGAGGTTTCACAGCAATATATATATATATATATATATATATATATATATTTTATTTTGTCCCAATATATAGTTTCTAGGGCTCGTATGTAGCACCACATTTCAAAGGCTTCAACTGTTTCCTGTACGCTTCTCTTACTGTATACATTTTACAGACGTTCAGTGCTATGCTTCACACATATGTTTTCTGTAGGCTTTTTCTTGTTACCATGTTTGTTGCTTTTGAACATAGTAGTTGCTTTTTCTTGTCAAATGCACCACGGCCTTATGCTAATCTTTCTTATGTAACTTTCACACTTTTCCCATTTTGCGTTATTTGACTTCCTAGGTAGCAAAAATCCTTAACCTCTTTTGAGTATTCATTTCCTATTTCTATTCTGGTTTTTGACTTATTTTCACCCTTCTTTACATACTAGTACTTTAGTTTTATTTTTGTTAATTTCATACCGCATCTCTCTGTAAGAAGAGTTTCCATTTCATTCAGAGCTGCTTCTAACTCTCCCTTGCTAGATGCTAATTCTGCTACCGTAAACTGGGATGATGATACAGTTTATATCTTCGCATTAATGTAATTCCCTAGAGAGTTGTGATAATTAGTTCATTTAAAAGGCAGCACTTCAGTCCTGTCTTAGTTTCACTATTTCATGGAAATCTGCACTCTTTTATAAAAGATAGAAGAGTATAGGAACACCTAGGCCAAGCTATTTAGGTTGTGAAGGGTATGTAGAACTTTTTAGATTAGCACAGTATAGAAAAGAAGTTTGAGCTGCGTCAAACCGACCATAAGTAAGGTTGAAAACAAAAAGATGATTTATAAATCACTAGCGTGTGACTACCAAAAATATTGCTTCTTAGGTCGCTCCTTACATTGAGGTTACTAGATACAAACATATGTGTTTGAGAATATTTCAAGTAACAACATAATCGAGGTGTCTTGATACATATTTTTTTCAAATAGGTAGAAGCCCACTCTTTATTTGAAGAAGACCTTATCCACAACTTTAAATAAGAAATACAGTTTGTAGCAATTCAGGTGTATGTATATTAATATTAACACTTTTCATACCTTAAAAATAGAAATGATAAGCACACAACTTATTTCTTACATTTTTTAATTAGTTTATAAAGGTATATCAGAAGTACATTTTATTCCGCCATATTTAGCATGTTATGGTGTACTCAAACGGAACTTAACTTCATGAAAATAAATGATGCTATTGCCATTAATATCAGGGAAAACAGATGTGTCTGTATCACCAAGATACTGCTTTCAAAATTTTACTTCTACAGTCTTTGATGAAGAAGTGCTCGGTTGTGAAATGGATGATACTTGGCACACGTTCTTCTCTTGCACGGAACTATTTCTACGTGATTTTGCAGATAATTCAACCAACAAAATATAAATATTTTCAAAAGAACACTTATGTAGCAAATTAAACTTTTTATGCTTATAACAAGAAACAAAGTCTTCATTTTTAATATCGTCATTATCTGATCCCACTAAGACATCAGATTCCAATATGTCTTCTACGCTACTGTCGGTATAGTTGCCTGCTTCGCTCAAATCACTGTCATTCTTTAAGTTACCCACACCATTTCTTTCTGGTTTCACTTCTCTTTTCCGTTTTGCTTAGATTCTCTAGTTGCAGTAGAATTTTCATTTTCATCGTCATACCTAAAATTTCGCATAGAGTTAATGAAACTGTTCTCCATAATCCTGGCCTTATTGGAGTGATCTTGAGATAGAGCGTTTTCGGCAGGTATTAGCTCAAGAAGTTTATTGCGATTCATAGGATAAATTCCACATTTCCTATTAAACTAATTCCGTCTGGCCTTTTGCCGTCATCTCTGAATAAATAATAAGTTTCAAGGATAGATGTAATGACTTTTTTTTCTATAGAAGGCACCACTGAAACGTTATTTCTTCTACGTTGAGGCGCTAGTGTAACTTATTTTTCTTAATGGGCGCCAGTGAACAAAAATCTTCCGACAAAGCTAGGGGTCTATTCCTGGGTAGAGCAATAAGAAGTGGGGGGGTAAGTCGAATTCTGTTTGCAAACCAAAGCTAAGCTAAATTAAATAGGCGCCACCATGTCCTGAGATAATTACGATAATAGCAGAGCAAGGTTCTAAGGACGAACGTGGAAACCCAAAGATAAAATGATCGCCTTCGTTAACAAAAACCTGTCTTATAAAAATAAGACGCAGCTCCTGTAAGAAATTGCAATGATTAAATAAATAAAAAAGTAGAACACCATTTGTGTCCTATAAAAGTATATAAAAAAAAATAAAAAATGTATATCCAATATTATATTGGCACCAAATTATTACTCAGAAAAATTTTACCTTTGTGTAATTAGATTTGATCGCATTTGACCAAAATAAAAGCCTCAAATTTGAACTAATTGTTTACTAAAAAAACTCTCTTTTAAAATTTCGGACTTTTTAACAAGTAACAAAAATTTATCTTTAACATCTATATCAAAGTCACGGTTTTGACTTGTTTAAAACAACCAACTATACTTTAAATATGAATTTGCTATAAATATTTGAGTGAAAATAGTTTGTAAGCATAATACACTGAATTCCGTTGTAATCTGGGCAGATCTTTTCAGGTAGATTACAATTTCTAGAATCTTATATAACGTGGATTTAAACTTTCATATTTAGATTTAATAATTTATATGTAGATAAAAGCTAATCACAAAAATAGAAATGTTTGGTTTAAATTCCATTACAGCTACACAAAGCATCTGCTTTCATGACAACATCTGTCAACTGTTTAACAAAAAAAACATGGCGTCGAAAACATACGTTAAAATTATCGAAGGTTCTGATGGAACAAAACTTGTAATTATAAAAACCTAATCTGGCAAAATTTTGTTTTGCGGCTTATAAAACCAGTTCAACAATAATTGAAAATGACACAAATTACATGTTGAAAACACAATAGCAACTTTACGTGCTTTAACCTTTAAAACACATGCATGAAATATCTTATATCTAATAACGAACCCAACTTCTATTTGTTGCTCCACAACAAATCGAGATGGAAATTTACGTTCTTCAAACAAGGTTACCAGCTATTTCTAACTAGAGCGACTGCAATCCAAACTAACATCCATAATTCCTTGTTAACAAATTTCTTAGTAGACAAATTTCAAATCAGCAAATCCTAAGTAACGAATTTTAAATGATGGATCCTACATGACGAATCCTACATGACGAATTCTACTTGACGAATTCTACTTGACGCGCTAAATAAATTAATTCAAATTAAATTAGTTCGTAAAATATATACTTTACCAACTGTTAGTAGAAGATATCTTAATAGTTTCAGGTCTGGCACGACCTGACCTGCTTTCTTAGTAATTGATGCGAAGGTCGCCTGCCTCTAGCCGAGAATACATATTGATAAGGCAGTTGGTAGCGGGCGACTAATTTGACGAAACAAGAACCGAATGAATGCGACGTTAGAGGCGTGGAATACGAAAGAAACAACTAGAGATGCGCGTGGAAATAACTTTATGTCACACAGATACTTTTACATAAGTAGATTAATATGGAATAATGCACGCTTAGCGTATTATCCTCGTAATTCAATGCGAATAATTACTACTGAAATTAAACGTGTTACATAGAAGGAACGTCAGCTGAAACTAGCGCTCGTTTAATTGGGTCATTTATGATTTCATGATGTACGTGACGGCCTACACAAAGATGACAACTAAGTCCATGAATGGCCTCAGTTCCGCAGATGCATGTATGTGGTGTGCATAACTTCGTGCCTAATTTAAGTCCTGCGGCGATTCTAAAAGAATTGTTGTCTAATAAAGTCCCTAATGAAGCCGACGGTAGGGCTTCTAACCAAATACCTGAGTATTTTGATGAAACTGCAAGAATCCGTGCCTTATGTATATGATTTGAAGCAGATTCAAGCATATTTTTTGAAGCAATATCTAATAAAGGTATGTCCCATTCCTTCTTCATAGATTTGTTGTGTGTTATATTAGGTATTTTTCTTTTAGATTTCCACATAAATCTTCCATCTATAAATGTAGAGTTTTGTTCGCAACATTTTCGAAATTTAAAAAGATATTTTGAATTAGAAGCCAGGATGCATTAATTTAATATAAAAATGTTGGTAACGGAAGTGAAGGAGCCGTTTGGATTCCTAGACCACCTCTTTTAATAGGTAATGAAGCTTGTGCCCATTCGATTGGATTAAGTTTGATGTTTAGTATTTCCTCTAGAGTATTGTGTAGTAAATTGTCAAAAGTATATCCAGGTTGGTCTACATCTTAAAATGTATGTCAGTTTGGGAATGGCAAAGCAATTTTTAAGTAGGAACAGTGATATATGTGACGGGATCATATTGGATCGTAGTCGATCGGCCATTATTGAAAAATTAATCAATTTTTCTATTATACAGTTGGAGATTGATTCTGCACAAAAAGGTGCTCCAAGTAGGGTCCCATTATTTTTATCTGGTATGGCAATATATGGAGCAATAGAGTGAAATAGCTCTTGAATGTATTTTCTATTCTTTGGTGAAATGTTTAATAATTCGCATTTTTCAAAATTAATTTCTAAGCCTATAAATTTGGAATTTTCAATTATTGTTTTAAAGTTCTCAAAAACCGATATAATATTGCCGCCGATGCAACCATCGTCTAGATAGCATAAAGACTAAATACGTATTTCGATCACTATGTATGTGGTCATCATCAGTAAACTAAAAAATAAAAATCATTAAATTAAAATTTGTTCAGGAAACCCTTCTGAGGATATTCTTCTCACCACGTGGACTGAAGCGATCCTTCACTACGTGGTGAGGAGAATATCCTCAGAAGGGTTTCCTGAACAAATTTTATGAATTCTATTTTTTAGTGTACTACTGATGATAACCACTTCAGTGATCAAAATACGTATTTAGTCTTTAACAATATATTGTGGTAAAGGAGAATTAATTATTTTAATTTATATCGTGTTCTAATTTATTAATGGTGGAAATGAATAGGTTAGCACTAGTCATAGTAGGGATCAGCAAAGTTCGGTGGCCAGAGGAGGGGGATTTTTAGAGTGGAGACTTCAGGGTAATTGATACAGGAGGAGAGGAAGGAAATTTGGGCGTGGAGATAGTTATGCGAAAAAAGATAGGATATTGTGTAGAAAATTACTTACAAAAGAATGAAAGAGTACTCATGGTTAGATTACAATCTAAACCGGTAAACACAGTAATAATACAAGTATACATGCCCACCTCTAGCTACAGTGACAAAGAGGTATAAGCGATCTACAAAGATATCAAACATATATTAGGATACGTCAAAGGACGTGATTTTAATGCAGTGGTAGGTGACGGTAAGGAAGGAGCGGTAGTAGGTTTATTTGGTTTAGACACGGGAAACGACATGAGAAATAGGCTGGTAGAGTTTTGCGACAAGAACAATTTAGTCATCACAAACACATTATTTCAACATCATGTTAGCAGATAATATACGTGGAAGATGCCAGGAAATATAGGAAGATATCAAATAGATTACATTCTTGTTAGACAATGGTTTAGGAATCAAGTAAAAGACTGTAGAAGCTATTCAGAAGCAGATATAGACACTGACCACAACATCGTAATTATGAAGGCCGCACTTAAATTTAAAAATTTGAAAAATGAAACGATAATAGGCACTTTGACTTTGAGAAACTAAAAGGTAAAGATATTCAAGAAAGATTCGAAAAAAGTCAAATGAATTGCTGAAAGATATCGGGAAAATATTTGATATTAGGGAAGTAGAAACTGTATGGAATAACATTAAATCCAGCCTACACATGTCGGCCAAAGATATTCTGGGGTATACACAAAAAGAAAATAATAAATCATGGATAACAAAGGATATCCTGAATTTAAATAACGAAAACACAAAAATAAATCAGACGAAACAGGAAAACAGAGATACAAAGCCATAAAATGGGAAATTATTCTCAAATGCAGGAAAGGTAAAGAACAACGGACTGATGAAAAGTGCAAAGAGGGACAAACTAAGATGGAAGTAGAAAAGACAGATGAAGCATACAAACTAATTAGAATCAATTTTATGGATATAAAAAAGTGGGTAGATGGCACGAATATATAGGGAATTCATATGCAGGAGAGGAGTTAACTGCATTAGAAAAGGAATCATACATTGAAAATGATGACTTGGGACATCCTATACTCAGAGATAAGTTTGAATTAGCATTAAAGGGTCTGAAAATGGTAAGGCGTCGGGCACAGATAAGGTGCAAGCAGAAACTCTAAAAGCTGCTGGACAAGCAGTAACAGAACATCTCTTCCAACTTGTAATCTATATGTACGAGAAAGGCGAGATACCCAAAAATTTCAAATGTAACATCATAGTAACTATACCAAAAAAGAAAAACGCGGATAGATGTGAAAATTTTCGAACAATAAGTTTGACAGCACACGTGTCAAAAATATTAACTAGAATTGTACAGACGAATGGAAAAACTAGCTGAAGAAATACTAGAAGAAGACCAATTTGAGTTTAAGCGAAACAGGAGAACACGTGAAGCTAGTTTAGCTCTGAAAGTGATAATGGAGAAAACGACAGAAAAAGGGGAAAGCGTGTATATAGGGTTTGTAGATCTGGAAAAAACATTCGACAATGTAAAATGGAGAAAAATGTTCGAAATACTCAAAAAGTTTGGAATGAGTTATAGGGATAGACGAATAGTATATAGCTTATACAAAGAGCAAACAGCAGTAATAGAATTAGAGCGGGAATGTAGAGAAGTAAACATTAGGAAAGGGGTGAGACAGGGATGTTCCTTATCCCCATTGATTTTTAACTTGTACATAGAAGAGGCAATGAATACTGTCAAATGCAGGGAGACATTTGGAATTACTATGCAGGGACAAAAAATTGATATGCTTAGAGTTGCAGATGATATAGCGGTATTAGCATATAGCAAGGAAGAGTTAGAAGCTGCTCTTAATGAAATGGAAACGGTTCTAACAGAGAGATACGGTATGAAAATTAACCAGAATAAAACTGAAGTACTAGTATGCAAAGGAGGGGAAAATAATTCAAAAAGAAGAATACAAATAGGTAACAAGAACTTACAAGAGCTTAAGGATTTCTGCTATCTACGAAGCCTAATAACGCAAGATAGGAAAAGCGCAAAAGATTAAAGCAAAGATTAGCACAAGATCGTACTACATTTCACAAGAAAAAGCAACTAGTGTATTCAAAGACAACAGACATAGAAACAAGGAAAAGATTGCTTAAAACATGTGTGGAGCACAGCATTGTACGGCTGTAAAATCTGGACAGTATGAGAGGTGGACAGGTAAAAGATAGAAGCCTTTGAAATATGGTGCTATAGACGTATGCTGAAGATATCGTGGACAGACAAAGCTAAGAACAAAGGTGTACTAGAAATGGTAGGAGAAGAAATATGTGGAAAACGGTAAAAAATAGGAGAGATAGGATGCTAGGCCACATACTACGGCATGAAGGAATAGTGCGAAATATATTAGAAGCAGAGATAGGAAAAAAAGAGAAGTAGATGTAGACCTAGGTTAAACTACTGCACACAGATAGTGAAAGATGTAGGCTGTAGAAATTTCAGAATAGAAATCAATGGAGGTACGCACCCAACCAGTCCCAAATGAATAAACCAATGACGAAAAAGTAACTGTACTTAAACATCATGATTATTATAAGCAACTACAACTACTGGTTGGGCAATATTCTTGAATAATGTTAATTGTGTGAAAGGATTTACTGGAAAACCAAATAATTCAGCAAATTTCTAAGTGTTGGGGGATGCTTGCTAGCCACAGGTTGCTTGACCCCCTTCACTGAATCTCTGTGAAATAGGACATAACATTATAAAACAGTAGAAGGGAAACCGAGCTGTATATAAGCTGTGTGAGAATTTCAGGGAACCATGTAGGCTAGCTCAGAATATAAATAAGTGCAGGTACGTGTCCAACCAGTTTTGAAACAGAAAACCTTGTTACGTATATTTACGGCCGATGAATTAAAAACCACATCGATTCCATTTCTACTCTTCCATACGTGGATAACATCCTATATATTTTACCTGTGTATTATAAATACACTTGCGAATAACTTTCAATTTCAATCTATCTACTCTAAAACAAAGAGTTTACGCTATAAATTCTATAGTTGGCACCTTGTTTTGAGTATCCTTTAACTGGCTACACATTACTATAGCGTAAAATTAATCTCTATACTGCTACGACAGAACCACTCGTTGAAATAGTGTATTGTATTATTTGGTAAAGCTTAGGTCAAGTTTTCTAATTTCCTTTTTGGTATGTTGATAACATGAGGATTGAAGCTCGAATTCTTGTTATTTAGAACAATTTTTAATTTGATTCTGCAGTACGATCTCATATGCATTTTTCTAAACTACTCGTTCGATTACTCCAAGAGCGATGCACGATTTTTCTTTATAAGAAGTGTAGATTTTGGGTGTACTGGTAAATGCTCCTGAGTTATTAATACTAGTAAGACTCTCTTTATAGCTCTTAACTGGAGGCCAAATTGTTTTATGTATGCCGATTATTCTTCTTATGTAGAACCAACTGCGCTGGTATGTGTTTTGCTGTTGCAGTGAGTGTCGCAGCGCTCAACATCTGTCGACCGTGGTGACGCTACATCTGGACACCAGCACCCTGAGGCTTTGCTGATTCACCTCCGTGGATGTAATGGGCACACGATAATATCCTGGCACTTGGAGGAATGTGGTATTAGTCTTCTATTTGTATAGTTATTTGGTTTATGTCCCACTTTAATATCATAACTTTTTAAACATTGTTGAATTTTATGAGAAAGTTTTGGTATGTATTCTAAACTTATATAAACAATATTACTGTCATTGTTTTTATTTTCTTTGTTGTTATTATATATTTTATGGATTTTTTGTTTTATAATAGGGTCATAGAAAGTTTTAGGGTAATTATTTTGTTGTAATACTTGTTTTACTTTTCTCAAATTGTTGGGTCTAAATTTTGAGTGAGACAACTGTACTGCATTGTCTACCAGATTATTGATGACGTTAGTTTTAAATTGTACAGGAACGGTTGAATTAAAATTTAAATATCTACCAGACCAGATATTTTTTGTAAACCAATTTGTAAAAATTTTTTCCTGTTTTATTATATATAATTTTTATATTTAAAAATGAAATACTATGATTTACTTCTTTTTCGATAGTGAACTGTAATTTACTATGGAATGAATTAAATAATTGTAAAGTGTTTGTAATTTGGTTTTCTGGTAGACACATGATACAGTCGTCGACATATCGCTTATAAAAGTGGGGTTTATAACTTAATTTTGTTATTATCTACACTCACACAACTTTCACCTACACTTTGTTTCAAACAGTCCCACAGTTAACAGTATATTTTAGCAATTGACACAATATCCACTGATGTTTCATGTTTTTAATATGTAAATTCTACTATTCAAAATTTGAACAGGTATAAACTATAATGTTATTATTTTATACTGTATTTATACCAAATAACGTTTTATATATTTAATTAATTTTATGTATTTTAGATATTTTGATAATGGTTGTAATAAGCCGAAACGCGTCATACAAAATTAGTTGAAAATTATTGATGACCAATACCCAGAAAATCTACATATAATATATATATATATATATATATATATATATATATATATATATATATTTATCAATAATGGACTGGATAGCATAAATATTTTAATAATAAGTTGTTTGTATATTGGGTATGAAGTCCAAGCAATAAAAGTTGGTGTAAAATTTAAAAGTTTAGTTTTATTATTCTTAACGTTTCGGCGACTCTTTTCGCCTTTATCAAAAGTATCTACAAATGGAAGCGTTGTATATTAAAGATAACATAGCATATGAATAAGTCACTCACCGTATAGAATTAATAATTGTCAAATTATTTTTTTGAAAATGACATGATTATGTGACTAACATTATAATTAAAATAAATTTAGATGGAACTTGAAGGGAAGTTTCTTAAAATATTGTATGTTGAAAGGTCGGTATGATTGAAGATGATGATGTAGGAGTGTTTCAGGAACATGAACATAACATCAGTGTAATCTTCATATGAAAAAGTTTATGTCGTTTACTGGATTTGAAGTGATTTGAGTTGTATAGAGTGGAATAGAATCTATGTGAGTCTTATACATCTTGTTTGTTGTTTAAACATTGTTTTTCTTTATTGATATGGTAAGATTCTAAGAACAATCTTGTTTTGTAATGGGGCTCCTTTTCTAATATTTGTTTCTTCAAATGCAGGAGTATGTTTGGTTGTATATAAATGTGTGGAATGTGCACATTTGTTCAGATTGCGTTTACAGTCGCTTCTATGTTGGGTCAGACGACTCTTCAACCACTGGGAAGTTTGGCCAATGTAACAAGCCTGGTAGTAATTTAGGTGTAGGGTTCTTTATTTTGGCGAAAAGATTCTGAATAGTATTGTTGTATTCGAAGGAAATGGTAATGTCTGGTTGTTTGAGTACCTTAACCAACAGTGGAGTTAGTCTTTGTATAAATGACAATTTCTTGTGCATAATGTTGTTGTGTTCTGTTGATAAGTTTTAGGATTGTTGTTGATTGTCAGAGTATTGGTGTAAATGAGTATACGTAAGAGTTGATTAAGGTAGCCATTATTTAATAAAGTATTGAAGAGAATTTTCTTGTTTTTGTTTAAAAATTGTGGGTCAGAGATCTTTTGTATGCGTTGTTTCATTGCATTGATTGTGCCGACTTTATGTTTGAATGAATTGTGGTGTTGCCAAGGTTACGGGATTGATATACTAGATCAGAGTAGCTAGGGGGACTTTGAAATAAGTGTAAATTAGAGAATTGGAGATGTATTGAATTGGCAGAATAAAGCATTTAGTATTGTTCAATTAAGTAGTAATATATCCTTCAAACATACAAATACTACAATTGGCGACGAGGATTTTGGGTTCATGTAAAATAATTTGAAAAATTATTGCAACATGGAGGAAATGCATATTCCGTCATTTGCACTTCAAACTGCATCACCTCATGACTGGCAGAGATGGAAACAGACTCTTGAATTTTACTTCATCAGTGAAAAGATAACTAATGCGAAGGTCAAACAGGCAAAACTTTTACTGTTAGGCGGTCCGGCTATTCAAGATGTTTATTTTTCTCTACCTACAGTTACCGAGTTTCCTGATGGTACTGATGTTTACACATACACTTTAGAATGTTTAGAGTCAAAAATTGGGCTTAGAAGTACAAAGTGGTATGAACGGTATGTTTTATCTCAAGTGCGCCAAGGAAAGGACGAAAACATTACCGCATTTCTTACTCGTATTCGAAAGCAAGTTCAACGGTGTAGTTTTAATGGACCAGCTGTTGACGAAGCTATCCTAGGTCAGTTAATTAATGGCATTGCATCGAATGAACTCCGTTCCCGATTTATGGAAAAAGAGTCTCTGACCTTGGACGAAGCTGAAAGGCTTGCACGTACATTTGAAACAGTGTTATCACAAGCTGGAATAATGGCTAATAACTTAACTGTTTCTGGTAATTCACCATTTTCTACAAATTCGACTTCCGTGTGCAAAACTACAGAATGGCATAAGAAGAAGAAGATGGGAGAGAAGGCAAATTTAGTTAAAGCTAAGCAAAATAAATTTTCATCTGGTGAATCTAAAACACTAATATGCGTTTGCTGTGGAACCGAGGGTCATGTTCCAAAAGACAGTAGGTGTCCGGCGCTTAACGCTGTGTGTAATAAATGCAAAAAGACTGGCCATTTTGCACGTATGTGTCGCTCAAGCGGTAATTCAAATTTGGGCACAGGTAAAAGTTCGACTGTCAAGCAAGTGACAGATGAAACCATTTTTTTGCGTACTTAACTCGGAAACTGGTAATCAACCAGAAGAAATAGTTGCATGTAAATTCGGAGGAGTAATACATTCCGCATTCGTGGATTCTGGTGCACTACATACTATGATGTCGAAAGAAAACTGGGAAAACCTGCGTCTAAATGGCTTACAATTTTACTGTTACGAACCTAGTCCTGATTTAAATTTCTTTGATGGTTCTGGTCAACTTCAGTATAATGTATTGTTTACGGCGAGTGTAGATGTAGTTTGTAATAATATCTCGCATAGGGTTTCTGTCGTTGTCATTGAAGAGAATTTTACTACAATTCTTGGTCGTAATGATGCGAAGAAGTTTAAAGTTTTACGTGTTGGTTTGGATGCATGTACAGAAGTTCGGGTACAAACAATTTCTATGACCCCAACTGCGCCTTTAGGTAAGCTTAAAGATTTTCAACTGAGTATTCCTATTGATTCAAGTGTTGCACCATGCATTCAACCCCTTCGTCGAGTACCATACAGCTTACGAAAGCGGATTGAAGACCAAATTACAGAGCTATTACATCTAGAAATTATCGAGAAGGTCGAAGGAGCAAGCAAATGGGTATCGCCTGTAGTTCCTGTTCCTAAGTCGGACAACAATTTACGCATTTGTGTAGATATGCGTCGTAAATGAAGCTGTACTTAACGAAAAGCATCCCATACCTATGATTGAGGATGTTGCCCCATTACTGAAGGATGCAAAAGTGTTTAGCAAGATAGATCTCCGTCAGGCTTATCATCAGATTGAATTGGATCAGCAGTCACGTGAATTAACTACTTTTAATACACATATTGGTCTTTTCCGGTATCGTAGGTTAATGTTCGGACTTAAATGTGCACCTGAAATGTTTCAAAGAATTCTTGAAAGCGTTTTGTCTGGGCTTTTGGGCGTTTTTAATTATTTAGACGATTTGCTAATTTTTGGAAGAACGACAGAAGAACACGATGCTAATTTACAAGCAGTACTCCGTCGTTTACAAGAACTGGGTCTAGTTATTAATCCTGGGAAGTCAGAATTTCGAAAGGACGCCGTCTCATTTTTAGGACACATTATTAGTCACAATTCACTACGACCTACATTTAATAAAATTCAAGCACTTAAAGAATTTCGTTCGCCAGCTACAGCAGAGGAGCTTCGGTCATTTCTGGGTCTGGTAACTTACGTCGGAAAATTTATTCCTAACCTTTCTATGGAATTAGATTATTTGCAACAAACTGCTCGTTTTTCACCATTTCAATGGACTGGTAGGGCGGAACAAGATTTTATACATGTCCAGTCACTGCTGTCTAATGAAAACAGCTTAGAATTTTTTGACCCGGATCTACCTACCATAGTTATGGCAGATGCTAGTCCCGTGGGATTAGGGGCAGTATTATTACAAAGAAAAGGAGATGATATTCATACGATTTGCTACGTTAGTCGCTCGCTTTCTTCAGTTGAACATCGATATTCACAGACTGAAAAAGAGGCACTTGCACTAGTTTTTGCAGTAGAAAGACTTCGAATATGCTTACTTGGACGGGAGTTCGAATTGGTTACGGATCATAAACCTCTACAAACAATTTTCGGACCACGTTCGAAACCGTGTGCTCGGTTAGAAAGATGGATTCTTAGACTCCAAGGCTTCAAATTCGTTGTTAGGTATGCTAAAGGCAAAAATAACATTGCAGATCCATTGTCTCGGTTACTTCAAGTGGATGAGTCAATTACTACAATAAATGAGATGTATGAAAGAAATTTAGTTATGTTTGTACAACAACTGGTACCGATAGCAGTTACTTTACACGAGGTAAAGAAGTCTACAGTGGAAGATGCCGAATTAGCAAGGATTTGTTTAGATTTACAGTTAGGTATAACACCTAAGTTTAAACCTTATTCTTTCCTGGCGTCTGAACTTTGTGTAGTAGATGAGGTATTGCAAACAGGAGCTCGCATCGTAGTTCCTACTGCTCTTCGAGACCGTTTTCTACAGATTGCACATGAAGGACATCCTGGTATTACTAAAATGAAGGATAGGTTGCGATCGAAAGTGTGGTGGCGTGGAATTGACAAAGAAGCTGAAAAATTTGTTCGTACCTGCGACTATTGTCAAAAAGTTGGTAAGGAAATAATCATGGAACATATGTCCAGACGCCAACTTCCAGATGGTCCGTGGCAAGACATAGCCGTTGATTTCAAGGCTTTACCGTCGGCTAACGACCACTTGTGTGTTGTAACTGATTATTTTAGTAAGTTTTTTGAAATCAAAGTGATGAAGAGATGTACTGCGTTTGATACAATTTCCTACTTAAAAAAGCTGTTCGCTAGGTATGGCATTCCGTACTCAATTACAGCAGACAACGGTCCACAGTTCCGATCAGAATTTACGACGTTCTGTAAGTCATTTGGAATTCTTCATTATACAACGGAACCGTACTGGGCTCAAGCCAATGGACAAGTGGAAAGGCAGAATCGGTGTTTGCAGAAAATTATTCAGATAGCTTGTTTAAAACAACATAATGCTTGTAGAGAAGAAATATTGGAGTACTTGCTAATGTATCGCTCTACACCCCATACTGTTACGGGTAAAAGTCCAGCCGAATTATTTTTTGGACGTGTTATTCGTGATAAATTGCCATCAATATGTGAAAGGGTTTGGGAACAAGGTGTTCGTGATCGAGATTCATTCAACAAAGCGAAATCTTGTATCCCCAATGAATTTCCAAGAAAACAAATCGCATTGGGTGATGAAGTTCTTATTAAAAGACCCTTTTCTAAAAATAAATTTCAATCCAAATTCGAGGAGGAGACAGGTGTGGTCACTAGTGTCGATGATCCAGTAGTGGCAATACAAACACCGTCGCGTGAAATTCGACGACATAAAAATGATGTTGAAAAGTATTCTCCACGGGATCCGTCGCCTGTTACTACTGTTGACGATCCGGTCCCTGAAGATGTCACTGCTACTTCCAGTTCGAATAGTTCAAGGGAACCAGTTGCTCGTCGTTGTCAACGTTCGGTACGCCCGCCAAAATGGTTGGATGATTATGTTTGCAACTAGGTGTTAGATTCTTTTAGTTCAAACCAAGGGGGGGATTGTGGTGTTGCCAAGGTTACGGGATTGATATACTAGATCAGAGTAGCTAGGGAGACTTTGAAAGAAGTGTAAATTAGAGAATTGGAGATGTATTGAATTGGCAGAATAAAGCATTTAGTATTGTTCAATTAAGTAGTAATATATCCTTCAAACATACAAATACTACATGAATGGTTAGAGAAGAAATTTAGATATCTACCTGAATTGGTAGGTTTGGTAGACCAGTCAAAGATTAAAGAGTTGTTAGGTCCTCTGATGACTATGGTATCGAGGAAAGGTATTCTTCCATTTATTTCTATTTCACTTGTGAATTGTAGATGTTCATTAAAGCTGTTGAATGTGGCTATGGTTTCTTCAATATTGTCGAGTGGGGTTGAACATATGATGTCATCGACGTACTTAACGAGGAATGTCATTTCATAAGGTAGTTGTGGAAGCACAGAGTCTAGAAGGGACTCAATAACAATCTGGCTAATGACAGGTGATATTGGTTAAGGTATTGGATAAGGTTAACAGTACTTAGGAAATAATCTACTGAAATTTTGCAGTGAGGTTCAATAGTTGACCATTTTTCTTTGATGATATTGAGGATTAAGGTTAGTGAAATGTTAGTAAATAACGATGTGACATCTAGAGAGATAAAAATGTGATTTTTGGGAAGTTTAAGGTTTTTGAATTTGTCTACAAATGTGAAACTATCTTTGATGTTGTAGTTTTAGGTGGAAAAGCAGTTTGAAGTATTTTTGAAATGATGGTAGCTACCAATTACGTGGGAGTATTTACAGATGAAAGGATAGGTCTGAGTGTAAGTAAAATATCGTTTAACATGCCTTTATTGTGGAGTTATTTTAATTTGATCGTTAACACATTTTTGGGTGGTGAAGGTTGGATCTTGATGTAAAACTTTGAAAGTTGTAGTATCAGATAACAATTCTAAGGATTTATCGACATATTGTTGCTTGTCCATGATGACAGTGACAGCACCTTTATTAGCTTTAGTTACAATTAAATTAGCGTTATCAGATAAGAATCTTTTTGTTTTATAGAATTGTGATCTGAATTCGTTTTTTTGTTGGTTGTTGATAGGTTTGTTGGCAAAGTTCAAGATTATGTTGTTTATTTTGCCTCTGTTGATGTCTTTTTGTCTTTGGGGTAATTCAGTAGAATCAAGAATGGATTCTATTCGTCCTAATAAATTGCCAATGTGAGTGGCTTATTCATATGCTCATCATTGTTTCCTATTCTGAACTAACCTACAGATTTCCCTGAAATTTGCAGTCTGCATCTATCACTATCTGATCTAGGTCAACATCTACCTCTTTTTTCCTATATCTGCTTGTAATATATTACATACTATTCCCCAAAAATCCCTTAGAACGTATTCTGCCCTTCTATTTCTCTTATCTTTTTCCCCAGATATCCTTATTCCCCTACTATTTCTATAACCTATTTGTTATTATCTTTGTCTGTCCATGCTATCGTCCTCATACATCTGAAGCACAGCATTTCAAAAGCCTACTGCCGTTTTTCTGTCTGCGTTTCAGACTGCCCGTGTTCCATAGGCATACTGTGCTGTGCTCCACACATATGCTTTCAACAATGTTCTTCTTTTTCTATGTTTGTTGTCTTTCCTCATATGCGCTGTTCTTTCTTGTTAGATGTCGTTCAGTCACCTTCTATTGTTTTATACTTATATACCCTATTTCTCCAACCTTCAGTGGTTGTGAAGGGAGGTAAGCAGCCTGTGGCTGCCAAGATCCCCCAACACTAAACCATTTACCGATTTAACATATTTTCCAATATATCTTTTCGCACAGTCAACATTAGCAATATTTCGCAATCAACAACTAGTTGTTTATATTAATCATCAGATTTAGCTGCGCTTATTTTATCGTCATTAGGTTTTCCGTCTCACAACTGGTTGGACACGTACCTGCACTTATTTATCTTCTGAGCTAGCCTATATAGTTCCCTGAAATTCTCACACAGCATGTGTATACAGCTTGTTCCTCTTCTATTGTTTTCTAATTTTATGCTCTATTTCACCGAGATTCAGTGAAGGGGGGTAAGCAACCAAGATCCACCAACACTTAGACATTTGCCGAAATAATGGTTTTCCAGTAAATTCTTTCACACACTTAACATTATTCGAGAATATTGCCCAACCAATTCTTGTAGTTACTTATATTAATCATCATGTTTAAGCACAGTTATTTTTTCGTCATTAGTTTATCTATCTTGGGATTGGTTGGATGCGTACCTCCATTGATTTCTATTCTGGGCTAGCCTACACATCTCCCTGAAATTCCTGCAGCCTACATCCTTTACTATCTGTGTGCAGTAGTCTAACCTAGGTCTGCCTCTTCTTCTCTTTTTTCCTATCTCTGCTTCCAATATATTCCGCACTATTCCCTCATGCCGTAGTATGTGGCCTATCATCCTATCTCTCCTATTTTTTACCGTTTTCCACATATTTCTTTCTTCCCCTACCATTTTTAGTACCTCTTCGTTCTTAACTTTATCTGTCCATGATATCTTCATCATACGTCTGTAGCACCACATTTC
The DNA here is from genome assembly GCA_036346225.1 of Platerodrilus igneus. Lineage (NCBI taxonomy): Eukaryota > Metazoa > Arthropoda > Insecta > Coleoptera > Lycidae > Platerodrilus > Platerodrilus igneus. The sequence goes on along the minus strand of JARFIW010000131.1, from coordinate 5,808,253 downwards.
TTGTCCGCATCTCCTACTGTCCAGGCTTCACAGCCGCACAGTGCTGTGCTCCACACATATGTTTTAAGCAATATTTTTCTTGTTTCTATGTTTGTGGTCTTTGAGCACAGTAGTTGCTTTTTTTTGTTAAATGTAGCACGACCTTCTGCTAATCTTTGTTTTATATCTTTTGTGCTTTTCGCATCTTGCGTTATTTGGCTTCCTAGGTAGCAGAAATCCTTAACCTCTTGTAAGTTCATGTTACATACTTGTATTCTTGTTTTTGATTTATTTTCCCCACCTTTGCATAATAGAACTTTAGTTTTAGTTTTGTTAATTTTCATACCGTATCTCTCTGTTAGAACAGTTTCCATTTCATTAAGAGCAGCTTCTAACTTTTCCTTGCTAGACGCTAACACCGCTATATCATCTGCAAATCTAAGCATATCAATTTTTTGTCCCTGCATAGTAATTCCAAATGTCTTCCTGCATTTGACAATATTCATTGCCTCTTCTATGTACAAGTGAAAAATCAATGGGGATAGGGCACACCCCTGTCTCACCCCTTTCCTAATGTTTACTTCTCTATGTTCCTGCTCTAATTCTATTACTCCTGTTTGCTCTTTGTATAAACTATGTACTATTCGTCTATCCCTATAAATCATTCCAATCTTTTTGAGTATTTCAAACATTTTTTTCCATTTTATATTGTCGAATGCTTTTTCCAGATCTACAAACCCTATATACAAGCTTTCCCCTTTTTCTTTTGTTTTCTCCATTATCACTAAAATAACCTCCCGTGTTCCCCTGTTTCGCCTAAACCCAAATTGGTCTTCTCCTAGTATTTCTTCTGCCCGTTTTTCCATTCGTCTTTGCACAATTCTAGTTAGTATTTTTGACACGTGTGCTGTCAAACTTACTGTTTGAAAATTTTCACATCTATCCGCACCTTTTTTGGTATAGTTACTATGATGTTACGTTTGAAATCTCCAGCATATAAATTCCCTATATATTCTTGCCATCTACCCACTTTCTCTACGTTTTCTATGATGATGTTTCCTTGTGTGTCCCTTATATTTTTGCTATATGGTTTTATATCCCTAAAATTCATTCTAATTAATTTGTATGCTTCGTCTGTCTTTCCTATTTCCATCTTCGTTTGTACCTCTTTGCACTTTTCATCAATCCATCGTTCTTTAGCTTTCCTGCATTTTCGAATAATTTCCCATTTTATGGCTTTGTATCTGTTTCGTCTGATTTATTTTTGCATTTTCGTCTTTCTTCTATTAAATTCACGATATCCTTTGTTATCCATGGTTTCTTATTTTATTTTTGTATATTCCCCAGAATGTCTGGCCGCCATGTTTAGGCTGGATTTAATGTTATTCCATTCTGTTTCTACTTCCTTAGTATCAGATATTTTCCCGATATCTTTCAGCAATTCATTTGACTTTTTTCGAATCTTTCTTGAATATCTTTATCTTTAAGTTTCTCTAAATCCAAGTGCCTTTTTCCATTTCTTTTTTTCACATTCTTAAATTTAAGTGCGGCCTTCATAATTACGATGTTGTGGTCAGTATCTATATCTGCTTCTGGATAGCTTCTACAGTCTTTATTCATATGCTATGTTAGCTTTAATTTACAACGCTTCCATTTGTAGATACTTTTGAAAACGGCGAAAAGAGTCGCCGAAACGTTAAGAATAATAAAACTAAACTTTTAAATTTTACACCAACTTTTATTGCTTAGACTCAATATACAAACAACTTATCATTAAAATATATATATATAATATATAATTTTTCTGACCAATTTTCGAATTGTTATGAAATCTATAACTCATACGATTAATGTATTATGAAAATTTTGAAAAGTTATTATTTCATCTTATTCTCTGTAATACTATAGTATTTATCAACTTACCAACTTACCTTGTGTAATTAACTATCTAAGATATATATATATATATATATATATATATATATATATATATATATATATATATATATAATAGATTCTTTGTTTCTGGACGTTATTAATATTAAATTAAGATTCGATTTTGGGTTTTACTTAGTCCAAATGTCATAAATTATTCTTATTTGTAGTTGACACTTCTGTAATTTTTAGTATTAATAACGTAGTTAGTAAAACAAAACAAAACCAACACAAATTTCATTCATCACAAAATTTCATAAAAACCAATAGTTTAATAAATGTAAGTATAGATTTAAGAAATTCTCCAAATATGTTAACTATTTAATTATAGAACTAAGTGTAAGGAAACATACTTTCCGAAACGTCAGTTATTAATAAATGACTTTGGCATATTTTGAATAATTTATGACATTTGGACGAAGTAAAACCCAAAATCGAATCTTAATTTTATATATATATATATATATATATATATATATATATATAAACAATTTAAGTAGTTTTTTTACATTTCAAAGTATTTATATACCTTTAAGTATTTAATTACTATAACCTATCGTTGTTAAATAATTTTTGTTAAGTAATGAAATATTCAAAAGTATTTAAATACATAAAGTAATCGTAGTCCAATTACTTAAATAACACTATTAGTAATAAGTATTTAATTGTATCTATATAGTTCAAAGTAATTAGAATTTATTATTTAAATATTTTTCAAAAGTAATTTGCCCGCTCTGGTTACTACAAATTACAATAAATCATAAAAACTACCTGCTAGAATTAGAACTACAGATTAAAATGTGTCGAAGTTGCTTTTTTTTATCCGCAATGCTTTAGCAATAGCTTCAAGTGAAGCAGCTATGCTTTTTTGAGCATCAGCAGATTGAAATATTTTTAATTTCTGGTGATAATAATTTTTTTTTATTTCCATTTCTTCTTCCATCTATACTGATAGTTTCAACGTCAATGATATCGAACTTTCTAGACGCAGGGTGCGTCTCGGTACTGTATGTTGACCGAGTTGTAGTTTTTGAAGCTGTAGAATGATTTGTACATGGAAACAAGCTAGGATGACTAATTTCTGAATCTGTAACAGGCTTATTACTGATTTATAATCATTTCACAAATTTTATACTAACCAGTTTCAGTGTTGTCTAACATCTGAATGCTAGTATAATCGTGTTCCATTAATTCAACAGGATTAGGGGGCAACTCGACAGTTGCCACATCGTGGGAATCATCAAAAACTGACACTCTTCTACATTTTGGTGACACACATGGCCACATTTCCAATGATTTCTAAAATCTCTTCCTCGTCATTGGTTAATTCGGTATTTACTCGTGGACCACCTCCAGTTGTTCCGCAGTGTTCTTGTGGCCAAATTTTTTTATTTTGTGGAGGTTTTCATGTCCTGCCGTGTCTTAACAATATAATTATGCTAAATCAATGCACGAAATATTGTAGTTACCTATCTTTCGCCACTTTTGTCAGTCCTTTCTTGTACCAGGAAATGTTTCCACATTTACCTGCTATTCTCGAAAGTAAAATCTTTCGAAAACTTCCCACTGTGGAGTTACGGGTGCTTTTTTATAAATTCTATTAAAAATAATTTTTGTTCCCCCGTAATACAACCCGAACGACTTATTTTGTCCACATTCACGTTGCAATCATTTATTCAAATAAAAAACAGCCCTTGACCAACTCCTAACCTCAACTATGATACCAACTGAATGGCATAACGCAGAACTTTTATCATCTTGCGGACTTTTATTATACAACTGGTGGATTTTTATTATAATGCGACGTTGTCAACGTAATTTTACGTATGATGTATAAATCTTGAAGGTATCTATCGTTTAGAGTTCAAAAATATAACTTGTACTTCGTATGCGATATGTTTTATACGACACAAGCTCGTATACTAAATTTTCGTATAATTTCGAGAATAGGTTTCCAGGCCTTAACTCCTTTTTCTAAATGGCTATCACAACATTATATTCGGGCCCCGCACGTTTATGAAGCTACCATGGATCATTTCACTGTCATGTCCATCGCCACCTTCTTCCTTACGGGATTCAATCGCATTCAACCTCACTTTTAAATTAACGTTACAGCAAACCCTCAATCCCTCGCCGTTCCGTCCGCTTGAATACGTTTTCGTATAACTACATTTTCGATGTGTTTTTCCCACCGGTTCACGATTGGATGATTATTTCTTTTCTATTGGATGTTTATCTACAATTTATTTCCCCAGTCTGGTTTATGTTATCGGGAGTTTTTGTTTTATTACAACCTTTCTATTGAGTTTATTGCACGAAACTCGGGAAAGTACTTGTATTGTCATCTGATTTACTCAGATTAACATTGGTTTCCTTCCGTTCCCACTATATAAATAAATACATTGTATTGTACTAATGAAATGATTAACTCATATTTGCAATCTAATATTCGTGCATTATGCCTATTTACCGTCTGACTTTGTTCCTGGTATTGCAACAATTGCCAAGATTTAAAAACCACCGCCTTTAAAGTGAATAACACACATAATTAAACTTAAAATTTACTCGGGGGTTAAATTCTTCGAGGCGATGCAATGTGCTGCAAATTTATTAGATGTATCGCTTACTCCAGTATTCTGTTCCTATTGCAGCGATTCCCTAAGTTGCAGGGTGGGTTTCGTATGGCTTCCCGTTGCTCCGGTGTTTGGTTTGCTGGAACCTTTGCTGGCGACGTGCCGCTGCGATAGGGGAAAGGGAAGGAAGGTGGAAAACACTAGTCGATAAGTGAAGCACTACTCACACGTCAGTAAGCAGGTACCAAGTTTTGATACATTTGCTCCCACAAAAATGTCTATCCTTTCCAGAAGTGATTAAAGTTCTTTGAGGCACGCTGGTGGGTACAGCGCCGTTTAAACCGCAACAAAGTGCAATATTAACATTTTCTCAGATCGTGTCGGAGCCTCTCTCGACCGGAGTCATTATAAATATTTATGGTTTCGCGTTGGGACCGGGTCATTTTATAAACTAAAGTCGACGTTGTTACGCTTTCCCGCGCTTCTTACTATTGCGCAATTGTTTAATATTACGTATAATTACGCGGCAAATTGCGCGCCGTTTGTATCAAATACCAAACACGTTTAAAAGTGATACAATGGTAAATTTTTATGCACAATGTAAACAAAAGCAATACTTACTTAAATCGCACTTTACAGCCAAATCCCAGGGCCATCACATTTTGTGGGTCACATCACGCCATTGCTGAGTCAGATTTCCAATCCGTTCTAAACCACTTTTCTATCGTAGTGGAATGATAGGAACAACCAGGTAGAGGTACACAAAGGTAAAGATAAAGGAACCTACATCCCAAAAAGAGAAAAGACACACACACACCCACACAACACTGGTAGATGTTCTTGGCTTCAGGTTCGTAGCTTAATGGCGTCCTTTCACACATTACGCACTTGCGCATTGTTTTGCGCAAACGCAACTGTCTGGAATTAGGGAAATTGACAAGTTCATTTAAAAATATTCGCGGGAACTACTTTATAATTTATACTTAATCTAAATATGATACATAGCCGATTTTTGGCATGTAACAACGTTTTGCACATATTTGTAAGGGACTTTATCTGGACAAGAAAGGAACATAAGTAATAAAATAATAAGAATAAGAATGATAATATTACGTAGACAAGTTAATGTGTAAAGAATATGTACAGTTACATCTGAACTAGCAAGCTCATTAACCTATTCAAGCCAAAAAAGTGTCTTGTGGCGAAGTAATTTTGCCACAAGACACCTTTTGGCTGAAGTAACTTTACATACTCTTTACACATCAACTTGTATACTTAATATTATCATTCTTATCTTTATTATTTTTATTGTTTTTTTTTCTTGTCCTGATGAAGTCTTTTACAAAAGTGGGCAAAACGTCAAACTTAGTATATAAAATGACACGGTTTTAACCCGGAACCAAATATTTATAATTCCCTCAGATCACAAAGAACAACCCATGTCCGGACGATTTGTATGAATTACAACTCTATGTAGTTTTCACGTAGATTGGCATTACAATATTAATCCACTGGGAATATCCCAATATACTGTATTAAAAGTTCCCTAAGTCTAATTAATACACAAAACGTTAGTTTTATGAAAGAAAGCGTAACACTGTATATTTAAATTATATAACATTGAATGTAATTTATTTAACTAAAAAGTATAAAAGGGCTCTCCTATATTTGCGATGTATAAAATTAAATTCACGGTTATTTCCTTATTCTAAAGCTTTCTTTAAAAAATAATATAATGTTGTTGTGAAAGTTTACTTTTCTAAATATTTTGTTAGCGTCTTTGTGGTTTAAATTAATTCACGATCCTGTTTCATCCTAATTGGTATTTAAAAGAGGTAAAACGATGTTTTTGAATTTCTTTAGTTTATGATTTAAAAATAGGCACCAATTTTATTGCAATGTCTTGCTTACTGTACTCCACTATAGTATATGACATAAAAATATGCCGGGTATGATCAACATGAATTTTAACCATTTTAAATTACTTTTCCTTATACATTTAATTTTTATATCTAACGTAACATCTTCGTGTACAAAAAAACAACCTTAAATCTTTATTACTAATTCTTGCATCAAATATGAATCCATAAGTCGGACTTTGTAGCGGAACCTGTAATTGCTAATTGCTAAGTAGGTGTAGCAAATCTAATTTCTATTCGATTATTAAAATTATCACCCAAAAATACACTTTCCCAACGTGTTTTGGAGTTTTTCCATACTTTTAATAACCCAAATTCGATTTCTGTTTTGGTTTCTAATAAGCTGACAAACGAGATAATTTTGGTTCCAATCAACGACATAAATTTGCTCAATATCGATTTTATATTTTCGTAATACTTTTTCAATCGTATTTTCAACATATATTCCCGTAGGTATGTTATTTTTAACTTGTCATTTCCAAAATATATAAAATATGTTTACCATTTATTATTAAATGAACAGTGATTTTCAAAAGTAATTGCTTTTCGAGTTACAGGTTTTTGTAAAATTAATTATTCTTGAGTTTAAATTTTAAAAAAAACGACAAAGGTTGATTTACAATTTCTTCGTGTTATTGAAGTTCTTTAGAATGTTAGAACTTTTTATATTATAGTTAGAGGGTGTGTAAAGTAATGTCTTCAAAACAATCTCAAGTTCTTAATTAGGTTAAAATGGATTATTAATACAGTGCCCGCTAAACACGAATAAGGGAAATAGTATTGGAAGACGTTACTAAAGTAATTTAATTTACTAAATTTTTAAAAATTAAAGTTGATTTAATTATTATACAATGTTTGTGCTTTATTCCGTAGATCAAAAATCTGTAGTCCCACAACGCGATATTTGGCAGCACTGTTAATCATTGATGTCATAAATACTTGGCCATCTTGTTGTCCGGTCATGCGCGTGTGTCAAAACCAAAAGTAGTGAATCCGTCACTCAAGAATTACTGAAAAATAAGTTTTTACAGTCGTACTAAAGCCGATTTGGTAGTGTTAGTTTAAATAATGTCGAAACCTGATCAAGTGTTAATAATCGAACCCCAAAATGAACTTAGATTTAAAGGTAAGTTCGTTAACATTATCGACATAATCTGCTTATCATCACATTATTTTAACGATCTATTTGAAATTACAATACGTCTTTGAAACCAATATTATTAAATACATATCCAGAATTGATAGCAATATTAGAATATGAAAATCAATAAGCTATTATCTTTAAATTTTTGTGATCCTGGATAAATTGCCGGTCCCTTAATATTTATTTTCAGGCCCATTCAGTGTACCTGTGACTTCATATATGAAATTAACCAATCCGTTTGATAAAAGGGTTTTATTTAAAATAAAGACTACAGCTCCTAAAAAATACTGTGTAAGACCTAATTCAGGAATACTGGAAGCAAACAGTAATATTGAAATTGCTAGTGAGTTATAATATATATTCGTATCCTTGTATTTCACTATACTTTTTCAGTTTGCTTGCAACCATTTATTTTCGATCCAGCTGAAAAGAACAAACATAAGTTTATGGTGCAAACAGTGTTTGCTCCCGAAGGTGATTTTAACTTGGAGCAACTATGGAAAGAAGTAAACCCCGACAACATGATGGACTCTAAGTTGAAATGTGTATTTGAGTTACCACCAGGCCCCAACGATGTTCCAAACGAAGAACCTGCAAAAATAAGCCCCAAGGTTGCTCTGCAACAGCAAACACCTGCAGTACCTGCAGCATCACTCGAAACAGAACTTGAGAAAGCAGCGGCTGAGGTTGGTTTTTTAATGTTTTGTATCAATTGTTATATTTTTTTATCAGGTTAAGGTATTACGCGAGGAAGAGAGTTCACTGCGACAAGAGAATTTAAAGTTGAAAGAGGAAATATTACGGCTTAAACATTCTGCCACTCCTGGAGTTGCAGCTCAAACGTCTAAATATGCACCAGCTGCTCCACAACCCCAAGGAATATCAGTAGCTTATCTTGTTCTTTGTATTGCAATTGCTCTTTCTGGTGTAATTTTGGGAAAATATATTCTATGAATTCCCATTAGAAGGATGTACAGACTATTATATAATACAGTGGTTTCTGACCTTTCCACTTTTGTATATTTATTTTTTATTTCCAAAATTTATTGAGAATAAAAAAAAACATTTGTGTGCTATTTTATTCATTTTAAGTAGAACATATTGGGTGATTTTCATCCGCATTTAATTGCACACATTGTATAATAAAACATAGATAATCATGGCATCTTTTACTTAAAAGTTGCAATGATAGTAACTGTTAAAGATAAAAATTAGACAAATATTTAACACGTGTACGTTTCAATGTATGTATTGTGCTGGATCCTATTTGTCACTTAGTAATTTGTTGTTTTACTGTCTTGATATTATTGTCATTGTTGATTAATTATTAAAATGCTTGCCAAGGTTTTCTGTTTCGTAAGCTTATGAATATAGGAACATTTAGTTTAAATATTTGCTGCATTTAGATTTTAAACTTTTTGTTTTATTAGTTTTAAATCTGGCTTGGTGCGACTATGTTTATATTGTATTATAATAAACTTCACATTAAATAAAATTAAACTTTTATTACTTGCTTTGTATGTTCCTTAATGTTTTATACTAACTAGTCGGATAATTTGTGGATCTGGCAAATTGTTATTGAAACAACTTCATGCTTTCTAGTAAAATTGGAAGCTAAATACTTTTGCACGTGGGGACCACCAGAAGGGTACCACACATTTATGTAGTAATTGTGTATGGATAATTTTCAAATGGTACCATAGTTGCGTGTATTATTACTTTTGAGCACTATTAAACGTATTCTCAAAATATTCCTCATATTCATCACAAGGTATGACTATTATTGGCTCATGTAGTACTGGGAATGTATTTACCTTTATTTGAAAGAATATAATTTTTAATTTTCTTGCGTAGTGTAATTTGCTTAAATTTTATTACACTCATTAGGTCTTCAGTCCTGGAACTGGTTGGACGCGTACCTACATTGTTTCCTATTCTGAGCTAACCTACGCATTTCTCTGAAATTTTCACAGGCTATATATTTCACTATCTGCGTGACATAGTCTAATCTAGGTATATCTCTACCTTTTTTTATATATCTGCTTGTACTGTATCTCGTGCTAGTCCCCTATTTCTTAGAGCATGACCTATTTCTCCCTTTTTTCTTGTTTTCCACATATCTTTCTTCCCCTACTAGTTCTAGAACCTCTTTGTTATTAACGTTGACTGCCCATGCTATCGTCATACATCTGAAGCGCCACATTCCAGAAACAATCTACCTTTTTCCAGTCTACCTCATTGTCCCTATTTCATAGCTGTACAGTCCTATGCTCCACACGTGCTTTCATCAATCTTTACCTTGTTTGTTGTCTTGGAACATAGCAGCTGGTTATTCTTGCTAAATAGAGCTCGGCTCTCCTATTGTTTTCTAAATATATATATATATATATATATATATATATATATATATATATATATATATATATCATCATTAGGTCTTGTTCTGGAACTGGTTAGACGCATACCCTCGGTGTTTCCTATTCTGAACTACCCTACACATTTCCCTGAAATTTGCACAGTCTGCATCTATCATTATCTGATCTAGGTCTACATCTACCGCTTTTTTCCTATCTCTGCTAATATATTCCATACTATTCTCCAAAAATGCTTTAGAACGTATTCTGCCCTTCTATTTCTCCTATTTTTTTCCACAGATATCCTTGTTCCCTTACTATTTCTATAACCTATTTGTTATTAACTATCTGTCCATGCTATCATCCTCATACATCTGAAGCACAGCATTCCAAAAGATTGCTACCGTTTTTCTGTCTGCTTTTTGTACTGCTCGTATTTCATAAGCATACTGTGGCTGTGCTCCACACATACGCTTTCAGCAATTTTCTTCTTGTTTCTATGTTTATTGTCTTTCATCATAGGTGCTAAATTAGTAAAACTCAAAAGGTTGTTGAATATGAAAAGCTCAATGCTCAATGACAACTGAACTAACTTAAAGTTTTATTATTCTGAAGACTCTAAATTTACTGATATGATATGGAAGTAACCCGTACTTAGTTTGAACACTGATTATCTATGGGGAAAACAACCAACAACAAAAGAAATATTACAATGGCATGGCACCCTACAAAAGATAATGAAGTCTGTAAAGTGTGCAGTCTTAAGAAGTTTCAAAAGTATTAGGTACACAATGTAACTGCTTAGTGCTTTCTTATATTTATCTTTGACCTTAACAGGACGTTTCATTGTTTCTTATTGTAAGCATGGAAGTTTCTTATTCTTACAGTGATTCATCCGCTCGAAAAAGGTGACTAGGATTATAACTGTAAACTACACAATATGTACTAGGTATTGTATAGATTTATGATGCATAAAGCTATACTCTGAACAGTTTTGCTATCGTTTTAAATAAAGTGTAACACAAATTTTAAAATATGCATTGCGGTCGGGGCCCTTTGTTTGCGGGACCCTAGGCAGTCGCCCAATTCGCCCCAAGGCCGCTGCTGGCAGCAGCATAGCATTTTAAACAATGTAAAGCTGAAATTATCTGAAACCTTTAAGATAAAAGAATTGGACAATGTCAACAATTTTCTAGGTATAAATAAAGAAATTTTGATAACAAAACCATTCTAATAGATCAGTGTTCTGCCATTGAAAACCTAGTACAAATATTCAATGTCAACGATTGTAAATCAACTAGTACACCTACTGAAAGGAATTTAAGTTTAAAAAAAAATTCCGATGAAAAACTTAAAACTAGCTTACCCTATCAAAGACTCTTAGGATCCTCGATGTATGCAATGATGAGTAGTAGACCTGATATTTGTTATTGTATTAGCTATTTTGGACAGTTTCAGGATTGTGCAACCAACTGACCAACATTTTAAACACTTGTTAAGAGTACTAAAATATCTACAATCCACAAGTGATTTGAAGTTGGTTTTCAGTGTATCTGATAAAGTTAGTTTTGTTGGATATTCTGATGCTGATTGGGCAAATAATATGACTGATCGAAAATCTATAAGTGGTTTTTGTTTCAATCTTTACAACAATTTAATCTCTTGGAGTTCTAAGAAACAGTCAATTGATACCTTATCAAGCACCGAATCTGAATTTGTAGATTACTTAATATGAAGATAATCAAAGCACAATTAAATTACTTCACAATTTCGAAAATAATAAAAGGTGCAAACATATTGATGTCAAGGTTCACTTCGTCATCGATTTAATAATTAAACAATTTGTCAATGTAGTTTATTTAAGAACAGATGAACAATTAGCAGATGTATTCACGAAGTCCTTGGGTTCTGAGAAATGTAAAAACTTTATTGTGATGTTAAATTTAGCTTAGTTGAGATATCTGTCAGAATTGGGGTGGATGTTGTATAATGTACTATAATTAGAGGAAATCAAACCCCATGGCAACTTTGTACACTCCAGCCAGATTATAATATCAGGTGTGCTTTGGTCTGTCAGTTTTTGTTGTTAATTCAAACAAATATTACTAATAGTTTTTGTGTATTCTTTCCACAATATTAACAAATTTAGCTGTAGATACCTAATTTAGACGTGCATCATTTTTGTGATACAGCCCCTTAAAAATAAGAATCTTTAGAATTAATTTTATATTGGCGGAACCGTTTTATGCAGAAACATATTCGTTTCTCTGAAAACACTGCAATTTTACGTTTTTAATTAAAAATATTGGGATGGTGTCAATCGTACATCCTTCATACTAAAACTACAATATTTCTTAGTCAGTCACCAAACTTGAGATTTGGTAAATTTGAGATAACAAAACGTTTACATTTTTAGAACCATTGTTTATAGATCGCATAAAATGAATTACCCTATATATATATATATATATATATATATATATATATATATATATATATATATATATATCATCATTAGGTCTTGTTCTGGAACTGGTTAGACGCATACCCTCGGTGTTTCCTATTCTGAACTACCCTACACATTTCCTGAAATTTGCACAGTCTGCATCTATCATTATCTGATCTAGGTCTACATCTACCGCTTTTTCCTATCTCTGCTAATATATTCCATACTATTCTCCAAAAATGCTTTAGAACGTATTCTGCCCTTCTATTTCTCCTATTTTTTTCCACAGATATCCTTGTTCCCTTACTATTTCTATAACCTATTTGTTATTAACTATCTGTCCATGCTATCATCCTCATACATCTGAAGCACAGCATTCCAAAAGATTGCTACCGTTTTTCTGTCTGCTTTTTGTACTGCTCGTATTTCATAAGCATACTGTGGCTGTGCTCCACACATACGCTTTCAGCAATTTTCTTCTTGTTTCTATGTTTATTGTCTTTCATCATAGGTGCTGTTCGTTCTTGTTTGATGCAGTTCGGTCCCCTTCTATTGTTTTACAATTATATACCCTATTTCTCTGACATTCAATGGTTGTGAAGGGGAGTAAGCAGCCTGCGCTGCCAAGTTTCTCCAGCACTTGAACATTTGCCGATTTAATATCCAATATATCTTTTTGCACAGTCAACATTAGTTGCAGATATTTCACAACCAACACCTGTAGTTGTTTATAATAATCATCAGATTTAGCTGCTCTTATTTTTTTCCTCATTAGGTTTTCTGTCTCAAAACTGGTCAGACACGTACTTGCACTTATTTATACTCTGAGCTATATATAATGCGGTTTCCTTCTGTTGTTTTATAATTTTATGCCCTATTTCACCGAGATACAGTGAGGGGGGTTAAGCAACCTGTTACTGCCAAGATCCCCCAACACTTAGCCATTTGCCGAATTGATAGTTTTTCCATAAATCCTTACACACAATTAACATTATTCGAGAATATTGCCCAACCAATACTTGTAGTTGCTTATAATAATCATCATGTTTAAGTACAGTTACTTTTTTCGTCTTTAGTTTATCCATCTTGGGACTGGTTGGATGCGTACCTCCATTGATTTCTATTCTGAGCTAGCATACACATTTCCCTGAAATTCCTATAGCCTACATTTTTCACTATCTGTGTGCAGTAGTCTAACCTAGGTCTACCTCTACTTCTCTTTTTACTGTCTCTGCTTCTAATATGTTCCGCACTATTCCCTCATGCCGTAGTATGTGGTCTATCATCCTATCTCTCCTATTTTTTAGCATTTTCCAAATTTCTTTCTTCCCCTAACATTTTTAGTACATCTTCGTTTTTAGCTTTGTCTGTTCATGATATCTTCATCATACGTCTGTAGTACCATATTTCAAAGGCTTCTACCTTTTTCTTGTCTGCTTCTCCTACTGTCCAGGCTTTACAGCCGTACAGTGCTGTGCTCTACACATATGTTCTAAGCAATCTTTTCCTTGTTTCTATGTTTGTTGTCTTTGAACACGGTAGTTGCTTCTTTTTGTTAAATGTAGCACGACCTTGTGCTAATATTTGTTTTATATCTTTTGCGCTTTTCGCATCTTGCGTTATTTGGCTTCCTAGGTAGCAGAAATCCTTAACCTCTTGTAAGCTGTTGTTGCCTATTTGTTTTCTTGTTTTTGATTTCTTTTCTTCTCGTTTGCTTACTAGTATTTTAGTTCTATTTTTATTAATTTTTGCACAATATCTCTCTGTTAGAACCGTTTCCATTTCATAAAGGCCAGCTTCTAACTCTTCCTTGCTAGATGCTCATACTGCTATATCATCTGCAAATCTAAGCATATCAAATTTTTGTCCCTGCATAGTTATTCCAAATGTCTTCCTGCATTTGACAGTATTCATTGCCTGTTCAATGTACAAGTTAAAAATTAATCGGGCTATAACTCATTCCAATCTTTTTGAGTATTTCGAACATTATTTTCCATTTTACATTGTCTAATGCTTTTTCCCGATCTACAAACCCTATATACACGCTTTCTTCTTTTACTATTGTTTTCTCTATTATCACTCTCGGAGCTGAAATAGCCTCTCGTGTTCTCCCGATTCGCCTAAACCCAAATTGATCTCCTCTTCAGCCTCGTTTTTCCATTCGTCTTAGTACAATTCTAGTTTATATTTTTGATAAGTATGCTGTCAAACTTATTGTTCGAAAATTTCCACAACTATCTGCACCTTTCTTTTTTGGTATAGTTACTATGATGTTATGTTTGAAATGTTTGGGTATCTCGCATGTCTCATACATATAGCTTACAACGTTCTGCTACTGCTTATCCAGCGGCTTTTAGAGTTTCTGCTTACACCTTATCTGTACCCGACGCCTTACCATTGTTCAGACCCTTTAATGCTAATTCAAACTCATCTCTAAGTATAGGATATTCCAAGTCATCATCTTCAATGTCTGATTCCTGTTCTAATGCTGTTAGTTTTTCTCCTGCATATAAATTCCCTATATATTGTTGCCGTCTACCCACTCTCTACATTTTTTATAGTGTTTCCTCCCATCATCATTAAGTCTTCAGTCCTAGAACTGGTTAGACGTGTACCATCATTGTTCCCTATTCTGAACTAACCTACAGATTTCCCTGAAATATGCACAGTTTGCATCTATAACTTTCTGATCTAGGTCTACATCTACCTCTTTTTTCCTATCTCTGCTTGTAATATATCACATACTATTCCCTAACAATGCCTTAGAATGTATTCCGCCCTACTATTTCTCTTTTTCCCCAGATATCCTTGTTCCCCTACTATTTCTGTAACTTATTTGTTATTATCTTTGTCTGTCCATGCTATCGTCCTCATACATCTGAAGCGCATCATTTCAAAAGGCTGCTACCGTTTTTCTGTCTGCGTTTCAGACTTCCCGTATTTCATAGGCATACTGTGCTGTGCTCCACACATATGCTTTCAACAATTTTCTTCTTATTCTGTTTGTTGTCTTTCCTCATAGGCGATGTTCTTTCTTGTTAGATGCAGCTCGATCACTTTCTATTGTTTTACAGTTATATGCCCTATTTCTCCGACCTCCAATGGTTGTGAAAAGAGGTAAGCAGTCTATGGCTGCCAAATTCCCCCAACACTTAACCATTTGGCGATTTAATATATTTTCCAATTTATCTTTTCGCACAGTCAAAATTAGTTGCAGGTATTTCACAGCCATTAGGTTTTCCGTCTCAAAACTGGTTGGACACGTACCTGCACTTATTTATATTCTGAGCTAGCCTACATAGTTCCCTGAAATTCTCACACAGCATGTGTATTCAGGTTAATCTTCTTTGGGAATTAAACCACTCATAGTTTTTAAAATCAACTTTATTTACATTTCGATCCATGACCTAGGAACGTTGTCAAAATAATAAAAACTTCAAGTTTAACATTTATGACATAAATTGAAGGTGACTTTGATTTATTGATGTTTGAAATATTTGGTTTGAGTATACTAAGCAAAAATTGTTAAAGTTTGACAGAATGATTGCCTTCAATTTGTGTTGCGACCTGGGATCGGCTTTCTTTAGGTAGCCAATATGCTTAACGTGAAATCAGCTGATTAATTTTTATTGGTGAATTTTATATAAATTCAGTAACTTGGAATTGGAAAACATTTTTTAACATGTTTCTATTTATACAATTGAGAGGATGGTTATTAAAGAAGTGTGCGATTGCATTATTGAAAGGCTTAAGTAGTCGTTTTTTTATATTTATTTTGAGGAGGAAAATTCATTATGATTTAAGTTACCTCTTTGGTAGATTTTAACAAGGTACTGAGGCGACCCTATGGCGGGTTTACACTTGTCAGATACCAATACTGTTCAACGGAGATTGTATATGGTTTTGAGGTAACCTTATTGTAAATTTATACTTGTCAGATACCAATGCGGTTTTACAAGGATTGTTAATATGCTTATTTTTATGTAATTAGTTATTTTATGTATAAATAGAAATCATGTATGTAGGCTGTATTTCATGTTAATATTGCAAAGAAAACCCAGGAAAAACTTGCAATGCTACCTAGATATTGTGGGCATTTGATTTTCATTTGTTATTTCTTTTGTTATTTCTTTTAGTAATGGAATCCATTGTTTACTGAAAGTCATGGATTTGTTTGCAAATCAGTTATTTTTATGTAGGGTTATATAAGCAGCTTCTTTGAGTTTGCGTTTTTGGTGGTTTTCTTCTTTTTCTTCTTTTCAGGGAGTATGTGTATTCAGCTCGTTCCCTTTCTATTGCTTTCTAATTTTATACCCTATTTTACCGAGATTCAGTGAAGGAGGTTAAGCAACCTGTGGCTACCAAGATCCCCCAACACTTAGACATTTGCCGAAATAATGGTTTCCCAGTAAATCCTTTCACACACTTAACATTATTCGAGAATATTGCCCAACCAATTCTTGTAGTTACTTATAATAATCATCATGTTTAAGCACAGTTATCTTTTCGTCATTAGTTTATCCATCTTGGGATTGGTTGGATGCGTACCTCCATTGATTTCTATTCTGGGCTAGCCTAAACATCTCCCTGAAACCTCTACAGTCTACATCTTTTACTATCTGTGTGCAGTAGTCTAATCTAGGTCTGCCTCTTCTTCTCTTTTTTCCTATCTCTGCTTCTAATATATTCCGCACTATTCCCTCATGCCGTAGTATGTGGCCTATCATCCTGTCTCTCCTATTTTTTACCGTTTTCCACATATTTCTTTCTTCCCCTACCATTTTTAGTACCTCTTCGTTCTTAACTTTGTCTGTCCATGATATCTTCATCATACGCCTGTAACACCACATTTCAAAGGCTTCTACATTTTTCTTGTCCGCTTCTCCTACTGTCCAGGCTTCACAGCCGTATAGTGCTTTGCTCCACACATATGTTTTAAGCAATCTTTTCCTTGTTTCTATGTTTGTGGTCTTTGAGCACAGTAGTTGCTTTTTTTTGTTAAATGTAGCACGACCTTGTGCTAATCTTTGTTTTATATCTTTTGTGCTTTTCCCATTCTGCGTTATTTGGCTTCCTAGGTAGCAGAAATCCTTAACCTCTTGTAAGTTCGTGTTAAATACTTGTATTCTTGTTTTTGATTTATTTTCCCCACCTTTGCAAAGTAGAACTTTAGTTTTAGTTTTGTTAATTTTCATACCGTATCTCTCTGTTAGAACCGTTTCCATTTCATTAAGAGCAGATTCTAACTCTTCCTTGCTAGACGCTAATACCGCTATATCATCTGCAAATCTAAGCATATCAATTTTTTGTCCCTGCATAGTAATTCCAAATGTCTTCCTGCATTTGACAGTATTCATTGCCTCTTTTATGTACAAGTTAAAAATCAATGGGGATAGGGCACATCCCTGTCTCACCCCTTTCCTAATGTTTACTTCTCTACGTTCCTGCTCTAATTCTATTACTGCTGTTTGCTCTTTGTATAAGCTATGTACTATTCGTCTATCCCTATAACTCATTCCAATCTTTTTGAGTATTTCGAACATTTTTTTCCAATTTACATTTACATGCTTTCCCCTTTTTCTATTGTTTTCTCCATTATCACTCTCAGAGCTAAAATAGCCTCCAGTGTTCCCCTGTTTCGCCTAAACCCAAATTGGTCTTCTCCTAGTATTTCTTCAGCTCGTTTTTCCATTCGTCTTTGCACAATTCTAGTTATTATTTTTGACACGTGTGCTGTCAAACTTATTGTTCGAAAATTTTCACATCTATCCGCGCCTTTCTTTTTTGGTATAGTTACTATGATGCTACGTTTGAAATCTTTGGGTATTTCGCCTGTCTCATACATATAGCTTACAAGTTGGAAGAGACGTTCTGTTACTGCTTGTCCAGCGGCTTTTAGAGTTTCTGCTTGCACCTTATCTGTACCCGGCGCCTTACCATTTTTCAGACTCTTTAATGCTAATTCAAACTCGTCTCGAAGTATAGGATATCCCAAGTCATCATTTTCAATGTGTGATTCCTGTTGTAATGCAGTTAGTTCCTCTCCTGCATATAAATTCCCTATATATTCTTGCCATGTACTCACTTTCTCTACGTTTTCTATAATGACGTTTCCTTGTGCGTTCTTTATATTTTTGCTATACGGTTTTATATCCCTAAATTTCATTCTAATTAATTTGTATGCTTCGTCTGTCTTTCCTATTTCCATCTTAGTTTGTATTTCTTTGCACTTTTCATCAATCCATTGTTCTTTAGCTTTCCTACTTTTCACAGCATGAACCTCTCCATTTTTCAATTAAAAAAAGACAGATGTGACGTTTGCGCAGCATATGAAGTAGACAACATAACAGAAGCTGTTAAAGTAGCACCTTTCTTTAAGGTAAGTGCGCTATATTATAAAACAAAACTCGTGGTGCACAACTTGACAATGTACAATTTAGGTACAAAGGTAGTGAAATGTTATTGGTTTGACGGAACAGCAGCAAGTATTGAAGCATCTGTTTTTGCATCATGTGTTGTAAGTAAGCTAGAGGAACTTCTGCCTGAAAACCCCAAACCAGTTGTGCTTTGGTCAGATGAATGCAGGAACCAGAACCACAATGCTATTTTTTTCTAACATTCTTTTACATTTGGCAGTGAAGATGAATGTCCACATAGAACACAAGTTTTTACTTAAAGGTCATACACAAATGTAGTGTGATTCTGTACACAGCAACATTGAAGAAAAACTCAAGAACAGGGATATTTATTTACCTAGCCAGTACCACTCAATAACCAAAGAAGCAAGACGTAACCCGTTCCCATATGAGTTGGAATATTTAACATACTTCTTTTTCAAAAATTATTTTAAGACAGACACAATAGCTTATAATTCAATCAAACCTGGACGTGTTGCCGGAGATCCAACTGTACACTATATCAAAGCTATACGTATAGTCCTAAAAGTAAGATTTCTTTTTCTAACGATAGCTTTTTGTCGCTGATTAAAGAAGCGGCTACATTGTAGTTTAGTTTTGCGTTCCTTTAATGTAGAACAAATTTTAATAGAAGTTAAATATTATTTTTCCCTTGTTAGGTGGAATAGAAACCAAGGCTGACTTCAGTGAAAGGTACATATCATTGCCAAGACGTGCAAAAAAGATGTCCTTGAATGTGAATTTCCTCTTCTTATCAAAATGGCCAATTCCAATGGAAGGATCTGCAAGATCTTAAATTTGTTTTGCCAGAAGACAGTCACACATTTTACGATGCAATCCCAAAAATCCTATTGTAGATAGTGTAGTTCTTTTATAATTTTAACTTGTAGTTACTAGCTACATAATTTTTTACTATAATAGGGATATTTTATAATGAATTAATATGGCGTATAACAAATATACCTATAAAGTCTGAAGTTATTTTTCCCTAATTAGTAGATGTGATACTTAGTAAGTAAATTTTTAAAGAATAAATTTCATTTTGCAAAAATAATGTGTCTTAATACCCACAAAAATTACAGTTAGCTAACAAAAATATAATACCGCCTATCTGAAAACATGTGCAAACTGTAATTGACAATACCGCTTTAATGCCGATTAAATATATAATCTTAGATTAAATTATATAAAAAGAGTTTCATTAGTTAAAACATTAATTTTAAGCACTCGACGTTAATTTTTGTATATATATTATTAAAATATATACTCTACAACAGTATTTTGTCTCTCCTGTAAAGTTGTCTCAATGCTAGATAGGCGGTATTGTTTGTTAAGCGACGATATAACAGTTGGCCTATTCCATTTTAATGTTGTGCCAATTTTTATTAAAATAGTCTAATATATTATAAAAGACTGTGTCACAAAATAATTTGTTTCATTATATTTATCCTCCGAACAATTATATGCAAGTTGTAATAAAAGTTTCAAAGCTATATCTTTTTCAGTAGAGGTGATATACATCTTTTCAATAGTAATATTTTGTCTAAATGTTTTTATAGTATGAAACTAACAAATATAAATAGAAATTCTCGGAAAAACATCTTCAATACTCTTTGCAAGAGATCTTTATCACCCATAAAACACTGTACATCGTGAATACTATTTAAATGGGAAGTTTTAAAAGCCATTTAAATGTTTCATAATCTTCATTTCTTAACAATCCAGCCCCAACTATTTCACTAGATCCTTCTGAATTCACAACTAGTAGGAGCATAACAGTAACATTATTTTTTAATAGTTTATAAGTGCCATTGACTGAAACTATCTGAGGCCATGCAGGCATTGATTTTTTCATCTCGTCTAACAAAATATAAACCTTTAAAATTATTTTCATTATCTCCCAAAATGGAAACGTCAGCTTCTAGAAACATACAAACATTAACTTTACCATTTATCAAAATTACAATAACACACCATAATCTTCCGGTAATAGTTTAACAAAATCAGACAACTTTTCTGAGCCACCAGTTCTAATAATCTGTTTAAATTATTAATATATTTTAAAATTTTTTTCTATCTTGATGTATTCTGCGCTAATTTTGGATTGCCACCCACAGTTACTAATTCTTTCACTTTTGATTTTTCTTCAACAGACAATCTTCTTACCTGTGGTAAATAATCATACAGTTCCTATATTATTAATAATATATTCTAAAATAAAATATTTTACTATTGTACTACCTGGGAATATTCAAGAGCACGCTCCAATAAGAAATTTTTAAATATTAAATGTTTTTCATCAGATGTGGTTAAATATAAAAAAGGGTAATTCATTTTATGCGATCTATAAACAATGGTTCTAAAAAATGTAAACGTTTTGTTATCTCAAATTTACCAAATCTCAAGTTTGGTGACTGACTAAGAAATATTGTAGTTTTAGTATGAAGGATGTACGATTGACACCATCCCAATATTTTTAATTAAAAACGTAAAATTGCAGTGTTTTCAGAGAAACGAATATGTTTCTGCATAAAACGGTTCCGCCAATATAAAATTAATTCTAAAGATTCTTATTTTTAAGGGGCTGTATCACAAAAATGATGCACGTCTAAATTAGGTATCTACAGCTAAATTTGTTAATATTGTGGAAAGAATACACAAAAACTATTAGTAATATTTGTTTGAATTAACAACAAAAACTGACAGACCAAAGCACACCTGATATTATAATCTGGCTGGAGTGTACAAAGTTGCCATGGGGTTTGATTTCCTCTAATTATAGTACATTATACAACATCCACCCCAATTCTGACAGATATCTCAACTAAGCTAAATTTAACATCACAATAAAGTTTTACATTTCTCAGAACCCAAGGACTTCGTGAATACATCTGCTAATTGTTCATCTGTTCTTAAATAAACTACATTGACAAATTGTTTAATTATTAAATCGATGACGAAGTGAACCTTGACATCAATATGTTTGCACCTTTTATTATTTTCGAAATTGTGAAGTAATTTAATTGTGCTTTGATTATCTTCATATTAAGTAATCTACAAATTCAGATTCGGTGCTTGATAAGGTATCAATTGACTGTTTCTTAGAACTCCAAGAGATTAAATTGTTGTAAAGATTGAAACAAAAACCACTTATAGATTTTCGATCAGTCATATTATTTGCCCAATCAGCATCAGAATATCCAACAAAACTAACTTTATCAGATACACTGAAAACCAACTTCAAATCACTTGTGGATTGTAGATATTTTAGTACTCTTAACAAGTGTTTAAAATGTTGGTCAGTTGGTTGCACAATCCTGAAACTGTCCAAAATAGCTAATACAATAACAAATATCAGGTCTACTACTCATCATTGCATACATCGAGGATCCTAAGAGTCTTTGATAGGGTAAGCTAGTTTTAAGTTTTTCATCGGAATTTTTTTTTAAACTTAAATTCCTTTCAGTAGGTGTACTAGTTGATTTACAATCGTTGACATTGAATATTTGTACTAGGTTTTCAATGGCAGAACACTGATCTATTAGAATGGTTTTGTTATCAAAATTTCTTTATTTATACCTAGAAAATTGTTGACATTGTCCAATTCTTTTATCTTAAAGGTTTCAGATAATTTCAGCTTTACATTGTTTAAAAATGCTATGCTGCTGCCAGCAGCGGCCTTGGGGGCGAATTGGGCGACTGCCTAGGGTCCCGCAAACAAAAGGGCCCCGCGCACCGCAATGCATATTTTAAAAATTTGTGTTACACTTTATTTAAAACGATAGCAAAACTGTTCAGAGTATAGCTTTATGCATCATAAATCTATACAATACCTAGTACATATTGTGTAGTTTACAGTTATAATCCTAGTCACCTTTTTCGAGCGGATGAATCACTGTAAGAATAAGAAACTTCCATGCTTACAATAAGAAACAATGAAACGTCCTGTTAAGGTCAAAGATAAATATAAGAAAGCACTAAGCAGTTACATTGTGTACCTAATACTTTTGAAACTTCTTAAGACTGCACACTTTACAGACTTCATTATCTTTTGTAGGGTGCCATGCCATTGTAATATTTCTTTTGTTGTTGGTTGTTTTCCCCATAGATAATCAGTGTTCAAACTAAGTACGGGTTACTTCCATATCATATCAGTAAATTTAGAGTCTTTAGAATAATAAAACTTTAAGTTAGTTCAGTTGTCATTGAGCATTGAGCTTTTCATATTCAACAACCTTTTGAGTTTTACTAATTTAGTTTATGTGCGTGTAAATACATTGAATTAATATTGTGGCGAAAAAGGACGTATTTTTAATAGTGTAATTAGTTTTATAGTGAATTGAATAATAGTTTTGTGCAAGTGCATGCAATAAATAAATGTAATGAACTAATGAATTATTAAGTATCACGTGATTTGATTGTAATTGTAAATAAATTATTAGTGTTTTAAATTAAAATTAAGTCCAATAGCAAATAGCATAAACTGCAGATACACTGATTAATGATTATCTTCTGAAGGAAAATAATTAGGTAAGTTACAATACCTATAGGAATAGGATGGAATTAATCATTCACTTATGTTTTGAAATTTTGATTCAATAACAGACAAGTTTGAATTTTTTTTGCATCAATCTATTAACGAAATCGATATTGTTAAAGTGTTTATTATTGTCTAAAATAATGCATAAAGTGGCATCGCGCGAACGAGACGTTGGTAGAAAATATGAGTCTGGAAGTTCGAAAAGAAAAAGATCCGAGAAAAGGAAGGAACAAGCTGGGCAACTAAGCGGATCTCTCGTAAAATATTTGAAAACAGGAAATTGTTCAAGACAAACGGATATGGAATCGTCATTGACATTGACATCAATCGATTTGACAAATTTAGCACCTGTTGAAGAATTACATTCAACAATGCTACCCTCCGAATCTTCATCGGAGCCTGATGAGTCACCCAAATCATCATCTATGCTTGCGTGACATACTTCATTGTTTTCAGCAGCCTTAGAGTATGAATCAGCTGAAAATTTCAACATGCCGCTCAATATAAATATAGAAAATGATCCAGGAATGTGGCCTACGTACATTACTGATGCAGCACGGTCTGTTATTGTGCTCAAAGGTCCAAGTGTCGTAGATATTAATTTTCCTACTGATGCTAATGGGCGACATTTTAGCAAGTTTTACTATACCCGCACCTTAAAAAACGGTGAAGAGCAAAACAGAAGTTGGTTGGTATACTCAAAGCTGAAAGACGTTATATACTGTTTCGCTTGCCGACTATTCGGTAATTGCTCATCAAAATTAAGCTCCTACGAAGGATTAAATAAATGGAAGAATGTAGGTGATCTCTTAAAAGGACATGAAATTTCTAAATCACACAAGGAATGTCTTTTAAAATGGTTCGATTTACAAAAGCTTTAAAATGCAAAACAGGTATTGATGATTCATCAAAGTCTGAAATTGAATCTATAAAACAACGATGGAAAGATATTTTAGAAAGGCTACTTGCTGTAGTGCAATTCTTAGCCTCTCATAATTTAGCATTCAGAGGACACTCTGAAAATCTAGAAGATACGTCCAGCGGTAACTTTCTAGATATCGTTAAGTTAATTGGTCGATTTGATCCTATTTTAAAAATCCATTTGCAACAAGTAACTTCAAAAAAAATTAGCGATCACTACCTCGGAAAAAACATTCAAAATGAACTCATACAACTGATTGCAAATCATGTAAAATCTAAAGTTATAGAAAAAATACAAAAGTCTAAGTACTTTTCCATAATTCTTGATTGTACACGAGACACTGCTCGAATTGAACAAATGTCAATGATATTCAGATTTGTCGATGTAGATAGTGGTGACATTGAAGAGCATTTTATTGATTTTATTGCCGCAGAAAAAAATACTGCAGAATATTTAACTACCTACATTTTAACTGCACTGGAAAGCTTAAAGTTGCCATTAGAAAACTGCCGGGGTCAAGGATATGATACCGGTGCAAACATGCGTGGAGAAAAAAGTGGGGTACAAAAAAGAATTTTGACTGCAAATCCTTTGGCGTTTTTTGTACCATGTGGCTGCCATAACTGGAATTTAGTATTAGGTGATGCTGCATCGTCTTGTGTACAAGCTCAATCTTTCTTTGGATTTTTGCAACGGCTTTATACGCTTTTTTCTGGTTCTAGTGAACGGTGGGCTATTTTAAAGAAAAATGTTAATATTTCACTAAAACGTTTATCGGAAACGAGGTGGGAGTGTAGAGTAGAATCCGTAAAGACTGTGAAATATCAGCTAAATGATATATGCAGTGCTATACAAAGTTTAGCCGAAAATACAACAGATTGTGCTTTGATTAGTGAATGCCAATCAATTGAAAAAGAAATAACTTCTTTTGACTTCGTAATGCCTTTAACAATATGGTACGATATATTACACAAAATAAATTTAAGTAGCAAGATGTGGCAAGTAAAAATATGCATTTAACTGTCGCTTTACAACATTTGCAAGGTTTTATTAAATGGATAAACGAATACCGAGATACTGGCTTTCAGTCGGCATTAATTGATGCAAAAGAACTTGCTGAACAAGCGGAAATTTAACCAACATTCAAATGTAAAAGAAGCAGGCAAAAGAAACGCTTTTTTGATTATGAAGCAAAAGATGTGAGTTCCCAGACACCAGAAATTAACTTCAAAAATAATTTTTTTAATGTGATTGTTGATACGGTTCGAGGAAGCGTTGAGCGTCGATTTGAAGCACTTAAAGAGCACAGTAATATATTTGGCTTTATGTATCAAATTCGAAATTTAATACATATGACCGATGAGTCTATTCTAAAACACTGTAAAGATTTGGAGATATCATTAAGCGTTGAAGGAAGCAAAGATGTGGATGGATTAGAATTATATGAAGAGTTAAAACTATTTATAAGAGCGTTTGATGGTGAAAACAGTACCATTTCTGCATTAAAATATATCATTGAAAACAATTTAAATGAAGTTTACCCAAATATAAGTGTTGCTTTAAGAATATTATATACAATTCCAGTGACCGTTTCGTCTGCAGAAAGAAGCTTTTCCAGGTTAAAATTAATAAAAACATATTTGCGGACTACAATGACTCAAGACAGGTTGTCTGCTCTTGCATTAATTTCTATCGAAAACGACGTTGCTGCCTAGCTTAATTATCAACATTTGATACAAGATTTTGCTACAATAAAAAGTAGAAAAGTTTGTGTCTGAGAAGTTTAAAAAACTCTCAACATTTTTCTTATTCATCGAATTGTTAATTGATGGTTTTTTTTATTTTCATGTTTTCTTCATTTCCTACATTTAAATATAAGTTACTTTTAAATATTAAATTAAAATCCATTTGATCCTGATTCTAATCCTAATACAGTTCATGTAAAACATTTTATTGTGTTAACAATAAAAAAATCAGTATTTTTGGTAATATTAAAATTTTTAGGATTTACCAAAAAACCTAAGTCCGCATTTCAGTAGCTTTAAATTTTGATTTTACGATAAAAAAGCCCCGCAAAAACTTTTTGCCCAGGGCCCCGCAGAGTCTAAGGCCGCCGCTGGCTGCTGCAAACCAATAAAATGTTTAAAATTCATACTCACCATAAAAAGGTTAAATCTCTCATTCCAAATCTTTGGAGTCTGTTTAAGACCATAAATAGCCTTATTCAATTTACATACTATGTTTTTATCCTCTTCACTTACTTTACCCCTTCAGGAATCTTCATATATACTTTGTCTCTAATAACACCATTTAAGAATGTATTTTTGACATCTAATTGTTCCATCAATAAGTCACAATTTACACATAGTAGAATTCTAAAAGTCGACAGCCTTGCAACCGGAGCATGTATTTGCATCACATCCACAACATCTTGTTCAAATCCACTAGCAACTAACCTAGCTTTATAAATCGTTTTTCCTTTCTCACCTTCCTTTTCCCTAAAAACCCATCTATTGCTAATAATCGCTTAATCTTCCGGTTTGTTAACTGGCTCCCATGTATTATATCTTTTAATGCACTCAGTTCATCATCAACAGCCTCTTTCCACTGTCTTCATTGAGAGATTTTTGTTGCTTCCTTATAAGATTCTGGGGTTTCGCACAAATTACTTAATAATGCCAAGCAACCAAAATCGATATCATAGTCTTCAAAATGTATTGGTAATTTCCTATTTCTTTTTGGCCTCTCAGACAGTTTGTCCTCATTAACAATAATTTCATGACCTTCAACTTCATCTTCGCTTTCCATTTCTTCGCTTTCATCAAGAACTTCATGTCTCATCAATTCATTTTTCTTTTTATCAATATTACAAAAATTGTTCTCATCGAATACAACATTTCTACTATGAATGATCTAATTTTTTTTTTCATTCCATAATTTGTATCCATTCTTAGCATAACCTATGTACTTACACCAATTTCTTTATCATCCAGTTTTTTACGTAAAGAATCTGGCATTCTTACATATGCTGTGCAACCAAATACGCGCATATTTGATACATTCGGTTTTTCTTTACCAATAACTCGTAAGGAGTTTTATCTTTAACAACACACAACTGCATCCTGTTTGTTACATAAGCAGCTGTAAGCGCCGCTTCTTCCCGGAAGGTTTTATCTATTTCGGTTTCATAGCTCTTGCCATATTTAGAATAGTTTGATTCATGTGTTCAGCCACGCCATTTAATTGTGGAGTGTAAGGGGGGTATATAAAAGCTGAATACCTTTCTTTGAACAAAAATGTCTAAATGATGTCGATATATACTCACCTTCATTATCACATCTGTCTTTTGCCAACCTGACCTCACAAAACATGCTGTTACTTGAGCTAACTAATTCTGAAAACATTCAAAAACCTGATCTTTTGATCTTATAGCATATAACATCACGAACCTAGAAAAATCATCTATAAATGTCAAAAAATACCTATTATTATAATGTGAATCACTTGTAATAGGACCACATAGATCAGTGTGAACCAATTCTAATACTCTACAAGATCTTGTAGTTTTTGAATGATATGGAAGATTTCTCTGCTTTGCACGAACACATATATCACAAATTTCATTGCTTTTATTTTTGAAATTTAAACCATCTACCAAATTTAAGTTATGGATTCTTGATAGTGATTGATAATTCAAGTGACCATACCTTTTATGTCATAAACTAGTATCTAGCTCTATTGCTAAATTAGCATTGTTAATGCTATTTGCAATTTTAAATTCCATTCTATATAAACTATTTACGTGTTCGCTTTGAGCATATAACACATTATTTTTCTTAATAGTAATAGTACCAGCAACACAAACAATTTTAAACTCTACCTTTTCAATCTTAGATACAGACAACGGAAATCAAAAATAAATTTGTTCAAATTTTTCCAAATAAAAATTTCCTTATACTTATTTACATGGGGAGAATCAAATATTTTTGTTAAGTTGCAAACCGAAGTGTATCATGATCCCTCAAAATATCGCCCCACACATTTCATATTATCCCAGAAAATTCATATTACCCTACACATTTCATATTATCTCAAAATATATTATTCTACAAATTTCATACTACCCAAAAGATATATTATCTCCAAAGATAACCCAAAAATCTTAAGGCACCCAAAAAATCTAACATTCTCTCTCCCCTAAAAAATTAAGCTAGGTTTACTCACAGAACCTCAATCTGACCAAAATCTCGTTTTTGAAAATCTCACCCCCCTCCCCCCCAAAACCAAACCTAGGTTTATTAACGAATTCCTATTTATCCTAAAATTTCACCTTCTTAAAAAATCTACATACATTTTATTTTCATAATTTTTACAACGAACACAATATTAAGCAAAACGGTAATAATAGTTGTGGCACAGCTAATTATATTGCCTATTCAATAATAAATTTGAAGAAGTGTAGCTTCCTCCTATTAATTATAGCTTATTAATCTGGTGAAAAAATGTATACCTAATATTAACATTGCCTGACAATGTGAGAAGGGGAGCGGAAGATCGAACGTACTGTCTACCATGGTAAACATTGTACAGTAGAGTCACGACCAAAGTGTTCTCCTCTAATTTTTGTATTATAATAGGTTTGAATTTGTAGTATAATTAATAATTATATATGGACTGAACAAGTGTGTGTGTGTGTGTCAATAAACTTTTAGTAAAAATCAACTCGACTTTTTTAAAGCAACTCAAAGCTAGCCGTGTGGATCAAATTGATTGGGACGTGGTGTTTGATTGGAGAAATAAGGGAGAGATGGTGGCATAACTTCAGCATTTAGGGGTCATCCCGAAAGACACAGAAATTAAATGTACAGTCCCTAACTGCAGCGGGGTCATGAAGTTATCTTCCGATGCAAGTGTAAAATAACCAAACGGAAGCAAAAGCCAGTCAAGTGTGGCAAGAGGTAAGTAATTAGTTTTAATCTACCCACGGTTAAAACTACACCCGACTTGTGTTTATCCTGTGATAGCTTCCACAAAATTAAAACAAATCAGACTAGAAATTTGACTTATTTAATCCATAATAAATTTGAAATCAAATCAACTAAAATTAAAATTTGTTTTATGATTCCAGGTTATCAGTCAGATACAAGACTTTTTTCGATATATCGAACCTTCCAATTTGGAAAATAGTCGGCTTCTGTCATCTGGATGGAACAGTGCCGTCTGAAATTTATTATGAAGGAGTTGAGGATATCAAGCCACACTACTGTTGACTGGGCTAGTTTTTGTCGGGAAGTAGTATTTGATGCATTTATAACAAAGGCCAGTAAAGATCCGGAAGCAGGAGTTCACACAAATGCAATAGAATAAAGTTGGTAACGATTAAATAAAATAATTCATTGTTGTTCAATTAATTTGTGATTCTAAATGTCTAGGCGTTATGCAAAAGCAAGTGCTTCGTATGCAAATTGGCAGAAAGGTTTTCTCGGGGGGGGATTTGGCTAGATACATGTTTCCGAAAATGGTTAAAGATCTTCAACAGGACTCCCTATGTTCTTTATGCTGGCTCGGGATCTCTATGACCCTACAGTTGATAATGAAGAAGAAATCGACACCGAAACTTCTGAAATTGAAGATTTTAACTTTGACCTCAATTAATTTTGTTTCCTTTTTAATAAGTACTTAATAATCGTTCATGTTTTGTTATCTTTATTGATCATGATGCGAATAGCTTTTAACCTCTACTCTCGTTTTAATGCCAATAATGATACTAATTCCCATTAATGATTATTTTACTATTCTTTATATATTAACTTCAGATTTCTAGTAATAGTTATCATAGTTATATTTTTATTGTGTCTTTGATTGCAAACCAGTTTATGGAAACATATTTATTTACACATGAATAAAGGTTGACACGGCGACTTAAAACTTGTTGAATTTTATTTTTGGGGTAATGTGAATTTTTTTCTGATCTCATTTTTTATTGCGTTTGTACATGTTCCAAGCCGTTCTAAGACTTTCTTAACTTGTCCTCAAAATATCTCAGCTTACCCCATGCAGGAAAATCTAGAATTTTATCAAAATCTCACCTTTCCCACACTTAGAAGGAACTTAAGATAGTCTCAATTTTCGCATACCTATAGAAGGAACCTAGGGTACACAGTCTAACTTTCTGGATATCTAGAAGGATCCCAGGGTACACATTCTTACTTTCCGCATACTTAGAAAAAACCTAACCTAAATTTAGGAACTGTATCCCCATATGCCTGCGTCCAACTTGTCGTCTATAAGTCCCATTACGGGGTAAAGTGAGATTTTTTGGAGCAGGTTGAGAGTCTTACAATGACCTTAAACATGAACAATTGATATTTTTAGAGTAATTCGATATTTTTAGGATAATGCGATATTTTCGAGGTACTGTAATATTTTTTGGTTCATGCGATATTTTTGGGGTAATGTGATATTTTCGCAGTAATATATTTTTGGGGTGATATGTTCGGTTCACATTTTTGGGTTGGAAAAAACTTGGCATAAATATTTGGTTCTTCCTTATGAAAATAAGCATGGGAAATATTTTTTTTGAAAATTCACAAAAAATTTATTTTTGATTTTCGCAAACTTTTTTTGCGGAATCATCACTCCTAGGGTCTAGGCTATTTGCAAAATAAAAATTTTTGAAATCGGTGAGGTTCTACTATACTGCATTATTTCCATTTCCCTTTTTCGGCAAGCTGTATGAATTTCGGCTCTTCTAAGTATTCCTCTTTATTAATGTAGTGATGACTCACACCAGAAACAGCATATAACGAAATCTGCTCATTACTACCAGCTCTACTTTTATTACAATTGACAGTAGTGTTTAATTTGGTAGCAACAACTGAAGAAGGAACTTGATTATATTTCACCTTACTATATGCATTTTTATTACTGCTAAATTCGAGCAATCATTTTTTCACAGCTAAAAGTTTTAAATCACCTTCATGACATTGTTCTGATTGCG
The DNA here is from genome assembly GCA_036346225.1 of Platerodrilus igneus. Lineage (NCBI taxonomy): Eukaryota > Metazoa > Arthropoda > Insecta > Coleoptera > Lycidae > Platerodrilus > Platerodrilus igneus. The sequence continues at coordinate 5,777,025 of JARFIW010000131.1, read as the reverse complement.
GTAACATTTTCATACTCATTTGCAATTGACAAAAGTAGAAAACGTGCCAAATCAGACTCGAAAAACTGCTTGTAGATCTTTCAATTCTCTAAAAAGATCATATTTACTAAAGTGCTGTTGCAAATCATCTTGCAGATTATATTTTAAAGTAACAAGTTCCTTTAATAAGAATAATTTTGAACAGGTGCTCTTCTTTGCAAACACAATTTTCTACTTGTCTACCATTTCTGCAGCACTTTCAATATCCTCTATGTACTCCAAATGTGAATCCGTCACACTTTGGATAATTATATTGTGAGCTTTATTATCTTTCTTTTTCCATTCACTATCCTTTTTACTTTGTTCAATATTATCTAGTACTGTATGAACCTCAGAAGCCCCCAACAGATTCTACTCTGAATCTTCAATTATCAAAGTTGTTACCATTTATTTTCACTAATCTGAACTTTATTCATTTCCATTTTTTTAGCTTTGATTGTTACCTTTATAAGTACACTTTACAAATAGTAATATTGTGGAAAGAATACACAAAAACTATTAGTAATAAAATTTGCCTTTGGTTTTAAGTAATGTTACATTTTTCATAAGCACCCACCAATGCTCTAATAGTTTCAGCTATTCGGTCAACACTGCCATCAATCACAAAGTGCATCATCATCATTAGGTCTTCAGTCCTGGAACTGGTTAGACACGTACCATCATTGTGTCCTATTCTGAACTAACCTACAGATTTCCCTGCAATTTGCACAGTCTGCATCTATCACTATCTGATCTAGGTCTACATCTACTTCTTTTTTCATATCTCTGTTTGAAATATATCCCATACTATTCCCCAAAAATGCCTTAGAACGTATTCTGCCCTTCTATTTCTCTTATCTTTTTCCCCAGATATCCTTGTTCCCCTACTATTTCTATGACCTATTTGTTATTATCTTTGTCTGTCCATGCTATCGTCCTCATACATCTGAAGCACAGCATTTCAAAAGGCTGCTACCGTTTTTCTGTCTGCATTTCAGACTGCCCGTATTTCATAGGCATACTGTGCTGTGCTCCACACATATGCTTTCAACAATTTTCTTCTTGTTCTATGTTTGGTGTCTTTCCTCATAGGCGCTGTTCTTTCTTGTTAGATGCAGTTCGGTCACCTTCTATTGTTTTACAATTATATACCCTATTTCTCCAACCTTCAGTGGTTGTGAAGGGAGGTAAGCAGCCTGTGGCTGCCAATATTCCCCCAACACTTAACCATTTACCGATTTAATATATTTTCCAATATATCTTTTCGCACAGTCATCATTAGTTGCAGATATTTCGCAACCAACAACTAGTTGTTTATACTAATCATCAGATTTATCTGCGCTTATTTTTTCGTCATTAGGTTTTCCATCTCAAAACTGGTTGGACACGTACCTGCACTTATTTATATTCTGAGCTAGCCTACATAGTTCCCAAAAATTCTCACACAGCATGTGTATACAGCTCGTTCCCCTTCTATTGTTTTCTAATTTTATGCCCTATTTCACAGAGATTCAGTGAAGGTGGTTAAGAAACCTGTGGCTACCAATATCCCCCAACACTTAGACATTTGCTTAAGTAATGGTTTTCCAGTAAATCCTTTCACACACTTAACTTTATTCGAGAATATTGTCCAACCAATTCTTGTAGTTACTTATAATGATCATCATGTTTAAGCACAGTTATTTTTTCGTCATTAGTTTATCCATCTTGGGATTGGTTGGATGCGTATCTCCATTGATCTCTATTCTGGGCTAGCCTACACATCTCCCTGAAACCTCTAAAGCCTAAATCTTTTACTATCTGTGTGCAGTAGTCTAACCTAGGTCTGCCTCTTCTTCTCTTTTTTCCTATCTCCACTTCTAATATATTCCGCACTATTCCCTCATGCAGTAGTATGTGGCCTAAAATCCTATCTCTCCTATTTTTTACCGTTTTCCACATATTTCTTTCTTCCCCTACCATTTTTAGTACCTCTTCGTTCTTAACTTTGTCTGTCCATAACATCTTCATCATACGTCTGTAGCACCACATTTAAAAGGCTTCTACCTTTTTCTTGTCTGCTTCTCCTACAGTCCAGGCTTCACAGCCGTACAGTGCTGTGCTCCACACATATGTTTTAAGCAATCTTTTCCTTGTTTCTATGTTTGTGGTCTTTGGAGCACAGTAGTTGCTTTTTCTTGTTAAATGTAGCATGACCTTGTGCTAATCTTTGTTTTATTTCTTTTGTGCTTTTCCCATCTTGCGTTATTTGGCTTCCTAAGTAGCAGAAATCCTTAACCTCTTGTAAGTTCGTGTTACATACTTGTATTCTTGTTTTTGATTTATTTTCCCCACCTTTGCATACTAGAACTTTAGTTTTAGTTTTATTAATTTTCATACCGTATCTCTCTGTTAGAACCGTTTCCATTTCATTAAGAGCAGCTTCTAACTCTTCCTTGCTAGACGCTAATACCGCTATATCATCTGCAAATCTAAGCATATCAATTTTTTGTCCCTGCATAGTAATTCCAAATATCTTCCTGCATTTGACAGTATTCATTGCCAATTCTATGTACAAGTTAAAAATCAATGGGGATAGGGCACATACCTGTCTCACCCCTATCCTAATGTTTACTTCTCTACGTTCCTGCTCTAATTCTATTACTGCTGTTTGCTCTTCGTATAAGCTATGTACTATTTGTCTATCTCTATAACTCATTCTAATCTTATTGAGTATTTCAAACATTTTTTCCATTTTACAATGTCGAATGCTTTTTCCAGATCTACAAACCCTATATACACCCTTTCTCCTTTTTCTATTGTTTTCTCCATTATCACTCTCAGAGCTAAAATAGCCTCCCATGTTTCCCTGTTTCGCCTAAACCCAAATTGGTCTTCTCCTAGTACTTCTTCCGCCCGTTTTTCCATTCGTCTTTGTACAATTTTAGTTAATATTTTTGAAACGTGTTTTGTCAAGCCTATTGTTCGAAAATTTTGACATCTATCCGCGCTTCTTTTTTTTTGGTATAGTTACTATGAAGTTACGTTTGAAATCTTTGGGTATCTCACCTGTCTCATACATATAGCTTACAAGTTGGAAGAGACGTTCTGTTACTGCTTATCCAGCGGCTTTTAGAGTTTCTGCTTACACCTTATCTGTACCCGACGCCTTACCATTGTTCAGACTCTTTAATGCTAATTCAAACTCATCTCTAAGTATAGGATATCCCAAGTCATCATTTTCAATGTCTGATTCCTGTTCTAATGCAGTTAGTTCCTCTCCTGCATATAAATTTCCTATATATTCTTGCCATCTACCCACTTTCTCTACGTTTTCTATAATGACGTTTCCTTGTGCGTCCCTCATATTTTTGCTATACGGTTTTGTATCCCTAAAATTCATTCTAATTAATTTGTATGCTTCGTCTGTCTTTCCTATTTCCATCTTCGTTTGTACTTCTTTGCACTTTTCATTAATCCATTGTTCCTTAGCTTTCCTGAATTTTTGAATAATTTCCCATTTTATGGCTTTGTATCTCTGTTTTCCTGTTTCGTGTGATTTATTTTTGTATTTTCGTCTTTCTTCTATTAAATTCAGGATATCCTTTGTTATCCATGGTTTTTTATTTTCTTTTTGTGTATACCCCAGAATATCTCTGGCTGATATGTCTAGGCTGGATTTAATGTTATTTCATTCTGTTTCTACTTTCTTGGTATAAGATATATTCCCGATATCTTTGAGCAATTCATTTGACTTTTTTTCGAATCTTTCTTGAATATCTTTATCTTTTAGTTTCTCTAAGTCCAAGTGCCTTTTTCCGTTTCTTTTTTCACATTCTTAAATTTAAGTGCGGCCTTCATAATTACGATGTTGTGGTCAGTATCTATATCTGCTTCTGGGTAGCTTCTACAGTCTTTTACTTGATTCCTAAACCGTTGTCTAACAAGAATGTAATCTATTTGATATCTTCCTATATCTCCTGGCATCTTCCATGTATATCGTCTTCTAGCATGGTGTTGAAATAATGTGTTTGTGATGATTAAATTGTTCTTGTCGCAAAATTTTACCTGCCTATTTCCTCTGTCGTTTCTCGTGCCTAAACCAAATAAACCTACTACCGCTCCTTCCCTACCCTCACCTACCACAGCATTAAAATCCCCCGTAATTATTAAATTTTCATGTCTTTTTACGTATCTTAATATTTCTTTGATATTTTTGTAGATTGCTTCTACCTCTTCGTCACTGTAGCTAGAGGTGGGCATGTATACTTGTATTATTACTGTGTTTACCGGTTTAGATTCTAATCTAACCATGAGTACTCTTTCGTTCTTTTGTAAGTAATTTTCTACACAGTATCCTATCTTTTTCCGCATAACTATCCCCACACCCAAATTTCCTTCCTCTGCTCCTGTATGAATTACCCTGAAGTCTCCGCACCAAAAATCCCCCGCCTCTGGCCACCGAACTTCGCTGATTCCTACTATATCTAGTGATAACCTATTCATTTTTATTTTTAGGTTCTCTAGCTTACCTACTTGCTTCATACTTCTAACATTCCACGCTCCGACTTGCAGAATGTTCCCGACTCTTATTTTTAACTTTCCGATCGCATGCTCCGAAGTAGTCCCCTCCCGGAGATCCGAATGGGGGACTATTTTAACTCCGGAATCTTTTACCCCAGAAAATGCCATCATATTTGCTACAATTTAAGTACGCTGTGTACTTGGGAGGTAATGTGGTGGTTTCCAGTTGCCTTCCACATCGCGGTAGTGTGTCTTAGACTGCCATATCAACCCTTATGGTCTCTGCCAATCTAAGTACCGAAAGAGCTGCTGCCCTCCTTCTGCGACCTGTCTTAGTCTGGTTCCTCACTAACGACCCTACTACTTTGGTTGAACCTGTAGTTTGGCTCTTTAGCTCATTAGAACACGTAAGCCATTTCACATGTTCTAGTAATTTTGAACTTCGTCAAGGTGCAGGTCCATTCGAAATGGTCCCAAAGTGCAATAACAATAAATTCTACATTCTAGCATTACTGTCTACGATTTCGACTCTAACTCTTGACTATCAAGGTTAATTTTGCGGTTTGCAAATACAAACACCGACAAAGACCACATTTGTAAAACATCCAAATGCGATAGTAGAACTACTTTCTGTCTTTAACATTTAATCAAGTATATAAGTAAACAGGTTTCATTCTAACATTTTCCGCATGAATATATTTAATCCATATTGCCCTTCTGAAGTTAACAATTTCATGCTCACAGATTATGATAAATCTGAAGATAACAGAATTGTGTTGTTTTTATATTGCTTACGAGTATATTTGTTTAGAAATGATAATTAAAATACAAATGTAGTATTTTATTTACGGAACAAATTTATTAAGCTAAATAATCAAACAACAAACTTAGCATTTTATTTGTACAAAAATCATAGACCCGTACCATCATCAGCATCTCCACTATCAGTCATTTTAATTTCTAATCTCTAGAAGTGATGCTTTCGTACGCTGCAAATTTGCTTCGATACCGCTGGGAATTTTTATTTGTTGTGCTTTCATCTTAGAATTCTCACACACTATCCAATTCGGTTCCGTCCCTCATTTTCCTTTATTTGTGACCTAGAAATGTCGTTGCATGTTTTTCATTTTTGTCTAACAAATGGGTGAGACGCTGTCGCTTTCTTATACCTTTCTTGATTTTGATGGTGTGAATTTACCGTATGTCTTTTTCTTATCGATTTTTGATGTATTGGAGCTGAATATACCAACCTTTGACAATAGCAGGGAATGGTATTATTTTTATTTCTTTTGCTAAGCGAGTCTTTCAAACTTCCAGTTCGTTTTAATTTGGGATATTTCTCTCTCTTCTTTAGGAGTTTGTCAGAAAACTTAACTTTTTACATCTCGCTATTTCCTTCTCCGCTTTATATTCCTCTGACAGGCCTGTCTTAAGTCGCATAAGACTGGTGCTCCACCATTTCAGATTACTGAATTCGTTTTGACTAGTTGAATGGCTCTTTTTTATCCATTGAAATCATTAACGGTTTTATCCATTGAAATAATTAACGGTTTAATAAGGTTGTCCATGTTATTCAAGTTACATATTTTACTTTCTTTAAAACTTGTGTAGTTATACATTTCTTCAGTGTTCACTTGAATCATTTTGCAAAGCATCTAATAATAGTATATTATTCAACATACGGTAATGTAGGCAATAACTCACGCTGATGAAGTTTGCGGTACGAGCCGAAGGCGAGTGCCGTAATTCATCAAGTGAGTTATTGCCCTTACCGTATGTTGAATACTATACTTTATCTACGACTATAAGCACAGTAACAAGTTTTAATAAACACATGTAATCAAGATTATTTAAAAAAGATTATAGTACAAATTTGTTTGACATTACGTAAATGTCAATGAGCATGGCTACTTTGATATTTTTGGTAGGTAATTAAATAGAAATATAAGCTGGAAGCGTGAGTTATTATAACTCACGCTTAACTCACGGTGTTTAATTATGAACACTATTACTTGTTCAAAAGTCTATGAATAATGGTATTATAACTAAATAGGAGTAGATAAAAGAATTTTAACTTCAGTTAATTTGATTTAATATGCTCTTCCTGCTTCTTTTCGGTTATCCATAATAGCAGAATCTGTCAAGAATTTAATAACCATTATATGTAGATAACAATGCACTTACTTAAAATTGCACTTGTGTTGCATCCACAATTATCTAAACAAACCTTCTCTAATGTAAAAACTAACAGAAGGCAATTTAGAATACTCAGCACACAGTAAATTAATCAGCTGTTATATGTATAATGACGCTCAAAACATCTGAACAAACAGGCGATGAGGTCATAGTGACGTAACCACTCTACGACTCACAGCGATAAAATGTTTAGAGCAAATATGTCCATTTTTTGAAAATGTTTCGCGGGGGGGGGAGGGCTCTTTAAAACGTGGATCCGCCTTTCTTGACGTTCTTTGGATTGCCGACGATTTAATTCGCCTCTGATTAATAAAACCGCCGGAAATCTAAAAACTAAACACTGACTCGTTCGTGTCTTCTACCGCAAGCAACCACTGAGCAAAACCTACCATTTTATATTTAAGGTATAGTCGAAACCATGAAAGAAGTCGTTGCGTCATCACTTGTATTCGTACGAACTAAGTTGAAAATTTTAAGTCAATGTAGCATCGTTCATATTACCAAAGAATAGCCTGTTCAGTACTCAAAACATACGGACATATAGTCTTTTCTGTCGTTTTCCCAGATCAACGTGTTCACGTATGTCTTTAATTAAAACACGTACAAATCGCATTAGTATCTTTATCATATATATTAGTTAAGCTTTTAAATAATTTTAAACGTATGTATTGAATTGAGTTAAACACCTATGACGTAAGGACTTCTTTCGTGGTTCTTACTATGATATTGAATGCAGATGCAAGAAACACTTTATTGTGAGAAAGAGCTACAAACAGTACAGCATTCAACTGTTACAGTAAGCTTGTGTGCCCACCAGCAAACATGGCTGCCAATTGTGTAGTCGAATTTGAATATACAATTGAAACCAGTTTTATAAAGGAATTATTTTGCTATAAGCTGTAAAAGATACGGTAAATAGAATGCACCCGAATTGTTCTGATCTGAAATAAACGATCATCACAGAGTAAGCACCAAATGTAATAAACAAACAACAACGAGAGTAGAAGTTATTTTTTATATAATATCTTAACGCAGTTTAAATATGTTCTAACCTCAAACTAAAAGTTCGTTGATCTTTTAAACCCAAATGACAACTTTTGAAATTTACTTATAATCAGATTTTACACCATTTTTTAATTTTTAAACGCCTTGAAATATAATAATGTAATGGACGAATCCTTAAAATTACTTTCATCAGCTTCGCCAATGATATCAGCAAATACTAAACGGAGACTATTAAAAAAAAGAGGTAAATCTTTAAATTAAATCAATGTAATATTTTTCTGTTTTTTTTTATTAGTGCCCAGAAAGTTAGCGTTAAAGAAGAATGTCAGGAAATCGTCTTCACTTGATGGTTTACCTCCAACACTGCAAAATAATAGCTTGGTTATTATTGATAGTAGCTTAGATGATATTGCATCTCCCATACCACTAAAAACTGAGAGTGGAATATTAGAGTCAGCTTCAGATTTTAGTAATCAGTTATCAGTTACCAGATATATTGAAATTAAGGATTGGGTTAATGAAGTTAATTTAGCAAATAATATTTTATTGGACGAGGAATGTGAAAAAATTATACAAAAATATGTGACCGAACGTAGAACGCGCAATGATTTGGAAATAAGGAACGATTCATTGATATGGAATAGTAATTACAGTGACAGTAGTTTAAAAAATAATGGTACTATAGATAAGGACGGCACATGCATTGTTATTAGTTCAAGTGAGGTTAATAGTAGCAATTCTTATAAATCTGCATATAGTGATGGTAAGTTGTATCCACCTGCAGTTTGAATGCGATTAAATGATTGAGTGCATTGTTTACAGTCGTAATAATTGACAGTTCATTTACAATCGAACAGGAGGAATGTACCGTAGATAAATTTAATTTAATTCAGTCTGAACCACGTAAGAAAAAACAGACCATAAAATTTACAGAGCTGCCAAAAACAGAAGGGTAAGTTAAATATAACATGATTACAAATTAAATAAGAGAATTAAACAGTTAACTGTGAAAGAATATGTGTGGGTTATTCAAATTGCTTGATTCACCTTTTGTTTAAAGGCTTTTGTTCTTTTAAGTTATTTGTATTTGATGTTTTGCTGACTTGAGGTTCTGGGACCATCAGGTTTCATTTGGATGGCTGCTGGTTGCATACTGATTTATTTGGTTGTGGATCTTGTATGTCTTTGTTCTGTACAAAGTTAATGGCCCACATAAAAATTCTTAGATGACATTTTAAACATACTTTGATTTTGTTTAATTTCAAGGTACCACAGATGCTCTTCGTATACGATTTTGTTAAATATTTAACTGCAATAAAAAATGTGTCTAAAAGAAATAAGTTGAACAACTTATTGCTGTCATAATTATTTATCAAATTGTTTAACATGCATAAATCGTGTATTTAAAACATTCGTTGTTATTGTTTTATTTAAAATGACATCGTGCTACATTTAACAAGAAAAAGCAGCTACTGTGTTCAAAGACAACAAACACAGAAATATGGAAAAGATTGCTTAAAACGTATGTGTGGAACACAACTCTGTATGTCTGTGAAACCTGGACAGTAGGAGAAGCGGATAGGAAAAAGATAGAAGCCTTTGAAATGTGGTGTTACAGACGTATGATGTAGATATCATGGAAAGACAACGTTAAGAACAAAGAGGTTCTAGAAATGGTAGAGGAAGAAAGAAATACGTAAAAAATAGGAAAGGTAGGAAGATAGGTCACATACTAAGGCATGAGGGAATAGTGTGAAATATATTAGAAGTAGAGATATGACAAAAGAGAAGTAGAGGTAGACCTAGGTTAGACTATTGCACACAGATAGTGAAAGATGTAGGATGTTGGGAATTACAGGAAAATGTGCAGGCTAGCTCAGAATAGAAATCAATGGAGTTACGTTTCAACCAGTTCTAAGACGGAAAACCTTATAACGAAAAAAAATTGTACTTAACCCTTCGTAAGTTGTGCTATGAGCATTTTGCCCACATTATTTTTCTAGGTATTGTAAAAGCACAGCTCATTAAACATACAACTACTTGCTTTTATGTAGCTGAATTTCTACCCTTCCCCTACCTACTATCGAAAACAGTTAGTATAATAGTGATTTATTTCTCATCTACACCCACTTTCTTTTAGAAATCGATTGAGTGGGAATTTTACCAATTATGCGACTTACTTCACATATGAAATTTCTTCAGGCGGATTTCATTCTGATTGTGAAATTGTTTCATAAGTATGATAAATAGCATATAAAATGATGAATCGTGGTAAACGATTAGTGGAATTAGCCCGTCAGCAGTTTATGGAAGACCAATGTGGATGTAATTATAAATATTTTATACTGTAGATATGGATACGTATTACAATGTTTTGCCATTTACTTTTTTATGTATATCTACTATCTAAATTTACATGAGTATGTGATTGAATGTTTCGCCCTGTATAACGTATTTATATTTTAATTGTAATTTGAACCTACAAAAATGAAACCAATTACATAACTAATACGTTTTCAGCTCTCCAATGGTGTGTGGAGTCTGAACCTGCTGAAACTATTTTTAGAGATGCAGAAATAATATCAGATGCAAGTGAATCAGATGATTCATCAGAACACAGCGTTAATAATACTGATACAGAAGCAACCGACAGCAACACCGAATTATCAGGAAATGATATTCAACCAGAAATGCTGATCTACAGTACAGAGGTAAAGATAAATCCATCAAGCGGAAGATGCATCCGCCAGGTGTAAAAACTGTTGCAAAGAACGCGAAATCTGAATTAGGGGCTTGGAAATTGTTCTCTTCAGTGGAGATTATTACTCATATTACTTTATGTACTAACATTTATCTCGAGCAAATGTGTCAAAAATACGTCTGTGAAAGGGATTGCTGTGAAACCGACACACAAGAAATAAGGGCCCTGTTTGGGCTTCTCTAAATGGCAGGTATAAAAAGGGCCAATCATTTGAATCTGTCAGAACTTTGGCTTGATGATGGTACAACTCCAGAATGTTTTTGAGCTGTGATGTCAAAGCTGCGTTTCTATACATTACTTTGAGCACTTCGCTTTGATGATTTGAATGATCGGCTTCAAAGAAGTAAAGTAGACAACTTTGCTGCAATAAGAAAAGTGTTGGACGATTTTGTCTGTAGATGTAAGGAATACTATCAAGTAGGAGAATTTGCTACCATTGATGAAATGCTACCTGCTTTCCTAGGACGATGCAAGTTCAGGCAATATATTGCAAACAAACCATCAAAGTACGGAATCAAAATTTATGCTTTAGTAGACTCCCGTACGTTTTACACTAAGTAGGGACAAAAACATTAGGTCAATCGTTAAAGAAATGGAACGCGAAAATTTTTGGATGTACGCAAAGCTTGAGTGATTTTAATGATATTTTCATCTCACCTAGTGGGGTCTGAATCGATATATGAAGAGATAGCGATAATTAAGACTCGATTTACTCATAACAAAATTATTGAAGAACAAAAAATATATCTTACAACGCATATAATTGATAGGGTGACAAGCCCTACTTTAAGCCTCACCTAGACTAATAAACAAAAACTTCAACATCATCCTCAAACAATAATTTAAAAATTACTAGAGCGACAAACTTACCACGAGTCTCGTCTAGACTAACATACTGCTGAGCGACCAACCACGACGACAAGTCTTACCTAGACGAAATAGATCTTAAAATGCTGCATTGCAATAACGATATAAATAAAAAAATTTGCTATCAAAACAAAATCATGCTCACTACACAACACAATATTTTACCGATACATCTACAGAAAAAACTAGTATACCAAATTATTAAAAGTATCACTTTTATATCGAGGAATTTATCAAGCAACAATCGTAACTTAAAGGGATAGTAAATGAACTTAATTACAAAACATTATTATCAACCTCACTATTGTAGTGTTTAAGAAAGCAGATATAACGAACTCGAGTTTACTATAGTGTTTTAGTAGGTATAGATATACTAAGGTAAGAATTCAGTTAATTACGTTAGCTGTATTAAAAGCAAAAATTTTTAGGAGAAAGAATTTGTAACCTATAGTTAATTATTTAGATTGTAAGGGAACACTTTAAAGTCATGGCAAACTAAGATAATGTGATAGTTAGGTAAAATGTAAACTAAAAACAGGTTTCGATAAACTAAAGAAATTTCAGGTTTAAAATAATTGTTTAACTAGATTTAATGTCATTTTAAGGGAATTTTTTAATCATAGCTTTTTATCTACGGCTAGAATACTTACAGAAAGAATTATTTAATCCAAAGCACATGTTTAAAGTGGGGTTAAGGTAATTTGCTAAACCCGTTTGAAAGGTATATGCTTTAGTTTCATCCTAAATTAGGTTAGGTAATTATTTGAGAGAATTTAAATATAAATACACTGTTTTTATAAGGGAAAATGCCAATTAACTAAGTTTAAAATAACATATATAGGAGGTAAACAATCACTATTCAAACATGGCCGACGTAATCCTTCAGATTGACATTTCAACTGCATTTAATGATGGCAACATAAGATAAAAATTACCAAATGCAATGTTGCCAGATTGTATTTCTTCTATTCAAAAGCCATTAAAAATTAATTTTTTTTTATATTTGAGTGAAAAAAAACTCAATTTCTACAAAGATATTCCAAACTAACACCTTATAAGATAAATGAGAGGTGAAGACAAATTTTCAACACACGTTTAGGCGGCTCTGTTATAACCCCGTGTCGCGTGTTACCACAGTTGGCAACATTGATACTATCCACGTTCACATTATTGCACAACAAGATATTATGACATAATTGCGTGTCAAATTGTATCACGTACCAAATACGTTTACAATGATACAAGTTGCACCTTAAAAAGATAAAAAGTACTCATTTAAAAATGTGGAACGTTTCACGATTTTGCGGGTCATCCTTGCGCAGAGGCCATGCTAATCTCAGGTTATCTCGTCTGTGGGGAGTTGTTTGGTGTGGGTTACGTCATGCCCTCGTTGAAACCAAAATTAACGTCTTCCTTCTTCTTTGTTCATAGGTAGGGCGAAGGAATAACCAGGTAAGGAACGATAAGGAAAAAACCTACATTCTAAAAGAGAAAAGACAAAAAAAGACACAGGTAAACGTCACCGTTTGACGTCTCGTTGGCTAATAATGTTGTGTCACACGCCGCGCACTTGCGCCATCACTCCGCGTCTGCGCATTTTTTTGCGCAAACGCAACTGTCCGAAATGATGGAAATTTAACAAGTTTATTTGAAATAATGGCGGGAATTTAGTACATATTTATACTTAATCTAAATGTGATACATAGCCGATTTTCGGCATGTAACAGTATGTGCCAAAGAGCTTTATTTCTTTTTAACAAATACTGATGCACTTAATGTGATAGTATATACTAGTTAGATAGTTAAAAAGTAGTAATAGTAATAGTAACGGTTTTTGTTTTTTTATAGAAAAGTTTTGCCAAGGCACCAGCAAGTTAATTCAGGATCATCGTGGCTACAAAAATTAAAACGTATATGTGATCCAGATACGACTGATAGTAGTTTGAAGACTACTAGTAATAATGCAAGCTCTAACAAAGCTACAATTGCTGTTAGCACTGACAATCATCAGAAACATCTCAATGGGATGCTATTAACTAGTCAAGAACTAACCAAAAAGCAAATTAGGAAAAAATTAAATTTTAATGATATTTTAGAAACTTTAACCCATAAGGAGAATTGTAGCGATTTATTAAATAAAGATAGTTCTGCCGTTAGAAGATTTGATCATGTCCATAATATTAATAGATTTCAAAATAATTGTGATAATTTTTGCAGTGCGTTAAGAGATAAAACAGACCTTAAGAAAACGATAAGGAAACAAGTATCAGATGTAGATAAAAAGACAACTTTTAACTGTGCACTTAAATGTATCAGTGATAATTTTACAAAAACCAGTGATAAACACAATGACAATAAAAACAATGAAAATAAAAATGTTGATAATGCCAACTATGATAAATATTTTCGAAGTTCCTACCTAGAGAAAAAATTGATTAACCTTTCTAATGATGAAGAAGTACTAGAAAGTCTACTGTATAAGGAAATTGTCTCTGAGAAGAACCATGAAAAGCAAGTACTTCACAAAGATAACATTGGCAATTGTACAGACATTGATTCGGAGCTCGACTATAAAAAACAAAAACCCATTAAATATAACAGAGAAAAATCTTTTAATGATTTTTTAAGTGATCATGAAACGTTGGAAGATAGATACAGATACTTAAATTTTATCTTTAATAGTGAGCAGAAAACAAGTGTTCTAAAAGATAAGGACAACAAAAAAGAAGCTCCAAAACGAATACCCACGAGGAAACCTAAGAAGGATAAAGGAAATACAAAATATGATAATGCAGATAAAAATATAAGATTAAGAGCACCATCTAGATCAAGTGAGGATAATCAAAAATCGTTTTTGGAATCGCTATCTGGTACGTTATTTTATATTTTACATTTAATAATATTGCTTATTATATATGTGGTTAGAAAAGAAGTGCTATATTATAGATGGAATTAGGAAGAAAGTCTGTAAGCTTTCATTTTCACAGATTATCCTTTGTACTGTTATTTCTCGCAAGAATTATTATACACATTATAACAAACTTATGTTGGTAACACTTATTTTGTCATTTCAGAGGGAAAGGTGCTATGGGCAAAACATGTTAAGTGAATAAAGTTTGATTTGCCCTGTAGGGGCGGTGACCCTGTAAAAATATAAGGGTGCATGTGCTAACTGCAGTGGTGCAGGAGTGGGTTTCTATGGAGGAACTATAAATAAAATTTTGAAATAAAAATAATAAAGACAAAAATAATAAATAAAAGGGCCGAATACAAAAGAAACTACTTACACTATTACTTACCCTAAAAGTTGTTTCTCTCTGTCAAAATCGAGGGGCACCAAACCGTCTCACAGCAATTCCCTTTGGCAATATTTCTATATGGAAAACAGTTATTCCACATAAATCTCCTTTGTTTTGGTATCCTAAATTTTGTCATATTATATACTACCTTTCTTGATAATACCTTAAACGCATATTAATTAATTCTGTTGTACTTAAAGAAATTTCTCAAAATAAAACGCCTCTTCAAAACAAGATTTCATCACTGGGGTAGCTGGATATCCTGTACAATAAGCTGACTTTACCTAGTTCCTAAACAATTCAAATAAAAATTCAACCTAAAGTTTTAGCTCTGAAATGTTAATTTTTGAACATTAATTTTTACTTTATAATATTTTACAATAAAATAAAATATTCTCAAATCTACATCGGATTTAATTCCCTGGGGCGTCAAATGCGTCTTTAATTTTAAAACTACATTTATCCTGTGGTTGTCCTGAGCCTAGTGCATCAGTAATCTCAGTGTGGGTTGCATCCAAACGTCCCCTTGTTTAGTTGGTAGTAGCTTTTATCGACAAAGCGAGAGCACTTTGTTCAACAGTAGAAGGAAAGGTAAAAGGAAAATGGACCACTCCACTGACTGTCCGAACACGAGGAGGGCCACTAGTAAAGTCCTTTTGTTTCTACACATTGGTTCCCATGAACCATTGTCCTCCAAATAGGCATATGTTTTGATGCGCATTGGTGGATATAGCTGCCTTGTTGAGCATGGGAAATGCAATTCTGTCATCTTCCCAAACCACAAATCATGTCAATTTCCAGACTTACGTGAGAACCAAAACTTCGTGTGATTTTCACATGACGCTTATTTTTTACATAATGATACTGGGAATTTCTTGTGCAGGGTTTAAAAATCCCATGAACCTAAATAATACAATAAAAGATGAAGCTTTTTTTTTAAAAAGCGTACAACTTTATTAACATAAAATAATATCATTAAAAATACAAATTTATTTGCCTAAAACAACAATTTCTTAACCTCAAATCTGGCCAGGTATTGCTAAAAGAAAAAATTCTAACAAGACCTAGCCATCGACAAACCTATTCATTACTCCAAATTGTTTCTGTTTTTAATATTAAATTACACAAGATTTATAAATTCCAATTATTGAAAATGTGGTTCATAACAATTAAAAAACAATTAACTACCAACTTTTTGCTGCATCATTTTAGTGTCCATTCCAAAATAATGTAAAATCAGTATGTATATACTTTTTAATATTTTAACCGATAACATTGTACTTAAATTTAATCAACATTCGTGCCGTCAATAAATCCTTAACAAAAATAATCACTTTTATGTCCGATTAATGTTCTATGCCATAAAATACCAACGTTTGCATCCAAAATTCAAACTCGTACAAAAAGTCATATAATCATAAAAACTTATAAGTACTTATGATTAATTCACCTATTATAAGTTTAAGAATGTTCACGCCAGCTTTCCAATTTATTAATAATTCCATTTTTATCATCCTTCAACAACAACTACTATTGATCCAACATAACCCAAAATTCCAAATTAATGATGAGGTAAACTATCCAAATCCCACCTCTCTAAACGACCACAACGACAATAATTCCACCCAAAGGTGCATGGAAAATACCTCACCCACCCGAAAGTAAGTCCACATATTTTATCATGTGTCATATTTTTGTCTCTGCGAGACATTCATCTTTATGTTTTTCTTGAAGCTACATGTCGTTCCACTTTCTATTATTAACTCGTATTATTACATTTTCACTTTTCAAAACTGAACTTTCCGCTATTCGACCCTTGACCATGCGGGTTAGTTCCCTGCATCCTGACGTCGATTAAGAAAGGAATGTCACATGGGCTAAATCAATAACAAATTCACAGGCGATGACTATAACGAACATCAGTGGAAGACTGTGGCGATACACATTTTGACGGAAGTTCTGCACACCCATGGCCTAATGTCTTGAAGTAACAACCCTTTAACTATGTAGCGACATCGAAAATAAATGAGAAAGTAGAAGAATAAAGAAAAGATGAAAGAGGGAGATGCGAGGTTTTAACAGTAACAGTAAGATAAAACATATACCACCAGGTAGATACTTAAAAACAACTTGGTTCCAAGTTAGACCAAGACAAATCATCTTCCTACCCACTGCGATAAGGAAATCAAGTAAAGGTAACGTAATCAACTTAAATATACCCACATAACAATTAGAAAGACATAATTACTATAGACAAAGCAGTAATTATACGATAGACAGTTAATTGAAGATAAAAATAGGAAGTATTCAATACAACCAATAAGTAATAATATTTGGAACAACAAAGGTGATAGCCTTTTACCAACAGGTTCAGGAAATACAATAAAATATGCATTAGCATTCCTATAAAACGATTGATAACGGAAATTACAAAAAATGATTGAAATATAGGCGTAGGAAAGCACATCGAATGAAAATTCCTTGTTTTACAACTGTGGAAACTGACTTTTTAGTACAAAGGCATAGGTCAAGATCCTATGGGTATCCAAAGTGTAAAGCATTAATCTGGAACATCAGCTAGCATAAGTCCTAAAGATTCGTGAAGTTGTTCAGATGTAAAATATCTCAACTCCGATAATGATTATTTTAGATTGTAGACTAATAAAAAATAGAACATGAAAATTCAAAAGAAATTGGATTTATTTACGTGTAGTGGCCACTACAAAAAATTTATAACTAGGAATGAGCGGTCTATCTTTTAAAATCAAAAACTGTATATGACAAGACAAGGTTTGGAACACTTGTAGATTAAAGGGGTGATATCCATTTAGATGTATTTTAAGATCTGATTGGATCATTTCTTTCTGCAGCCAACAAAGATCTTTAAATTTTACACAAATTATGGTGTATTAATATGTGCAAAATGTAACTCATGCACCCGCCCCTTTACTCGAATGTAAGCACCTAACTATCGGTAACTTTTACAAGTCCCTGACATGATAGCATAGATGGAATTACCAGACAAAATTTTAAAAACTATAGTCAAAAGACAAGATGAAAAATAAATAAACAAATGACCGATTACCGACTTAACATTGATGGACCTTTTAAGAACGTACTACACCCAACGCTAATTGAGGATGTTGGCCTACTGAAACTAATACACTTCTAGCTACTTGATAATGAATAATTTTTAGCATTAGGAAAGTAACTCGAGCATGGTGGACGAAAATTAATATAAATTGTTGGTTATTTTGTAAAGAGAAAATTTTAATGACCGGTTTTGCTGTTATTGCAGCTCCTCAGATTGGATCATTTCTTTCTACAATCAACAAAGATCTTGAAATTTTGCACAAATCATGATGTATTAATATGTGCAAAATGTAACTCATGCGCCCCCGCTCCCTATACACGAATGTAAGCAATTAACTATCAGTAACTTTTACAAGTCCCTGACATGATAGCATATATGGAATTGCCAGACAAAATTTTAAAAACTAGTCAGAAGACAAGATGAAAAATAAATAAACAAATGGCCGATTAGCTACTTAACGTTGGCGGACCTTTTAACAAGGTACTACATCTAATTCTAATTGATGATGTTGGCCTACTAAAACTAATACGTTTCTGGCTACTTGATAATGAATTATTTTGTCTGGCATTAGGAAAGTAATTCGAGCATGGTGGACGAAAATTAATAGAAATTGTTGATTATTTTGTAAAGAGAAAATTCCAATGACTGGTTTCGCTTTTATTACACCTCCTCAGATTGGACCATTTGTCTGCAAAACAACCAACAAAGATCTTGAAATTATACACAAATCATGGTGTATTAATATGTGCAAAATGTAACTCATGTGCCCCGCCCCCTTTACTCGAATGTAAGCACCTAACTATCAGTAACTTTTACAAGTCCCTGACATGATAGCATAGATGGAATTGCCAGACAAAATTTTAAAAAGTAGTCAGAAGACAATATGAAAAATAAATAAACAAATGGCCGATTACCTACTTAGTTGGTTGTTTTGCAGAGAGAAATAGTTCAATCGGAGGAGCTGCAATAACAGCGAAACTGGTCATTGGAATTTTTTCTTTACAAAATAACGAACTATTTATATTAATTTTTGTCCACCATGCTTGAATTACTTTCTTAATGACAGACAAAATTATTGATTATCAAATTTTTGGTTAAGGTTTTTTTTTTAATCGAAAGTTCTTCCAAGGTAGATAAATAGGGTATTAGATATTTTAATGATTCAATACTAATTATTGCTTACTTTGGATATTATAAATTAATCCGAAATAACAAATATTTTTCGGTAATTTAATGTGAGTGGAAACCGTTCCATATAACAGAAAAACTAACCATAGCACAAATTATTTAGATATTTTTTGAAACTACTTCACATCGTTTAATATTAACTGGAATGTATTTATAATCCAAAAATACAAATTAATTTAGATCAAGAAATGACATCGACCATATTTAATATTGTGTTTACAGCATTGCCAACCATGGAATTGTAAGTTACCGATGATATTACCAGCGATGAAATTTTAAAATCGATAAATAACGGTTTTTATCGAATTTATTAGGATGTTTCAGGTTTAAACATGCAATTTTTTATATTTTCAAGTTAGGTATTAAATATAAGGAAACATGAAATTAATAAGATAATAAGCTAAGAAAATCAATTTAAACATGAAAAAGCACCTTTTTTTTATAAACACTCAAATTTATAAAGGAGACCCCATTGTTGTGTGCTACTGAAATGCCAATTCTTTTATTGTTAACTTTTACTTTATAATATTTCACAATAAAATAAAATATTCTCAAATTTACACTGGATTAAATTCCCCAGAGCATCAAATACTTCATTAGTTTTAAAACTACACCTACGCCAGGGTAGTTCTGATCCCAGTGAATTGGTAATCTCGGTTTAGGTAGCTTCCAGATATTCCCTTGTTTAGTTGGTCATAGCTTTTGTCGACGAAATGCTGGCACTTTGTTTAACGTTAGAAGGAAAGGTAAAAGGGAAATGGACCACTTTGTCGACTGTTCAAACTGTACAAAAATATGTGATTAACGTATTAAATTGTACCAATTTATTTTAAGAAACTTTATCATATAATGCTCTAATTATATTAGCTGCCCTAATTTGAAATTATATTTTCTAAAACAAAAGAATTAAAATATGATGCTTACTTAATCTAAGCCGTTCCTGAAATCAATTGTACAAGTTGCATTATATTTTTAATTTATTCATTTAACTTTTCTAAGATTTTTTCTTTAATTTTATAGTTAGCATAATGTGCCCACATGACAAAGGTTCTAATTCACTGAACACACGTTTTAAGAAAACTGTTTTAAATTCTTATTTACATTTTTATTTTATATTCAGTAAAATAATATTTTGCATACCACAACTTCACTGTTATTTAATAAAAAGCTTATTACAAAAGCAATGAGCTTTAGATTTCATACAACCGAACCCGCAATTTAAAATTCATTTTTCCCGTCCTTTTACGGTTTTACAACGTTGACATTTGGTCTTTGAAAATACCATGCGGTTTGACGTTTGATGCACATAATCTGCAAAATCAGTAGTGTTCACGATGGCAATAACAAAAGAGCACATTCGATTTTCCATCCACTTCGCATTTCATCTGAAGAAAAATGCTGCTGAAGCCATTGAAATGATTTGTGCTGCATATGGAGAGAAGATTGTAAGTCATGCTACGTGTAAAAGGTGGTATCAAAAATTTTGCCAAGGAGATTTCAGTCTTGAAGATGAATCGCGTGCTGGACGCCCTCAAAAGATTGAAACGGATGAACTGCAAGCATTGTTGGATATGAACTCTGCATAAACTGAAAAGGGGCTTGCACAGCAGCTTGGCATTGTGCAGCAAGCCATTTCCACACGTTCACATGCAATGGGAAAAGTTCAGAAGGAAGGCAGATGGGTTCCGCATGCACTGTCCGAAGACAACAAAAATCGACGGCGTGACACCGCACTCACTTTGCTTTCAAGGTTCCGGAAAAAGGATTTTCTGTGCCAAATCATTACAGGCGATGAAAAGTGAATACTTTATATTAACCAGAAGCATAAAATTCATGGGTTAATCCTGGTCAACCTTCCACATCGACTCCAAAGCCCAATATCCATGGCAAGAAAGTTTTGCTCTGCATATGATGGGATTGGAAAGGTGTATTGTATTACAAGTTGTTACAGCCGGGTGAAACAATTACGGCATACCGCTATCAGCAACAATTGACTAATTTGATGAAGAAAAGATGCCATTACTGCTGCATGACAATGTCCGGCCACATGTTGCGAAAGTGACTCAGGACCATATCTTTGCGTTAGGCTGGGAACTTCTCCCGCATGCTGCGTATAGCCCAGACATGGCGCCTTTTGATTATTACTTATTCCGGTCGCTGCAGCATCAATTGGCTGATACACACTTTGTGACACTTGAAGAGGTACGAAAATGCATTGATGACTGTTAAGTAATTATTTAATGTATTATTCTCGTTCTCACAGTTAGAATTATAAATCAGTTTATAATTTGAATTTAACCTTTGGCGCACTTTATTGGCCAATGGCATTCATCCTATAGTTGTGGAATAAGGTCATTGGTAGTTAAGATGTGGATGTCATGATGGCTGATTCTGAGGCCTGCTGTTTTTGCGATGTTAAACAATTATAATTATGTCTGTTTTAATAATATATTTACTAAGTTGGTTTATTTTGGTTTGTTATTTAATTAACAAGTGGTAGCAGAAAAAATAAAATAGATTGCAAATTAAACCAACCAAATACATAATTGTGGAAAGGTTTGACCCTAAGGTTAATTCCAGGATTTAATGGAATTGAGATTGCCTTTTGTTTATTAATGTGGAATTTATCAGCAATCTTTTCAATGTAGTCTCTCTGATGTAACAAAATTCTATCACCAGTTCTTTCAAACTGTACCCCTAAGAATTTCTTAATTGGTCCTAAGTCTATGCATTCGAGATCTGCCTTTAAATCATTAATGATGGAACCCATTGGCAAACACTGCCATATCATCTACATATATGATAAATATTTCAAAATTCTTTTGATACAAACAAGGACAGTAATCTAAAGAACTGAACCCCATCTTTAACAATATTGAATTTATATGAGAATTCCATTCTTTTCCAGACTGCTTCAAACCATAAAGTGCTTTATTAAGCTTTAGTACATATTTTTGCGGATTGTTAAATACAAAGCCCTTTGTTCCATATAAATTGACTCGCTCAAATCAGCATATAAATATGCACATTTAATGTCCAAATGTGTATAAACAAATTTAAAAAGACACACTAAATATGCAAAGAAGAATTTCACCAAAGTAAATTCAATTACAGGTGCAAATGCTTCTTGAAAGTCCACCCCTTGTTGCTGTCTTAAACCATGAGCAACGAGTCTTGCTTTGAATCGATCAGATTCTCCATCAGTATTAGTCTTACGACTAAAACTCCAACGGTTTGTTATAACTTTGCAGTCTGTCGGTCGCATTACAATTTTCCATGCATTTCTCTCTTGTAGTGTGTTTAGTTCATCATCTATCGCCTCTATCCATTTGTCTTTTTCGATCGAGTTTACAGCTTCTTCATACTAACTCGGAATTTCAATGAGGCCAGCAAACAAATAATCATTTCCCATAAATTGAGCCGCAAGCTCATTCTCTGGCGAATCATTTTTCGCATTATATTCCACAGCATGAGGAGTGACGTTAATGATTTCAGAAGTCTGATCAATAGCCTGACCGCGATAAATCCTAAAGTCAAATAAAGCTTCATCAAATTCTACTTTCTCAATTTTACAAAATTTTCTAACGTCTCCCCTTTGATCTAAGTTTAGATGAGCCCTTGTAGCTGTAATAAATATCTTGTTGGTTCGCAGACTTTCCATATTGTCTAGTTGAAATGGTTCTAACCCAACCAGATGCAACATTTGACGTTCTCTCTGCCTCAGAACTACTGTCTGGGCTCTTTTTATCTTGGATAACATTTTCTGGTAAAGGAATATTTTGATCTTTAAATTCTTCATCACCCCAACTATTAACAGACATAGGGTCAAATGTATCATTGGAAAATTGTTCAAAATACTCAAAACCAAGTCTTGACTCATCAAACTTTACATGTTTTGTTTCTAGAATGGTCTTTGTTTCAGGATCGTAAATCCTAAAGCCACGAGTACTAATCGCGTATCCCACCAAAATTCCGGTTTTTACCCTGTTTTGAAATTTATTTCTACGCTGCTTTGCTATATAATAAAAAGCCAGCGCCCCAAAACCTTTCAAATAATTAATACTGGGCTTGTGTCTATGCCACAACTCAGACGGAGTTTTGTTATTTAATGCAGTGTGAATTGTTCTATTTCGAATATATACAATGGTTAACAGTGCTTCTACCCACAATACCTGAGGGAGTTTTGAATCTATTAACAATGCCCTCACACCATCAAGTAAATCTCGATGTGGACGCTTTACAGCCCCATTTTGTTGAGGTGTATATGTTGATATCCTACGATGTTGAATACCAGATTCTTCCAATAATCTTTCAAGATCATTGTTACAAAATTCTAATCCATTATCTGTTTGGACTGTTACTATTTCGGATTGAAACAATACTTCCAATTTCGATTTTAACTGTAAAAATGCTTCACAAACTTGCGTTTTGTCTTTTAAGGGTACTACGATCATGTATCGACTATAATCATCTACAACGGTTAGAAAATAACGCGTCCCACCCAATGATTGAACAGGTGCTGGTCCCCAAAGATCCATATATAATAGTTCCATGGGATATTTAGATTTGCCACTACTGTATATGCGTCTTGAAGGCTGTATAGTGCTTTTGGCTAAACAACAGCTCTTACATGTTTCTACATCGTCAACTAACGAAATGGTTCCTCTCACAGCATCTGATTTAAACAAATTTTGACTGAATTTGGAGCAATATGGCCCAACCTACGGTGCCATAACATGAGTAAATTTTTCTTGTATTGCACGTTCGAACTAACATCAGAGTTACATTTAATATCATGACAATTATTTTCTACCCCGGATACAGCATTTGAACAGGAAATGTTAGCTTCATTAATAGATTTATTAACGATTTTGCCATCTTTGCTTTTATCAGATACCAAACAAAACAATCTATTTTCTGACAGTAAACTAACACTATTACCATCTTTATCAGATAAAACCAACGAATGGTCTTTAAAAGTAACCTTAAAACCACTTTCTATTAATACAAATATAGATATTAAATTTCTTTACATAAACCAGGTATGTGAAAAACATTATATAATTCAAGCGTACAGTTTTTACCTTGATCAGTAAATATCAATAGCAAAACTGTTCCTTTACCTACTGCATACATGTTGCTACTACCTTGAGCTACAGATATGGGTTGAATTTTCGAATATGTGCTAAAAGATGCCCTATATAAACAAAAATGATGCGTAGCTCCATTATATAGTACCCAATTGCACTCTTTTTGTTCAGGACTGCTTATTAAACCTATTAATAAACAACTAAAATGGAAAGTCGCTCCTGATTTATCATCATTACGATCAGTGTTTCCATTATATTTTTTATTTTTTTCAATTTGGCTCTTTTTATTATAATTAGCATTTAATTTAGTACGACATTGATTTCTATAGTGTCCTAAACAACCGCATCTATAACATTTGCTATTATTTACCTTCTTAGTAACATTTAATGTAGATATTGCACTAGGTTTTGTAACTTCAGTTAACTTATTATCGTTTTTAACATTTAAACGATTTTTCTTCTATCAACAAGTGTTCTTTAACTAATTTAGTTGTTAAAGTATTTGGCGGAATTTGACATATTGACTGAGATATAATATCATACAAATCCCCTAAACCTAGGAGCATAACAATAGCTACTAAACGATCTGAGACCTTTTCTTCTAAGCGTTCAAGTTCACTTAGTATACGTAACACTCGTGATATGTAGACACCCATGGATTTTGCGTCATATTTCTTCACTGTGAATAAATCTTGATAAATACCTGCAACTCTTAATAATGAAGTTGACTCGAATTCATTTTGTAAAATGGTCCAGGCATCAAATGGGCCTTCCACGTTGTTAAGAAGAGGTTGAATTTCCTCCTCCAACTTTAAATAAATGGTGCTAAGTGCATGGCCCCGCCTTATCTCAAATTCATCTTTTTCTTTAGAAGTAGACGAGTCACCAATTGCAGGTTGCTTTTTCTCAATAAATTTGTATATGTCCCTGTCTCGCAACAGCATAGTACGGTTTACTTTCCAAGCAGTATAATTAGAATTATTCAACTTTTTGAAGCTCATTGCAGCTTCCTTATGTGAATCCATAGCATGAAATAGTAGTGCTTTAATGTGAGAATTTTTATTGAGGTATTTACATGTATTGCCCCTTTATTAAAACTCAAGGGGCTAAACAATAAATACAACTTTCTGTTAAATTTCTAAATTCCAATTGCCAGATGGTCCTCCATTCCATGTGCAGCTTCTTATCATTTTCAAATGCTGATGCAGAACTCGAATGCATAGACTTAGGACCAATTAAGAAATTCTTAGGGGTACAGTTTGAAAGAACTGGTGATAGAATTTTCTTACATCAGAGAGACTACATTGAAAAGATTGCTGATAAATTCCGCATTAATAAACAAAAGGCAATCTCAATTCCATTAAATCCTGGAATTAACCTTAGGGATTTAAATTATACTGAGCAAACCTTTGCTCATCCTTATAAAGAATTAGTTGGTAGTTTGCTTTTTATAGCAGCTAGAACAAGATTTGATATTTTTTATGCTACAATTCAGTTAGCCCAATTTACCTCAAGTCCAAATAGTAATGTTTGGCAACTATTACTAACTGTCTTAAGTTATCTTTATGCTACGAAGCACTTGACAATTAACCTGTCACGAGTTATGGAGGGTGATATAAAAATATACACTGGTGCGTCTTTTGGGACATCCCTAAATAATAGAAAATCCATCAGCAGTTATATACTGTTTTTAGACTCCGTTCCTATCAGTTGGAGATGTAATATACAGCGTTGTACTAGTAAATCGTCGATGGAAGCCGAGTATGTTGCAATGAGTCAAGCCGCAACAGAACTGCAATGGATCATGCGGATATTGAAAGGGTGCACCAATTTGGTGAAGATTTCAAAGCTCCCAGTTTTATATGCAGATAATCAGAGTGTCATTTACTTTGTCAGAAATCCTGCAATCAATATTAGGTCAAAGCACATTGACGTGCAGTATCATTACATACGCCAATTATATTTAGATAAATGGTTTGAAATAAATTATATTAATAGCAAGGTTAACTGGGCAGACATCCTTACTAAGACTTTTCATCTGCCACGTTTAAAAATGTTTTTGAAGAAATTATTAAATTTTGTTAGGGTTTAGGGTGACAACGAGAAAGGGGGAAATTGTTAAGTAATTATTTAATGTATTATTCTCCTTCTCACAGTTAGAAATATAAATCAGTTTATAATTTGATTTTAAACTTTGGCGCACTTTATTGGCCAATGGCATTCATCCTATAGTTGTGGAATATTGTCATTGGTAGTTAAGATGTGGATGTCATGATGGCTGATTCTGAGGCCTGCTGTTTTTGTGATGTTAAACAATTATAATTATGTCTGTTTTAATAATATATTTACTAAGTTGGTTTATTTTGGTTTGTTATTTAATTAACAATGACTTTATCGCCTCGAAGCCAGTGAGCTTCTATCGTCAGGGAATTCGCAAGCAGCCCGAAAGATGGCAAACGGGGAATATTTCGTTGATTAATATCTTTTTGTTTGTTTTTAAATAAATATTGAATTTTGCAAGAAACGCTTGGAACTTTTTTATACACCTAATATAACTCTGAATAACAACTATTTTACTATTTTGTACATTTTTAAGAGTTTATGAAAAATCTTTAGTTATGCCATCTCTTCTTCCGATGATTGTACTATGACATCTTCAGCAGACTTCAACTCCTTATAAAAATGATGGTAGATATCCTGAATATAACTCGTGCTACATAGGTTTAGTAAATTTTTAGCCTCTTTTTTTTTCTATTGGTAGGACACTTTTATAAAGTAGTCGTATGCTATTTTCTTTTAAAGTTTTAGAGCAATTCTCATGGTAATCTTTGAATAGACATAAACTCATCATCAGAAGGTTGTACGTTACAAAAAATGCATGCCGGACTTTCTTTCCTGTACTAAAGTCACTTGTCACTTTATTTTCGACCAATTGGCAGTTCCACCATGATAATTTTCATTTCGGTCTATAATCACCTTTGAACTAAAAGGTATTGCCAAGCAAAGAAACACCGACCCAGGGTAATTGTTTTAAAACAGCCTCACTACACTCTTCCCAAGTCTTTGCTTTTGACAAATAAAGTCTGATACAAAGCTTTGTCTCATTGCAGAACCTTGCTGAAACAATGTTTGAATTTTGAATACGGTTGTATTCTAAAATTTATTATACTTATTTTCCTTACAAAAATGAATATCTATTCGATTTAGCTTACTATAAATCAAACATCACTCAGATATAATTATCTACATATCTTTTGCTTTCTTTGAAGAATTTGAATGTTTGGCTCTATCACTTCTAATTGAGGTATACGTACTGTTTCTTCTTCTTCTTCACGTTTTTACTGGTCTTTGACCCTATACTACTTCAAGCAATTTGCTGGTTTGATAAATTTTAAGTAACTATAAAATGTTAAAAAATTGCATGCTTAATTATAACATGCTCATTAAGATCTAATACAGCATTTCAATTTTTAATGTTGCTTCATTCTAATCTCCCACTTTTGCTAGTTTAATAACTATAAACCTGATTATGAGTAACCACTTATGTAAATCTGTAAGTCAGTGTTTTTAATTCGCGTGTATTTTTCTTTCCACGTTTAGTGTGATGAAAGTTCTAATAGTATTGAGAATTCATCATCAATAGGTCTTCAGTCCTGGAACTGGTTAGACGTGTACCTTCATTGTTTCCTATTCTGAATTAACCTACACATTATCTTGAAATGTGCACAGTCTACGTCTATCACTATCTGATCTAGGTCTACATCTACCTCCTTTTTCCTATCTCAGCTTGTAATATATCCCATACTATTCCCCAAAAAATGCCTTAGAACATATTCTACCCTTCTATTTTTTTTCATATATTTTTATTCCCCTACTATTTCTATAACTCATTTGTTATTAACTTTGTCTGTCCATGCTATCATCCTCATACATCTTAAGCACAACATTCCAAAAGTCTGCCACCGTTTTTCTGTCTGCTTTTCCTACTGCCCATATTTCATAGACATACTTGTTTCTATGTTTGTCATCTTTGATCACAGGCGCTGTTCTTTCTTGTTAGATGTAGTTCGGTCCTCTTCTATTGGTTTACAATTATATATCCTATTTCTCTGACATTCGGTGGTTGTGAAGGGGGAACGCGACTCCGTGGTGTAGTTGGTATGCATTAAACTACTATGCTCAAGGTCCCGGGTTCAAATCCCTACGCGGTCCGCTTGAAAAATGTTAGGCGACCATTTTTCACAAAAATATGCCCTCGTTCGGATGAGAGGTTAAATGGAGATCGCATGTGTGAATGTTGTCACCCACGTTAAAGATCCCTACCTTGCTTGCAACAGCAAGGGTTCGACAAAACCAAAATTTCTAGGTACAAAAAACTCGCTTCCTGGCCAATGTAGTACCTTCGGGTGGAGCATTGGAAAATCAAATATAGAGTTATGAAGGGGGGTAAGCAGTCTGTGGCTGCCAAGTTCCTCCAGCACTTTAACATTTGCCGCTTTAATATTTTTTCCAATATATCTTTTCGCACAGTCAACATTAGTTGCAGATACTTCACAACCAACCCCTGTAGTTGTTTATAATAATCATCAGATTTATCTGCGTTTATTTTTTCGTCGTTGGGTTTTCCGTCTCAAAACTGGTTGGACACGTACCTTCACTTATTCATATTCTGAGCTAGCCTACACAGTTCCCTGAAATTCCCATAGTCTATATACAGCTTGGATCCCCTTCTATTGTTTTCTAATTATATGCCCTATTTCACCGAGATTCAGTGGTATGTGAAGGGGGTTAAGCAGCTTGTGGCTGCCAAGATCCCCCAACACTTAGACATTTGCCTAATTAATAGTTTTCCAGTAAATCCTTTCACACAATTAATATTATTTGAGAATATTACACAACCAATACCTGTAGTTTGTTATAATAACCATAATGTTTAAGTACAGTTATTTTTTTTGACATTAGTTTATCCATCTTGGTAATGCTTGGATGACCTCCATTGATTTCTATTCTGAGCTAGCCTACACATTTCCCTGAAACTCCTACAGCCTACATCTTTCACTATCTGTGTGCAATAGTCTAACCTAGGTCTACATCTACTTCTCTTTTTCCTATCTCTGCTTCTAATATATTCCATACTATTCTCTCATGCCATAGTATGTGGACTATCATCCTATCTCTCCTATTTTTGACCGTTTTCCACATATTTCTTTCTTCCCCTACCATTTTTAGTAACTCTTTGTTCTTAACTTTGTCTGACCATGATATTTTCATCATACGTCTGTAGCACCACATTTCAAAGGCTTCTATCTTTTTGTTGTATGCTTCTCCTACTATCCAGGCTTTGCAGCCTTACAGTGCTGTGTTCCACACATGTTTTAAGCAATCTTTTCCTTGTTTCTATGTTTGTTGTCTTTGAACACAGTAGTTACTTCTTCTTGTTAAATATAGCACGACCTTGTGCTGATCTTTCTTTTATATCTTTTGTGCTTTTCCCATCCTGCGTTATTTGGTTTTCTAGGTAGCAGAAATCTTTAACCTCTTGTAAGTTCTTGTTACCTATTTGTATTCTTGTTTTTGATTTATTTTCCCCTCTTTTGCATACTAGTATTTTAGTTTTATTTTTGTTAATTTTCATACCGTATCTCTCTGTTAGAACCGTTTTCATTTCATGAAGAGCAGCTACTAACTTTTCCTTACTAGATGCTAATTTCGCTATATCATCTGCAAATCTAAGTATATCAGTTTTTTGCCCCTGCATAGTAATTCCAAATGTCTTCCTGCATTTGACAGTATTCATTGCCTCTTCAATGTACAAGTTAAAAATTAATGGGGATAAGGCACATCCCTGTCTCACCTCTTTCTTAATGTTTACTTTTCTATGTTCCTGCTCTAATTCTATTACTGCTGTTTGCTCTTTGTATAAACTATGTACCATTTGTCTATCCCTATAACTCATTCCAATCTTTTTGAATATTTTGAACGTTTTTTGCCATTTTACATTGTCTAATTCTTTTTCCAGATCCACAAGCCCTATATACACGCTTTCCCCTTTTTCTTTTGTTTTCTCCATTATCACTCTCAGAGCTAAAATAGCCTCTTGTGATCCCCTGTTTCGCCGAAACCCAAATTGATCTTCTCTTAGTATTTCTTCAGCTCGTTTTTTCATTTGTCTTTGTACAAGTCTAGTTAAGATTTTGACACGTGTGCTGTCAAACTTATTGTTCGTAAAATTTTCACATCTATCCGTGCCTTTCTTTTTTTGATATAGTTACTATGATGTTGTTACGTGCAAACCGAATTTGCACTTTAACATTGTTTAGTTTAGTTTTCTCGATGTGCGGAAGTTTCCCGCCATAATTTTAAATACGCAAGACGCGGGAAACATTTTAAATAGACTGGGCGGCGCTTCCGGTACGTCACAATAGTGAGTTTGCGTAGTGTTTTTATCCTTAGAGGGTTAGGACTATACTAGACAATGGGTGGGAGTTCCGCGTCCCTCGCCGGGAGACGTGGCTGTCTCCTTTCTACCTTCAAGTGAAACAGTTGTGCGGGGTGCCGTGTCTTATCGTATCTATGTAGATTCCCTTGTTTTTTATTATCTTTGTTGTCGTCCCTAATTAACCTGTTCCCGTCTTTTCCCTACATAGGTAAGTTAAATTTGCAGCACCTCGAGGCGAGATTGGACCTGAGACGACCCTGAGGGACATGCTCTGCTAGCCGCTCCTGTGAAACAGCCATCTTTAATTCCTACGACATGGAACCCTGATAGGGGCCAACTTTGGGTCAGCCTCGACGAGTTCGGATTCCCGGGGTGAGTAATATCGTTAAATGGTTCATGAATATGAACCTTTGTTAATTGTTTATTTAATTTTTGTTTCCGATTATGGCGTAATATAAATTATTGCTGACGTCATGGTGGGGCCGCGCATCAAATCTGTAAAAGGTTTGCGTTTTCCTCCGCCAGGGCGTAGCATTGCTATTTATCTATTGCGCTTGCGCGGTGTGTCTTACAAACTTTGGTAACTGTATTACAGGCTTTTAAGAGCCATCTATCGTCATTTAAACGTACCACCATCTAAGTGCAATATTTGGTTAACTGTATTACCGACCAGATAAAACTTTAAACCAAGTGTAACAGATGGCGCCTTAACGTGTTGAGGCTATGAACCTTTGGGGATTTTCTCTTCTTTGTTTTAGGTTAGAATAATTTCCTTTATAAGGATACAATGTATTAATAGCTTCCTCACTTAAAGAACTTTACTTTTATCCATGTAAGTATATGAATAAGTATTTACCTTAATTACATGCCTTTAAAACACGTTTATTACAAAATTATCCACATATATTAAATTAAAATATCTTTAGTTGCTTTCCTTAACTTTGAAAGGCCGTTTTTGAAATTTAAATACATTGTCCTTTATGTTACATTCTAAAATTGCATTATGGTTTATCCTTTACATAAAAATTTTGTGTTTAAAAACACTGAGTGAAGTAAATTGCTTACTTGCGTTCATTTTCTATTTTTGGAAGAGCCTTTTGTATTTATCAACAAAACATTTATTTAATTGAACATTGACCTAAATGTTTCCTTAGTGGTTTATTAATTAACGCTTTAATATTCTCTATCGGTGACGTTCTAACAAGTTCTTACCCCTAAATATCGTATCGTATTACCTTAAAGTAGCTGTAACGTGTTTTTTACCTTCTAATCTGCGTCAAAATCGCATATTTTTTATATCGTGTCTTGAATATTGTATTCATAATGAACGTATCACATTTAAAATCGCTGGAATTGATCTACGAGCTGGAGTGCAGGAAAATCATAGCTGCAAGCAATCAGAATGATAGGAGATCTCAACTTAGGGCCATTTTGTCACAGGAAACCAAAGGCGTTGCTATCTTAAAGAACCCTGTTGGCGACTGGCCACTCAACGTATCAGAAATTAAATTATCTTTAGATGATATATCGGGTATAATAAACAAAACAGATCCTGCGGCTACTAATATCGAATTAGGGAGATTGACTTCAAGAATAACCCACGTCAAACACCGTGTCGAATCATTATCTTTATATAACGATGACCAAGCGACTCAAGCTAAACAAAGTTTGTTGTCCGAGGTGTTATTGCTTGAAGGAATTCTTTTAGAAAGACTTAATCCTAACGCAGACGTAGATATATCGTCACCTTTTCAAATCTCGCTCTTGTTTCACCTAAACCATTAGGAAAACCTATACCTGTATACAAATGGGGTCTCACCTTTGAAGGGTTTGATTCGAAGGTTTCTTTATCATCCTTTCTGGATCGGATCAATGATTTTAAAATTTCTCGCGGGTGTACCGACCAGGACCTATTTATCTCAGCTGGTGATTTGTTCGCAGGCTCAGCATTAATATGGTACAGAAACATACGACACCAAATTTCTACCTGGGAGGAATTAGTTGCCTGTTTAAAACGAGACTTCCTACCTTATGGCTACATTAACGACCTTTGGAACGAAATCCGAAACCGAACTCAAGGTCCCGACGAAAATGTTGTTTCTTTTATTACCTCATTAGAAGCTTTATATAGCAGACTCGACAAAAAACCTTCCGAATCCGAAATTATCGATCAATTGCTTAGAAATTTAAACCCCATTTCTCAGAACGTTTGGCATTACAGCCCATATCTTCGCTAGCTCATTTTAAAGACCTATGTCGTTCTCTCCAAGAAGTGAGGTCAAGAATTGACAAATATCGACCACCACCGAGGAACTATCTGGTCTTCTCGAACCTGATTTAGCTTGCCAAGTTCGACCTTCCCGTAAAGTATCTACACTTAACGTTCCTTCTACCGTCACTAACAACGCACTTACCTGTTGGAACTGCAAACGAAGTGGACATAGCTATACTGTCTGCACTTACCCTAGAAATATTTTTGTTATGGTTGTGGTCGCTCAAATATCTACAAATCTAACTGCACCAACTGTAATCCTAACGTATCGGAAACTCCCGTCGAGATATTTCAAATCAGGGTGTGAATATCTCAAGAAACCAAAATCGCCCTCAACACCAATCATCCAACGGACACAGACGCCAATAAATTCAAATTATAAAACCACTTCTAACGTTGTACCGTCATTAAATTTATCTAATAATAATACCGCTACTATTAATGTACAAAATACCTTACCTTCATTAGAGGAACTATGCTATACTACTCCAGCCGAGTGGTCTAAGTGGTTACAAACCGTCAATTCCTTTTATCATAAAAGACTGCTACCGTTTCACAACTTGTTAAAAACCCTTCGATAATCGTCCACACTTATCTATCTCAATAGGTTCCTTAAATGTAATTGCTTTACTGGATACAGGTTTTCATGTTCTCTTATAAATAACGAAGGTTTACATCAATTATCTCAACAAAATATCAAAATTCAAATTATTCCCGAAAAAACTTCCATAAATTTAGCTGACGATAATCAAATACATGTAACCGGTTCCCTTAAGTTAAAAATTCGAGTAGAATCTCTTGAACGTGACGTTTTATTTTTGGTTGTCCCTGCATTAGCGTATCCTTTTCTACTGGGCGTTGATTTCTGTAAACTTTTTAATCTGTCACTTTACTTTCAGGATTTTTCATGGCAAACCTCTATTAAAACAAACTCCTGTGCATCTACAGGAATATCTAACAAAATCTCTCTTACCGATTCCCAAAATATAACTCTTAACGCTACAATCGACAAATTTCGCAAACTTAATACCTCCGAACTGGGTTGTGTTAC
Source organism: Platerodrilus igneus (assembly GCA_036346225.1). Classification (NCBI taxonomy): domain Eukaryota; kingdom Metazoa; phylum Arthropoda; class Insecta; order Coleoptera; family Lycidae; genus Platerodrilus; species Platerodrilus igneus. The sequence goes on along the minus strand of JARFIW010000131.1, from coordinate 5,743,242 downwards.
AACGGCAACACACGTTATCTCTACAGGTGATGCCCTTCCCTTTAAGCAACGTCAATATCCCTTATCGCCTGCCTTACAAAAGCATTTACATGCGGAAATAGACAAAATGTTAGTATCTGGTGTTATCTCTCCTTCAAATTCACCGTGGACCTCTCCTGTATTACTAGTTCGGAAAAAGAATGATGAATAGCGTGTCTGTTTTGATGGCAGGAAGCTAAATTCTGTTACTGTTCCAGACGCTTACCCTCTACCCAGAACTGACTCAATTTTAAGCAGGCTTCGTAACGCAAAATTTATCTCATCTATCGACTTAAGACAAGCTTTTTATCAGATACCTCTTGACTTATCTTCTCGTCAAAAAACTGCTTTTTGTGTCCCAGGCCGAGGTCTTTTCGAATATAATTTTTTGCCATTTGGTCTCTGTAACGCTCCACAAACTTTACAACGTACTATGGATCAAACGTTAGGTCCTATCTTACATCAAGAACGTGCCTTTGTGTTTTAGATGATATCTTAGTTATCTCAAGTTCTTTCGATGAACATATCGCCACATTAGATGAAGTTGCTGAACGTTTAAGCGCAGCAGGCTTTAAGATAAACTGGGAAAAGTCTCAATTTTGTCGTTCATCCCTTACATTTCTCGGTTTTATTATCGATGGGACAGGCTTACGAGCAGATCCTGCTAAAGTTGATGCCATCACTAAATTTAAAACACCTAAAACTGTTACCGAAATCAAACGTTTAATTGGAATGATTAGCTATTATCGCATTTTTCTACCTAACCTTTCAACTATATCTGCACCCATTACTGCTTTAATTAAAAATAAAAGAAATCCCAAACTATCGAGTGGAATTTAGAATCCCAACAGGCTTTCGAACAAATTAAAACACTAATCACTTCAGCACCTATCTTAATCTCTCCAAATTTCGATGATAAGTTTTATATACAAACCGATGCCTCACTTACTGGGTTAGGTGCAATGTTGTTCCAGGTAAACAATGGTTTAGAACATCCAATCGCTTATGCGAGCCGTGCCTTAACTTCTGCCGAACAAAATACTCTGCTACCGAACGAGAACTATTGGGCGTTATCTTTGGCATCGAGAAATTTAGAGGATATGTCGAAGGTACACACTTTACCGTAATCACTGATTGTGCAGCACTCACTTGGCTTAATAACTTGAAACAACCCGCAGGTCGTTTGGCAAGATGGAACTTGCGTATATCTCAATTTACTTTCGACGTTAGGCATAGGCCTGGCAAATTAAATATCGTACCTGATGCGTTATCTCGAGATGTTGTTTCTCTTAACCTTCCAAATTTAATTCTGGATACCTGGTACCTCAATATGATAAAAAAAGTTTCCGATAATCCCGACAAATTTCCTACCTTTCGTGTAACTAATAATAGACTGTATAAATTTGTATCCTCGTCCCCACATAAAATATCGAATATATTTGAATGGAAACTCGTTGTGCCCACTGCAAATCGCAGTGAGGTGCTCAAATTATGTCACGACGATCCCTTAGCTGCACATCTTGGTGTTACAAAAACTCTCGCTAAAATATCTGAATTGTATTACTGGCCCACACTTAAGCAATCTGTTTGTCGTTACATTAAGAGCTGCAAAATTTGTGGTTCTCATAAAAGTTCGCAAGATGCTCGCCCTGGTTTAATGGGTAACTTTAAACGTGTATCTTATCCCTTTCAATTAATATCGCTTGACTTATTAGGACCTCTTCCCCGATCGAAAAGAGGCAATCAATATCTTTTAGTCGTTACCGATTGGTTTTCTAAATTTGTTATGGTACAACCCTTACGTAAAGCTACCTCCGCAGCAATAATTAAATTTCTAGAACAGAATGTCTTTCTTATCTTTGGTGTCCCCCAGATTATTCTTTGTGACAATGGTGCGCAATTTATCTCTAAAGATTTTCAGAATTTCGTTAAAAGTTACAAAGTACAAAAATTTTGTTTAACGCAAAATATCACCCCCAAGTAAACCCTACCGAAAGGGTAAATCGAGTTTTAATTACCGCTATCTCTTCTTATATTAATTCAGACCATACTACATGGGATGAACATATCTTTGAAATTGCTCAAGCTTTGCGTACATCTAAACACGAAGCAACCCAATTCACTCCGTCTTTTCTTGTTTTTGGAAGATATACCCCAATCGATGGGAGTTACTATGGTTTAGTGCCTGACGATACTAACGTAATTGAATTTGACGATAAAGTACGTTGGGACAAGGACCAACAGTCATTACCTTCTATCTTTAACGACGTTAGAAAAAATTTGTTAAAAGCTTACGAAAAGAGCAAGGACCATTATAACTTGCGTAAGCGAAATATTTCCTTTGCCTTAGGCGAACAAGTTTGGAAAAAGAACTATGTCTTATCGGATGCATCTAAGAAATTTTCTTCAAAATTGGCCCCTAAATTCATTCTTTGTAAAGTCACACGTGTTATTAGTCCCCTTATCTACGAACTTCAGGATGCTGAAGGAAAACGCCAAGGCAGGTGGCATATTAAAGACCTTAAGCCATTCTCTGCCGACCCAAATGCTAATTAAGTTTTTCATGTCCCATTCTCCTCACCATCAATTAGTATCTTTAATTACTTATTCCTTCTCTCATATAGTATATAATTTCTTACACGTTTAACTTTACTTACCCTAATTTAGCTATCTTTTTCTTCTGGTTGACTTTTCCTCGACCATACCGTTACTCATATATCACTTCATTCTCTACACCCCCAATATAACTCTGTCGTTTCATTTAATTAACCCTCGAACTTTTCCTACTGCATATTGTTCGGTCTTTAGTATTTCTCTTATATGGTTTAATTGTGTGGTAATTGTCGTAACTTTGGTTGTAATAACTCATTGAATTTTTATGATTGGTTTTAGCTGATGTTGAGTGAATGCTTTCTTCTTTGGGTTCACATAGAACATGCGCAGTCTATGCCATTGAAAGAAATAGTTCATATTCGCAGTTGCAAAGGCTAGGATTGTCTATTCCATGTGTTTTTCTTCTGAATTACTGCAGTCGCCCACATTATACTACATCATTACACTATATCTTTATTTGTTTTTCTACTAAATCAACATAACGTATAAACATTTTTTTCGTTGTTTTTATTGAACTTTGTGGTGAGGTGCTATTGTTTTTTATTGTTATCTTATTAAATTCTCGGTTGTTTTAGCATATGGGGACAGTGTATCTGTATTTAACTGCTTATAATTGGGCATTTGTGTGTGTTTAGGGTGCTACCGATTTAAAAACTACCTTAAAACAGTTTGTTTTGTGTGTTTGTATCTGTGAGGATACTTTTAAGTTGTCGTGTCTATCTTTGTCTGATTTTCTTATCGTAGTCGAAGCACTCGTTAGGAAAATTATCGCACTAGTTCTCTTAGGAGCCTAGTGAATGTTAACATATGTTATACCTTATCTTGTCGGATTAATATCGCAGGTGGTCCTTCAGACTACGCTGTGTTTTATAGGGACAACTCTCTACTTTCTCTCGGACGCTTGTCCAAAACTATACTTTTTCTTAACCCGCTATCTCCGCTATGCCTTATTCTTCTCTCGGTGGACCTGTTCTTGTCCCGGAACACCCGTCTGCCACATAAGAATGATGTTCCTCATTCCGAGCTACTGACCACACTTGTTGGTTGAGTAGCGCTTTGCTATCCACCTTTCCTCTGTCGCTTTTGCTCAATGCGAGCCCTTCCTCTACTTTCTTCTACCTAGAGGTGCCTCTTATGCACTTCAAAACCAACCTCCTTCTTTTTACCGTTCCTGTTTCTCTACTACCTTTTCTTTTCTGTTAGTCACCGTGTGGTTGCGCGGAGGTTTCCACAGACACCTGGACCTCGTCTCTGCGAATCTTTCGTGGGGTCATGCGGTGCCGCTGTCAGTGCATAGGCTCTGGCAGTGAAGGTATGTATGAGTGTGTGAATGTGTGAGTGAATGGGTATGTATATCTTTTATACCGTATGGATATCGGGTGATAGTTTCACCGATATCGATCAACACTGGGTGCAGGAATGCACCCAAAGGTCTTTGCCGGTCCCCCGTGCTGTTCGTGTGAACGGACCTGCTTCACGGGTCTCTCTTTTTAGAGGGCACGGGTCAATCCCATTTAAACGGCTCTACTGGAGCCACTCTTTTGTTGTTATCATTGTCTTGGGTAATAACTAGGCCAATATCTTTGTCTTCTTTATTATCTTCGATAATACCTTTAGGTTTAATATCGTTATCTTATTGATTACCTTTGGTAATAACCTTAGTTTAGTATCGTTATCTTACCGATTACCGTTAGTAATAATTTTGGTTTAATTTATCGTTATCTTACCGACCACCGTTAGGAATGACTTGAGTTATTTCGCGTTATCTTACCGGTTATCTTGAGTAATAACTTCTGTTTAAATTCATGTTACCTACTATCTCTTATAATCACTTTAACTTAATATCGTGTTATCTTATCGAGTATCTCAAATAATAACTAAAGCTTAATACCGTTATCTTATTCATTACCTTTGAGGATAACAACTTAAGCTTAATGTCATTATCTTATCTACTATCTTTAACATCAATTTGAGATCTTATCTTATCTTTTTTATCGTCCTAACGTGTGGTATATATGACCAGACGTGGGAATTATCTTTCTGAAAATTAAGTGAAAAAGCTAACCCAATTTAGAAATGTAATTTGTCAGGTTAGCATATAAGGATTTAGTAGGCGGTACTTTTGGTAAATTTGTGGATTCACAACTGTGTCATGGACAAGTTAAATGTGCATCGGAGGAAACCAAAGTACCAGAAACAAAATTTGCCAGAGTGCAAGGTGACGCACTCTCATGAACATTTTTTTAAATTTGGGCACTTCTTGCCAAAAAAAGAAGAATAGTTTGATGCGACACTCATGTGTGTTTGCATATAAGAACTTTATGTTAGCTTTAGTTAGATAAGTTTAGATAGGTTTAGATAGGTTAGGCAACTTGTCGCACCCGTGTTAGCTTAAGTAGTGTTTCATGCTCCCCGACAAATTTGTGCTGTCGGTAATTAGTGTAGTCACAGACTATCGGGCTACCTATTCCGTTTCCTGGTACTTCGGTAGACGTGTTATCGGTCAAAAAACCAGGTGGCGCCTTATATAAACATTTTGTAGGTTTTAAGTTAGGGTTTATGTAGGGTAGTTAGGACTTAGATTTTAAGCTGTTACTGTGCTAACAGACTTTTTCTTTTTTTAAGTTTTTTCTTTTGTGGCTTTGTCGCGATTGTTACGTGCAAACCGAATTTGCACTTTAACATTGTTTAGTTTAGTTTTCTCGATGTGCGGAAGTTTCCCGCCATAATTTTAAATACGCAAGACGCGGGAAACATTTTAAATAGACTAGGCGGCGCTTCCGGTACGTCACAATAGTGAGTTTGCGTAGTGTTTTTATCCTTAGAGGGTTAGGACTATACTAGACAATGGGTGGGAGTTCCGCGTCCCTCGCCGGGAGACGTGGCTGTCTCCTTTCTACCTTCAAGTGAAACAGTTGTGCGGGGTGCCGTGTCTTATCGTATCTATGTAGATTCCCTTGTCTTTTATTATCTTTGTTGTCGTCCCTAATTAACCTGTTCCCGTCTTTTCCCTACATAGGTAAGTTAAATTTGCAGCACCTCGAGGCGAGATTGGACCTGAGACAACCCTGAGGGACATGCTCTGCTAGCCGCTCCTGTGAAACAGCCATCTTTAATTCCTACGACATGGAACCCTGATAGGGGCCAACTTTGGGTCAGCCTCGACGAGTTCGGATTCCCGGGGTGAGTAATATCGTTAAATGGTTCATGAATATGAACCTTTGTTAATTGTTTATTTAATTTTTGTTTCCGATTATGGCGTAATATAAATTATTGCTGACGTCATGGTGGGGCCGCGCATCAAATCTGTAAAAGGTTTGCGTTTTCCTCCGCCAGGGCGTAGCATTGCTATTTATCTATTGCGCTTGCGCGGTGTGTCTTACAAACTTTGGTAACTGTATTACAGGCTTTTAAGAGCCATCTATCGTCATTTAAACGTACCACCATCTAAGTGCAATATTTGGTTAACTGTATTACCGACCAGATAAAACTTTAAACCAAGTGTAACAATGTTACATTTGAAATCCTTAGGTCTCTCGCCTGTCTCATACATATAGCTTACAAGTTGGAAGACACGTTCTGTTACTGCTCGTCCCGTGACTTTTAGAGTTTCTGCTTGCACCTTATCTGTACCCGGCGCTTTACCATTTTTCAGACCCTATAATGCGAATTCAAACTCATCTCTAAGTATAGGATAGCCCAAGTCATCATTTTCAATGTCTGATTCCTATTCTAATGCTGTTAGTTCCTCTCCTGCAAATAAATTCCCTATATATTCTTGCCATCTACCCATTTTATCTACATTTTCTATAATGACATTTCCTCCCGCGTCCTTTATATTTATGCTATATGGTTTTATATCCCTAAAATTGATTATAATTAGTTTGTATGCTTTATATCTGTTTCCTATTTCCATCTTAGTTTGTACCTCTTTGCATTTTTCATCAATCCATTCTTCTTTAGCTTTCTTGCATTTGCGAATAATTTCCCATTTTATGGTTTTGTATCTCTATTTTCTCGTTTCGTCTGATTTATTTTTGTATTTTCGTCTTTCTTCTATTAAATTCAGAATATTCTTTGTTATCCATGGTTTTTTATTTCCTTTTTTTCTGTAAACTCCAGAATATCTCTGACTGCCACGTCTGAGTTGGATTTAATGTTATTCTATTCTGTTTCTACTTTCTTAGTATCAGATATTTTCCCTATATCTTTCAGTAATTCATTTGACTTTTTTTCGAATCTTTCTTGAGAACATCTTTATCTTTTAGATTTTTATCTTTTAGTTTCTCAAATTCAAAGTGCTTTTTTTCGTTTCTTTTTTTCAAATTTTTAAATTTAAGTGCGGTCTTCATAATTATGATGTTGTGGTCATTGTCTATATCTGCTTCTGTGTAGCTTCTACAGTCTTTTACTTGATTCCTAAACCGTTGTCTAACAAGAATGTAATCTATTTGATATCTTCCTATGTCTCCTGGCATCTTCCACGTATATAGTTTTCTAGCATGATGTTGAAATAATGTGTTTGTGATGATTAAATTGTTCTTGTCGCAAAATGCTTCCACCCTATTTCCCGTGTTGTTTCTCATGCCTAAAACAAATAAACCTACTACCGCTCCTTCTCTACCCTCACCTACCACTGCATTAAAATCTCCCATAATTATTAAAATTTCATGTTTTTTTACGTATTTTAGTATGTTTTTGATATCTTTGTAGATTCCTTTTACCTCTTCGTCACTGTAGCTAGAAGTGGGCATGTATACTTGTATTATTACTGTGTTTACCGGTTTAGATTCTAATCTAACCATGAGTACTCTTTCGTTCTTTTGTAAGTAATTTTCTGTACAGTGTCCTATCCTTTTTCGCATAACTGATCCCCACACCCAAATTTCTTTCCTCTGTTCCAGTATGAATTACCCTGAAGTCACCACTTCAAAAATTCCCCGCCTCTGTCCACCGAACTTTGCTGATCCCTACTATGTCTTGTGCTAACCTATTCATTTCTAAAATAACAGAACATTACTTGTCAATTAGACAGGTTGTAACGAATATATATTCTGTAGCACTATTTTTGGAAGAATCACATCTGTGCAATTTTAGTCTGTGATATTTGATTCTTGTATTTGATACTGTTATATCTGAAAGAAACAATTCCACAATGGAACAGGAAATCATGACCGTTTAATTAGCTTAAATGCTTTACCCAGAAATATTTAATAATAATATACACTCAGAAAACATATTTAAAAGGGAACTAGTCGTTGTGTTGCCTAATCTACAGGCGGATTATATCCTTTCAGTCGTTAAAATTAGGATAGCGCTTGCGTAAATACGGTCACGAGGTGACGCGCAAAGCAGATGAGCCGTTCCTTACTTGTTTGGAATGAATAACCAAGTCAGCCATTGTATTTGAGAATGTAGTCCAGACTGCATCATATACAGATGGGCTCCCAAGTTCTTCATAAGTGGGGCCTCAGAATAGGCGTGTTGTGGTAGTAAAAATGGTTCGAGTCGGTATTTGTTAACGGTGAGATGGCATTATTCAAGTAATTTAATACTAATACAAAATATCTTTATTTCTTTAGCGCATGAAGTAACTAGAAATACATGTAAAGAGATTGGGACAATGTTCGTTTATTAAGAAATTACAGCTTTTGTTCGATGTTTTGTTGCAACAAATTAGTAAGCAGATTCCAGAAAACGTGCATCGCAGTTCGATAACTAGGGGTAACAGCTTCATTAAAAACAGGTATCAAACCTTTCTTTTGTTATGTTTGTGAGACTTTGAATGTGCTCACATAAAATTGTAATCGAAGATTGTTTAATTATACTAAATTTTGTGCACAAAGGACAATGTGGAATATAATTGTTAAGAAATACTATTAAAATAATTTTGCAAGACGCGCGGAGCATCCACGTGTTAAAATGTTCATTTCCTGTTTTTTAAAAAGTTCATTACAGATATCAAATTTTAATAAGGTCATTATACTTGAATAAGTTGAAATGTTATTTATCCAAGTTAGCTGCACGTGATTCACATTTTTTAAAGAAATAAATTAAACTGATGTGAAATATATGTAAACCAATAAACAGATCTGAGTATTTGGTATCAGAAATTTTGTTATAAAATATTATTAAAATTATGGTCTTGTTATGTCAAGACAGATTTATAAAGAATTCAATTTTATTATTTCATATTTGTAATCATATTAAAAAAAAACGAAAAGAGAGAAACTATATTAAATTTCATTTTTGGACTCAAGTTTTTTATTCCATGCACAATTAATTTTAATAAGAATATTTTAAAGAAAATAAGTTTTTTGAATAATGTAATTAGACGAACGCTGAAGTAATTTAAAAAACACAGATATGCTACAACTGATTTGTTCTAGGTATTCATTTTTGATTCAAATATCTTTGGTGTGGTAATCTCAAGATTATCCACTCGTAATTATTAGTATGCTTTTTTATTAAAAAGCACAAACAGTGTCTTTTTAATAGAGAATTTGTTGTGTACTTTTTCTTTCAGGGTCGTTGAGATCGAAGAGGTTGTAAGTATGCTCCAGAGGCTTCCAGATGTGTTAGTTCATTAAGTTGTAAGTTTTTATGCTGCTTATATCCCATGAGTTTCTGTATCTTCTCATAGGAGTATTGAATTTCTTGTGTTATCATCCATATAGATACAGTGGCGCTCAATCCCCATTTTTCTTTTTATATTAGCTTATTGTAGAGTTTATACCATCCCCACGCCCTTTCTCATTGCTCACCCTTGGGGTAATTCCCAGACTTAGCCGCGAACAAGTAAAGCTTCACTTGTATCCAACGAGTGGAGGCAAAAAATGTTACAAGGTAAAAAGTACTAAGTTCATCGCATACCTTACAGAGGGCGTAATCAGTTTCACATGAATTTACAAGCAATATTATTTAAAACATTTACAAAATGAGCATGAGTTAAGTGTACTAGAATTAAGCTTACTTTTAGTTTGTCTAAATAATTAAGTTACGGTAAAACCAATTAATGAATGCTTGCTTACACCATTTGCCACACTGAAATACCAATGATGTTGTTTCCTTGTCGTTGATTCTACAGGGTGTATGGTTTCAGTGGCCTCTCTAAACTAAATTTACAGTAAAAGTCATTGCTCTTTATCTACAACATACAAGAACAAACAGGTACCACAAAGGAATGGAGATAGGGTGCAGACAAGGTCAATTTCACTGCATTATGAAGTACTACTGCACAAGACTTTCATATACTATTGTTGCATGTAGAATGACCTTATGGCCGCTATTGCATTTCTTAACTATCCACCACTCCTTGTACGTATCGCATTCTCATTGCTTGAAATATTGACATATTTATTTAAAGCATGGGAAAACGTCTAAGCCTCAGAATACATAATAATAATTATTATAATTAATTCCATGAGCAGTGCTGGCAACTCAAAACCACCTTTACTTAATAATTATAACTAATTCTAAAAAGCCCCGGCGTTAATTACACAGCCTATTTTCTAGCTGAATTACAATTACAATTACAATTATAATTACAATTATAATTACAATTATAATTACAATTATAATTACAATTATAATTACAAATATAATTACAATTATAATTACAATTATACAACTGTACAACTGCACAACTGTACAACTGTACAACTGTGCAACTGTGCAACTGTACAACTGTACAACTGTACAACTGTACAACTGTACAACTGTACAACTATATAATTATACAATTACAATTGCAAATGAGGCATAATATATGTGTAATTAATTTTACAAGTGAAAGATTAAATTTATGGGATTATAATTAGATACTAAATAAATTTATAATACTTGAACATTTAAATTTTTTGTACAAATCTTTCTACAGAGAATGTTCTTATTTAAATCACAACTATTCTGTATATTTTAAACATGATAATTTGTTTTAGGGTGTGTAAAGCTTTCTCAGTGTGATCCTTCTGCTAGGATATTTCGAAACAATTTTAAATCGTGCAAGAATAAACTTACCAGTAAATTGTTTCAGCTGTATAATCAGAACATATTTGAAAATGCAATTTCTGACGATTCTCCTATAGAATGGAGTGATAGAATGATAGGTACTGCTGGTTATTGTTACTGCAGAAAAATTGTAAGGAGCACAGGCGCAGTGGAAAGGAAAATAAGAATTGTACTTTCTACAAAAGTTTTAGATTCGGCAGATAGGTTGAGAGATACTTTAATTCATGAATTGTGTCATGCAGCAACTTGGATTGTGAATGGTGTTGCCAATGGACATGGTGATCACTGGAAAGCTTGGTACGTTTATCATTTTAATATATTTTTATTTTTATGAACTAACAAAATTACTTGTACCTATGACATTTTATCAGACGGTTAACATATAAATACATGTATATTGTTTTATTGAAATTACACGAAGTATTATTAGGATTATACTGAATTACGCAGTCTTTTTTAGTACAATTATCCATTTGTCATGTGCCAAATAATGTGGCATATCGACATAAGCACAGTTGTGGTAGAATTTGCAGGTTAATAGTACAGAATTCTACAACATGTTATTGTCTCATAATGACACGTTTTGAATTGTTCTAGAAACCTGGTATACACAGTGCTATGTGGGAAAAGCAAGTATGCGAATACAAAACAGAGGTAACCCAGGCTTGTCCAAATGCATCATATATAATGTGTTTAGTCTTTGTAACTGAGCGTCAGAGTGTTTTTTCGATTTTGGTCAATTCTGTGTTCATAACTCATGAACCACTTGATATATATTTTTTGGTATTTGACACTGATGTTTTGTTCCACTACTGAAATAACGTACTAAATAAGAAGAAAAAATCAATGTCCAGATTAATACAAATTTAATAAGTTTTTGCGCATCAGAACAGCACCCTATATAGAATTTTTAAAATCTATTTACAAATTTGAAAAGAGCAGCAAAAATGAATTAAACAGTGTACGGATGATTCTACAAAAGTGAGCACTTTTGAGTTCCTTAGCTACAATTTTCTTATTAAAGCTTTGTCAAAAGTTATTTGCTATAAAATAGTTATAAATAGTTACTTCTTGTATTAGACAAGTACAATGTTCAACAACAATACATATTATCAGCTGTTAACAAATTTTTAAAGTAACAAAATGTCATTTCGCCGACTGTTCCTAATCTTCATTTTCAAGCTTTCAATAAATATGCATCCATAACCTTTAACATTATTTGAAACCAAATAACACACAATGATTTTTTAATTCCTTATGGTAAAATAATTTAGATTTATTAGAAATACAAGAAATTGGTTATTTAAATGTAATTTTGATGCATTTCCCCGCCTTACAATTCTACTGCGCAGACAAAACGATTTTAAGTTTCCACACCTAAAACCTGAATCTGTAACATAACCTGTGCTGACAATACTTAACATGGTTGACTGTTCTTCCTTTTATGAAATGCGTTTATTGTTATTATCTTAATAAATACTGTTTTATGCTTATAATTAAAGGAAAATATTGCTCCGTACCTTTTTATGTGTAATTACTTTGTAAATTGCGGTATGTACAAACAGTTCGTCATTTCGCCAAGTATCATTTCGCCGACATTGCCGAATATGACATGCGTTGACAAAATGACTAATTTTATGTGCCGCTACAAGTTTTACGTTAGTTGTACTTGCAAGCAACTTTATGTATACATAAAAGTAAAAGGTAAACATACCAACAAAAATCAAAGTTTGTTACGTAATATTGTATTTCTTTAAATAATTGTAGCATCATCAAACAACAGTCGTATATCTAAATTTGTTTTACTTGTATTTTATTGTTTTATAGAAATATCTGCAAAGTACAAACTATGCTAAATGGAAAAAAATAGAAACCAACATTTAGGGTGGAAAATATAGTTACGAGAAAACGTATCTGAAGATTTAAAAATTGTTCAAAACCGAAATTTAAATATTTGTGGAAATGAAGCTATCCCGTCTCTCAAAATCACAAAAAAAAAACAATACAACTGCGCCTAACGAAAAAAAATATCAAAGAGAAACACATCTTGCGAGAATAAGGGATCTAAGATATAGAGCAAAAATGACACCCGAAGCACGGGAGCGGAAAAGAAAACTGGATAAAGAAAGATATCATAGAAAAAGAAATTGAAATTGGTTAAAGCCGATAAGTGAATTAAATCCCAGAAAACAGAGAGCATTAAGGAAAACCTGGAAGCTTAATTCGAAAAAGTATAGAGAAAAATAGAAAATGTTTAAATATTTAGACGAAATTACATCGCTTCCTTCGCCTTCATCTTCAAATTTAGAAGAAAATTTTGCAAATAGACATCAAATTTCTGAACAACAAATAGCGGGGAAGGAAATTAGTAAAAAAGATCGTTCGAAGGTGTACAAAACTCTTAGAAAGAAAGAGGAACAAATTAAAACACTGCAGTCGTCTTTGGAAAAATATAAAAATCGTTGGAGTAGAGAAAAGGAAAAACACAAGCATTCATTTTCGCCATCGTCTTTGTACAGGGTGCAGCATTTAATAAAAAATGTAATATTGTATAAAACAATCAGAAAGCATCGACCTAAAGGTGTACAAAATTTAAAAGCACGAAGCAATAAGACACCACCAGAACTTTTGAAAAAATCGAGGCTTTCTATGAGGATAATTAATACACTAGGATTTGTTTGGGCAAGAGGGATTTTGTTAAAAAGGGGAAGCAGAAACGACAGAAACGACTTCTTATGTACACAATCAGAGAGCTGCATAAAATGTTTAATATAGTAAACAACACCCTCAGTATAAAGATCGACAAACGTGCACATGTGTTAAACATAGTAACATATATTTCGTGTTCTTAAAGTTAAAACAAATGAAAGTACTAGGTGAACAAAAATGCAGGATCTTTTAAATAACTTGGCGAGTGGAAAAAAACTGAATACTGTTTTGTTGAAAATTTTAGAGTGAAATACTATCAATGGCAAACTAAAAGTTTAGAAAGAAACATAAAAGGAGAGACAAAAATTGTTAAAATAGTAAGCAAGGTTTATTTGCATTCTACACTATTAGAGTTGATAATGGAATTTGAAAAAAAATTGCCAGTATTTAACAAACATTTAACTAGCGTTATTTCGCCAATGCTACATCATTTCGCAGATTATTCATCATTTCGGCAATGGTAAGGGTTTTAGCATACATCATCAAAAAAGAAGTAGCCTAATGAGTAACTGGGGTTTTTAAAATTATCGTTTTACTTATAAATAATAAAAGACATGCTATTCAGTTTTAAGTTAAACGATTTCAAAACACTACAAGCAATAATTGTTAGAAAAATATAGGATATTTATAAACTCTTGGTTTACTTGCACTTTTTGAACAGCTTATTGTGGATAGTTTAAAAATTCCACTAAAATAATTAACTACATGTGCATGACTGTAACAAAATGCAGTGTTCGAATTATTACTACTTTTTTTACAAACAACTGTAACTTACGACATTATTGGCTAAATGTTGTAAAAGTAGATGCCAAGTTACAAAATTGCTGAGAAAATCATTATTTTAAAAAGTCTAGCTCGACTACTTTGGGGTTTCAACTTTGAAACCCAATTTAACAACATAGACATATTTCCGGTATTTTGCAGTCTGATGATTTTTCATTTTCTTTTAAAGCAGGAAAATCTCACTTTTGTAGAATCAACTGTACTGTTTGTTACTATATCTTCAATTTTATCATCCCTCTTGAACTTGAATTAAACTTTTTTGTATAATTTGAGGGTTTAAGACTTGTCAAATGGCAGGTGTAAAAATAATACAACTTATTGCGTTGCTGTACAGAGTGGGGAATAATATTACACATATTTTGTTAGACCATGGCTGCACAAAGCTTCCGTTTTCATATTAGGAATAGGAAAATCGTTTTTCTATCTTTAATTAAGTTACGGTTTGTAACCTTTTTCATTTCTTTTGATAATTAAACAAATGCATTGAAAGGTGGAGACCTTATCATCGGGGCTGCAAATTGGGTTCTTTGATTTTATTCCTGTAATAGCAATCAGATTTTTATGTCTTATAAAACTTTATCCCAATCGAAAACTTAGCTGGATGTTTTTAAATGAAACAATCGATGTTCTAATTGATCACTTTTAATATCTAATATGTTTCATGTTTCAGTTCTAACGAATTTTGTTCAACAACAATACTATTTTTACAGATATTACAAATTTGCTAACTATAAATTAATTAATAAATATTTAGGTAATATTAACTGGTCCCATTCTGAACGGACCTGCACCTTGACAACGTTCTAAAATACTAGTACAGGCAGAATGGCTTACACGCTTCAATGACCTAAAGAGCCGAACTATAGGTTTAAGCAAATTAGTGGGGTCTTTAGTGAGGAACCAGACTAAGACAAGAGGGCAGCAGCTTTTTTGGTGCTTAGAGTGGCAGAGACCATAGGGGTCGATATGACATTCTAAGACACACTACTGCGATGTGGAAGGCAACGGGAAACCACCACATTATCTCCCAAGTACGCAGCGTACTCAAACTGTTACTAATGACGATGGCATCATCTGGAGTAAAAAATTGTGGAGGCAAAATAGTCCACCATTCCGATCTCCGGGAGGGGACTACTTTGGGAGATGTGATCTGAAAGCATAGAAAAAGATCCATGAACATTCTGCGAGTCGGAGCGTGGAATGTCAGAAGTATGAAACAAGTAGGTAAGCTAGAGAACTTGAAATTTGAAATGAATAGGTTAGCACTAGACAGTAGGAATCAGCGAAGTCCGATGGCCAGAGGCGGGGGATTTTTGGAGTGGAGACTTCAGGGTAATTCATACAGGATCAGAGGATGGAATTTCGGGTGTGGGGATAGTTATGCGAAAAAAGATAGGACACTGTGTAGAAAACTACTTACAAAACGAAAAAGTACTCATGGTTAGATTTGAATCTAAACCAGTAAATACAGTAATAATACAAGTATATAATATGCCCTCCTCTAGCTACAGTGAGGAAGAGGTAGAGGCGACCTATAAAGATATTGAAGACATACTAAGATACGTAAAAGAACATTAAAATTTAATAATTACGGGAGATTTTAATACAGTGGTAGGTGAGGGTAGGGAAGGAGCGATAGTAGGTTTATTTGGTTTAGGCACGAGAAATGACGGGGGAAACAGTCTGGTAGAATTTTGCGACAAGAACAACTTAACCATCACAAATACATTATTTCAACATCATGTTAGAAGACGATACACGTGGAAGATGCCAGGAGATATAGGAAGATATCAAATAGATTACATTATTGTTAGACAACGGTTTAGAAATCAAGTAAAAGACTGTACAAGCTACCCAGAAGCAGATATAGACACTGACCACAATATCGTAATTATGAAGGCTGCACTTAAATTTAAAAATCCAAAAAAGAGGAACGGGGCACTTTCACTTTGAGAAGTTAAAAGATAAAGATATCAACGAAAAATTTGAAAAAAGTCAAATGAAAGATATCGGGAAAATTTCGGATACTAAGGAAGTAGAAACAGAATGGAATAACATTAAATCCAGCTTGGATATGGCAGCCAGGGATATTCTGGGGTATACACAAAAAGAATACAAGAAACCATGGATAACAAAGGATATTCTGAATTTAATAGAAAAAAGACGAAAATACAAAAATAGATCAGAAGAAACAGGAAAACAGAGATACAAAGCCATAAAATAGGGAATTATTTGCAAATGCAGGAAAGCTAAAGAACAATGGATTGATGAAAAGTGCAAAGAGGTACAAACTAAGATGGAAATAGGAAAGACAGACGAAGCATACGAATTAATTAGAATGAATTTTAGGGATATAAAACCATATAGCAAAAATATAAGGGACGCCGGAGGAAACTTCATTATGAAAAATGCAGAGAAAGTAGCTAGATGGGAATATATATAGGAAATTTATATTCAGGAGACGCACTAGCAGCATTAGAACAGGAATCAGACATTCAAAATGATGACCTGGGATATCCTATACTTACAGATGAGTTTGAATTAGCATTAAAGAGCCTGTATAATGGTAAGGCGCTGGGTATAGATAAGGTGTAAGCAGAAACTTTAAAAGCCGCTGGACAAGCAGTAACAGAATGTCTCTTCCGACTTGTAAGCTATATGTATGGGAAAGGCGAGATACCCAAAAATTTCAAGCGTAACATCATAGTAACTATACAAAAAAAAGTGCGGATAGATGTGAAAATTTTCGAACAATAAGTTTGACTGCACACGTTTCAAAAATATTAACTAGAATTGTACAAAGACTAATGGAAAAACGAACTGAAGAAATACTGGGAGAAGATCAATTTGGGTGTCGGCGAAACAGGGGAACACGGGAGGCTATTTTAGCGCTGAGGGTGATAATGGAGAAAACAATAGAGAAGGGGGAAAGCGATATATAGGGTTTGTAGATTTGGAATAAGTTTTAGGGGTAGACGGATAGTACATAGCTTATACAAAGAGCAAACAGCGGTAATAGAATTAGAGCAAGAAAGTAGAGAAGTAAATATTAGGAAAGGGGTGAGACAGGGATATGCCTTATCCCCATTAATTTTTAGCTTGTACATAGAAGAGGCAATGAACATTGTCAAATGCATTAAGACATTTGGAATTAATATGCAGGGACCAAAGATTGATATGCTTAGATTTGCAGATGATATAGCGGTATTAGCATCTAGCAAGGAAGAGTTAGAAGCTGCTCTTAATGAAATGGAAACAGTTCTAACGGAGAGGTATGGTATGAAAATTAACAAAAATAAAACTAAAGTTCTAGTATGCAAAGGAGGGAAAATAAATTAAAAACAATAATATGAATATGTAACGAGAACTTACAAGAAGTTAAGGATTGCTGCTACCTAGGAAGTCAAATAACGCAAGATTGGAAAAGCACAATAGATATAAAACAAAGATTAGCACAAGGTCGTGCTACGTTTAACAAGAAAAAGCAACTACTGTGTCCAAAGACCACAAACATAGAAACAAGGAAAAGATTGCTTAAAACATGTGTGGAGCACATCACTGTATGGCTGTGAAGCCTAGACAGTAGGAGAAGCAGATAAGAAAAAGGTAGAAGCCTTTGAAATGTGGTGCTACAGACGTACGATGAAGATATCGTGGACAGACAAAGTTAAGAACAAAGAGGTACTGGAAATGGTAGGGGAAGAAAGAAATATGTGGAAAACAGTAAAAAATAGGAGAGATAGGATGATAGGCCACATACCAAGGCAGGAGGGATTAGTACAGAATATATGAGAAGCAGAGATGGGAAAAAAGAGAAGTAGAGGTAGACCTAGGTTAGACTACTGCACACAGACAGTGAAAGATATAGGCTGTAAGAATTTCAGGGAAATGTGTATGCTAGCCTAGAATAGAAATCAATGGAGGTACGCTTCCAGCAAGTCACAAGATGTAAAAACTAATAACAAAAATAATAACTGTACTTGAACATGGTGATTATTATAAACAACTACAGATAATGGTTTTGCAATACTCTCAACTAATGTTAATTGTGCGAAAGGATTTACTGGAAAACTATTAATACGGCAAATGTCTAAGTGTTGGAGGATCCTTGGTAGTCACAGGCTGCTTAACCCCTTCACATACCACTGATTCTCGGTGTAATAGGGAATATAATTAGAAAACAATAGAAGGGAATCGAGTTGTATGTAGGCTCTTGGGAGAATTGCTGGGAACTGTATAGGCTAGCTCTGAACATAAATAAGCTGAGGTACAAGTCCAACCAGTTTCAAGACGTAAAAACCAATAACGAAAAAATAAGTGCTCTTAAATCTGATGTTGGTTATGAAATATTTTCAACTAATGTTGATTGTGTGAAAGGATAAATTGGAAAAACTATTAATTCGACAAAGGTTCAAGTGCTGGGGGAACTTCGCAACCAAAGGCTGCTCCCCCTCCCCCCTCACATACCACTGAATATCGGGGAAATAGGGTATATAACTGTAAAACAATAGAAGGCGGCTGAACTGTATCAAACAAGAAAGACTAGCAGTTATGTTCAAAGACAGCGATCATAGATCCAAGAGAAAACTGTTCAAAGCATAGTGTGGAGCACAGCACAGTACATGTATGAAATAGGGGCAGTAGGAAAAGCAGACAGAAAGATATAGATGACTTCTGGAATGTATTGCTTCAGATGTATGAGGATGGTAGCATGGACAGACAAAGTTAATCACAAATAGGTTGTAGAAATAGTAGAGGAATAAAGATATCTGTGGAAAACGAAAAAAAAATAGGAGAAATAGAAGGACAGGATACGTTCTAAGGCATTTCTGGGGAATAGTACGGGATATATTACAAGCAGAGATAGGAAAAGATAGGTAGAGGTAGACTGAGATCAGACTTTTGCACACAAATAGTGATATATGCAGACTCTGCCAATTTCAGGGAAATGTATAGGTTGCTCAGACTAGGAAACAATGAGGGTACGCGTCCAACCAGTTCTAGGACTAAAGACTTGATAATGATGATTTACTGGTCATCATTGTTTACTTCCAATGATGATATTAATCATATAGTAGATGAATTTTATCATCTGCATGCTTGTCAATTCGTACCTTTATTAAGGAGCAAAAATCTTAAATTTCCAAAATGGGTTTCTCTTGAATTAAAAATTGAAGTTATCCGTAAAAAGTTTGCCCACAAAACTTTTATCGAACACTATTTAGTTTTTTCTAACATACGCAGTAGATGTAAACTTTTGTATTCATCCTCTTACTGTAACTATTATTTGATCTACAAAACTCAGTAAATAATAAAAAATCGTTCTGGCACCATATTAATGCCAAAAGGAATAACCATCTTTTGCCTAATTACGATGTCGTTTAAAAAGTTGGTATTTAATGACTCTAAAGTAATCGTTAATCACTTTGCAACTCACTTTAGTTCCATCTACAAACATACTAACATCACAGTTCCTCATACAGCAGTTTGTAAAAACTATATCGATCAATAACTGTTTTTTCTCTTATACAGATATTTTATTAAGATTAACTAATCTTAATCTTTGCTTGGGTTGTGGACCTGACGAAATATCCCAATTTTTTTGTTTTTCAGTGCAGATTTGTGTTATCTGCTGTCCTGGATAAAATATTTGCCAAATCACTAAATGATGGTGTTTTTCCAGAGAAGTGGAAACAAAGTTATGTTATACCAGTCTCTAAGAATGGTGATAGAGAGAAAATTGAAAATTACAGACTCATTTTAAGAATATCTATTTTTGCAAAAATTTTTGAAATCGTTGCATCTCAAATTACTCCTGTACTTAATTCGGTTATTATTCAAGAGCATGTGGATTTTTCCTGGAAAGATGAACGATTATAAACCTTTTGGTTTTGAAAAATTCTTGTTCAATGCCTTGGAGAAGCGGTATCATGTCGATGTAATTTATGCTGACTTTTCCAAGGCATTTGATACACTTACGTTGCCAATTTTAATATTTAAACTCTCCGAGTTAGGCCTGCAAGGTTATTTACTCACCTAGTTAGATTAGTTTTTTCCCAAAAAGTTAACAGTTTGTTAAATTAAATAATGCATTATCTTCTGTAATTTTCAGGTGTACCCCAGGGCAGTCAGCGTGTTGTTTAATTGTTTTATCAATGATATTGCAAGTTATTTTCTTCATTGTAAAATTTTGCTTGACGTAGACGATTTAAAAATCTTTAAAGTCGTAACTCATGAGGCTGATTGTCTACTTATCCAAGATGATATTAATAGACTTGTCCTTTGGTGCAAACTAAGAGGGTCTGCTTTAAATATTACAAAATGCAAAGTTATGTGTTATTACTGACTTAGACATCCTGTTTTGTTTAATTATAGAATTGACTCCGAAGTGCTGCAAAGTGTAACTATTAAAGACCTGCATATTGTTTTGGATCATAAACTAAATTTTATTGATCATTACGCATTTCTATCTAATGGAGTAAAGAAACTTCTTAGTTTCATGTATAAGTCTTCCACATATTAATGATATCCATAGCCTTAAAGAGGTTTACTATTCCCTTTTAGAGTATGCTAGTGTCATTTGGTCACTTTATTACCTTTCTCATATTAAAAGTATTGAAAAATGCCAGAAAAAATTCACTTTATTACTTTTCTCATATTAAAAATATTGAAAATGACAGAAAAAATTTACTAGATTAATTGCGTATAGAATGCATTACATCTGAAAATTTTAATTATAGTCATACGTTAAGTTTATTGTATCACGCTACTCTTGAAAATCGGTGAAACTATTTAGATGTTGTTATGATTTTTAAAATTGTTGCAGGGCTAATCGATCGTACTGACTTGTTACATAGAATGCAGATTCATGTATTCTCTGCGTAAAATACGATCTTATCATCTTTTCAATGTACGTTTGCACCATAACAATTAAGGAATCAATAGAACTATTGGCCGATGTAAGAATGCTAACCTTTTGTATAACATTGATTTCTTTCATGATTCACTTAATTCTTTTAAGAAGAGTGTTAAATATAATTTATTCCCCTGCTGTTAACTAATTGTATGTAAAACTTACCTACAGGATATATTATTTATTATATTTTTACTATAATATTTATGGAATTTGTGACTTGGTTGCAAATCATTAATAAACATATATGAAAATATATGTAAAATAGAAATTTACTCCTGACAAAGTAGTACTTGCTAATATTACGGTAATAAGTGTATTTTTGAATACGAATTAGATCTATACTAGTTTACTATGGAAATATAAATAGATATATTGAAGTTGTCGTTCTAGGACAGTGAAGGCCCGGCAAGTATTTCCAGAATTACCCCCTATCACTAGATGTCATGATTATGTGATCAATACTAAATATACATATCGATGTACCAAGTGTGGTTACAGGTGAGATAGCAAGGTAATAACATTTTATTTAGTGTCGTAATTTTAGTTTTGGTCGTCATTCCAAGTCACTAGATTTGAATACTAAACGCTGTGGCTATTGTTTAAGTAAATTTGAATTACTTATTAATAAAAAATCAAAAGACGGAGCACTTAAATCTGTACCTGCTACACCTAAAAAACAACCAACAGGGTTTGCACTGTTTGTTAAAGAAAATTATGGAGCTGTTAAGAAACCACAACTAAATCATGGCCAAGTTATGAAACTATTAGGACAAATGTTTAATGAACTGAAAGTTTGACATACATTTTAGTTTTAATATTGTATATACAAGTGTTTTGTGTACCAGTTTCTTATGTATAAAATATTTTAAATATATTTAAGAATGGATATAGGGTATTTGTATTATTATGGGCTGTATTTGATCTCTGATGATTTACAAGTTATTAAAACATGGGAAAAAATGTAATACTGTGATGTCTTGTCCTCAAAAAATAACTCTCCCTCTACGTAGAGTAAGGAAACTAAGTTTAAATAAAAGTTGTAGCTTATCTGCATAGCAATATAAACATGAAACTTCTTTATTAAACTAAGAGCCACAGTTAGCATTAAAACCATTTATTACGGTTTTAAATTGGCAAGCAGGTAGCTTTTTTACACTAATGTTTAAGGAATTAAAGAAGATTATACCAAAATAGTTGTCACTCTACCTGCTTTTATTAATTCTAGACTAAGGTACAAAAAGGTTTCCTTTTGTTCGTGTGTCAAAGTCATGAATATTTGTATGTTGCAAATAATCTGTAAGGTTGTTTCTGACATATAATAAGTATGCTAATATGTAAATACAAGGTAAGGTGAGAATATCGAGATTTATGAAGTGGTCACACACTCGTAACAAGGGCAAATTGGTTGTACCTTACCATAGAGTAAGTAGGAGCAGAAATTGTTCTAACTACTTTGGCTGTATTTTTTATAACGCACTTCATTCTAGCATAAAAGATTTGCCCCTCCATCAATTTAAATTGAATATAAAAAAATTCTTATTAGAAAATGCTTTCTATACAGTATCTGATTTTTTAACTTCTATTGGTTCTTTAAGGTTGTCCTCTGAAGATTTATAATACAATTTCCATCTTTTTGGTGATTTTTTTTTGTTTAAATTGTATAGTGTAACATGTTTTTATTGTGTTTTATTGACTAAATATAGTTCACATTAGTGATTCGCACAAGTTTCTTTATAAAAAATAAATAAATAAATGGGAGTTATTGGAAACTCTAGAACGGGATGAGGCAGTTCAATATTTTCAGGATATAATTAATTATAATGTTAGGAAAGCATGAACGAAAGAATGAAAGATTATCCTGAAAATGAACAAGTTATAGTACACTATAACTGTTACCATAACAAATTAAACAATATAATCAAAACAAAGTTGAAACTATAGGTAATGATATCGATAAGCTTTCGAGATTAACGAAAAATATTATTAATAAATAAAAAAAGAGTTATGAAATTACATAGAATGAAAATGTTAAAAATACAGTAACTACAGATTAGAAAGATTGCAAATAGTGCTAACAATTAATTTGCAACCATAAGAGTGAAAGAGAAAGAAAGCGTACTTCACCATTAATATTAGGATACGACAAAGAAGCTCATAAAAGAGCTCTAAACTCTCAATTTTCCTGGAAACCTAAACAAAATGTCCAGGCAAAAGAAGCAACAGAACAGCAAGAAAACAAAGTGCAATAACAAGGCATACAGGTAGACATATTTGCGGCATTGAATTCTTAAAAGGAATTATAGTTGCAAAAAGACATTGACAGGGGCATCAGAGAGATGGTTGTCCAAGAAATACAGACTTTTGTAAAATGCTCAATAGATTCACCAAATCACAAGGGAAGTGAAGTACCGTGCATTTACATTTTCAATGCTCCACCCGAAGGTACTACATTGGCAGGAGGCAAGTTTTTTGTTGCCTGGAAATTTAGATTTTTGTCAAATCCTTGGCGTTCCAGCCAAGGTAGGGATCTTTAATGGGCGTGACAACATTCCCACACGGGACCTCCGATTAGCATCTCATCCTAACGAGAGGGAGTGAAGTACCCCACACTTCCATAATAAACACGCTCGATGATCTACAAATAATGGAGGTGGAAGTAGCTCACGATAACACAAAAAACTCAAATGTGGAGGGTACATACTAAGAATTATATAGACCTAAAAAATATGATAGAACAGCAAAAACCAGACGTGTTACTATTAAAAGAGACGTTGATATTTAAGATTTCGTATTACACGTGTGTGTTAGAAAGGACAGGGGAGATGGACGTGGAGGTATTTCATGCTTAATTCACATAGATTTTCCATTTGCAATGCAAAACTATGACCCTGAGCTTCCTACAAGATTTGAAATGATGGTACTTAAAATAGATGACATTACAGTAGTAAATATATACTGTCCGCCAGATATACTTCCTTCAAAAAATGCGTACAACAAAATTTTTAAAAAGATACATGTACCATACATCATCGTGGGAAATTTAAATGTACAGAATCAAGTATGGGGATCTGGAATGATAAATACCAAAGGGAAAATTTTTATGGAAGCCTTAGAGGAAAACAATCTTATTTTCACTTACGACGGAAAACCCAATAGAATTAGCAGATCAGGACAAAGGAAAAGCTGTGTGGATGTTACTATATGCACAGACGATATTGGAACCAATGTAATGGGAAGTAATGGATCCTGTTAGAATGAGCGATTATTATATCACCATGTGCAGGCAGCTCACAATAGCATGGAGAGAATTAATTATAGATCAAGGATAATATATAGGACTAACCACTCTAACTGGCCGATCTATATACAGACACTAACAAAAAAGCAAACAAAGTGAAGAATATAGAACGTAAGCGGAGAACATAAGAAATGCTGCAGAATTAGCAATTCTACAAAGGGGGACCAAAGACACAAATATCCTAAGAAACCAATGTGGTGAAATGAGGAGTGTAATGAGGCATGCAAGCGTAAAAGTGCAGCCCTAAAGAGATACAAAGACAATGCTACTTAAGAAAATTTATTTGAATATCGATCAATAGCAGCCCAAACTCGTAGAGCCCTAAAACATAGGGAAAAAAAGGCATTCATAGAGTTCACAGAAAGCCTAAATAGAAACACTCCTCTTTACAAAGCAGGAAATAAATTAATTATGGGAAATTATAGACCAATTTCTTTAATCTCAAACCTTGCTTAGATATTTGAAAAGCTTTGCATAACAGAATAATTACATTTCTACAACTAAACAATGTCTTCTTCCAAAAACAATTTGGTTTTCGACCACAACATAGCACTGAAATGGCAATTATGCACCTACTATATAAAATATATAACAATTTGAATTTTTCTAGACCCACCGTTTCAATTTTCGTTGACTTATTGACACAGTTAATCATACTATACTACTAGATAAACTTTATAAATTAGGCATTAGAGGACTGCCTTACAGTTTAATCAAAAGCTATTTGAGTGACAGATACCAAATAGTTACAATTGGGAATGAATATGGTGAACCTGTTAAAGTGAATTTTGGAGTTCCACAAGGTATCGTTTTAGGGTTATTATTATTCTTAATCTATATTAATCATCTACTCAAGATTAATATAGAAGGCAGATTGATATCATATGCAGATGATACTGCAGTGATCTTTGATGCACCAACTTGGCACGAAGCAAAGAATAAAGTGGAATATCGATTTAGAATAATATTCCGATGACTCCCCAGAAATGTATTAACATTAAATTTGGAAAAAACTAAATTTATTGCTTTCGCAGCAAATATTACTGCAGAACCTAAGTACGACTACATGTACTTGCATAATATGAACTGTAACAACAATTTAAATTCTAACTGTAATGTCATAGAAAGAGTGAAATCAATTAAGTACTTAGGCATCATAATTGATATGTATCTGAGATGGGAAAAACATTGCAATTTACTGTATAAGCGACTGAGGCCAATAATATACTATTTTTATGAGCTAAGAATTATTTTTGATATAAAAATGTTAAAAGCTTTATATTATGCATTACCTCAATCAATAAAATAGCATGGGGAGCTAAATCTAAGAGTTTGATTTATTCAGTCAAGGCCATGTAAAAATCTACATTAAAGGTTCTAGCTAACAAATCTAGACTATACTTATCAGATTTGTTATTTGATAATTTAAAAGTGTTTGATGTTATACAGTTGTACGCCTTAAGTGTGCTCAAATATACACATAGTTATGAAAGTAATATAGCACAGTTTGACCATAATCATTACACAAGAGGAAAAGGGAATGAATTACTTAAACTACTTATGTTAACAAAAACTAAATGTCAAAGATCATTTTTATATGTCTTCAGTATTATATAATATAATTCCAACTTTAAACGAATGACTAATAAGCAGTTTAACAAGTATCTTAAGCAATGGCTATTTAAACAACCAAGAGAAACAGTTAAAAGACCATTGATAAAATTCATGCATAACTATTCTGCCGTCCTAAGAAAGAACCTTGCAACTCTGATTTTTGTGAAAATTGGGATTTTGCTATGAGCTTACAGCTAGACTAAAAATTTATAATTTTACAAAGCTTAAACATTGTATCTCTCGTAGTTTAAGAGAAAACGTAATATTATAATTACGTGAAATTGAAATTGTTGCTGTATTATTACGATAGAACCCCGTATTTGAAATTCCTAAGATAATACCCGGTAACTTTTATATAGTTACGTAAGGTTATCTTAGCAAGTAGAAGATACGGTATTTTTATGTAGTAGGCGGCTATCTTTGGCGCACATTTTTACAATTCGCCCTTGTAACTCGTTACTTCCTAACGGGTAGACCAAAAATTCGAGAAGACAAGGTAGTTTTAAATATTCACTAAAACGTACTGAAGACAGCACTCATTTTGCTTGCAAACCATTCTTTTTTGTCTACGTTAGGATATAAGAATACAAATGATTGGGTTATACAAGGAGCGTTTAAAAATTTATCGCCTTCACATATGATTCCAAAATGCGATCAACGCGGGTGGCATGCAAATCCCAACAAAATTAATACGAATATAATTGTCAATCACATTGAAAGTTTTGGTTCAACCATATCTCACTACAGACGCGAGCATGCGCCAAATCGTATTAATGTATAAGGATTTTTGTAGTAAAAATTGGGTTATGAAATGTTTTTACGAGTTATATAGGAAAGTATTATCTGCTAAAAATATATCTTTTACCAAACTTGGCCATGAAGAATGTGAGTTCTGTAAAGAATTCAAGTTGCACAATACTAATCACACCT
This sequence comes from Platerodrilus igneus, assembly GCA_036346225.1. Classification (NCBI taxonomy): domain Eukaryota; kingdom Metazoa; phylum Arthropoda; class Insecta; order Coleoptera; family Lycidae; genus Platerodrilus; species Platerodrilus igneus. The sequence continues at coordinate 5,716,351 of JARFIW010000131.1, read as the reverse complement.
CGGATAATCTTCAAAGCGAATGTTTAAACTGTGATTCTTGGTCTAAATACATTTTGAAAGCAAAAACTTCCAGGGACTTATATAAAAAGGATGCCCATACAAAGCTTGATTGTGATACAGTTTGTGTATCCGTTGATTTACAGAAGGTCATTATGTTACCGTGAATAGAATGCTTTAAAAAGGTTTTACTTACTCAGAGAATTGTTGCTTATCACGAAAGTTTCGTGCCCCTGGAAAAACTAGAGAAAACTAAAGAAGACATTATTGGTTGTTACTACTCATTCTTATTAGCTCATAGGGATGCTTGCGAAATTATTTTTTGGGTCGACAATTGCACAGCCCAAAATAAAAATTGGACTATATTATCGTTTTTGCTTCATATTATAAACTCCTCTGAAATATCAACTGACACCATTGCAATGAACTTTTCTGAACCAGGTCACACTTTCATGAGTGCCGATAGCTTTTCACCACAGTGTAGAAAAATCACTTACACAACAGACCAAGACTTATGATTTTCATGATTTTGCAAATGCTGTAAAAAATGCGCCGTGCAAAGTGAAAGTCAAAGAAATGAATATAACCGACTTTTTTAAATGGAAGGATTGAACCTCTTATCAAAAACTAAAAAATAGAAATGGTACCCGGCCTTACCTAGCGGATATTAACCAAATAGTGGCTCGCAGGAATAAGAAAGTGTTGTATTATAGAACATCACGTACTGAAGATATGATGGAGATAGATTTTGTCATGAAAAAGCGTACAAACAAGGATAAATCAATCAGCTACCCCTTCAAAGAGTAACAGCATATGGCGTGACGAAAGAAAAGAAGTAGAGTATTTAAAAAAATTTAAGTGGGGTAATTCCCTAAAATTAAAGATGTTTTTGGGAGGATTAGCCTATAAAAAAATTTAATTATACCTGTGTAAAAATATGTCGCTTTTATTCATATTTCAGTCTTAGGTTTAAAGTCTATTACATTAATATTTAAGAAGTTACTTTTCAGTTTTAAATTCGTTTTTGTCGTTTAAACCGTAAGATCGTAAATGTAGCATACTTATATTTGATCAATAAAATGCAATGCTTATGCAGTTCCTTCTGTTCGCGCGTGTCCTTATAAAACATAATTTATATTATTTATTTCAAACACTAAGTACATTTGACTAAAAGATATTAAAAGGTTCAAGCTCATTTTGCTAAGAAAAACCCCGGTAATTCTAGTTAAGTCGATTTTAACCGAAATAAAGAAGTTTAAATTCTACAGTTTTCCTAAGTTTAAACAACGTAACTCGATCTTTTTTAGGTTTTTTTAAACAATTGCATTTTTTTCTTGTTTCTAATGCATCTTCAGTTATATTTTACCTTAAAACTGCAAATAAAATTTAATTTTTAATGTTGATACCACATGGCACACAGTTAAACTTTCAACCCAAAATTTCTCAAAAGTAACGTGACTGCAGATACGCGGTTCTTTCTTAGCACGGCAGTATTATAGCTTGGTCTAATTAAATGTATTCCACGATCAAAATGTTTTGATGAAATTTTGTAAGATTTATGGTGGTGACAAGTTGTAGTTAAGTATATACAATAATCAAAAACCGATGTCTTTGTTTAGTAATGTAGCAATTAATGTTATATTGTACAAATGTATTGTGATAGGGTCAATGTTTGATAAATGAATGTCGTAATCTACTTTGAAATGCATATTATGTATACATTATACAGTGAAATTTGTATGGAGTTTTATGGTGGGTTTAAAAGAACTTTTACCGAAGGTGCGGAGAAAGATTTAAATATTTGGAAATCACACACAAGTATATCATACTTTTGTGATTATCAAATTCAACTAGCTATTAATTTGTTCAAATTTATTCATTTATTTATTATTATATTATATATTATAATATTATATTATAATTATTTCATTTACGCAGTCAGACATTAACTCGCAACTTTTTAACCCTACTATGATTAATTTACATAACAAACTTATTTGACGAGTTAGGTAATCCATGGTTATCAAACTGATTTGTAATGCCTGCCATATTTTTAATGTTGTATTTATCGTTTGAATATACACATACAATGGTTTACTGACATAACACTATGCGAGTTTTTGCCTTTTTGATTTTAGACTCGTCAGTTTCTGTAGAAGGATTTGTCACGCATTTTTATGTCCATGAAATTCCAACATTTTCCATGGCGAATTTCCACGTGCTAGCTTTCGCTTCTTATATGATTCTTTATTGTACTTCCTTCTTGATTAGACATCTTGGAGTACAAACATCAAACTTACGCACACATGTATAACAATACCAACTTCTAGCGCATATTGATTGAAGTACCTGGGCCCATAACTTGATGAGGTTACAAATGTATATTTAGCCAACAGTAGAAACATGGTTATTTAGATTTTTAATGTAACAAAATACTTGTATAATTAATAGACATCATCATCATTAGGTCTTCAGTCTTGGAACTGGTTAGACGCATACCCTCATTGTTTCCTATTCTGAGCTGACCTACATATTTCCCTGAAATTTACACAGTCTGCATCTTTCACTATCTGTGTGCAGTAGTCGGATCTAGGTCTACCTCTACCTCTTTTTTACCTATCTTTGCTTGTAATATATCCTGTATTAATTCCCAAAAATGCTTTAGAACGCATCGTGCCCTTCTATTTCTCCTATTTTCTTTGTTTTTCACAGATATCTTTATTCCCCTACTATTTCTATTACCTCTTTGTTATTAACTTTGTCTGTCCATGCTATCATCCTTATACACCTGAAGCACACCATTCCAAAAGGCTACTACCGTTTTTCTGTCTGTTTCTCCTACTGTCCCTATTTCATAGATGTACTGGCTGTGCTCCAAACGTATGCTTTCAACAATTTTTTCCTTGTTTCTATGTTTACTATTTTTGAACATAGCCGCTGCTCTTTCTTGTTAGATGCAGTTTGGTCCTCTATTATTGTTTTACAATTATATACTCTATTTCCTCGATATTCAGTGGTATGTGAAGAAGATTAAGCAACCTGTGGCTGCCAAGATCCCCCAACACTTGAACGTTTCCAGAATTAATAGTTTTCCAATATATCCTTTCGCACAATCAACATTAGTTGAGAATATTTCAAAACCAACACATGTAGTTGTTTATAATAATCATCAGATTTAAGTGCACTTATTTTTTTCGTAATTAGGTTTTCAATCTTGAAATTGGTTGGACACATACTTCCACTTATTTATATTCTGAACTAGCCTACACAGTTCCCGGAAATTCCCACCGCCTATACAGTTCATTTACATTTCCAATGCTCCACCCATAGGTACTACATTGGCCAGGAGGCGAGTTTTTTGTTGCCTGGAAATTTAGAATTTTGCGAACCCTTGCCGTTCCAGGCAAGGTAGGGATCTTTAACGTGCGTGACAACACTCACACACGGGATTTTCATTTAACCTCTCATCTGAACGAGGGCGTAATTTTTGTGAAAAATGCTCACCTGCCATTTTTCAAGCAGTCGGCCGGGTCAGGATTTGAACCCGGGACCTTGGGATCCGTAGTCTTACGCTTACTACATTGATCCACGGCGACACTCCACCGCCTATACAGCTCGGTTCGCCTTCTATTGTTTTCTACTTATATGATATATTTCACTAAGATTCAGTGGTATGTGAAGGGGGTTGAGCAGCCTGTGATTACCAAGATCCCCCAACACTTAGACATTAGTCGAATTAATAGTTTTCTAGTAAATCCTTTCGTACAATTAACATTAGTTGAGAATATTGCAAAAGCAGTACCTGTAGTTGCTTATAATAATCATCAGGTTGAAGTATAGTCATTTTTTTTAATCTTTTCCATCTTGGAACTGGTTGGATGCGTACCTCCGCTGATTTTTATTTTGAGCGAGCCTATACATTTTCTTGAAAATCCCACAGCCTACATCTTTCATTATCTGTGCAATAGTCTAAACTATGGCTACCTCTACTTCTCTTTTTTCCTATCTCTACTTCTAATTTATTCTGCACTATTCCATCATGCCTTAGTAATGTGGCTTATCATCCTATCTCTCGTACTTTTTACTATTTTCCACATATTTCTTTCTTCCCCTACCATTTCTAATACCTCTTTGTTCTTAACTTTGTCTGTCAATGATATCTTCATCATACGTCTGCAGCACCACATTTCAAAGGCTTCTATCTTTTCCTGTTCGCTTCTCCTGCTGTCCAAGTTTCACAGTTGTACTGTGCTGTGCTCCATACATATGTTTTAAGCAATCTTTACCTTGTTTCTATGTTTGTTGTCTTTGAATACAGTACTTGCTTCTGCATGTTAAATGTAGAACGACTTTGTGTTAATCTTTGTTTTATATATTTTGTGCTCGTCCCAACTTGCGATATTTGGCTTCCTAGGTAGCAGAAATCCCTTACCTCTTTAAGTTCTGGTTACCTATTTGTATTCTAGTTTTTGATTTATTTTTCACTTCTTTACATACTAGTACTTTAGTTTTATTTTTGTTAATTTTCATACCGTATCTCTCTGTTAGAACTGTTTCTACTTCATTACGGCCAACTTCTAGCTCTTCTTTGCTAGGTGCTAATACCACTATATCATTTGCAAATCTTAGCATATCAATCTTTTGTCCATGAATAATAATTCCAAATGTGTTACTGCATTTGACAGTTTTCATTGCCTCTTGGATGTACAAGTTAAAGATTAATGGGGATAGGGCTCATCCCTGTCTCGCCCCTATCTTAATATTTACTTCTCTACATTCCTGGTCTAATTCTATTATTTACGTTTGTTCTTTGTATAAGCTATGTAATACCCGTCTATCCCTAAAACTCTTTTTCAGTATTTCAAACATTTTTTTCCATTTTACATTGTCGAATACTTTTTCCAGATCTACCAACTCTGTATACACGCTTTCCCCGTTTTCTGTGGTCTTCTCCATTATGACCCTCAGAGCTAAAATAGCCTCCCGTGTTCCCATGTTTCGCCTAAACCCAAATTGATCTTCTCCTAGTACTTTTTTAGTTCGCTTATACATCCGTTTTGTACAATTTTAGTTAATATTTTTGACACATGTGCAGTCAAACTTATTATTCAAAAATTATCACATCTATCCGCACCTCTCTTTTTTGGTATAGTGACTATGATGTTACGTTTGAAATCTTTGGGCATCTCGCCTGTCTCATACATATAGCTTACAACTTGGAAGAGACGTTGTGTTACTGTTTGTCCAGCCGCTTTTATAGTTTCTACTTGAACCTTATCTATTCCCAGTGCCTTTCCATTTTTCAGACCCTTTAATTGCTAATTCAAACTCATCTCTAAGTATAGGATATCCCAAGTGTCTGATTCCTGTTTTAATGCTGTTAGTTCCTCTCCTGCATATAAATTCTCTTTATATTCTTGCCATCTAACCACTTTCTCTACATTTTCTCTAATGAAGCTTCCTCCCACGCCTCATATTTTTGCTATACGGTTTTATATCCCTAAAATCATTCTAATTAGTTTGTATGCTTTGTTTGTCTTTCCTATTTCCATCTTATTTTGTACCTCTTTGCACTTTTCATCAATCCATTGTTCTTTAACTTTCCTGCATTTGCGAATAATTTCCCACTTTATGGCTTTGTGTTTCTGTTTTCCTGTTTCGTCTGATCTATTTTTGTATTTTTATCTTTTTTCTATTAAATTCAGGATATCCTTTGTTATCCATGATTTTTTATTTTCTTTTTGTGTATACCCCAGAATACCTCTGGCTGCCATGTCTAAGCTGGATTTAATGTTATTCCATTCTGTTTCTACTTTTTTAGTATAAGAAATTTTCTTGATATTTTTCAGCAATTCATTTGAGTTTTTTCAAATCGTTCATACATGTCTTTATTTTTTAGTTTCTCAAAGTCAAAGTGCTCTTATACATTTCCTTTTTGCAAATTTTTTAATTTAAGAGCAGCCTTCATAATTATGATGTTGTGGTCAGTGTCTATATCTGCTTCTGGGTAGCTTCTACAGTCTTTTACTTGATTCCTAAACCGTTGTCTAACAAGAATGTAATCTATTTGATATTTTCCTATATCCCCTGGCATCTTACACTTGTATCGCCTTTTAGCATGTAGTGTAACCGACCTGAAGGCTGACCAAACGCCCACTATGAATGGCACATCCGGCTCTATGATCTAACATCTAATGGTAGTGGCTCGACGACACCTACGTTGTGTTGTTATAATGTAACCCAAGTTCACACTGGGAAGATGGCGTTAAGGCGGGAAGGTTTGAAATAAAACTACAGTATTTGCCTAACTTACTTTTAATCAAAAGAATAACCACTAAATAGGTCATTCACATGAAAATAATAGGAATTGAAATTCAAAGCAAACAGTGCCGTACTCAGCCTGGGCGATTGGGGAAAGAGTACGGCAGTGAAAACCCCAAACTGCCCTCACACTTCCAACTGCATTTGGCACATCTCAACAAGGATAGGTAACGTACAAGTACCCAGATCACCAACATTGAATTTAATGGGATGTCAACTGTTACCCAGGCATATCTCACGTGACAACTGAAGAAATGTTAGTGTAAACCAGTTAGTTTTTTCTGGTAGGTACTGAGGTCGGCGAGGCCAATACTACCCAGCTAAAGTTGAAGAGGGGGGACACCAGGAAGATGACCTGCACCTTGACTACCAATGTTCCTCCCCGCACGGACATAAGATGTTAGTAATATTTAACAAGACTCGATCATACGCGCCCACATACATACATTAACAGTTTCCAGCCCGTGTTACAAAATATTTCGCAAAGGCTAGCCGACTTCCTATTATTTGCAAGAGTACAACTACAAGTACCATGACAAAGACGACATGAAATCGTTGAAATGAACCTATGGTATGATTGCGCATAGTTAAAAAGGAACTGGTTATTTAATAAACTATCTCCAACATAGTCATAAATGCAAACGCGTAAGGCACATGAAGGTCGGTCATACCAGAGGTTTAATTTAATTACATCACAAAAATTATCACAAACATTCAATACTAGTTAATTATATAGGAACATCGGCTAGATAATAGGATAAACAAAACAACAAACAATATCATTAAGTTTAAACCGAGACATGAGAGATGCAGTGGAATATGTGGTTAATAAGCTGAAATAAAACAATTACACATAAATAAAATGTCAAATGCATCACAAATATCAAACATTATAAAACATGTAGGCCGTAAAAACATATCAAAATTTTATAGCACAAAAACAAGCCCAGATTCAGGCGCTAAATCTTTATATAAATGCATGTTAAAATATATGAAATCAAGTAAGCAAACGTTAAAAATCATTCAATATGATTGCATCGGTTAAAACATCCCTTTTAAAAATTAAACAAATCGTGGCATTGCAAACAAAAATAGTTAATTCAATTTCTATCTTAAAACCACAACAAATATAACACAGAAATAAAATACTGTTCATGTTAAAGCTTGCCTAATAATTTGATTCAATATATCTAAGGGATGGTGTTGTTACAAATTGTTTGTAAAATCACAATAAGGATATATTTACTATCGATTCTGTAACAGGTGCAATGCAATTGGAGTTACAACTCGGTATTAAATACTAAATAAACATTATTCTAAATAAACAAATATTAGTTTTACCCTGATTTAGATACTAAATGAACAGTTCAGATGAATAAATATTAGGTTTCAGTTGTTAAACCAAACAACAGTCATTTACACATAAAACGTGCAATAAAAAAGTAAATTACCGATATTAAGGATTGCAAATAAAACAATCGGCAAGGCAGCATTTGTATACATCAATCTCAAAAAGCAACAGGTAATCATAAAAATATTCCCTTAAATGGTTAACTAACTAACGGTTTTACAATAAATATCACCATCCGTTCAAAACAATGCTCTGATTACAAAGATGTAATCAGATTACCCAGAATATCAACTACATTATTAGTTTATAAAACATTACCTTTAATAAAACCAGCCAAGTGGAAGCTTTCCGACCTATGATTTTGAAAACTCAAGACCAAGTGCTTTTCTAACCTGTCGACTCTAGCTTGATCACCCCTACGCATGCGCCACTTCTACTCTGAATCTGACATCCCGGAATGCGTTCAGAAACCTGCAAGTGGTTACTGAGCTACTAATAAATACTTTCGAATATCGAAATGTACACTTTAATATTTGTAATAATTATCAACCAATGAGAAAACGACTTAGAAACACCACGGATCACTTCATGCATGATATTGAAATAATGTGTTTGTGATGGTTAAATTGTTTTTCTCGCAAAATTCTACCAGCCTATTTCCCCTGTCGTTTCTCGTGCCTAAACCAAATATACTTACTACCGCTCCTTCCATACCCTCACTTACCACTGCATTAAAATCCTCCATAACTATTAAATTTTCATGTTCTTTTACGTATCTTAATATGTCTTCGATATCTTTGTAGATCGTTTCTATCTCTTCCTTGTATGTATACTAGTATTATTACTGTATTTACCGGTTCATATTCTAATCTAACCATGAGTATTCTTACGTTCTTTTGCAAGTAGTTTTCTACACAGTGTCCTATTTCTTTCACATAATTATCCCCACATCCAGATCGCCTTCCTATGATCCTGTATGAATTACCTTAAACTATCCACTCAAAAAATCCTCTGTCTCTGGCCACCGAACTTCGCTGATCCCTACTGTGTTTAACGCTAACTTATGCATTTCAATTTTTAACCTCTAGGTTACCGACTTGCATTTACTTCTGACATCGCATGCTCCGACTCGCAAAATGTTCTCGACTCTTTTTCAAAATTTTCCGATCGCATTCCCCGAAGTAGTCCCCTCCCTGAGATCCGAATGGGGGACTATTTTAACTCCGGAACCTTTTACCTCAGAGAATGCCATCATTTCAGATAACAATTTAAGTACGCTCTGTACTTGGGAGGTAATATGGTGGTTTCTCATTGCCTTCCACATCGCGGTAGTGTGTCCTATACTGCCATACCGACCCCTATGGTCTCTGCCAATCTAAGTACCGAAAAAGCCGCTGCCCTCTTTTGGGGACCTGTCTTAGTCTGGTTCCTCACTAAAGACCCTACTACTTTAGTTAAACCTGTAGTTTGGTTCTTTAGGTCACTGGAACGTGAAAGCCATTCCATCCGTTCTAGTAATCTAGAACTTCTCCAAGGTGCAGGTTCATTCGGAACGGTTTTTTGTGTCACCTGTTACTTATTTATTAAACAAATAGATCAAATTAATGCAGCATTACCAAAGATATGCAAATATTTTTGTCATAGCTAGTGAAGCAGCGACGACGCTTTAAAAGAAATAAATTTAATTTCTATACTTTCTCTTTTGACACAACTTAAAGCTATTAATAAGGAATCTAAGGAAACACATCTGGCAGTGATAGCTCACGACTCAAATACCTCTTTCAAAACCAGTTGTGCTTTACGTACTTGAAGCATCTATATAGCTACACACCACCGTCTAAATATTTGTAAAGATGAATTGTTTTTATCTTATTGATACTTTTTTGGTTAGATTCCAAGTAATTTTAATCAATACTAATTCAAAAATCCGGCTCGAAGAGCCAAACGTTTTTGAGAATAATTAAAGCAGTAGGACTGTACACTTACTTAATAAACGCTTTATTCAGAAATTACAATGAGCAGAGTTGAATATACATTCAGTAATAATAAAACATCGCGTCTTCACAGAACGAATGTTCTTCAGTGGATGCTGAAGATAATTCCATGTATACCTGGAGGTATGCATTTGAACCAATAACCTTCAGGAGCGCCTAGTACGAATCTTTATTTATTGACGTGATTAATAAAACGTATTTAACAATGTAAGAACTATCAGATTATTAGTACTTGACATGGCCTGAGGCTCAATACGTATTTTTATTCGTTACTGCATAGGTAAAGCAATGCTAAATTCCTCTTATTTAAATGATCCAGACTTAAAATTAGTAAATGTACCTACACTTTCTAGAAGAAATAAAGTTGTTAATCTTATAATTTCAATTTGCGCCACTCAGGAACGGTATGAAATATCACATCATTCACTCTATTCGTTTACGTTCAGCTTTTTATGAGCTTTTATACAACTTGATGTTGGATATAAAATATAGAAGTAATTCAAAAAGATGGCAATACTTTCCGAATCTATCTATAGTGCTATATTAAATAATTAAATTTAAATTATTATATCTAACGATGTATACTAACGATATAAAACAGAAATGTACTGAAAAATTTACTCTCTTTACAAAGCGTCGCTTTCAGGCAATGCCAGAGTTGCCTGAGCGTTAACGGCGGCACTGACTACATTACATAACAAGGGTGCGAAAGATATTTTCCTGTGATCGAGTGATGTAAAAATTACATCACGTGACTTTAATATACCATTTTAAGTAATAATAAATACAATCCTTTTTATAAATAATTAGGTGCAAATACGCGTAGTAATTACAACAAACCTATTTTATCCCAAATTAATCTCTTCTCAGTCGCTACGATACGTATAGAATTGGTTTTGATGAAAGTAGCGTTGTCCGTCCGCCAGAAATATAACGTATTATTATAGCTCTTATTGGTTTGCCCTGTAATCAGATAGTATTCCAAAATCCTAATTAGTATCTGCCAATAGCAGGGCCACCCACAACAGAAACGATTCACTTCCTTCGCCTTTATGCTTTGCTACATTTCTACTAACAAATGTCAACCATAATGTTGGCTTTCGTGATAATAAAACCGCGAATCTGCTTGCCCTAATATAAAAGATCCTAAATTAAATACAGAAACTTAATGATATGGTATTGAGTAATAATTTTGATATTTGCGGCTTTAATTCATGAAGACTTTTAAGAATTTACTGGAATGTTTTGCGAAAACTACCAGGCGGTGGTGATTCAGACCGACAGTGATGATTTTTGTTGTAGGGGGCGCCACCCTGTATCCGATCTGATTGGATGGTTTAACTGATGCAGTCTACACAAGCCTGCCGTCTAGACCTTCCGATGGTTTTGAACTAGGCCGAAATGCTTTGTGGTTCCGGTTATGTGTCTGTCTTCTGGAACGGTTCTAATGTGCCTGGTCGTTGCTGTTTGACTAGCAAGACGACGATTTTGATCTACACCACACTTCGATGAAAATAGTGCCCCGATGCCAAATAGAAAGACAATTGAAAGTCCGTGCAAGTTTCTAAGCTCTAATGTATGAAATCGACAACAGTTTAAGCAGGACTATCGATAGATCATGACAACAAGGAACCGCCCGACATCGACGACATCGACATCGTAGATGCTTTAGGCTCCCAGTGTCCTCCAATTTGTAGTGAGTGTGAGGCTGAGCGCAGCGTAGATGACCAATTATAGGAAATGGAGCTCGATGGGACGACCTTTAACGTCTGCGTCTGTTATAATTTCGACCGAGTTTGAGGCTGAAATGGAAGAGATTGACACCCGCAGCACCACGTGGTACTACCCAAAGAAATGACTGCAAACAACGCTACGCGAGAACCAAGTTTCCGGTACTCCTGCTTGTGGGGGCGGCGAAACAGTGTGTTTCGTCGGTTTCTACGAAAAGAAACAGTGTATTCAGGTTGTGACCTGATCTAAGTGTTAGTATAAATGTACGCTACGCATATGTGACGTATGTGTTCGGAGTCCTCGTTTACAAACAGTATCGACACCATTGTTGATGTGTTACCAAACATTCTTTTAAGCGCTACAGAGAACTACTACTCCGTTTAATTATGTTTGAGGTTAGTTCCACAACAAAGGATGCGAATTTTTGAAATCATTTCTTACGGTATTCCGCGCAAACACGAAAGAAAACAGTAAGAGTAAGTAAAGAAATCATTTACTTCGAATACCGCAACAGAACGGGGACAGAATGGTAGAATTTGGGTTAGTTCAAAAACGTCGTAGAGCGACGTGGGTGAAATAGAAAGAACACATTGGAAACCTCTGTAAAACTATATTATTCACATATAATCTCGAAAGGCAATATATAAAAACAAAGAATCCAATAATTTTTAGATCATTGAAATGTACCACGGGTCAGGAGTGGGAAGAACGACTTCGAGGGATGTAATTGCAGAATTAGAAATTGGCTCAAGGACCGGAACAGAACGAGCAAGGGCATCAGGAACAACATGATCTTTGCCTTAAGGTGAATAATGGCAAAGTCATTATTGGAGACGAAGGAACCAGCGGGCTAGGAGACCGGAAGGACTTTGAAGTTTATTGAGCCAAAGGAGGAAATGGTGATCAGTGATAACAGAAAAATGGAAACCCTCGACGTAAGGACGGAACTTCTCAATCGCCCACATCACTGTCAGGCACTCCTTCTAAGTAACTGAGTAGTTGCGCTCAGGCTTGGTAAGTAAACGACTGATATAGCTGATGACCTTCTCGCTGTCGGGATAGGATTGGTTAAGAATGGCACCCAAACCGAAATGAGAGGCGCCAGTTTGGATCGTAAAGGGCGAGATAAAGTCAGGACAGAAAAGGATGGGGGCGGAAACTAGGTGTTGTGTAAGCGAAAGCTAGGCAGACTGACAATCGGGGGTCCAAGAGAAAGGGGTGTTTTTGCGGGTTAGTTTAGAAAGCGAAGCTGTGAGGGTGGCAAAATTCGGGATCAAACGTCGGTGCCAACTGACCACGCCAATCAGTTGACGGACTGCGGTAACGGAGGTGGGAGGAGGGATCTTAAGGATTGCAGAACAAGGAGACCATCCTGGTTAACGATGTAATCAAGATAACAGAGTTCAGAAAGGCAGAAATGACACTATCTTGGCGGGGAGTAAGGCCAGTACGGAACAGACGAGAAAGAACAAGGTTAAAAATTCGGAGGTGTTCTTCGAACGAAGGGGTAGCAAAGATGATATATCGAGGTAGGCGAAGCAGAATGGTTCCAGGTCAGAGGCGATGACCTGATCGATCAGACGTAGGAAAGTGGAAGGAGAATTATGAAGTCCAAAAGGGAGACGGTAAAATTGGAACAATTTGCCAGTAGGCAGAGTGAATATCGAGAGAAGAGAGAAAACGAGCATCACGGCGACAGTCTAGGATGGTGGAGATGTAAGGAAAAGAATAGCGTCTTTTTGGGTGACTTGGTTAACTTTGCAGAAGTCAATGTAGAACCTATGAGCGTCATTTTTCTTTTTGACGAGGACAATAGGACTAGACCAGGGACTAGTGGAAGGTTCGACAACAAGACGAAGCATTTCGTTGAGTTCGGAATGGACTACTTTAAGAAGTGGAGAAGAAAGAGGATAGTATCGTTGTTTAATAGGTTCGGAGGATATATGGATATGGTGCTGAACTAAGGGGGTGCAACCAAGGCCTGGAGGTTGTTTAGCAAAGGCGGAGGAAATACAAGAATCTAATTGATGACGTTGAGTAGGAGTAAGGTCGGACACAATGTGTGCAGGATCGGGAGTAGTGATGACCAATGAGGAAGGAGCAGCAAAAGTCCACTGACTATCGCGAAAATTTGGGACACTTAGTACCGACTTCCAAAAGTCGACACCAAGAATGAGTTCATGTGAAATTTCAGGGATCACAAGCACGCCCAGGGTAGTGACAGAATTTTGAAGTACTATAGGGAGAGAAACGAATCCTTTGATGGTACATCTAGAATGGTCAGTTAAGCTACAGAAAGTAGAAGAGAAAGTACGAAGAGGAAGGTGTAGATTTTGTAAACGGTTCCAACCGGGACCACCAAGAATGATACGCGTAGCACCGGAATCAAGGAGACCAATAAAAGAAATACCAAAAACCTTAACTTTTAAATAAGGACGTTCGTCGCCACGTACATTCGCAAAAACGTAATCTAGGAGAACGCGGGATTGATCATTCAGACCCTGGAAGGAAGTATCCGAGACTAAAGACAACGTAAGGGTTTCGTCTCTGTCCGAAAACCCTACCGACGGTTTTATGTGGTGTTACAGTGTTGTGGATAGTCGCGCCGGGTCACTCCCTTGCGGCCGCACCGTAGCAGTGTAAGACTTGAAATCGAGAACATTTAGGAGAAGTATGTCCCATTTGATCGCAATTCCAACATTTGAAAGCAGAATTCGGGGTATTACTTGAAGACGTATTTGCCGAAGGAGGGTATGGGGCGTTAGTAGTAGAGCGAGCTGTAGGAGGTACTGAGGTGGACGTAGCACTAGTGACAGAAGTAATATGATTCCGAGTTGGAGGTGTTCGGCCATTGGTGGTGGGATGTTCGTGGGAACGATAAGTATTTTTAGGAGGCGGGGACAGACCAAAAGTAAACTCTGGTTCTACACAATTACTTCTTCTTATAGGTGGCACGTAACTGTTGGCCCTATACTTTTTCAGCTCTAACTTCAGACATTCGTCCTCTAATTTTTGCAAGGAATGAACGGTAGGCAATTGGGTTGTGTAAATTGGGGCAAGATTACAGGACACAATATCCAACTGAAGATCTTCGGATATAGCAGCGTGTCGACGAAACAGGGAAGTCATACGTTAAATAGTCGACGAAACTTTCCGACGGACCTTGCGTTCTACGTAAGATATCATCAAATAGTCTTCGTTTGTAGTCAGATGGTTGAAAATGACGTACCAGTAAATCAGCTAAACTCCGCCAATTAGAAAACCGATGACGGTTACTTCGGTACCATAGTAAGGCTTTCGACTCGAAGAGCTCGATTACTTGTTCAAATAATTGGGGTTCAGACACGTTACGGGCTAATCTAAGCTCTTCAGCCCTGTCAAGAAAGTCATGTACAGTAAGAACGTTAGGGTCTCCACTAAATTTAAGATTCCATTTTACTACAAGTTGCGAACAGGGTTTACCAAGTGGGCTAGGAACCGTAGAGTGAGAGATTTCTGATTGAAGGGTGGTTGACATATCAGGAGGGTTTACGTCGGGAGCCATGGCTGCAAGATTCAATGCTGCAACACTGGCCTCCAGATTATTGAACTCGGAAGGGAGTTTCTTCGAACTATCCAGTAAAGTAAGAAGTCTTGTTTGTAAGTCGTCACAAAAAACTCGCTGTCAGGGCGGTAATCTTCCAGGAGAAAGGAACCGGATACGTCCTAATACGTGTAGGAGTCGTGAGTGAATGATAGCGACGGGTGAATCTGAATTCGCGAAGTTACCACTCAATTCTTCCAATTTGGCCTCAATCGTTATCAATTCGACCTCAGGGTTTATCTCATAAAGTGGATCAATAAAGGATTTATCGACTGATTCGATCTTGATCAGAACGCGAAGACGTGCTCTTAGGCGTTCGACGGTGTGTGTGGCCAAAACAGGCGTTCTCTTAATTACAAGTTTAAAGGTAAGTTCGTCTCTGCGTAACCGATTTATGTCCATTTTAAAGTCTGTCATTTAAATACGATCAATAAATATTACAGCCCAGAGAATACGTTAGAATATACGCGAAGGAGGAAATTGCAATCCTAACGCACCGAATTAAAACAAATACAATCTAGGAATAGAAATAGGGCGCCAGTGCTTTCCTAAAAAAAGAACTTGAGTCGCCAGCGAAAACACAATTCTGGTAACTCGGCAAATCAAAAGTCTATAATAATTTCAGTGGTAACATAATCTCTTCAATTAAGATATATTAGCTTTCATCACACTATAAATTAACATACAAGCATTCGTGATTATTAATTTGTATGGGTGTTTAGAGACAGCTGCGAAAAAGAAATTTAATCACGTCGAATAAGCAAAAGATAATTACTCGAATCCTTTTATAAGTGTAACGCTATTGTTAACTAGTGATTACAAAGTATCATTGTAGTATCCTTAAAATATTGAATTACAATGTCGGGTTTGAGCTTTGTATATTTTTAGTTGAAAGTGCAGTGTACAAGATTTTTAATCACAGAAAAGTCTACAGATAAATCCCGCTTAACCAACAATAGTTAACTAGTCGAAGGAGTTTTTGGAAGTGTAGACGTTTGTAATAAACACCGTTGTTTTAATTTCCTTTTTCAAAGAGCATTATTTTGCATCTTCAGAAACTATTAAATAACAGTTGACGCGTTAAACAAATGCACGCTGAATTATGCGTTAGTTAAAAGTGCAGTGCGGTTCAAACACGGTGGTGTTTTTTTGTGTCGTTTGAAATTTCAGCAATGAAAGAAATGCTGTAATTAATTGTAGTGCAATTGTTAGGTATTGTTAGAAACTTGGTTGAGAATCTCGCCAGTCAACATATCATCTGTGTATAAGGAAATATAAAAAATATTGCAGGAAGTGTTTAAGTATTTACTTACAATTTGTCTTGCTTATATCCCGTATATGTATCAAGGACGTTTATAATTATCATTGAAAGATTACTAGCATATATTTGACTTTATGTTATTTCTATTACATAAACCACGAGAAATTCAGGTATATCTACACAAAATTCGAGACGAAAGGTTGAGTACGAAAAAAGGTTCCCAAAAGCTATTACGAATTTTTAAGTAAAGAAGAACGGTTTCAGAAATATAACAAATAATTACTAGTCGTTCGTGCATTGTGCATGTAAGTTTTGTAACGTGGTAGTGCCAATTTATCAGATAATGATAAGTAATAACAGCAAATAAAAGTCTATTCTTCATAGCAGCATAAAAAAATTACGAAAACAGATAACTGTACCTTGAGCTATTGACTTCGTGTTGGTATCATCTTAGGACTGGAAAAATGCGGCTGCATTTTTCCATTGGCTGGATGCTGGAACCACCAATTTAACTTATACTGGCACAGAAAGCATTTCGAGTAGCGCGACTTTACAACATGTATCTTCGGTAAGAAGATGTATTCAACCTCGTCTTTCAAAGAACGGTACCTGTTTTATAAGGACAGAATCATGAATGGGGGTAGGTATTTGGCTTTCAAAGATATCGCCGAAGAACCAAGTGTGTAGAATTCCCAAACAACAGCTGCTAAAATACATACTGTAACATCTTGCCAACAAGCAGATAACGCAATATCAAAGGATTTTTAGACAAAGGAAAGCAATCTTGTTGCTTTGTAACATCTTAACAGCTGCAGAATAACAGTATACTTATAGATAACAAGCACATTGTAAGTAGATGTAGGCAGGTTGTAAGTAGCCTTATCTTTTAGAAGAAAGCTGTGAATTTACGTGCACCTTTCAATTAAAATGTAGTCACTGTAGGTGGTAGGAAATATTGCAACTACTTTATAATGTAACGTTTCCTAAGCAGCTGTTTGATTTCGTAAGGCAAAATTTTATAGAATAATTACATGAGAAATTTTATTAAATAACACTAATTTCAAATGGTAGGAAATCGAGCTTGTTGAGAAATTTTAGGGTGTTTTAAATATGAATGCTGAAAAAATTATTTGCAGAGTTTTGAACGTAACACTTTTCTATTTTGTTGCGCCTACGATTTCTCTAGTTCATCTCTAAATTATACTATTTAACATAAAGGCTATAAAAATTATAAACATATCAGGTTGGTTGGCGCCACCCTAGCGCGCAACATTAAGTCAGTTCAACTATTAGGATTAAAAAATCGCTCTCTTACGCCCAAATTACACTTAACAAATAAAACATTTAACACCAAAAATGAAAGCTTTATAAAAAATTGGTCTGAATGCTACCAATTTTATGCACATTTTGGCGCCAATTTAAATAGAGTCGATCTTTCTTAACTCGAATTTCCATAACTCGATTTTTCTATAACTCGAACCAATTTCAATTGGAACAGCATTTAGATATACCATCTCTGTGTAAAATATTTCTATTACTCTTATATACATAAAAAGTACAGTACAAGTTCTAGTTAATCGTTTGCCACAGAAATGGCATACTATATTGCAACAAATTTTATAAAAGCATACGACCATTTACATTCAATATTTATCATTGTAAATTATTTAATAATTCGCTTACTTTGAAGTATGTCAAATTCGCAAGCTGATTAACTAATCATGTTATTACTCTTAATCTCGATTGGGCATGGTCATGGATTTTCAATGCAGGCCTGTTCAAATTTTCGTAGATGAGTTGTTTACTGTGCCTAAAACGTGAACCGGAACACATATTACAAGGTACGGGAAAGGTATAGGGATTTTAGAGAGCTAAACTCCGCTACATTCTATAACTCACTTTTCGCACCCGTATAGGTTGTTAACGATTAGATTAGTCATGTACAGAATGCCACCAAAGCTGCGGTTCAACATTTTGTTTACACAGCCCCTACTACGTTGCGCGTACTGATTTGTCGGGACAGCGGCGTATATTTATTTCACATCCCAAAAAAATTGTTTCATGTCTTTCGCACAAAGTTTATAATAATGTAAGCTATTTTCTAAACATTGTCGGGAAGCTTTGAAACAAAATTTCTTTTATTTCTATGCTTCTTCCAAAACTTCTTGCAACAATTTATTTGGTTAAACAGAAATTACAATTGAATTTTGACAAACTGGTTAAAATACTCTAAGTAGAAAATAAAATAATAATTGGAGTTTAATAAGGGCGAGTAGCCTAAGCAAACGGCAATGTTAAAGTTGAAATACTTAAGACTGACTGATTGATGGTCTTGGGGCTCCAGGGGTATTTATGTTGTCCCTGTCCCTCACATGTCTGTGGGAATTTGCAGAACTCATGTCTGCTTATTTCTTAATTCTATTCATTATACAATGTAACAGTCTTAATTTCTAAGTAATGTAACGAATATATATTCTGTAGCACTATTTTTGGAAGAATCACATCTGTGCATTTTTAGTCTGTGATATTTGATTCTTGTATTTGATACTGTTATATCTGAAAGAAACAATTCCACAATGGAACAGGAAATCATGACCGTTTAATTAGCTTAAATGCTTTACCCAGAAATATTTAATAATAATATACACTCAGAAAACATATTTAAAAGGGAACTAGTCGTTTGTGTTACCTAATCCACAGGCGGATTATATCCTTTCAGTCGTTAAAATTAGGATAGCGCTTGCGTGAATAGCCAAGTCAGCCATTGTATTTGAGAATGTAGTCCAGACTGCATTATATACAGATGGGCTCCCAAGTTCTTCATAAGTGGGGCCTCAGAATAGGCGTGCCGAGATAGAGACAGGAGGGCTGGTCGTCTTGGGACACGGAAGATTTATTCCTGTGACTCCGGCAAGGCACTAGACCACGCTCCTTTTTTAAAAATGGTTCGAATCGGTATTTGTTAACGGTGAGATCGCATTATTCAAGTAATTTAATACTAATATAAAATATCTTTATTTCCTTAGCGGATGAAGTAACTAGAAATACATGTAAAGAGATTGGGACAACGTTCGTTTATTAAGAAATTACAGCTTTTGTTCGATGTTTTGTTGCAACAGGTTAGTAAGCGGATTCCAGAAAATGTGCATCGCAGTTCGATAACTAGGGGTAACAGCTTCATTAAAAACAGGTATCAAACCTTTCTTTTGTTATGTTTGTGAGACTTTAAAAGTGCTCACATAAAATTGTAATCGAAGATTGTTTAACTATACTAAATTTTGTGCACGAAGAACAACGTGGAATATAATTGTTAAGAAATACTATTAAAATAATTTTGTAAGACACGCGGAGCATCCATGTGTTAAAATATTGTGATTCTAAAGTCCATTTCCTGTTTTTTAAAAAGTTCATTACGGATGTCAAATTTTAATAAGGTCATTATACTTGAATAAGTTGAAATTTTATTTATCCAAGTTAGCTGCACGTGAAATAAATTTTTTTAAAGAAATAAATTAAATTGATGTGAAAAACATGTAAACCAATAAACAGATCTGTGTATTTGGTATCAGAAATCTTGTTATGAAATATTATCAAAATTAAGGTCTTGTTATGTCAAGACAGATTTATAAAGAATTCAATTTTACTATTTTGTATTTGTAATCATATTCGAAAAAAACGAAAAGAGAGAAACTATATTAAATTTCATTTTTGGACTCGAGTTTTTTATTCCATGCACAATTAATTTTAATAAATTTTTTTAAAGAAAATAAATTTTTTGAATAATGAAATTAGACGAATGTTGAAGTAATTTAAAAACACAGATATGCTGCGATTGATTTATTCTAGATGTCCATTTTCAATTCAAATACCTTTGGTGTGGTAATCTCAACATTATCCACCCGTAATTATTAGTATGCTTTTTTATTAAAAAGCACAAACAGTGTCTTTTTAATAGAAAATTTGTTGTGTATTTTTTCTTTCAGGATTATCGAGATTGAAGAGGTTGTAAGTATGCTCCAGAGGTTCCAGATGTGTTAGTTCATTAAGTTGTAAGTTTTTTATGGTGCTTATATCCCATGAGTTTCTGTATCTTCTCATAGGAGTATTGAATTTCTTGTGTTATCATCCATATAGATACAGTGGCGCTCAATCCCCCTTTTTCTTTTTATGTTAGCTTATTGTAGAGTTTATACCATCCCCACGCCCTTTCTCATTGCTCACCCTTGGGGTAATTCCCAGACTTAGCCGCGAACAACTAAAGCTTCACTTGTATCCAACGAGTGGAGGCAAAAAATGTTACAGTAATCACGGTTTCTTAACCGTCTGTGACCTGCCACCTGCAGTATTATCACTATCGTCTGGATACAATGTACCGCATTCGTTCTCACAACTTGCTTGCGAACTTTCCATTAACCTTTCCGTATTTATCCTTGAAATACAAAGTTGCATATAACTTAAGTTTCTTTAACAATTTCTAATAATTCCTAATAAATTCTATTTTGTTATACATATATAGATTGGGGGATACATATCTTGCGTCAAGCTGCATGCTGGTTCAAATGAAACTTGAATGGGTACGATTGTATTTAAAATTTGGGGTTAACAAACGCACCCTTTCCTAAAGTCATAATCCAATAAAAATGAATTTTTAATCCGTAATGAGGGACTTTAAAGAGACTTACGGATTAACTCTGAACTCTAAGTCCAGCAGAGTTTGGCGAGACTATCAGGGGAGTGTGTTACGAATTGCCCTTAAGCGCCACTACACTTAACAAGTGTTTACCAAGGATGCCATCTAAAAAGTGTAGGAACTAAACTGCAATTAACGGATCTAAGCATAAATGCTTAAGTTAAAATGTTCTCGTTGTGGAACCTGTAAGAAAAGGTACTCATAGGCATATAAACCTTATTTATAAATATTAAGTATCAAGATATCAGCACAAAAGGAAAGGAACGCAAAACGTAAATGTACTAACCATGTATACTTCTCGTGACACCTACATGGACGCTCTACTTATTATGAGGAAGATTACTTATCACTTTTAGTATAAACTTTTCTTTTGCTCAGATCTTATAGACTGGTGTTCGTCATACGTTTAGCATAGTTACTTACTGAAACCTTAAGACCGGACAACGAAAATCACATATCTATTTCTCTTTAAATAACGAAAACTACATTTATTTGGAGTATTTACACAAAAGTATTAAGTATTTTTACTAGAAGGAAAATGACTGGATGGTTAAAATTCTTACAGCTATGGTTGACAAAAATTTTGCTTATATCTCAGATTACAACTTACGTTAACTGTATCTAATAATTAAAATGGTCTTTAATAAGGGTATTGTTAAATTTTGAAAATATATAACTTGCTACATTAACCACACTTCGGTATAACATCAAACAAACCAGATCTTCTTATCGTAACATAATTTAGATCTTTGTATGAACTAAGAACACGAAGTTATTTATTTTAATCTAAACTAATTTTTATAACCGTAGATTCATGGAAGAAGCGATAACAACAAAGAAGATATTTAAACTATAGAATAACACTCACCAATCAGTTTGTGCAATGTAATTTGAAGGTTATACATACCAACTTAAATGAACACCTTCCTCCTTGAGTCGGCCTCGACTCTGCAAACGTCGACAGGAAAATACTACTAAATTTTTATAACCAATTTCGTAATTGGATTTTTGGAAGTCATTTCAAACGGACTGCGGTTTGCCATATAGGAAACCATCACATCTCGGGTTTGATATTAGAATAAAATGAACCATAAATAGTTGAAAGTTGAACGTAGTAATTAAGCGTAATTATTTACCATAGTTATCAAGAGATTGCCGTAGATATATCGTTACACAAAACACTGCTATTTAACACCGTTATAAAAACGTGGTTGTTGTGCTGTAAAAGAGAAAAATTAGATATATTTAAATTAAATCAAAATTACTAAACATTTCCAGTTCACTACACCAACTTGCAGTGTCCATCCATTCAGACACCCACGCAAATATACCTTAAAGCGAGACTGCACTTGCTCGTGGTCAACTTCATTCCCATGTTGCTTAAATTAAGGGTAACGAGCAACTGTCGGATTCGGACGACAATCCTAGCAACGCAAGGTTGGAACAGAACGAACATGTGCCAGATGTTGCTTATTTAGTTGTATCACTGTATAATAAAACCACAACGACTAAATATAGCAGGAAATGCAGCGTTTTTGCTTTAAGGTAAAAAGTTTATGTACTTAGTTTTCGATAAATTCAACTACGAAAGCCAACATTTGTTGCACAAGGAGCATTAACTTATAACTTCGACTTGACAGGAAACAACAAAATATAATACAGGGTATGTCGCGTATAAAGCGACTTATAACCAAATCTATTTGCAATTTTTATGTTTGAGGAATATAAAAATGTTACAACTTAGACCACATTAATATGCGTAAATAACCTACTATATTACACAACTGTGTGTAATATACCTAAATTAAATATTAGAAATCCTTTACTATTAATTATTAACTAGAATCTTTGCGAAGCAATTTTAAGCGTAACAACTCGAACTTCTATGAATCGAATTTCTACGGATTTTAAAGATTTTTAATACCGATTGTGTACAATACAATACTTGTGCATTATGATGTATCCGAAAAAAGTAATAAGCATTTCTTCAGTAACTGAAAGGTTAAAATTTATTAAAGAAGTGGAAAGTGGTGCCAAGAAGAAGGATGTGGTATTGAACTGTGGAATTTCACTACATACCTTGTAACAATTTTAAAGAATAAACAGTTAATTATTCATGCGACGGGCAGCAGCCTTTGTATGTACAGAGTGATTTACGAGGTTTCCCCAGGGTTATGGAGGTGATTCCTGATATTGTTTTGAACAATAAATGTAAATAAAATAATGGCGGCAAGGTTTGAAATAAAACTACAGAATTTACCTAACTAGATCATTGGCATGATAGCATAGAAAAATGACATTAAAAGCAAACAGTGCCGTACTCAACCTGAGAGATTGAGCAAAGAGCACGGCAGAGAAAACCCCAAACTGCCCTCACACTTCAACTGCATTTGGCACATCTCGACAAGGACGGGTAAAGTACAAGTACCCAGATTACGAACACTAAAATTGACGGGATGTCAACTGTTACCCAGACATACCACACATGAAGAAACGTTAGTGTAAACCAGCTAGTCTTTTCTGGTAGGTACTGAGGTCGGCTAGGCCAATACTACCCAGCTAAAGTTGAAGAGGGGGGGACACCAGGAAGATGACCTGCACCTTGATTACCAATGTTCCTCCCCGACGGACATACAATGTTAGTAATATTCAACAAAGCTCGATCACACGCGCTCGCAGACATGCATTAACAGTTTCCAGTTCGTGTTACAAAATATTTCACAAAGGCTAGCCGACTTCCTATTATTTGCAAAAGGGTACAACTACAAGTACATTGATAAGACGACATGAATCGCTGAAATGAACTTATGGTATGATTGCGCATGGTTAAAAAAGGCGTTTATTATTGAATAGACTATCTCCAACGTAGTCATAAATGCAAACGCGAAAGGCACGAAGATGGTCGATCATACCAGAGGTTCAATTTAATTACATCACAACAATTATCACAAACGTTAAATACTTAATTATTAGGAACATCGGCTAGATAATATGATAAACAAAACAACCCAGATGTGAGTAGTGCAATTGTAAATGTGATTAATATGCTGAAGTAAAACAATTACACATAAATAAAATGTTAAATGAATCACAAATATCAAACAAATACAAAATATGTTGGCTGTAAATACATATACAAAATTCTAAAACATAAAAACAAGCCCAGATTTAGGCGTTAAATCTATATATAAGTGCATGTTAGTTAAATATATTAAATCTAGTAAGCAAATGTTAAAAATTATTCATTATGATTGCATCGGTTAAAACGTACCTTTTTAAAAATTAAACCCATCGTGGCATTACAAATTACAAACAAAAATAGTTAATTCAATTTCTATCTTAAAACCAAAACAAATATAATATAGAAAAATATTGCTGTTCAATTCAAACTTGCCTAATAATTCGATTCAATATATCCAAGGGGTGGTGTTGGTACAAATTGTTCGTAAAATCACAGTAAGGGTACATTCACTATTGGTTCTATTAGTTTTCGATTGTTAAACCAAACTACACTCATTTATACATAAAACGTTCAATAAAAACGTAAATACACTTATTACACATCACAAGTAAAACAACCGGTAAGGCAGCATTATATACATCAATCTCGAAAAGCAACAGGTAATCATAAAAGTATTTCCTTCAATGGTTAAATTACTAACGGTTTTACAATAAGTACCTACATCACATCCAAAACAAGGCTGGAATCACCAGATGTAATGAGATTACCTTAAATAACAACTACATTATAAATTTATCAAACATTACCTGTAACTTAAATAAGTTAACCTCTATTTTTCCAACACCTCTGAGCGGGACCAAAACAAAAAGTGCCAACAAGCCTTCTGACAAGGACCAAGCTCCTCTCTTTTTCCCTCGCCCCTAAAACTAAATGATGTCCAAAAAGACACTTCAGGATGCGTTCCGAAGCCAAGCGGGCACAGCGCTGTTCTCAAATGCTTTCGAATATAGAGTAATGCACACAATTACGTACAAAATATTCGCCGATCATTGAAAGAAGACCTAAAAATAATCCCAGAATACTACAAAGTTAACGTACATCGCACCATTTAAATTTCCTGGGAGAATGAACGGCGCCAGTAACTGGTCACACACAACACCACACCAGACATTGATACTGAATCTGTGTGGAAAATTACATTCTACCGTGGTATGAGGATTTTCGTCTGTCCAGAGATGCATGTTATGCACGTTGTTGATTCCATCTTTTGTAAAGTGTGCCCCATCACTGAACATTATTAAGCGATAGAGCTGCTGATTTTCATTTAACCAGTTACAAAACTGCAAATGTTTGGCAAGATCATGTGGTTCTAAATGCTGCAGTTTTTGCACATGAAAAAGATACAGTTTATTCTCATGAAGAATTCTCCATACCTTCGACTGTGAAACGTTGAATCGGGTAGCTAGGCGTCTTGTACTTGTACTTGGACTGCGCCCTACTGGATTAAGCATGTTTTTCTCTTCTTACACGTCACGATTTCTTTCGGAGTGAATACGAACACTGGGAAGAGTACCAGTTTGTAGCAATGTTTGATGTGTCCTACTAAATGTTTTAGAACTCGGAATCCTACGGTTAGGATACCGACGACGATATTCAGCAACAGCAGCTTTTGCAGTATCAACAACGTGTCTGTTGTTATGGGAACGTACCACTCATCCGTTTCACTTGTCTACTACTAAACTGTTTGATCGTGGGTCCCATTATTTTATCTACGTCAGTTATGTATCTCCCAATTTACCTATATATTAAATAATAGAATCTAATAGAAATGATTAGAAGTTGTTAAATAAATTATAAGTCAATTGCAACAATGTAATACAAAGATAAAGCAGACAGGTTATTAAGAGTTCATGAGAACGGATATGCAATTTTGTATCCGCGACGACAGTGATACTGCAGGTGGCAGGTCATGGACGGTTAAGATATCGCAATTACCTAGAAATAAGATTGAAACAATGTAACAAAGTGTAGAATTAAGAGTAAAGCAGACATGAGATCTGCAAGTTCCCACAGCCATGTGAGGGGGGTAGGGATACTATAAAAAGCCCGGGAGCCCCAGTTGACAGCAGTCAGTCTGAGTATTACAGCTTTTGCATTGTTGTATACCTAGGCTACTCGCCCTAATATTAGTTCAATTAATTAACTAATTTCGATTTAAAGTTATTTTATTCAGTTTGTCAAAATTCCATGATAATTACTGTTTAAGATAAATAAATTGTTAAGAAGTTTTGGAACTTGTTTTTAAAAACATCGCTCCAAAGGCCCGAACCTTAACTCGTCTTATGTTCAAAATAATACCAGGAATCACCTCCATAAGTCGAGGGAAAGCTTCGTGATTCAACGCATTCTCGATGTCGCGACCTCAATCAGGAATAAGCATGTGAACGCATGTGAAAGCATACGAAATGCTACGCACGCGGTTCACTCTTGTGTGAATCTTTGCCTTCAAATGCAAGAAGGAAATTTTGAACACTTGCTTTAAATCCATTTAAATCCACTTACATGCAAGAGAATGTTACAAAATGAAACAATTGTTTGTTTTCTTCCATTTTTGTTAGTGAAATCCTTAAATAAAAAGTTTTGTTTTGCTTCTTCAAATTGCTGTAACTTTTTAATTATGAATGTCATCCCATTATTTTATATACATTTTTTGTTCAGAATAATATCAGGAATCACCTTCATAAGCCGGGGGAAAACTTCGTGAATCACCCTATATATGTAGCAAATGGTTAAAAACGATTTTACTACCTCATATTTTAAAGTGATAAGAAGATACCTAGAATTTGTTTTACAATTATTGTCACTGCATAGATAAAATATATTTTAAACTGAGAAAAATTGGTTGCTAAGTGAGTAAAAACTCACAAAAAATTTTTTTTAATAAAAAGATATGTTGGGTGCTAATCATGACTAGGTAGAAAAATATAAAGTTAGACGTTACTTGAATCTTGATCTACAGAAAAATTAAAAGAAAAGGAATATGTTAGGCATTACGTGCACTGTGACATATGATAAAATTGAAAACAAAGAGAAGATACGTTTTACACTTAAGAGCGCCTTGGATATTATTTGGAAAGTCTCTATAACCGCCGTTTTCATGAACGCAGTGCCGAAAAGTTTTCGAACCTGTCTGATAATAATGACTTTTCCAGGGTTCAATTGCATCCACTTTGTACACTCTCAGAGTAATATGTACTAACTGGAGATAAAAAGCAACACTTAGGGGGATGCATCCTATAGGTGTAATGAAGAAGAAAGCATAATAGATTGACATCTAAAAATAGAAGAAATGGATGTTTTTCTGTCGGCTTTGATAAAGTAGCAAAGCGGTTAAATCACTTCATAAAAATACTTTTTGCATCCAACCACGTCTGTGATATTAGGCAAAAGACCCTTGAAGTATACCTTCTAACAATTCTTGATTAGTTCTTTTTCGAAGAAATACAAACATGATAAGCATATAATTCCCTGCTGCACTCGTGCAGATTTCTGCTTTAACCAAGGTTCTTCGCCCACCTGAAGCAACGCTTCCAACCTGACGTTTACCTTGCAGAGCGAAAACTTTTGTCTGCTTGTTTGAAACAGTCGTTACACTAGTTCCATCTACATTTTAGACTCTATCTAGCAAAAACTGGTGTTTGGCGTATAGTCTCTCTAACAAATAAAAAAAATTATTTACCATTGCTTTATAGAAACCCATTGTTCAAGCAAGGTAGGTTGTTTCTGGCAATCTAAGCGAGATAGGTTTTGGGCCTTTGGGAGCTTCTGTTTAAAAACATTTTATTTCCCAAAAAACTCTTCTATCGATTTTATTTTCAATTATACAATTACAAAAAGGGCTTCTTTTTGTTACAATCAACTTAAACGTTTATATTCACTAAACTGTTTGAAATTGACAAATACTCGAAGTTAATAATCAATAATTAATAATTAAAAATTATGGTGAGTAGCTTGAACCACCAACAATGTTAAAATTATGAAGTTCGAGACTGACTGACCATCAGGGGCTCCTCAGAGTATTTATGTAATCCCTGCTCTCACATCGTCTTGTGGGAAAGTGTAGATTTCACGGTCTGCTATTTCTTGTTAACATAAAACGCCTTACTTCTTAATAATCTTAATTAAGTCTGCTTCTATTGCAGTTCATTGTGACCTGCACCTGAAGTATCAGGTTGCGTTTGGAATACAAATTAGTTGCTTCCATTCTCATGTCTGATATGAACTTTCGTTAACTTTTTATATTATTACCTTCAATTATATAATGTAACATTCTATTTCTTATGACATAATAATTGAATTAAATTTTATATACCTATTAATTGGGGGATATGTAACTAGCGTCAATTTAGAACTACGCCTAAGAAATAGGTATAGCCGACACTTTTGAGCCATCCGTCTGTCTCTGTTGAAATTGTGTGCGAGGTTGTTACGCTTTTAATATTAGTTCGAAGAATCTACTTTCCACTAGAAAGCGTAATTCACAATGTCTTGTCCCTGTTTGATATTAAGCACAGATTCGTAACTTCCTAGTCCACCTGCAATATGTAATATAAATAATAAATAGAGAGAACACAAAAGTATCGAATCCCTTCTTGTACCTTTCTTGTTTACATGAGAAACAGCTGCGCCGGATTATGTCCTCTTGACACGATTTTGTACTATAGTTTGTGGTACTGCATAAGCCTTTGAAGCTTTAAAATAGCCCATGTTTCCATCTATCACTTCTTGAATCTCTCACTGCATGCTTTATGCCGATAATGACTGTGTTCATCTTCAGTTTATAGTTACTAGTCATATTGTATTAAAGTATTGTGCAACCTGATTGGCAAAACCATTTGGGAAACTTATATGTTTGATAAAACGGGATGCTCCTGCATCAAAGGCTGTGGTGGCGCAAATCAGAGTATTGGAAATAGTAAACTGTAATTTTTTCCTAGTGGACTGTATTTGTAATTACTACCCTGATTTGAACCCCAATTTGAGTCATGTGAAATGTAAATTATGATTAGACGACTTACCCGTGGAATCAGTATACACGTGGTAGTCGTGGATGATTGGTCGGTCGCTGGTCTTTCCAATTTCCGTTGGTTTTGTTGCACTTTCAATGTTTGTAATGTCATGTGGAGTAAATAGCAAAGCACACACGGTAGTATGTAAACTGAAGGTAAATGTTTCCAGTGAAAATCACGTAAAAGAAACTCCCGAAAATCGTTCTCTCGTGGTAACAGTACTTGTTACTTTTTTGGTTCTTGGTTTACTCCGCGCTCGCCCGGGACTGATCGGCACTAATCCAAAACTTCGACAGTCACTCCATCATGTGCTAGGTTTAGCAAGTGATCGCGAAGCAGTCTGTAAACAGCGGCACTCCATTGTTTGTCTTTTTATGAATATTACAGTTGCGTATTGTGCGAACAGCCTGTTACGCTTTATTTTAAAGCTCCATGGTATTAGTAAATTATTTTAGAATTATGGACTTTTTTACAACTCTGCGTGGAAAACTCCCTGTAGATTATTACAATATCGCTGATGCCGTGAAAACCATATTTTGTTAATGTTTGCACAGTTGTTGACGTCATTCACTTAGCCTTGCGATCGCAAGCATCCTGACATAACAGTTCTGCATGGTAATGAATTTGATTCCCACCACCTCGAAAAAAGTGCTTCGACATCAGTTGGAGGGGACAGACGTTTTATGTGAGGAATGCAACATAGCCCAGTACATTAACGTACCGTTTTCCGTAGAGCGAACACTACCTTACTGCCTGCCGTGTAGTCCTGACGTGAAGGTTTCGACTATCATCATTCCCACCCTTTTTACCTATCTTTATCGTATCGTAGAGGCATCACCAGTAGTTACCAACCACAACAAGGGCAGAGAGAACCTACTCCTAAAGGACGATTTCCGCGTCCAATTGTAATCACGGTTTAAGTGTTTGAATACTTTCATTTACCGGGGTTTTATCGGGATGCAGTTGAACGTTATAAGCCACTTGCATCTTATTTTATCATAATGGAACGATTTTTATAAAATTTGTTAAAACTCGGCAAATATTTTTAGCTTGCTTGAAAAAGATATATCACTACGTCGCTTAAAAAGTAACTAAACCAATCGATACTGCTCATCTAAGTTTATACTGTTGAAGCTTTTAGAGGGTTCATAAAAAGTGTCACCACCAAATTTTAATATACGGTCCAAAAATTTATCTCTTGCCTGCAAAATTTAGTAAAACTTTGCAATCAATTTACCTAACTTTAAGCAACTACAGTTGTAAACGGTAGTAGGAGATGCGCAAAAACGGGAGTGCTCCATCTTAACCGACCATCCCATTTTATCCAACTTTCCCTTAAAATAATCCTTGTGTAACTTTTTGTTGCGTATTTTGATCTTTAATAAAAGACAGGTTTTTAAATAATCGTATCTTACAATTCAAATATGAGAAACTGGAAACATTTTATACCTCGACATGCAAGTATTTAAAATTTAAAAAAATTAAAGATTATAAATCACTCAAAATTTTGTATTTCCATTCTCTTATTTATAGTCCATTTGCTTTAACTTTAGGATGACGTCACAACTGGATAAAATACTACCAATGTTACTTTAAATTCTAATATATTTAACGAAATATATACGAATATTCCCATTGACATGAGGAAACGGTGGCAATACCGTACAGAACTGCCAACCTTTATTGTGTTACATGACAGTATCCTACATCCGCAATTCTATATATTTATTTTCATAAGTTGCTAACACTTCATTACTGCATTTGGCGTCATCCTAAGGTTGAAGCGAATGGACTTTACCCATAAATATTAAGTTAACATTTTAGAAGCTACATTGTAATGCTCCTCTGTACCGAAATATCAAAGGCATTATTTCAGCACAAAGTGATCCTAATTCCGAAAGAAAAATTACTGCAAAGCTCTAAAATTACAGAGTAGCCACTACAAAGTTGCCTAACGATAACCGCGCATATTTGATGCAAGTAACACTAAACGGTATTGATACAAAGGTGGTTTAAATGAACTGACAGGATTAAAATTAGTAGATGTCAAAACCAGTTTATAACGTACGTGCAATTTACAATTTGTAGAAATGGTTCAGCTATTTCGTAATAAACGCAAGTTAAGGTTCGTGGCTTGGAGCGGCCTTTTTAAAAAACCAATTCCAAACCTCTTAACAAATTTTATTTGATTATACAGAAATTAAATATGAAATTTTGACAAATTACAATTATACTTTACTTTGAAATTAATTGATAAAGGTACTGTTTTGAGTAGTAAGTAACTGCAATGTAAAAGCTGTTCACTTGACTAACTGTCGAAAACTGGGGCTCCCAGGCTTTTTATAATATCCTTACCCCCTCACATGGCTGTGGAAACTTGCAGCTTTCATGTCTGCTTATTATTAACTCTATTCATAATTACATTGTTGTAATCTTAATTTCTAAGTAATTTCGGTACCTGACCGTCGGTGACCGTCTGTGACCTGACATCTGCAGTGTCACTATCGTCTGCGATACAAAGTAGCGCATCCGTTCTCATTATCCATAACTCGTTGAAAAGTTGCGGATGCGTTCTTTAATCCGAATGGCACCCTTTTATATTCGTAATGTCCTCTAGGTGTGCTAAAAGCTGTTTTAAGTGTATCCTTTTCTTCCATTTCTACTTGATGGTATCCTGATGCTAGGTCTAATATCGAAAAATATTGACACTTGCCTAATTTATCTAAAATTTTGGTTATATTTGGTAGTGGGTATTTATCGTCTACCGTTTTTTCATTTAGGTTTCTATAATCTATTACCATTCTATATTTTCGTTTTCCTGATGCGTCCAATTTATTGGGTACTATTAATACGGGACTGCTCCATGGTAAGTTGGAGTGTTGTATGATATCTTGGTCTAATAAGTCGGCTACTTGTATGTCGGCTTCTTCCTAACTTGCCTGAGGTAGTCGGTATGCTTTTATGAATATAGGTTTGTTATCCGTTAGTTCGATATTGTGTTTGACTATATTTGTAAATGTTGGAGGTATTCCTTCCCAATGGAATATGTTGCAGTATTTGAAACATAAATTTTTGATTGCTCTGTGTTCCTCTTGATTGATGTCGGTATTAAAGCGGATGTTACTTAAATTTTCTCTTAACATTTCGTCGTTTTCTACGGGGGTTGTAATTGTTTAAATTTTCGTCTATTTCCATCTCGTTAATATTTAATTCTTCTACGTTAATTGGGTTGGTTAATAATAGTTCTATGGGGTAGTCATTTGAATTTAGAATCGTTGTTGTGGCGTAATTATCTGTGATTTGTGCTAATGCGGTTGAGGTTTCTACTCTTTGTTGAAAAGTTACGTGATTTATAATTCCTAATTTGTTATTTGAATTTATTGGGATTTTTATCTTTTTCTTAGTTCGGGGTTCTATTGTGCATTTTTTTTCAACTTGCGTATTTTGAAATTTAATGGGAATTTGTCCATATTTCGTTCTTAGTAAACGGTTTTTTATGTCGATGTCGGCTCCTAATTTTCTTAGAAGGTCCATTCCTAATAGTCGGTCATATTTGTCATTGAATTCGAATATGCAAAATTTGTGTATGTTAGCTACGAATTGGTGTAGGGTTGTTTGATGGGCTGTTTTAATTTTAAACGGTTCTTTTTCTACATAGTCTAAATAGTGTTTCTTTAAGGTTCGCGGGCTAATTAATGTTTTTGAGGATCCGGTATCGATTAGTAGTTTGAATTCAGCATGGGGTATTTCTATATAGGGAAGTACTAGGTGATTTATATTAATTAGGTTTATTAAGTTTGGTCTTTTATAAATTGGTCTATCTGAAAATTTGAGCACGCGTTTTCTTTGTCGTCCTCTTCATAAGTTTCGTATGATTCTTCGCGTTCATAATTGTTCGAATGGTTTTGTTCATTGTCTGTACTTGGTCGAATGTAATTATTCTGGTCATCTTCATATTCCTCTATTTCTTGTTGAAATAGTTCTTCCGATGTAAAAGTGCGTTTTTGGTTAGGGTTCGGTCGAATGTGTGTTATTTTTGTGTTTGGTCTGGTCTAACCAGTTGAGGTATCCATTGGTGTGGGTTTAAAATAGTTATTAGGATTGTTATTATTATTTGTCATTGGTGAATTGCTAACAGGGTTTGCGTTAAATGCTGGTCTTTGTTGATTTACGTTTTGGTCAAATCTTGGTTGAAATGCGAGTTTCGTAAAATTCGGGTTAAACGTAGGTTTTGAAAAATGTTTATATTGATTATTAAAGTTTGCGTTATTAAAATGTGGATTATTGGTTTGAAGTTGATTTGTTTGTGCATTGAATGGGATGAATTTTTGTTGCGGATTTGTTT
The DNA here is from genome assembly GCA_036346225.1 of Platerodrilus igneus. Lineage (NCBI taxonomy): Eukaryota > Metazoa > Arthropoda > Insecta > Coleoptera > Lycidae > Platerodrilus > Platerodrilus igneus. The sequence continues at coordinate 5,683,047 of JARFIW010000131.1, read as the reverse complement.
GTCTCGCGGGTTGTATGGTTTTTATTGGTGAGTAACTTTTATTTGCGTTGGGGTTGTACAATCTGTTTCTGTAATACATTACGTTTTCTTCTTCGATTATCATGTACATAGCTTTCTCTAAGTTTTGGGGATGTTGAAATCTGATTTTGTCTGAAAGTCGTTTTGGTAGTGCATTTAGATATGTGTCTAATGCCATTGCGTCATACATCTTTGTTTTTAAAAGTCTGATATTATGGTCGGGTTCTTCAATTTTTAGTTTTGTCAAGATTAAATTTCCTACATCTTGGCATTTCATTCCAAATTGGTACAGGAATTGGTTATTTTCCATTCTGAGGTTAATTAAATCGCGTACTAAGCATTTTAGGTTATGTTTATCGCCAAAATATGCAATCAATACTCGTGTGAAGTCGTCTCATTGCTCTAAGTCATCTCGACTGGCAATTAATGTTAGTGCCCTTCCGGTTAGTTTGCTGATAATAAGACGAAGGAGTAATACGTTTCTTTCGTTGTCTACGGGTTTATAGAAGGTTTCCTAACAAGGTTAGATCACCGTTATACGTAGGAATTGTCTCCAAATAAAGCTTCATATCTCCACTCATTTTGGCTGGAGGAACGTTCTAATAATTAATATTTAGTTTTGACCTTAATTATTTTTAAATTTTGTAAAAATTTGGATTTTTTCGTAGTTTGTGTTGTTATTCCTTGCTTGGATTTATTAATTTTTTGTTTAGATTGTGTCGGGTTACTTGCTATTTTTAGTTTGGGTCGTTTTAAATTATTTAAAGAATTGAGTTGCTTAATTTGTATTTACTTGCAGGGTGTTGTAGTTGTTTTATGGGTTTTACGCTTGATACTGCCTTGAATAAGTTTATTTTTAATTTACTAATGTTAATTTTATTGTAGGATTTGATCTCTGAAGTTTCGATGTGACTGAGTGATTTTTGTGGTAATTTATCTTACTTTGCTTGCGTTGCGTCAGTTAAAACTTTTCTATTTTTAATTATGTCGATTTAATTCTGTCTGCACTAATTATGTTTCCGTGGGGGTGTGTAATTTATAAGTGTATTTTCGATGCTTTTCGTCTCGTGAATTTAAGTGTTAATTATAAAGTTTGCAAGGTTTCGTCTTTTGCGTTGTTCAAAGTTGCATAAAATCTCTTCTTTCGTAATTACAATGTTCTTGTTTTGGTTACAATGTTTTAAACTACTGTAGGATGTTCCCAGTTAATTGGTTGCGTCAGTGTCTCTGTTACAAGGTTATTTTTAAATCTACTGTAAGTGTTATTCAGTGAATGCTGTGGTGTAATACAATCTATATTTTATTTAATCTTTCTGAAAGTTTTTCTTTGAATAGATTGCGTCTTTTCTATAATTAATTATCTCGTCTTGGAATATTTAATCATACAATGTTGCGTTTGGGATGAACGAAATTTATATCTTGTTAATTGCTGCAGTATTTTAATTATAGAATGTCAATGTAATTGTGGTTTTTATAAGGTTGCAATATGCGTCTCAATTAGTGTGGTTATTTTTCGTATTTAGAATGATGTTTTATAAGAGTTTCCGGTCGTAATTTCTTATGCTTTGCTTTAATTAATAATGCTTGGATTTTATTTTGGTAAACCAAAAAGTTTTCGTATGGTTATATTTAGATTTGTGATGCGTTTTGAATAGCTTTGTGTTCACTGCGTTCAAGGTTGCTTTAAATTATTCACTGTCGATGATGAAATTCGCGTTTGGATTTGCGCTTTGTTAATTCTTGTAATAGGAATGTAGGTTAATAGTAGATTGCAAGCTGTGTCTATTGTTTACGGAATACAATGAGTTTGCGTCTGGATAATTTGTTGCGTTATTTACAAAGATTTCGGTTTTAATTTTAATTTAATTTTGCTTTATTTTTGGGTATTTAAGCCAGTTAATTTTCATATTGTTAAATTAAAAATTCGTTTTTGTTTTGTTTCTAATAATTCTTGCGCCAGTTAATATCGTAATAATTGTCTCAAGTGCGCATGAAATGCGACTTTTAGTTTTCTCAAGTTTTGTGTCTCTTTTAAATAAGTTTTCTCAAAAATAACTTGAAGATAACCCCTTGCAATAGCTAAGTGGATTATTTTCATCAAATTGCATAAAATAATCGTACTAATAGTCAATATACATATATAAATCATAAAATCTCTTATACTAGCAAATATCAAATATGTTTGTAAAATAAAAATTTAATTGGTTTAAGGAAAATAAACTTACACTAATTGTTTTGTTGCTTTCATGGAGTCCGTCGATTTTTGGACTTTCTCCACGTCGGTTTTGATTTGATCTATTTTCGTATCTCCTCCAAGTTTTCTTTTGTTGAATTTGAACGATTCTTGTTTTGCCTCCAACTTCTGTTTTGGTTCTGTCAAATTCGAAATTAAAATTCCAGACCACCAGTTCTTCGAATTTGGGTTCCCTAGTGATCATTTGACATCCGTTACGACTGCGGCAGTTAAGGTTCGTGGCTTGGAAGCGGTCTTTTTAAAAAACCATTTCGAAACTTCTTAACAAATTTTATTTGGATTATACAGAAATTAAATATGGAATTTTGACAAGTTACAATTACACTTTACTTTAAATCGAAATTAATTGATAAAGGTACTATTTGGAGTAGTAAGTAACTGCAATATAAAAGCTGTTCACTTGACTAATTGTCGAAAACTGGGGCTCACGGGCTTTTTATAATATCCCTACCACCTCACATGGCTGTGGGAACTTGCAGATCCCATGTCTGCTTATTCTTAACTCTATGCATAATTACATTGTTGTAATCTTAATTTCTAAGTAATCTCGGTACCTGACTGTCGGTGACCGTCTGTGACTTGACATCTGCAGTGTCACTATCGTCTGCGATACAAAGTAGCGCATCCGTTTTCATGAACGTTAATAAACTTTACAAATTGTCCTTGTTTTACAATGTTGCACTTCACTTGGCGTTTCCTTAACACTTTCTAATAATTTCCTAATTATTCTATTTCTTTATACATATATCAATTGGGGATACATAACTCGCATTACGTTAGAAAACAATTTGAATCAGCCCCAACCTGCATTCTAAAGTTTTGGTTAACTAATCAACAAGTTTGCTAGTACTGCCAAGGTCTGAAACAATAAAACACTAAGTGTAAATATGGCATTGTATACAGGGTGCCCACAATCATCTCCGCATATGGATAACTTTTTCTTATAGAAGATACAAAGTTGGCTAAATTAGCAAAGTTGAACAGAAATTGACGAATAGTTTGACATTTTTTTAAGAACTCACCTAGACGCTCAACATTTTTAGATACTGGGAAAGAACTGAAATTGGCAATTTTTTCAAACGTAATAATTTTTTTACGGTTTAACCCATAGTGACCATTCCGAATGGACCTGCATCTTGAAGAAGTTCTAGGTTACTAGACCACGCGGAATAGCTTCCGCCTTCCAGTAATCTAAAGATCCAAACTACAGGTTCAACCAAATTAGTAGGGTTTTTAGTGAGGAACTAGACTAAAACAGGTCCTCGAAAGAGGGCAGCAGCTCTTTCGGTACTTAGATTCGCAGAGACCATAGGGGTCGGCACGGCATTCTAAGACATACTACCGCGATGTTAAAGGCAACGGGAAACCACCACGTTACCTCCCAAGTACACAACGTACTTAAATTGTATTTAAAACGATGGCATCCTCTGAGATAAAAGATTCTGGAGGTAAAATAGTCCCTACATGTGATTTTCAAATGCTCCACCCAAAGGTACTACATTGGCCAGGAAGCGAGTTTTTTTACCTGGAAAATTTGGAATTTTGCCGAACCATTGCTGTTCCAAGCAAGGTAGGAATCTTTAACGTACGTGACAACACTCACACATGGGACTTCCATTTTACCTCTCATCCGAACAACGGTGTATTTAATGCTCGTCTAACATTTTTCAAATACTCCCTGTATGTTTGTTGTGGTTTGTTTAGCATTCTTCTTAATCTTCTTTGGGAATGAAACCACTCATAGTTTTTAAAATCTATTTTATTTACGTTTCGATCCATGACCTAGGATCGTTGTCAAAATAATAAAAACTTCAAGTTTGACATTTATTACATAAATTGAAGGTGACTTTGATTTATTGACGTTTGAAATATTTGCTTTGAGTACACTAAGCAAAAATTTTTAAAGTTTAAAAGAATGATTGCCTGAAATTTGTATTTGTTTTAGACAGTTGGACAATCTTAACCTAAAACTATCGCATTCCAAAAATTCATTCACGTTCCTAATAAAATGCAGAAACAACGAAATAATACCAAAAGGATTTAGAATCAAATTTGGAAAGACAAGCAATAAACTATCAAGGATTCTCGAAAGAGCAAGTTACAGTATGATGAGGGAAAGACTACAAAACCACCGACACATTATTTATAAGTTAGAACAAGATATTGAGGGCATTATAAATTTCATACGAATAAAGGTAACAAATTATGATTTTGATAAAATTTTCGTTAGTGCAAAAACCTAGTACGAATCAGTATTTACCAAAACAAAAAGAAATTCACATAAAGAAATTTAATAACCTATTTATAGAGAAAAATAACACGCAAAATAAAACGTTAGAAAACAACAACACCATGCTAAATACCGTGATAAATTTATCAAGCAGAACTATTAACGACACAGAAAAATCAATTCTATCAAAAGGCCTTAACTTTGCCGTAACACCAAAATCAATACCAACCTTTGAAATAATTAGCTGTATTGAGAAAACAGCAAACCAACTCGAAGAAGATCAAGCAAACGAATTTAGAGTACGATGCAAAATCGAAATAGAAAAGAATCACAAAATAAAACCAAATGTAAGTAATAACGAAATAAAAGCAATTCGCAATCTAAAAAACGATAACTCAATTATAATTCTACCTGCTGACAAAGGCAATGCAAGAGTAATAATGAATAAAAACGATTACAACACAAAAGTCAACGAACTGTTGAATACTGAGAATTACAGCAGTTTAGAAACGGACCCAACAAAATCAATTGAAAATAAAATATACAAAACTTTATTTAAATTTAAAAATGAATTCGAAGACAAAGAACGAAGTAAACTGGTCCCACATTACAGTAAACCACCCCACTTTTACGGTCTACCAAAAGTTCATAAAAAAGACATTCCTTTAAGACCTATCGTAAGCTCCATAGATTCACCATGCCATAATTTAGCAAAATTTCTCCTAAAAATTATAAATCCATTAGCAGGCAAAACGGATTCTTTCATAAAAAACAACTAACACTTTTTAGAAAAATTATCAAACATAAAAATTAAAAATACACACACAATGGTAAGTTTTGATGTAGTAAATCTCTTCACAAATGTCCCTATAAACAAAACGCTTAATATTATAAAAAACAAACTAGAAAAAGATGGCAACCTTAAAGAAAGAACAAAACTAAGTATATGATCGATTATGGAATTACTTGACTTATGCGTCAATACCACATATTTTCAAATAAGTGATCAATTCTACAAACAAAGCTTTGGAATGGCAATGGGAAGTCCACTATCTCCAATCTTTAGTAATATATTCATGGAGGAATTCGAAAAAGATGTAATATTCACACAAGAATTGAAACCACTAGTCTGGTGGAGATACGTAGATGATGTCTATGCTATTTGGCCTCATAATACAGAACTAATTAAAAACTTTGTAGAGTCCATTAACAAAATAGAACCAACTATTAAATTCACATATGAATTAGAACAACATGAAAAACTTCCATTTTTAGATATTCTAGTTAGCAAAAACGATACAACAATTAATACATCGGTATACAGAAAACCAACACACACAAACAGATACTTAAACTTTGATTCAAACCACCCACAATGTGTCAAACGAGGAATTATCAAAACCATGTATTATAGAGCAAAATTAATATCATCAAACGAAGAAATTTTAAAGAAAGAGAAAGACCTAATCAAATGTACACTAATAGAAAACAAATATCCTAAAAGAATAATAGAGAAAGAAATGAATAAAAATCCTAAAAATAAAGAAAAAGCAAACGAAATCAACGATTCACACCAAAAAATGCTCTCAATACCATACATAAAAGGATTCTCCGAAAAATCCAAAGAATAGGAAACAAATTTAGAATTAAAACAGTATTTAGAACCAACAATACACTAAGAGCACAATTAACAAAAACAAAACACAAAAACGCAATACAAAGTTCAAAAAACTGCATCTACAAAATACCGTGCGAATGTAACAAGTTTTATATACGGAAAAGTTCCAGACCATTTGAAGTTCGATTAAAAGAACATAAATCATATATAAAAAATAGAAAATTTGAAAAATCTATGATTTTCCAACATGCATGGGACTCCAGCCATAAAATAAAATGGGAGGACGCAAAAATTATTGACAAAGAAGAAAACCAGCAAAAACGCAAAATCAAAGAAGCTGCTTATATAACCCTACATAAAAATAACTGCGTTGCAAACGAATCCGTGACTTTCAGTAAACAATGGATTCCATTACTAAAAGAAATAACAAAAGAAATAACAAATGAAAATCAAATGCCCACAATATCTAGGTAGCATTGCAAGTTTTTCCTGGGTTTCCCTTGCGATATTAACATGAAATACAGCCTACATACATGATTTCTATTTATACATACAATAACTAATTACATAACAATAAGCATATCAACAACCCCTGTAAAACAGCATTGGTATCTGACAAGTGTGAACCCGCAATAGGGTTACCTCAAAACCATATACAATATCCGTTGAACAGTATTGGTATCTGACAAGTGTAAACCCGTCTTAGGGTCGCCTCAGAACCATATACAATCTTCATAGAACAACATTGGTATCTGACAAGTGTAAACCCGTCTTAGGGTCGCCTCAGAACCATATACAATCTTCATAGAACAACATTGGTATCTGACAAGTGTAAATTTTGAATTTTGCCGAATTCTTGCTGTTCCAAGCAAAGTAGGGATCTTTAACGTGCGTGACAACACTCACACACGGGACCTCCATTTTACCTCTCATCCGAACGAGGGTGTATTTTTGCGAAAAATGCTCGCCTAACATTTTTCAAGCGGACCGTGTCGGGATTCGAACCCGTAGAATTCAATACAGCTCCACATTTTTTTTTCTGCTCGCATCTACATTTTTTCAATGTAGCATACGTGTAAACACGTTTTGAAGTTAAACCGGCCTATGTGTATTTGCAGCCTTTAAACAAAAGTAAAAACATAAATCAGAATCCACTTTAATTAAATACAGCATTCTTTATACAATTGACTTAGATGTGCTATTTTGAATCTGACATAGTTTATAACTTTTCGGTAGAGAACATCTAATGCGAATTTTACAACAGCTCCACATTTTTTGCATGCACCTACATTTTTTGAACGTAGCATACGTGTGGACACGTTTTGAAGTCAGACCGGCCTTATATTACTTTCAATGGAACATACGTGTGGACACGTTTTGAAGTTTGAGCGGCCTTACATACCTACTTATTTCCTTGTTCACGACTAATAAATATTAGTTATAATACAAATCTACATAACTGGTGTTACTTACAATCTAAGCGAGCTTCATTTGTTAAAAAGCAGTAATTCAGAAAACCATAATAAAATAATGACACTAACATTTAAAAAACAACTGTAAGATAAAACTCTAGTCACATAAATACAATCATCTTTAAACTTATACTGTACTACATCATTTACAAATGGTTTAAATTCACATAGGTTACAAGAATTTATAGTAAGAATGATGTTTGGTAGGTTAACAGCATGCCATAACTGATAAGTATAAACAATTATATGATTGATGATTTTGTATATTTATTAAATTTTTACGTTATACCTGGTGAGAGAACTTCAAATTTTGGATTAACTTTATTTATCATTCTTGCTCCTGCTTAATTTGTACAGTAGTGGATACACTGTGGATATCTGTTTTAAAATTTATTGTTCTATTGTTGTTTTGGATAGGAAAGAATTCTAAAAATAAACGTTTTTTATAATTTTGTTGTGATTTACTCTTCAGTTCAATCATCGCATTTCTTGTTTTCTTTAGAAAACTGTCTCATTTTCCAAGCCCTTACTTATTTTATATGGAGTGCGCTATACTCTTTGTTCTTAACTACCCCTAAATGACCCTACTAACACAGCATTTTTCTCCCAAATTAAAACAAAAGAATTTTCGAATAATGATATTTTTGGCGCCCAACGTGAGGACAAAATTCACATTGTGTAAACCAAAGAGGTAGCCTAAATCATAATGATTTTTCCCCCTCAAAATAAATATAAAGAAACGACTGCTTATGCCTTACGTTAACGCAATCGCACACTTCTTTAATAACCATCCTCTCAATTGTATAAATAGAAACATGTTAAAAAATGTTTTCAAAATTATTGAATTTATATAAAATTCACCAATAAAAATTAATCAGCTGATTTCACGTTAAGCGTATTGGCTACCTAAAACAAGTCGGTCCCAGGCCGTAACACAAATTGAAGGCAATCATTCTTTTAAACTTTAAAAATGTTTGCTTAGTGTACTCAAACCAAATATTTCAAACATCAATAAATCAAAAGTCACCTTCAATTTATGTCATAAATGTCAAACTTGAAGTTTTTATTATTTTGACAACGATCCTAGGTCATGGATCGAAACGTAAATAAAATAGATTTTAAAAACTATGAGTGGTTTCATTCCCAAAGAAGATTAAGAATAACATTTTTGAAGCGGACCGTGTTGGGATGTGAACCCGGTACCTTGGGCGTAGTAGTCATACACATACCAACTACGCCACGGAGCCGCCGGTAAAATAGTCCCCATTCGGATCTCCGGGAGGGGACTACTTCAGAGGATGTGATCGAAAAATTTAGAAAAAGAATCGGGAACATTCTATCAGTCGGAGCGTGGAATGCTAAAAGTATGAAGCAAGTAGGTAAGCTAGAGAACTTAAAAGTTGCAATGAATAGGTTAGCACTAGACATAGTAGGTATCAGCGAAGTTCGGAGGCCAGAGACGGAGGATTTTTGGAGTAGAGACTTTAGGGTAATTTATACAGGATGAAAAGAAGGAAATTCTGGTGTGCGAAGAGCTATGCAAAAAAGAATAGGGCACTGTGATTAAAATCTAAACCGGTAAATACAGTAATAATACAAGTATACATGCCCACCTTCAGCCACAGTGAGGAAGAGGTAGAAGTGATTTGCAAAGATATCGAAGACATTCTAAGATACATAAAAAACATGAAAATTTAATAATTTGGTGGGGATTTTAATACAATGGTAGGTAAAGGTAGGGAAGAAGCGGTAGTAGGTTTATTTGGTTTAAGCACGAAAAACGACAGGAAAATAGGTTGGTAGACTTTTGCGACAAAAACGATTTAATCATCACAACCACATTATTTCAACATCATGCTAGAAGACGATACACGTGGAAGATGCCAGTGGATATAGAGAGACATCAAATAGATTACATTCTTATTAGACAATGATATAGGAATCAAGTAAAAACTGTAGAAGCTATCCAGAAGCAGATATAGATACTAACCAGAATATCGTAATTATGAAGGCTGCTCTTAAATTTAAAAGTTTGAAAAAAGGAATGGAAAAAGGCACTTTGTCTTTGAGAAACCAAAAGATAAAGATATCCACGAAAGATTTGAAAAAAGCCAAATGAATTGCTGAAAGATATCGGGAAAGTGTTAAGGTAATGATGTAACATTGAGTAATCAACCTTATCGCAAATGTTGTATAATAATTCAAGCTGTGAATTTTCAATAGTAAAAACATTAGATTTTTGTATCAGATAAGTTTCTCCTTGTAACGAAACAATTTTGCCAGTCAGTAATTTTATCAAATATCAGCTTTTCAAGCAAAATTGCTGATGGAAAAATTTAAGTTAGAAAGAAAGGAATCCATAAGGGAAAGGCTTGGGCGCTTTTGTTTAAATTAAATTAACACAGAATGCAAACAGCAGTAATAGAATTAGAGCAGGAACGCAGAGACGTAAACAATAGGAAAGGGGTGAGGCAGGGATGTGTCCTATTCCTATTGATTTTTAACTTGTACATAGAAGAGACAATGAATACTGTCAAATGCAGGAAGACATTTGGAATTACTATGCAGGGACAAAAAATTGATATGCTTAGATTTGCAAATGATATAGCGGTATTAGCGTCTAGCAAGGAAGAGTTAAGAGCTGCTCTTAATGAAATGGAATCGGTCCTAACAGAGAGATACGGTATGAAAATTAACAAAACCAAAACTAAAGTTCTAGTATGGAAAGGTGGGGAAAATAAATCAAAAACAAGAATACAATTATGTAACACGAACTTACAAGAGGTTAAGGATTTCTGTTACCTAGGAAGCCAAATAACGCAAGATGGGATAAGCACAAAAGATATAAAACAAAGATTACCACAAGGTCATGCTACATTTAACAAGAAAACGCAACTACTGTGCTCAAAGACTACAAACATAGAAACAAGGAAAAGATTGCTTAAAACATATGTGTGGAGCACAGCACTGTACGGCTGTAAAGCCTGGACAGTAGGAGAAGCGGACAAGAAAAAGGTAGAAGCTTTTGAAATGTGGTGCTACAGACGTATGATGAAGATATCATGGACAGACAAAGTTAAGAACGAAGAGGTACTAAAATGGTAGGGGAAGAACGAAATATGTGGAAAACGGTAAAAAATAGGACAGATAGGATGATAGGCCACATACTACGGCATGAGGAAATAGTGCGGAATATATTAAAAGCATATAGATAGGAAAAAAGAGAAGAAGAGGCAGACCTAGGTTAGACTACTGCACACAGATAGTAAAAGATGTAGGCTGCAGGAATTTCAGGTAGATGTGTAGGCTAGCCCAGAATAGAAATCAATGGAGGTACGCATCCAACCAATCCCAAGATGGATAAACTTATGACGAAAAAATAACTGTGCTTAAACATGATGATTATTATAAGTAAATACAAGAATTGGTTGGGAAATATTCTGGAATAATGTTAAGTGTGAAAGGATTTACTGGGAAACCATTATTTCGGCAAATGCCTAAGTGTTGGAGGATCTTCGTAGCCACAGGTTGCTTAACCCTCTTCACTGAATCTCGGTGAAATAGGGCATAAAATTGGAAAACAATAAAAGGGGAACGAGCTGTATACACATGCTGTGTGAGAATTTCAGGGAACTATGTAGACTAGCTCAGAATATAAATAAGTGCAGGTACGTGTCCAACCAGTTTTGAGACGAAAACTTAATGACGAAAAAATAAGTGCAGATAAATCTGATGATTAGTATAAACAACTAGTTGTTGGTTGCGAAATATCTGCAACTAATGATGACTGTGCGAAAAAATATATTGGAAAATATATTAAATCGGTAAATGGTGTAGTGTTGGGGGAACTTGGCAGCCACAGGCTGCTTACCTCCCTTCACAATCACTGAAGATCAGAGAAATAGGGTATATAATTGTAAAACAATAGAAGGTAAATACTCCCTGTATGTTTGTTGTGGTTTGTTTAGCATTCTTCTTAATCTTCTTTGGGAATGAAACCACTCATAGTTTTTAAAATCTATTTTATTTACGTTTCGATCCATGACCTAGGATCGTTGTCAAAATAATAAAAACTTCAAGTTTGACGGTTATGACATAAATTGAAGATTACTTTGATTTATTGATGTTTGAAATATTTGGTTTGAGTACACTAAGCAAAAATTTTTAAAGTTTAAAAGAATGATTGCCTTCAATTTGTGTTGCGACCTGGGATCGACTTTCCTATGGTAGCCAATACGCTTAACGTGAAATCAGCTGATTAATTTTTATTGGTGAATTTTATATAAATTCAATAATTTGGGAAACATTTTTTAACATGTTTCTATTTATACAATTGAGAGATTTCTGATTTTATGTCTTATTTTATCGAGATTCAGTGAAGGGGGTTAAGCAACCTGTGGCTACCAAGATCCCCCAACATTTATAATTTGCCGAAATAATGGTTTTCTAGTTAATATGCTTATTGTTATGTAATTAGTTATTGTATGTATAAATAGAAATCATGTATGTAGGCTGTATTTCATGTTAATATCGCAAGGAAAACCCAGGAAAAACTTGCAATGCTACTTAGATATTGTGGGCATTTGATCTTCATTTGTTATTTCTTTCAGTAATGGAATCCATTGTTTACTGAAAGTCACGGATTCGTTTGCAACGCAGTTATTTTTATGTAGGGTTATATAAGCAGCTACTTTGATTTTGCGTTTTTGGTGGTTTTCTTCTTTGTCGATAATTTTTGCATCTTCCCATTTTATTTTATGACTGGAGTCCCATGCATGTTGGCAAATCATGGATTTTTCAAATTTTCTATTTTTTATATATGATTTATGTTCTCTTAATCGAACTTCAAATGGTCTCGAAGTTTCTCCTATATAAAACTTATTACATTCGCACGGTATTTTGTAGATACAGTTTTTGAATTTTGTATTGCGTTTTGGGTTTTGTTTTGTTAATTGTGCTCTTAGTGTATTGTTGGTTCTAAATACTGTTTTAATTCTAAATTTGTTTCCTATTCTTTGAATTTTTTCGGAGAATCCTTTTATGTATGGTATTGAGAGCATTTTGTGGTGTGTATCGTTGTTTTTTTTTTTTGTTTATTTTTAGGGTTTTTATTCATTTCTTTCTCTATTATTCTTTTAGGATATTTGTTTTCTATTAGTGTACATCTGATTAGGTCTTTCTCTTTCTTTAAAATTTCTTCGTTTGATGATATTAATTTTGCTCTATCATACATGGTTTTGATAATTCCTCGTTTGACACATTGTGGGTGGTTTGAATCGAAGTTTAAGTATCTGTTTGTGTGCGTTGGTTTTCTATATACCGATGTATTAATTGTTGTATCGTTTTTGCTAACTAGAATATCTAAAAACGGAAGTTTTCCATGTTGTTCTAATTCATATGTGAATTTAATAGTTGGTTCTATTTCGTTAATTGACTGTACAAAGTTTTTAATTAATTCTATATTATGAGGCCAAATAGCATAAACATCATCTACGTATCTCCACCAGATCAATGGTTTCAATTCTTGTGTGAATATCACATCTTTTTCGAATTCCTCCATGAATATATTACTGAAGATTGGGGATAGTGGACTTCCCATTGCCATTCCGAAGCTTTGTTTGTAAAATTGATCATTTATTTGAAAATATGTGGTATTTACGCATAAACCAAGTAATTCCATAATCGATGATATACTTAGTTTAGTTCTTTCTTTAAGGTTGCCATCTTTTTCGAGTTTGTTTTTATAATATTAAGCGTTTTGTTTATAGGGACATTTGTAAAGAGATTTACTACATCAAAGCTTACCATTGTGTGTGTATTTTCAATTTTATGTTTGATACTTTTTCTAAAAAGTGTTGGTTGTTTTAATGAAAGAATCCGTTTTGCCTGCTAATGGATTTATAATTTTAGTAGAAATTTTGCTAAATTATGGCATGGTGAATCTATTGAGCTTACGATAGGTCTTAAAGGAATGTCTTTTTATGAATTTTGGTAGACCGTAAAAGTGGGGTGGTTTACTGTAATGTGGGACTAGTTTACTTCTTTCTTTGTCTTCGAATTCATTTTAAATTTAAATAGAGTTTTGTATATTTTATTTGCAATTGATTTTGTTGGGTCCGTTTCTAAACTGCTGTAATTCTCAGTGTTCAATAGTTCGTTGACTTTTGTGTTGTAATCGTTTTTATTCATTATTACTGTTGCATTGCCTTTGTCAGCAGGTAGAATTATAATTGAGTTATCGTTTTTTAGATTGCGAATTGCTTTTATTTCGTTATTACTTACATTTGGCTTTATTTTGTGATTCTTTTCTATTTCGATTTTACATCGTATTCTAAATTCGTTTGCTTGATCTTCTTCGAGTTGGTTTGCTGTTTTCTCAATACAGCTAATTATTTCAAAGGTTGGTATTGATTTTGGTGTTACTGCAAAGTTAAGGCCTTTTGAAAGAATTGATTTTTCTGTGTCGTTAATAGTTCTGCTTGATAAATTTATCACGGTATTTAGCATGGTGTTGTTGTTTTCTAACGTTTTATTTTGCGTGTTATTTTTCTCTATAAATAGGTTATTAAATTTCTTTATGTGAATTTCTTTTTGTTTGGAAAATACTGATTCGTAGTAGGTTTTTGCACTAACGAGAATTTTATCAAAATCATATTTTGTTACCTTTATTCGTATGAAATTTATAATGCCCTCAATATCTTGTTTTAACTTATAAATAATGTGTCGGTGGTTTTGTAGTCTTTCCCTCATCATACTGTAACTTGTTCTTTCGAGAATCCTTGATAGTTTATTGCTTGTCTTTCCAAATTGATTCTAAATCCTTTTGGTATTATTTCGTTGTTTCTACATTTTATTAGGAACGTGAGTGAATTTTGGAATGCGATAGCTTTAGGTTTAGATTGTCCAACTGTCTAAAACAAATACAAATTTCAGGCCCATACCTGACTTGTAAATACTCCCTGTATGTTTGTTGTGGTTTGTTTAGTATGCTTCTTAATCTTCTTTGGGAATGAAACCACTCATAGTTTTTAAAATCTATTTTATTTACGTTTCGATCCATGACCTAGGATCGTTGTCAAAATAATAAAAACTTCAAGTTTGACGATTATGACATAAATTGAAGGTTACTTTGAAATTAAAATATACAAAACTCTATTTAAATTTAAAAATGAATTCGAAGACAAAGAAAGAAGTAAACTAGTCCCACATTACAGTAAACCACCCCACTTTTACGGTCTACCAAAATTCATAAAAAAGACATTCCTTTAAGACCTATCGTAAGCTCAATAGATTCACCATGCCATAATTTAGCAAAATTTCTACTAAAAATTATAAATCCATTAGCAGGCAAAACGGATTCTTTCATTAAAAACAACCAACACTTTTTAGAAAAACTATCAAACATAAAAATTGAAAATACACACACAATGGTAAGCTTTGATGTAGTAAATCTCTTTACAAATGTCCCTATAAACAAAACGCTTAATATTATAAAAACAAACTCGAAAAGATGGCAACCTTAAAGAAAGAACTAAACTAAGTATATCATCGATTATGGAATTACTTGGTTTATGCGTAAATACCACATATTTTCAAATAAATGATCAATTTTACAAACAAAGCTTCGGAATGGCAATGGAAGTCCACTATCCCCAATCTTCAGTAATATATTCATGGAGGAATTCGAAAAGATGTGATATTCACACAAGAATTGAAACCATTGATCTGGTGGAGATACGTTGATGATGTTTATGCTATTTGGCCTCATAATATAGAATTAATTAAAACTTTATACAGTCAATTAACGAAATAGAACCAACTATTAAATTCACATATGAATTAGAACAACATGGAAAACTACCGTTTTTAGATATTCTAGTTAGCAAAAACGATACAACAATTAATACATCAGTATATAGAAAACCAACGCACACAAACAGATACTTAAACTTCGATTCAAACCACCCACAATGTGTCAAACGAGGAATTATCAAAACCATGTATGATAGAGCAAAATTAATATCATCAAACGAAGAAATTTTAAAGAAAGAGAAAGACCTAATCAGATGTACACTAATAGAAAACAAATATCCTAAAAGAATAATAGAGAAAGAAATGAATAAAACCCTAAAATAAACAAAAACAAAACAACGATACACACCACAAAATGCTCTCAATACCATACATAAAAGGATTCTCCGAAAAATTCAAAGAATAGGAAACAAATTTAGAATTAAAACAGTATTTAGAACCAACAATACACTAAGAGCACAATTAACAAAAACAAAACCCAAAAACGCAATACAAAATTCAAAAAACTGTATCTACAAAATACCGTGCGAATGTAATAAGTTTTATATAGGAGAAACTTCGAGACCATTTGAAGTTCGATTAAGAGAACATAAATCATATATAAAAATAGAAAATTTGAAAAATCCATGATTTGCCAACATGCATGGGACTCCAGTCATAAAATAAAATGGGAAGATGCAAAAATTATCGACAAAAAAGAAAACCACCAAAAACGCAAAATCAAAGAAGCTGCCTATATAACCCTACATAAAAATAACTGCGTTGCAAACGAATCCGTGACTTTCAGTAAACAATGGATTCCATTACCAAAAGAAATAACAAATGAAGATCAAATGCCCACAATATCTAGGTAGCATTGCAAGTTTTTCCTGGGTTTTCCTTGCGATATTAACATGAAATACAGCCTACATACATGATTTCTATTTATACATACAATAACTAATTACATAACAATAAGCATATTAACTAGAAAACCATTATTTCGGCAAATTATAAATGTTGGGGGATCTTGGTAGCCACAGGTTGCTTAACCCCTTCACTGAATCTCGATAAAATAAGACATAAAATCAGAAATCTCTCAATTGTATAAATAGAAACATGTTAAAAAATGTTTCCCAAATTATTGAATTTATATAAAATTCACCAATAAAAATTAATCGGCTGATTTCACGTTAAGCGTATTGGCTACCATAGGAAAGTCGATCCCAGGTCGCAACACAAATTGAAGGCAATCATTCTTTTAAACTTTAAAAATTTTTGCTTAGTGTACTCAAACCAAATATTTCAAACATCAATAAATCAAAGTAACCTTCAATTTATGTCATAAACGTCAAACTTGAAGTTTTTATTATTTTTACAACGATCCTAGGTCATGGATCGAAACGTAAATAAAATAGATTTTAAAAACTATGAGTGGTTTCATTCCCAAAGAAGATTAAGAACAATAGAAGGTGACCAAACGGCATCCAACAAGAAAGAACAGCGCCTATGAGGCAACAAATATAAAACAAGAAGAAAATTTTTGAAATCATATGTGTGGAGCACAGCACAGTATGCCTATGAAATACGGGCAGTCTGAAACACAGACAGAAAAACGGTAGTAGCCTTGTGAAATACTGTGCTTCAGATGTATAAGGACGATAGCATGGACAGACAAAGATAATAACAAGTAGGTTATAGAAATAGTAGGGGAACAAGGATATCTGGGAAAAAATATAAGAGAAATAGAACGGCAGAATACTTTCTAAGGGATTTTTGGGGAATAGTATGAGATATATTACAAGCAGAGATAGGAAAGAAGAGGTAGATGTAGACCTAGATCAGATAGTGATAGATGCAGATTGTGCAAATTTCAGGGAAATCTGTAGGTTAGTTCAGAATAGGAAACAATGATGGTACGCGTCTAACCAGTTCCAGGACTGAAGACCTAATGATGATGAACACAGAATGAACCATTATAAGAATCTCTGATTAATTTCCCATTCGTTCTAACCACTTTGTAATGGGTCAAAACTAGCAAGATTTAGAAAATAGTGTCCTTAAAATTTTTGTCATAGTTGGATATTTATCCTCACCGGAAAAGCTTTGTATAGAAAATAAAAGCTGCCAATAATCTTCAAATGTTACACCAACTTCAGGCAAATATTTATCGAATTTCAATCATTTTCATCCATTGAGCAATATAGAATTGTCAGTTTTAATTGCTAAATTTCACCAACCTTCACCGTAAAGACGATTAACCGTGAACTCTTACCTGAAAATAGTAGTTCAGTAACAAACTTATCACTTACCTCAACAATTATTTGAGCTTTTGTACTAGGTTCCTTTATTAAAGTTAGAATTTCCTTGTAAGCTCTATTTGGATATCTTTGTTATGATGAGTAGGATCATACTTCAAATAATAGCTATTTAATTCAACTTTTCCTTAAGCTTTTTTGCTGTTGGAGCTAGCACGGCGCTAAATAATAGCCTTAGGACTTAGAGTTCTGCAATTGACTAATGACCATATTCTCCGTATTTGGTCTAATCTCTAAGCGGAGTTTAGTTAAATAAGCTTAAAATATTAAGCCGAGCTTTAAGTCCGTTATAATGCACCGTTAAATGTGGAGGTAAAGTTTAGCTAATCAGTAAGTGAATCTGGCAATGCTACAATGTATGATGAATTATAACCTAAGAGTCTTCTGGTAGTATAGAATTGGCATACGACTTTGATTATATGAAGAACGGACTATCAACTACGCATTCACGGAGTTCAAATAACAAGAAACTTTCAAATGTTCCTCCAGCATTTCTAATCTTGACATCAATGTTGGTTTAGTTAATCGAAATCTGCTAAAAAGCTTAAGTCGTTCACATCTACAATATAATTAGGCTTGATGTACTGTAGTGTAACTGACCTGAAGGCTGACCCAAACGCCCTCTATAAACGGTACACCGGGCTCCATGATCTAACATCTAGTGGCAGTGGTTCGACGACTCCCACGTTGTGTTGTTATAATGTAACCCAAATTCACACTGAGAAGATGGCGTTAAGGCGGGAAGGTTTGAAATATAAGTACAGCATTTACCTAACTTGACTTTTAATCGAACAATAACCACTAAATAGGTCATTAGCATGAAAGCATAGAAAAATGACATTTAAAGCAAACAGTGCCGTACTCAACCTGGGCGATTGGGGAAAGAGCACGACAGAGAAACCCCAAACTGCCCTCACACTTCCAACTGCATTTGGCACATCTCGACAAGGACGGGTAACGTACAAGTACCCAGGTCACCAACACTAAATTTAACGGGATCTCAACTGTTACCCAGACATACCACACATGACAACTGAAGAAACGTTAGTGTAAACCAACTAGTCTTTTCTGGTAGGTACTGAGGTCGGATAACCAATACTACCCAGCTATAGTTGAAGAGGGGGGCACCAGGAAGGTAAAATCTGCCTTGACTATCAATGTTCCTCCCGCACGGACATAAATGGTTAGTAATATTCAACAAGGCTCGATCACACGCGCCCACATACATAGATTAACAGTTTCTAGCTCGTGTTACAATATATTTCACAAAGCCTAGCCGACTTCCTATTATTTGCAAGAGTACAACTACAAGTATATTGACAAGACGACATGAATCGCTGAAATAAACTTATGGAATGATTGCGCACAGTTAAAAGGCGCAGATTATTGAATAAACTATCTCTAACATAGTCATAAATGCAAACGCGAAAGACACGAGATGGTCGATTATACCAACGGTTCAATTTAATTACATCACAACAATTATCACAAGCGTTAAATACTAAGTAATTACATAGGAATATCGAGTAGATATACAAAACAACAAACATATAATTAAGTTTAAACCATGATGTAAGCAGTGCAGTTGTAAATATAATTAATATGCTGAAACAAAA
Source organism: Platerodrilus igneus (assembly GCA_036346225.1). NCBI lineage: Eukaryota > Metazoa > Arthropoda > Insecta > Coleoptera > Lycidae > Platerodrilus > Platerodrilus igneus. The sequence goes on along the minus strand of JARFIW010000131.1, from coordinate 5,663,730 downwards.
CAATTACACATAAATAAAATGTCAAATACATCACAAATATCAAACAACTATAAAATATGTTGGCAGCAAATACATATCCCAAAATTTTATAGCACAAATACAAGCCCAGATTCAGGAGCTAAATGTTTATATAAATGCATGTTAGTTAATTCTATTAAATCTAGTAAGCAAACGTTAAAAATTATTTATTATAAATGCATCAGTTAAAACGTACTTTTTAAAAATTAAACACATCGTGGCATTACAAATTACAAACAAAAATATATATAACAACGTTGTGGTTGAATTCAATTTCTGTCTTAAAACCAAAACAAATATAACATTCAAATATAATACTGTTTATATGCAAACTTGCCTAATAATGTGATTTAATATGATGTCAGTATTTATCATTAATTGCTCGTAAAATCACAGTAAGGCTACATTTACTATTGATTCGGTAACAAGTGCAATGCAATTGGAGTTACAACTTTGTATTAAATACTAAATAAACATTATTTCAAACAAATAAATATTAGTTTTTGGTCGATAAACTAAACAACACTCATTTATACATTAAACATATAAAATAGTAAATTCACCTCAAATTTTACATATTAAACAATCCACATCAAATTCTAAGTCAAAAGCAACAGGTAACCCATAAATATTTCCTTTAATCATTAAATAATTAACGGTTTTACAATAAATACCATCACATTCAAAACAACGCCCTGATTACAAGATGTAATCAGATTATCTTAAATAACCACCACATTATAAACTGAAAAACATTAACTTTAACAAAGTCGTTTAACCCTGTTAACTGGATCGACCTTCTCTACACATGCGTTCCCTGATACTGTCAATTCTGACGTCACGGAATGCGTTTTCATCAAAGATTGTGACAGTTTTGAATAACGGGCCGGATATCCTGACTTCGGCTCCATATCTTTCTTCTCAGTTTTGCACAAGTTTCACATTACAATGTTTGCGTATATGCTCCATCGTTTTCCCAAAGATTGCATTATTCATTAACTTGAACAGTTCTTCTCAAAATCATTCTTTGCTCGTTTCCGAAGTTCAGTATTGAGATCAATGTAAGATTGTATCTAGCAGCTTTGTTTAAGTTTTAGTACTCGATGAATTGCAGATAATTTAAGTCCTTTTCCAAAGCTTGTTTCAGATTTCTATAATGGATCACATATCTTATTTTAGCATTTAGTGTAAGTTGCAAAGAGTGACAGTTGCTATTTCATACTCTTCACAGAATGTTGTGTTAACTTTTACAGCTTCATCCATTTTTAATGCATTCTGGATTCTTCTTTTGAAAAAACTTTAATAGTCTATTAGAAATTTTCCCATACCCTTATGCTTTAGATTGCTTATTAATCTAGTCCAATACGTCTTTTGAAGGCCGAGATGCAATCTTCCCAATGTATTCTATTCTTAGCAGTTTTTTTAGTTTTAAGTCTCCTTTTTTCTGGGTTACTTTGAATTGCGAACGCATAGATTTAATGTTCGCCAACGAAGGCAATAACTTTTGCTTCTCACCAACGGATTTTGCATTTCTAATCACAGTGTTTATACGACGAATTCCCATTCGGCACTCACGAAAACCATTCATAATTATGACATCATTATGTGAAGTCTGCACTAATCCAAGCAGAGCAGCTATGTACTGCACCAAATCACTAAGAGAGACATGTTGCTCGTTCAACGTTCAAAAACAGAATGACTGATACTACACACTACAGAAGCTTGTCGTGACACTCTCAGTGTCGTCTTTAGGGCCATTTAACTCTTGGGAGTTTTTCGGCTTGTTGATGTTTAATTTCTACGAGTTTTTGTGGTGTTTAACAGATTGATCTTTTTAACAAATAAATAAATAAATATGTTGGACTGGATTCCAAAAGTCCTGCTCCTGGAATTCTCTTCTTTTGGTGCAGTGAGCAGTTTCCCGGATCCTCCTCTTGGTTGTTCTCCAACTACACAGTATTCCGGATCCTGGGTCCACTGGCCTGTGGTTTTCGACCGACAAGATGACTACCCGCCACAGGCCGCTCCATCGTCAAGTAGCTCGTCTAAACAGGACTGACGGATGTGCATCCCCGACGACTTCACTTGTGTACCCATTCCTCGGCACCCCGCATAGCTGGAGAACTCTCTCAGGACGTCACCGTTCCGCTGCTTACCTTTGATCGCCCGTAGGCGGTGGTAGGTGTACGCGAGTTGCTGCCTCGTCGGCGTCTGGGCAACAACTCCACTGATACTAGTACACGCTTCCGTATTTATACTGTTTCCCCACTTCAAATTAAAAATCCAAGGTAATCTACTTTAATTGTTAATTGAATAGTCGAATTGTGATTGGTTGAGATTTTTTCGTTTTTTAAATTTAGGAAAACAGATTATTAAAAACGTTATACTTTAACAAAAAAAACTGTAAACTATTCTACTCTAAAGGTCGACTTGCTTATCACAAGGATGAATTAGAACTGATACTCCGCTCGATAGCAACGATACCCGCGGACGAGTCCATTTGGTACGAGGTGGGGAAACCTAGATTAATTATAAACTTAGATTTTAGACCAGTGTTCATATTGGTTCATACATGGAAACGTCTAGAATATCTACATCAAATTCATACGATGACGACACATCTTCACATTGTATTGCCCATCAAATCAGCCATGACACACAGCTTAAATTAAACTAACAGTGCAACTCATCCACAGACACCTTCCTCTACCGGGCTGCATATAAACCAAACAATCCATTTAAAATGCTTATATATATATATAGACTGTTTTACGTTGTCTAGGGGTTTATTACTTTTATACTTTCTTGAGATAATTCACTCGCGTAATCATATAAAGCATTTAACAAAATAAACAGGTATAATACAGTTGACGTGAACTTATAAACACAATTAATGTTTAGAACTATGTAATTTTACTACACCGAAACTAACCATAACATGAGGAATTGAAAACACTTGATTAATAAATACAGATAGCTAATAAACACGTAAATAGATCGCGGCTCAATCTAGCATTCGTCTTTTAAGATATGTTCTACGGTCGTCTTTACCTAGGACACACGTCTTAAGTTCGTCTTAGCTCAACTTCGAATGAACGATCCCCTGCTATGAGTCTCCCTTTTCTTTGTTCTTAAGGTCAGGTAAATATTAAAGCAGTGGTGTTTGCTCAACCTTATTCTGTATTCTTATTCCGCATGGGTGCATCTTAATGCAGTTTTAATCTACTTCTAACTAAATTAATATTAAGGGTTATTCCTACACACACACACACACACACACACACACACACACACACACACACACACACACATATATATATTTTTATATCCGCCCTAATTTACTTTACTTTTACTTTATATCACCCCTATTACTTTTTAACTTTAAACAAAATTTGTTTAACGACTTTTGTCGTCGTCCCTAATGATTTCAAATCGAGGTGCTTTAGCAAACGTTTGGTTGGTTCTTTTTTTACTAATTACTATATTTTTATATGCCTCGACTATTTGAAACTTTAATCTCAGGGTTTTCTCACCTACTCACCGTGAGTTCAATCGTGAGTAGATGTACGCTACCCAACCAAACTGCACCCTCGTTTGTTTTACCACTTTTTTAATGTACTGAATTTATTATGTATGCCAAATTTTAATAGATCAAAGTTGCCTGATGTCAAATTAATTTATGTAACTTTTATGACTTTAATTTCTGACGTTATGATATATTTTACGGTACTTACCAGAAATATATCGCGCTGAAGGCCTTCCTTTAACTGCTGGCTCAAGTTCGAAATCGCCGTACGCACTTTCACAAAAGATTCTCCAATTTTGTCCGCTTGCGTACTGCCTCCAGGTGTTCTTAAAAAAACAATTTCGATGACCCAAACCTGAAATAATGTTACCCCAATTTAGAATTTAGCAAAAAAAAACCGTTGTCTACTTCCCCTGCGTTAATTCTTCCTCTTCGTATATCGATCTCCTGTTCCTCTGCTTCGTATCCCACTTAATCCTCTCTTCGCACAATCCAATTCAAACCCGCTGTCCTAATACAAATCACTCCTAGTCCTGCTATTCCAATTATCCATACGATGTCCTTACTGCCTTTTAATCTTCTCAAATCAATCCAAAATTACTTATGTCGTCGATGCCTTCTTTATCCACTCCTATCCCTTACTGCCGTTATACCAAATCTATACCAAAACCAACACCAATCTTCTCAAACAAATAACCGTCGCTTTCCCCTTTGCACTAATAACCACTTCCAAAATCTTCTTTAACTACTCGTTGCCTTTCCCGTTGCACTATTAACCACTTTTAAACTCCTTTTATATATTCGTCGCCTTTATTTACTCGATGTTTCTTATTTCTTTCACACTTTACTAAATAATACTCGATGATACACATATAAACTTTTATTTTAATTAATATTTTACAACTTAACGCAGGTTTCATAAAATAGGTCTTTATCTGAACAATTTCGAAAAGTAAGTCCCTTATTTATTTTGCTTAGTTATTAAATCAACAAACTTAGCTTACTAGAATAACATTTTAAACATATAACATCCAATAACAAATCATCTTTCTTTCAGTGTCCAACATACCTTCGCTACAGTCTTTATAATAATTTTAAATTTCTACTATTGGTCCAAAACACTTCACTAAACTCCAATAACCTTTTACATTTTGATTCACTTTAAATTTTGATTTGCAATTCGTCCAAAAGTTTGATTCTATAAAAAAGGAAAAGCCAAATAATTTATACACGACCTGGACGCTTTGTTATATTGCAGATATCCATAAATGCGTTCGGCTTTCCGACGGCAAATGTACTCTCAACTGGCTCATAAAATATCAACTCAGTATAAAACCTCAAGTACCGTGCATTATATCAACGTCATAAAGTCATGTTATCTACCTTTTGGCATATAAGTTTCAATCTGAAATGGTACATACTTTAACGTATGTAAAGTATAGCAAAATTTATAGTTTTTAAATTATTAAATCTGAAATATTGATCCTATCGTTTGGCATACACCCCTATTAATACAAATATACCTTTAGAAACCTTATACCCCCCCTACATAATAATATATATATATATATATTATTGTGAATGAAATATATAATTAAAATCAAAGAGTTAAAGAATAAATGATTGCACAGATAAAAGTTGTGTCGGCCTTTCAAATATTTAGAAATAGCGGTAATTTTTCCTGATAGTACCGCAACCTGACTTACATGCATATACTTAACCACGATGCAAAATACTCTACTAACGTTTTGTAGTTCTGTAAAATTAAATAAAGAAAAATTTTGTTTATTTATGCCACGGTTTTGAAACTCACTCAGGGATTATTATATCTAGATATTTCTACTCTGTAAGAAAACGTGGGATCAAATTGTCTTACAGGCGCATTAAACACTTTCGCATAAAGCGTTGTCTAGTTAATATCACTTAACCTCTCGTAGTGCAGATGTGGCGTTATTATTTGCAAAGATTGATAAATATAATCGCAAATGTATTATTTAGATAAACGTTTGAGATTCAAATTACTAACAAATATCTTTAAATGGTGCTTATACAAGGATTAATTTTAAATACCTGTAATTCCACCGAAGGTGCTTGAGTTGTTCACATGGACCTCGTTTCAGGATAAAACAAAATCGTCTTGCGGACGCTTGCAGTTAATACCTGTAGAAAGTAAGTTTTAATTTTATGTTTTTATTAGATTCACTCTATTTTATGTTCTAGGACTAATAAAATAATAACTCAGGAACAGTATACTTAGAATCCGCTATATGAATATGTATTCTTGTAATACACGACCAGATATGCACAAAACGTTGTCCTGTTAGACTGGGAAACCACTGCAAATTATTTGAAGCGTACTGATGCTATTCTTCACCAACACTAAAGATGACCCTTTGTTCACTATAACTGGAATCATTCTTCTTAACTGCATTCGGTTGTATAAACCTTATTTACTTATATGATGCACTAATAGTCTTCCACAAATGTTAAATTCTCTATATTGCTCCAATAACACGATGATTAAATAAAAAGGATAAATTTCAAATAGATATATTTTTTTTTTATTAAATTTTATAACCAGCTCCAAAGCAAAACATCTTTTTTTACAAAAAATTTCAAAATCAACTCTTATTATCTAAACACTTATCACCTAGGAGATAGTCTCACAAATTATAATTTGCCTACTATTTACAAATGTCTAAGAAGTACATTCATTGATCACTTATTATTATGTATAATTCTTATTTTGGAACAGATACTTGTGTCACTTATACTAATTATCAATGGTTGACATTCCACAAATCGTACAATTACTTTATGCTAACTAAACATGTTAAAATATATTCTTTTACAGGTATTATGGTACATTAATGAAATAGAGTATCCATCAAACAGTTAACATGACATTTACAACAAACCGAAACACATTCAGTTAGAATTACATTAGATAAACGTTTTATTGAAGAACAGTTAACCAAAACGCTTCTTTTAAATCTCAAACGCTTCAACACGATATATATATATATATATATATATATATAGTGAATAAGATGAAATAATAACTTAGACTTTTATGCAAAGCCCAAATGATCATTTCAAATCGAGCTAGTAATTGAAAGATGGAAAATATAAGGTCTTGGACAGGATTTGAACCTGTATTCTGTAATACTATAGTATTTATCAACTTACCTTGTGTATTTAACTATCTATATATATATATATATATATATATATATATATATATATATTGCCGTGGAACCTTCTTAACTCACATGCACTGGTACGTTTTTAAAAAAAACATTCGAGCTCATGCTTTGGTACTTCGCCAGTTCAAAAAAAAATATTCACCATTATAAAAATTCACAAAATTTTTCTCACCCGCTTTCTGCTCTATCAAATTAATTTCTTTAGCAGCTTTCCTGGCTAGCTCAGCTGTGCTTCCTCTCGTATACCTAAATTTACTCTCATTCTCCTTACCGTTCACACACCATTCAAATAAATTCACAAAATAATACAACAATCATACAATATTTATTAACCACTATTTACAAATAATAATTCAAAGCTATTTACAGTTCGGTGCTCAAGTTACACCTCAATAAATGCTATCTTTGTAGAGTCGTTGTTTTTAAAATGGAAATTTCTAACACATTTAATGCAACAGGAGTAAATGGGCCCCAAATAATACCTTATCTTTATTTATTACTACACTCTGGAGTATGGTGAGCTCATAATAACCCAGTTTATTAATGTATGCTTTCCACTTTGCATACTATTACTACAAACTAAAAAAAAAACCTATGTACTCTTAACAATTAAATTTAAATTTATCAAGCAATTCAATAAGCTCTACGTACACCTTTTGTTTTATTTTCAAAATACCATATTAATAGTCAGCTATATGTATCCTTTTCAATACGTAAAATACCGTAAAATATCCATTAAAGTTCACTCTCACACATCACAATTTCAACAGTTTATATAAAAAAACAACAAATTCAAATGCGTTATCTGGAAAAACTTGAAGATTCCATCTCCGTTGACGATGTATTATGTTCCTGAACCCCTCGGCCTAGTGGTTAAGCGTGCGGCTCCACAAGATGTTTTAAAGAAGACCACAATCTAAGCTGCGCTTCTTGCTATCCATCCAATATCAATTTCAATATCCAAATCCATGTATATTACACTTGTTTATTATCGCATTATTAATTTACGAGCTTGTTAAAGTATTCGTTGGACCTTAGTTAAATTTAAATAAACTCGAAACTATTCGCGTCTATACTATAAGGTCACAAACAATCTAATACTGAACTTTACAAATTTTAATACTTACAAGCCTCGTGAGTTGATTTTTGTATGTGTATGCGATGCAAGATTAAAGAGTTAAAGAGAGCCCTATTAATTTTGTTCCCGTATTTATATCATCAAGCTATGCCCCCTTGGCCACACTTTGCGCGAAATACCTAATTGTAAAATAATATTTCTCCAAATTTTGTATAACCGTTTCAGACTTCTAGAAATATTCCCTCGTCAACACACTCTCAAACAAACTATCACATCAACCTGTCGCGTGCTTGTCTGTTCTAAAACTATCTATTTCGACCAATCATACATTTCCGTGACGTCTTAAAAACTCCGCTTGTACTATCTCTATTCCCATTTATGCATATTTGATGTCGCATTCTAACCTTGCTTGTGTGGTAGAAAATCGATATAGCTGCCCGCATCCACGTGGATTAAGTACGTGCTTTGCAACTGACGTTTGAACAATATTCTATGAAACTTGCCTCGTTATCTACACAAATAACCGGAAGATGACCTTTCCAACGTGCAGCTGTGCTCAATTAACGATCGTTTAAAATAACAATTCTCGGAGCTTCTTTTCATGGTATTCAACCCAACCGATATATTTGTTTGTTACAACGAAAGCTATTCGCCTGGGATTTATTGATTTTACATGCTCTGATGCGTTTTCTGACGTTATAACCCCATAAATTAAACTGCATTAAATTACTTACTAATTTCTATTGGCTTATACAATTGATTTTCTTTATGAATCTATTACCTTGTAATCCCTAATTATAAAATTATGTCAATACTTGTTAATTTAAATTAAATAAATGAAATAAATTTTGCACGTAAATATTATGTTCCTTCCTCTATACAGGGTGTTTGAAATTGCGTTGTTGACCACCAAATTTAACCCTTTAAATCCACTACAATATATATATATATATATATATATATATATATATATATATATATAACTTTATTAAAACAATATATACAATTCTCTACACCACTACCGCCAGCACATTACCTTCTCGACAAATGAAAGAGTGCATATAGTACATATGCCAATCTGGTCAATCGTGACGAATAGCGGCCAATTACAACCATTCGCTACCAATAACAGTCAATTATAACCTGCTCACATGATCACACGACCCCACAACCACATGGCTACATGACCACTCGACCACATGACCACCCGGTCGTATGACCACTAGGTCATAACGTAATCAACTAATTGTATACCGAGCTACTTGTTGTATTAACCAAAGGTTTAAATACAGAACAAACATCGCCATTGCCCTTATATTGGAAACAAAAGTCCATGTTTACCAACTTCCTTTGCACTAGAAGTGGCATATGCATGAAATTTCTGTATAAGTATTTTAACTTCTTGTCTTGCAGTCTCCATTTCCGGAATATTTGATTCTGTACTTTTATTTCGAGCACCAAGTTTATCGAGGTGATTGCGTAGCGTTGTTCTACGTACATAGTACAACCTACTAGCTTTACGTGTATTTAACACACTTTTTGTATTTTACTAATTGCTTTCTCTAAAGATTCCTTGGTGTACATCTTTCAAATATAAGTTTAAACTGATTCAAATTGGAAATAATACCCATTATATACCAAAATTACAGGAATGCGCATGGGCAGGGGTACGCATGCCCAGGGGCGCACATGGACAGGCGCGCGCATGCTAAGAGGCGCGCATGGCAGGTGTGCGCGTGCTTAAAGGAGCGCATAAGCAGGGGTGCGCATGCTCAGGGTGCGCACGGACTGGGGTGTGTCTGGACGTACACAGGTATGCGTGAGGAACTGCATCGGATCGCCAAAAAATGTTATTAATTATAAAACAACATAGATTGTATACAATTTTAATAAAAAGCAATACATATACAATATTTAATTGTGAATAAATCTATTAACAATTTCCGTAAACGTATTATTTTCAAACATAGAGTTCGTGTATAATTAAAGCATAAGCTTTCATCGACGCTTCAAAATTTTTTGATAGGAATGATGTTTTACAGAATTTCGCACATGATATAATTAAAAGCAAGTACAGTAATAGTGATATTGGGATCATGTTATACGAGTTTATAAGAACCTATCCAAGACTGTTTGAAAACAGTATTTGTAGACAAGTTGAGTAAATGGAAGAGTACAACAGGTTTCTATAATGCGATTACATTGGTGTTATCTCCGAGTCTATGTTTTAAGGCACTAGCTTAAGTTTAACATAAGTAAACGGAGTCAATGATCTTATGTCGGAGACATTTTCACCTTATGAGGCAATTTCACTCTATAAGGCAATTTCACCCTATAAGGCAGTTTCACCCTGTAAGGCACTTCCACCCTATTCTGATGGAGATAAATTCAAGGAACTTTGCCATTAAAGCACCAACAACCAGAGCTAGATATGATTATGCAAATAAAGGAATAGTTTAATATTATTGCAATATCACAAAAGCTATACGCTACAACTATAAATAAATTGTTTTTGAAACTTATTATGACTAAGTTTTATTATTACAGTGGTACTATATCTGGTTGAACCGAGAAACAGTGCAATTAAGATGATGGCAAGGACAAAATCGATGTGAATTGGTGTAGCTGTGACTCCCAACAGGTGGGCCTGAGCCTGTCTGACCGCAGAGTAATCATAGTAAGCCACCAACTTAAAGGTACGACTTCGTAGAAAGTAACCCAACTAGGTCGGTTCATCATCAAACCTTCAAATCTACACAATCGCATAAAAAGAAGTATAATACTCCCATTTTGTTCCTATTATATGTTGAAACATACTTACTCATAATAGAGTATCCATACATACATACCTGACTGTGAATACTCGACGTAGTAGGCGATTAATTAATCTGTGGAAGATACTCAATCTATGAAAATTAGATAGATGTCTTAAAATCGGATCTAAGCGTGTCAACTAAAATAAAAACAAATCATTAAAATTGAAATGATTTTAACTTCACGCGTTGGATGCAAGTGAAGCTTTATCCTTTTTTGTTGTTCGCGGCTTAGTCTGGGAATTACCCCAAGGGTGAGCAATGAGAATGGGCGTGGGTATAGTGTAAACTCAATAATAAGCAATCATCGAAAGAAAAAGGGAAATTGAGCGTTACTGTATCTATATGGACAATACAGGAAATTCAATACTCCTATGAGAAGATACAGAAACTCATTGGATATAAGCACTATAAAAAACTTACTAGTTAATGAACTAACACATCTGGAAACCTCTTGAACGTATCTGCATCCTCTTCTATCACGATGAACCTGAAAAAAAATGTTACACAACAAATTTTCCATTAAAAAGACACCATTTGTGCTTTTCAATAAAAGAGTATAACGATACTTATAAGTTAATCATCTTGAGATTACTACACCAAAGGTATCTTACTTAAAAATGGATATCAAGAATAAATCAATTGTAACATGTCTGTACTTTTATATTGTTTCAGCATTCGTCTAATTTCGTTACTCAAAAATTTATTTTCTCTAAAATATTCTTATTAAAATTAATTACTTATAGAATAAAAAACTTGAATCCAAAAATGTAAATTAAGGCAATTTTTCTCTTTCCTTTTTTTTTGTTAAATATAGTTACAAGTATAAAATAATAAAATTGAATTCTGATTTTAACTATATATCTTTCTTGACATAACAAGACCTTACTTTTTAATAATATTTTAAAACAAGATTCTTAATTCCCAACGAACAGATCTGTGAATTGGTTTACATATATATCAAATAAATTTAGTTAATATTCCTTATAAAAAATCTAAATCACACGTAGCTAGTTTAAGTAAATAGAATTTCAAATTTATCCTGGTATAGAAATGACACAATGACCCTACTAAAGGTTAGACATCTGTAGTTAAATCTTTTTAAACAGGAAGTGGACTTTGGAATCTCTTTGTTTTTGAACACACGTATATTCCACGTGTCTTACTAAATTACTTTAATATTACTTTCTAAAGAAGCATATTTCACTTTGTTTAGCACAATTTTAGAAAATAACTCTGTTATTAAATTAAGGAAATATTACCATTTTTATGATCTTACCCGAAGTTAATTCGTTCGTAAAATTTAACATGATTAAGGTAATCCTCTATTAAAATTTAATATCGTTTATCAATCCAATGAACACTTTTAAAAGTCTAGCAAACGTAGTAACTGAAAGTTTAAATACCTGGACTTTGTGAAGGTGAAGAAGTTACCGCTTCCAAACGAACTGCAATGCACAAGTTCAGGTCCTGCTTACAAAACTTGACGACTAACATCTGCTCAACACGTCTTACCCAATAAATGTCAAACAACAGCTTTAAATACATCCATAACGAAAGTTGCCTTAATTCTAATTATGATACTGGTTATTCCAAACGCGTTAATAGACACCGACCTCTCTAGCCATGTTTGTTAAGAAACGTGCTCCGTTGTCTTGCAGGAACTTGAAGAATGATAACATCCCAGGGCCCCCAAAACGACCACGAATCCTTCCCTCTACAATGAGTATCCGAAGACACCATTTGACACGCAATCGTATCCGCATCCTATGAAGTTTGTAGCTTCGTTCACATTTTCAACCACAATCGCGAGTTTGCCTTTTAGTATTCTCCACGTAGAGATCAGCTGATCTGTCTTGCGCGTCACCTCGTGACACTATTTACGTAAGCGCTATTTTAATTTAATTTAAGGAAGGATATAATCCGCCTACGAATTAGGCAACACAAATGACTTGTTCGTTACGTAATCCATTTTAAATACGTTGTCAAAGTGTTTATTGCTATTAAATATTTCCTAGTAATGCATTTAAAGCTAATTAAATGTTAATAACGTCCTGTTCTATTGTGAAATTGTTTCCTTCAGATATTACTGTATTGAATACAAAGATCAGATATCACAGATCTGCAATGACTAGATACGATCTCTTTAAAACCAGTGCCACAGAATATATATTCGTTACAAAATGATATGAACATAGTTAACTATTACAAATATTTCCTACTTCGCCAATGTTAGCATAAGTTCTTAGAATTTACTATGCTATCTAGACCAAAGATAGTTGATTATAAATATGATATTCTCATACAAATAAATACTGTAACTAAAGTAGGAGTATTGCACCTTACGAAATTTTAATATCTATAACCGTTTTTAAGTTATAAGTAAAAAAGTCAAAAGGGCACTAGATAGGAATTCAGAATTTATTATATTGGATACAGCACGTTCTAATTAGCAAATAACCCTTCTAACAAAATCTAGATATCTATAACCGTTTAAGAGTTATAAGCAAAAAACCATAATGGCACTAGTTAGTAATTTGAAAATTATGCCATTGGATTTGTTGTACATAAATCTTAACACAACTGTCTTTGTATAACTTTGATATATATATAACACTTTTCGAGTTAGAGGCCTTGGTATAAAATTTCCAATTACAAACTACTAAAAATTTTACAAAGTCCCAAAATATCCAAAATCTAAAATCTTAAAAATTAAGTTAGATAGAGCCATTTGGGTTACAAATGAGCACGAATCAGATCATTTCAAATCATATATCAACCCGCACACCAGCCCGCGTAGTAGGGGATATGGATGGTCCTGGAACACTCCTCGCTCACACTCATTCGCTCCACCCGATCCACATTCTCTCGATCCCCTCGATTCATATCTAACCTAGGTTAGAGTTTTCTTCGACTAGCCATATTCAAATCCACTTCCTTCCGATTCATATATAACCTAGGTTAGAATTTTCTTCGACTAGCCATATTCAGATCCACCTCCACCCGATTAATATCTAACCTAGGTTAGAGTTTTCTTCGACTAACCATATCTGTCCCAGACCTATCCAAATCCCCTACTACGTGGGCGGGTGTGGTGAACTTTTACGAAAAGAGGAAGAATCACATGGCGTCTGAGACTTTGGTGTTACAAAGAAAATTAAAGGGATTAAAAGATTTGTAATAAAGAATAGAATTACGTTTGAAGATTATGTGGAGTGAATAGAAGATTACAAGAAAGTATTTGTAACGCAGAATCTATTTCAATCATCCAAGCATCAGGTTCATACCATCGCTCAGGAGAAGATTGCCCTAAGCCCGCATGATGATAAATGCCACTTACTTCCTGGTTTATATGCAACACTACCTGTTGGACATTATTCAATTATGGAGCAAGAAGAAAATAATACTTATTACAAATATAGAATATTGATTGTAAATATATTATCTATAATAAAATTTTATATAGTTTAGTGTTATCCTATTCTTAAAAAATAAAAATAATAGACTCCCCCAGTCAGGATATTGGGCTGAAAAGTGACCTGTATTGATCTTATGATCCTCTTTATGGGGATTTCAATGCTTGATACAAAAAGTATTGGATATGGTGAAAGACGAAAATAATAGTGCGACTTATGACAGATTTTATTGGGTTACGATCAAAGATGTATGCGACGAGGATTTTTAAGACTGTTATGGGGAATTCAATGTATGGTACAAAAATGACTGGAACGGACCTTGAGCCTCCTTATGGGATTTAACATGGGATATTGCACCTTTTGCGCTAGAACATACACCCTACTTACCTACTAGCGTTGTAGATGGGAAAACTTAAAAGAATAAAAACATTTAATCAGACATCACACTTAATTGTAGTTTTACCTTTTATTTACTTAAACAAACGCAATAAGAATACCAACCTATCTAAAACAAAGTCTAAAACTGAAAGCAAATATTTTTTAAAATAGTCAAAAACTTAACAAAAAAAACCTTAACTGGTTAGTGATTAATGCACCCCGCGTTAATTCTTAATTTTGGTTAATAGACTTGGTTTAAATTTAGTCGTACTTATTCCTATTTTGTCTAATATTGAAAGATCTACATTTTGTGTAGGTTTAATCAAAGAAAAAAGGTAGATTTTTTTGGTGCAAAATAAATAAGAAAAATAGAAACTCTAATACAATAATTTTATAAAGATCCTCATGGAAGTAGTGGTTTGCAGCGATTCTACTTCATGTGTTTTACAATTTATTTAAATTAGCACATGTTGAAAGAAATCAAATACTGAGTATGAGTAGATAGAGGAAGTCGGAGCTAGACCCTCCACCTCCACAATCTCCACCCCAACTTCCACAAATTTGCAAAATATTCACACATCTGGAGACAAAATTTGCACAATAGTTTTCTTCAACTAAACATTTTTTAGCTCCAGGCATAGATAATTTCAACACTTGCAAAAAATTCGCCCATCTGGAAACAAAAATCTGCACAATAGTTTTCTTCAACTAAGCAATTTTTAGCCCCAGGCATGGATAATTTAATAAAATTCTAATTTACCTTTATCTTACAGTAAACCCTTACACCATATTAGCAAATATTCGCACATCTGGTAACAGTATTAAATAACATTGTCATCTTACATCTGTACAATAGTTTTCTTTAACTAAGCATTTTTAGCTCCAAGCATGGATCTCGCACTCGACATCCCGATCAGGGTGCTAGACCCTCCACCTCCACAACCGCCACGCAAAAAATTCGTACATCTGGTAACGGTATTAAATAACATTCTCATCTTAAAATTGCAAAATAGTTTTCTTCAACTAAACATTTTTAGCTTCTGGGGCATGGATCGTGCTCTCGGCACCCTGATCTGGACCGTCGGGCCCTCGGCATCCTTCCCCAGGGCCCCGGATCTGCAAATATTCTCCGCTAATTATGACGATATTTACATAAATCTACTAGATTAGAACTTATTTACAGAGTGGGAGATGCTCTAACTTATGGCGATATTTACATAAATCTACAGACCCCAAGTGTAAACCCAATATATATTAATAAAGCTAAAAAGATATGTATCTACCTATTTGCAAATAGGTTTTAAACATGATCACCTTATTTATGGTACAATTCAAAATATTTTTATCTGTATGAAGTTGACAGTGATGGGAAATACTACTATACTTGTTTAGCATCTTGATGCAAGGAACATTGTAACCTTCAAGATTTAGCACGTCGTTTCCAGGTAGGTACTGACAAATCAGTTTTTGCTTCTGTAGACCTTTTACGAATATCGTAGCCTCGACTGGAACCAGTTCTTGTAAAAATAGACTTAAAAATTGTGTTGAAAATCCATTTGTTGAAGGCGTATCCCAGTGTAGTCCATGCAAATTTTTAGTGACCCACTCGTTATGCTTCTGAAAGTCTTTGGTCAATTGTGCATCCGTCAAAGGCATATCGAAAATCTCGTGCCACAAGTCCCCGCTTTCTACATTGAGTATAGCGATTTCTTTCACGAAAAAATCACTCTGCTTAAACTGGAAACCTATGATATCTATAATGTATGATGACACCATGTTCACTCGTTAGATATTGTTTTGCAAATGTCCAGCTGGCAAATAAGAAAATAAAATAAATAAAGTGTTAACAATTTAAAGTAGAAATTTAAATATTACAATTAAATCTCTTATGAGTTAAGACCGAAATATAAGATGTTGTAAAAGATATAATTCAGTGTCTTGATGCAAGAATGATAATTTTAATCTAAAAAGTCTTACCTACTTGTATCGAATTCTGCAGATGTTGAAACTGATATTTGAACTAGAAACCCGGTCTATTTGTATGAATCTTCAGATCCTTTCCATTCAACATAAATCCTGTTATAAAACTTGACCCTCAACTTTGATACCCTTTCACAGAACGCTCTAGTTTCATATTGTTTATGGAAAAATTCTCAAAAGTAATGTACTAACCTTAAGGTATTTAGTAAAACTACGTTACATCAATTCGCTATAATTAAATAATTTTAGATAGAAGTATTGGCAAACTAAAAGTAGCTAAAATACATTAACTATTGTAGGAGATAAAAACGATGGGGTACTTGGACAATTGACATACATCTCCCCACCCTGCATAAACAAATTTAGATGCACTTTCCATATTGCAAAAGTATTCTTTGAGAATGATTAATACGAGACATGCGACATTCTTCCTATTTAGATCTACTACAGACGTACACAAATCCCAAAGCTCTAGCAATCCTTAAACCAAAAAGCGTGTCATATTTAAAATTAAAATAAAAATAAATCTTTAGTGTAAAAGTGCTAGGGTAATTACATCATATTTGACTTTCCCATTTTCATTAACGCTTCAACAGGTTGGAATTTGTAAAAATTAGAAGTAACGTGTTTATTGAAACAGAAACTTGACCTTCCCAATTATATCAAACCAGATAATATTAGAAATGACATAATTTGCGAAGAAATATCAAGCAAGAAATGATTTTTAATTATGGCAATCTCAATACGAAAATAATAAACACGTCTTTTAACAATCTCTTGTACATAATTAGAATGTATTATAGCCTTTCTATTTATATTAAGGGATTTTTTATTTGGTTTTTTCTATGTGACCAGCTGAAAGGCACAAGAAAGTTTTACGAGGATTTCCAGTAAGTGTATAGAGCCCACGGCAAGTTTTGGTGGAAAATGGCTCGTAGATGAGGAAACCTCAAAAGGCTAAGCGGCTAGTCGAACTATTTGCTCTGGGTA
The DNA here is from genome assembly GCA_036346225.1 of Platerodrilus igneus. Taxonomy (NCBI): domain Eukaryota; kingdom Metazoa; phylum Arthropoda; class Insecta; order Coleoptera; family Lycidae; genus Platerodrilus; species Platerodrilus igneus. Next base: position 5,646,325 of record JARFIW010000131.1, on the reverse strand, counting down.
GAACATGAGCTGTGGGTCGGGGTTGGACTGCGACCAAAAATGTAAAGAATATGGCGCCACCGAATTTTTCTATACGAAGAAGACCTTACTTAAGTCCCTTGTATAAGGCGAATGCGGAAACCTTTATTCAATTACCGCTATTCAATATATTACTGAAACACAATCCCTAAAGTTTCTTACCTTATGGCTCGACTTTGACCTTTATAGATGCACTGCTACACCTGTGAACAGATTAAACAAAGATAGCACTGTTTGTGCATTTATACCCAAAATTTAAAAATTATTTCGAATCAACCTTCATTCATTCCAATTAATAAGGATAGTCTTGATCAAATAAAAATCTATTCCTTCAGTATTTAGTATGTTATTTACAAGACATCCTTTCTCTTTAATATAAGTTTGATCAAATTAAATCATTGAAAGATATGTACACAGGTACTTGATAGTATAAGTACTTCTCACCGTTAAAACATGGTAATTTCTATTAGAAATGTCTAGCAAAATTTATTTAAAAATGAGTAAGCATGAGTTTCTTTTCTGAATATATAACTATATGTAACAATTTCGGTTGGTTTGAGTAGCACTACTTAACCTCACAAAAATATTCCACTCAGCAATTAGTGAAATATGAAATGTAAAAATTTATTTTCTAAGATTTGAGTAAATCATGTTTCAAATAATTAAATCAATTTTCATACAATATAGAATTTAGCTTTTCTTATCTCATAATGACATCTTCTGTATATTAAATGTATTGATAAAAAGATTTAAAGTGAAAATTTACAGTTTCCTGTTGCTTAATTTAATAAAAAGATTTAAAGTGAAAATTCACAGTTTCCTGTTGCTTACTTTGAAAAATAAATAGTCTGTCATTCACCTAACGAACTTGAAGTTCAGATCACGTGATCAAACAAAAAAATTATTTGTCTACTATATCCATGCTACAGCTGACATATATGAAAGTAATTTACATACCAGATGTTCATGCGATGGAAAAATACCTGCTAGGCATCTTGCCTCAGCACTTAAATACAGGAAATCTCCTATTCCATACAACCAAATTAGTTGCTTACTGAAATTCCAAACAATATGACAGCGTCCATATTAAATAATTGATGCACGCCAAATCGACATTCGTACAAAGGTTAAACTTTACTAAATACTGATAAATTTCATTTCTAAATTTTCCTAAGTTTTCCTACGTTATATGTTAACCAAAATTGCATGTTAACTAAAAGTTCAGGTTAACTAAAAGTTGCACTGAAAATATTTATTTAGTAAGATTATAAAAGCAGTACTACTTACTGTTAACCAAAGGCCCTTCAAACAAAATAACGTCTCGTCATCTGCGAGCTACTTTCCAGCGAGTGTGGACAACTAAAGTGCGCGTCCGAGACGATATCATAGCAAGAAAACAATTTAATTTTCGTGTGTTTCCAACACGTGGACTGAATAAACGTTATCGTCCTTGCGTTCAAAGAACAATTGACCTCTTCTGATGACAGCTGTATTGGAAGTGATAATATCACGCGGGTTACCGCCTGACAACAAGCTTAATTTTACAATCGTCTAACAGAGGGAGCTCTAAGGATGACACTAACAAAATGTATCTTTTGTCACCGCATAATTTAAAATTTTACACTTCCGAATTGAAAGTTAATATTGTATTCGACAATATGTAATATGTATTTGTTAGATTGTGTAGCATCATTATGCATTAAGTTGGTTATTAATAAATTAAATAGGTTAAATATCTGTAGATATAATGACAGAAAATAAAATCGTTACAGTATTATAATTCATAACTGGAAAAATGTTGACAGAAACAAACTCCTTTTGTACTTATGATACATTACTCGTTAGAAATAAATTTGGGGAAACGTTCTCATTAACAATAACATTTTTACGTAGAAAATGGATTTTAATTGAAACAATTTGAAACAAATATGTTACAAACGCAAATATGTTTATTTAGCCAAGTAAAATTTAAAAGGTTCTGCTTATTTTCAGCTGTTTAATGTAAATCACGTACTAATTACATTCAACATTAATGTATAGAACAATGATACTCTGATTTATGTGCTTAAAGGAGCGTTTTATAGATATCCAAAATTCACAAAGTAATGTATTAACCCAAAGGTATTTAGTAAAACTACGTCACATCAAATAGGTATAATTAATTAAGTTTAGATAGAAGTATTGGCAAACTAAATGTTGCTAAAATACATTAACTATTGTTTAAAAGATAAAAACGATGGGGTACTAGAACGAATGACATACATTCACCCACCCTGCTTAACAAATTTTACAAGCGCTTTCTATATTGATCTTTGTGAATGATTAATTACGAGACTTGCGATTTTTTAGTATTTAAATCTACTAGAGACTTAAAAAGAATTTCAAACTCTAGCAATCTTTAAACCAAAAAGCGTACCATATTTTAAAATTAAAATAAATCTTTGGTGTAAAAATACTAGGGTAAATATATCACATTTGACTTCCCCATTTTCATTAACGCTTTAACAGGATCGAATTTGTAAAAATTAGAAGCAACGTGTTTATTGGAACAGAAACTTGACCTTCCCAAATTATATTCAAACAAAATAATAGAAATTACATTTACAATATTTTTTTAACACAGGGTAATTCGCGAGCAGTAAATGATTGTAATTATGGCAATCGCCATAAATAAAAACAATAGACACATTTTTAGCAACTTTCTACGTCATTAGAATGTAACAATTCATAAACTGGAAAATTTGTTGACAGAGAAGCAAACTCCTTTCACGAAATAATTGATAATTACGCGCTAGAAATGAGTTTTGGAAAAACTCTCGCATTAGCAATAATATTTACGTAAAAATGGAGTGTCAAATGCAGCATTATTTATAATGCAAACCTGAAACCTCAAATTTCTGCAAGACAATAACGATTGTTTTCTATCATATAAAGGATTACAATATCGTGAATATTTAAAACTGAATTATATTGCTCATTATAACGTTGTAAATGAAGAATTGGAACAGAAACTTGACCTTCCCAAATTATAATCAAACAGAATATTAGAAATTACATTTACGGTATTTTTTAACACAGGATAATTCGCGAAAAAAATATCATGCAATAAATGATTGTAATTATGGTAATCGCTATAAATAAAAACAATAGACACATCTTTAGCAACTTTCTACGTCATTAGAATGTAACAATTCATAAACTGGAAAATTTGTTGACAGAGAAGCAGACTCCTTTCACGAAATTATTGATAATTACGCGCTAGAAATGTGTTTTGGAAAAATTCTCGCATTATCAATAATATGTACGTAAAAATGGAGTGTTAAATGCAGCATTATTTATAATGCAAACCTGAAACCTCAAATTTCTGCAAGACAATAACGATTACTTTTATCATCTATAGGATTACAATATCGCGAATATTTAAAACTGAATTATATTGCTCATTATGACGTTGTAAATGAAGAGTGTTATTTATTTACATCAATTTAACATGTAGATTTTTCAAAGTATATTTTAATCGTGTTTAATATGGTAAAATGTAAAAACTAATTAGAAGAATCCAAGTGTGTAATGTATATAAACGCAAGAAACGAAAGCCAAATCAGTACAGTTACCGGTTTTTACCTAAGTAAAACGGGAAATATTTTTTAACGTCGTCCTCCAGTTTGAATCTGAAAGGGTAAGTAGAATTTTTGTTAACCGTATTTAATATACCGCTTAAAAATATATTGCATTTTATTTGCTTAAATTAAATACTAAACTGAAAACTTATCATTTCCTCTGTATATTGTAAGTCATAATTAACAAAACACAATCTATTACAATAATTTATTAATAATACATTATAACCGTTTGGAAATCCTAAATGTACATGATTCATATTCGAGCGCTAATTCATAAATAACCAAACTATGAAAACTTGCACATATACGTATTTAAAACAAATCTGTTGCGGGAATCTATTCAAATTCATTAATACCACAATATTTAACAAATAATTCACGTCCTTTGTTGCGTTTTCGCAATACTTTTCCACTAAATAAATATCTGGAGTATTCGTAATCTGCAGCTCCTCTTTGTAGAAAGACCCCAAGATCGGGTTATCGTTTAAGTCTCCAAGCAAATAAATGATAGGCTTTGCCTGTTGAATTTGTATCACTTTAAATAATTCCGTTGACCAGTTGGGCAAATAACCTTTATCAAAAACATTTTTATATTTAGATATACGCACTATATCACCTATTTTAAGCAAATTATTTCGGCTTGTAGCATCACTATCTGCGAAAAGTTTAACTCTTTCAGGATGTTTTCAGCTTCAATTGGGCTCAATCCAGTCGACCGGTGCTTACTATTATTATATTCGTCAATAACTTTAGGTAATATTTGTAACCATCTATAACTTCCTTGTTAATAGAATCTCTGGTACAATTTGTTTTTTACACTCCTAATTAATCTTTCCGCCATACTGGCTTTGGTCGCCGAATGCGTAGAGTAATGGTTTACTTTATATTTGTGCATGAGTTTTTTAAACATTTATTGTAAAGTTCCTTGCCTTTATCTGTTTGCAAATTAATCTTTGATGCAATATTCTTATCGCGTAACATTGTTCTCAGTATAATTTTCATCGCTCTTGTAATTTCTGGACCGGACTTATTTTGTAACGGTTTAGCAATTGCGTATTTCGTAAGGTAGTCCAACCCAATTAGAATGTACTTGCAACCTTTATTAACACGAGCGTATGGTTGAAATTCTACCAAGTCAAATTGCATGAGATTCTTTTTTATGGGCTTAAGCACTGTGTGCCGACGCAAAAATTTTTTCCGCGCTGGTCTAAACAATTCTTCTACGATTGCTGCTTTACTCATTGCTTTGATTCAAAATTATAACATCTCGTCCTTTTGTAATTTCTACATAAAATCAGTTTGTCTGGTGATGACGATAAACGTTTTGTTATCCCCAATAGTACAAATACATATGCGTGGGGGGCATAAAGCTATAGATAGGTTCTATTTTACGTAGTTTTAAGCTCTGTTTGTATAGCTGCTTTGTATATAATAGTTTGTAAGTTTGTATGTATTAGTCGTAAGTTTTTCAGACACCCCCACTCCTATGAATTGCATAAAAAATAAGGTGATCATGTTTAAAACCTATTTGCAAATAAATGGATACATATCTTTTTAGTTTTATTAATACATATTGGGTTTACACATGGGGTCTGTAGATTTATGTAAATATCGCCATGAGCATCTCCCACTTTGTAAATAAGTTCTAATCTAGTAGATTTATGTAAATATCGTCATAATTAGCGGAGAATATTTGCAGATCCGGGGTTCTGGGGAAGGATGCCGAGGGCCCGACGGTCCAGATCAGGGTGCCGAGAGCACGATCCATGCCACAGAAGCTAAAAATGTTTAGTTGAAGAAAACTATTTTGCAATTTTAAGATGACAATGTTATTTAATACTGTTACCAGATGTGCGAATTTTTTGCGTGGCGGTTTTGGAGGTGGAGGGTCTAGCACCCTGATCGGGGTGTCGAGTACGAGATCCATGCCTGGAGCTAAAAATGCTTAGTTAAAGGAAACTATTGTACAAATTTAGGATTACAATATTATTTAATACTGTTACTAGATGTGCGAATTTTCTTGTAAGTGCGGTGGTGGTTGTGGAGGTGGAGGGTCTAGCTCCCAGATCGGGGTGTCGAGAGCAAGATCCATGCCTAGAGCTAAAAAATGCTTAGTTGAAGAAAAATATTGAGCAGATTTAACATGACAATGTTATTTAATATTGTTACCAGATGTGCGAATATTTGCTAATATGATGGAAGGGTATACTGTAAGATAAAGGTAAATTAGAATTTAATTAAATTATCCATGCCTGGGGCTAAAAATTGCTTCGTTGGAGAAAACTATTGTGCAAATTTTGTCTCCAGATGTGTGAATATTTTGCAAATTTGTGGAGGTGGAGATTGTGGAGGTGGAGGGTCTAGCTCCGACTTCCTTTATCTACTAGTATGACAATAAAAAATTTAATTGTCTCCTTGAAATTTTTCCATGATTTTACCACATTTTATTTGGAGCACAAACGGTGTTCTCGGTTATGTTAGTGATATTTTCTTTCAGGAGCAACTGGAAGTTCAGGTTTTGAGTCATCATTAGTTTATGGTTCATTTCATGGTTGATGGATTTCTGAGTTTTCGCAGAACTTTTGCTTTAATAGTGGTTAAGGATTTAAACGCCGTAGCGGACTCCTCTTCAGTTTTTTTAAGTCAAAATAAAATCGGTCGCGGCCCATCTCATGCTTCAGCACAGAAATAATAATTCTGGGCTAATCGTATCATCATAACAGCAGTTTCCTTGTTTACTTTTAGCCATTTTTTTTCAAGTTTACCATGGGCTATATTTTCATACAGAACCTTACAAAGAAAAGAAAGATCAATTACACGGTCCCTCTACGGTCAGGGGTTACGTGGAGAGAAAATAATAACATGATTATTTATTATTTGTGATAAAAGCTGATTTCTCTTTTGAAATTTTGGAATCTAAGTTTTGTAATATATTTTCGTTCGACAGGTGTTTAATAGCGCTTACAATTGTATGTTTAAATGTGCAACTTAAATATTCTCATTAAATTATATGGATAGTACGGGAAAATTACGTATTAATTACGGCAAAGCAAAGCTATTAATTAAAATCTAATTTCCTGCCTAAACAATATCAATATGTATAGGTTGAAGCAATTTAATTCATTGACGATACACAAATTGTTTTCCAATTTATCGGTTGGTTTGTCGTTCTAATTTTCTAATTAATTTTAGGCATTGTTCCTATTGCAGGTGAATTCAATCATGAACTCGTTTTCAGATAGGTATAGTACAAATTCAGATTGCCACTTTCTATTACCCAAAGGTTTTGTAACGACCCATGCATAGCAGATTATAAAAAATATTTTTGATTCTTATATAAAATTGCTACTATAAAGCTTAGTAAAATAGAGCTTAAAGCGTTATTTAGAAATTAGTATGGCTATAGTCCATTCGCTTTAACTTTAAGATGACATCACTACTGGATAAAATATTACATTGCCGATATTAGTTTAAATTCTAATATATTTAATGAAACAGACACGATTACTCCTATTGGTAAGACAAATTGGTGGTAGCACCGTACAGAGCTGCCAACCTTTATTGTGTTAAATGGCAGTATCCCTCAAGCGTAATTTTAGGTGTTCACTTTGATACGTTCCATTTCGTTTTTGTAAATTTGCTGCCTCCTTAATTTAACACCATTTCAATTTCTACTTATCTAAATATACTACACTTACTTAATACTTACTTAACCCACTGCTACGGGCACATATTTACGATACGTGCCTGCGTACCTGTACTGCTATTCCCGCATATATACGTATGCGATTTGCCAAATTCATGCTGTAAGTAAGCGTTTCTATACGTACGAGAATTTAACTAGCTTGTAAACATCTTCACCTGTTTTGTGAATAAAGTGGGGATACGACCATTCTTTGTTCACTACTCAGTGGACATCGCTCCACGTAATAAGGCGAATATCATCGCAAAATCTTGCTGTGTTTACGTTTTCACACACCACAGGCGCGAGAATGTTTCTTAATGCCCCTGCGAAAAATAATATACTACACTTTTATCATATCAAGTTAACTCAGTTAGGCAACCAACGTTGCACGTTTTTTATTTAATTCACTATTCCATATGTTTATATCACACTTTCTGGTTTCTTTTCTAGATATGTAATTCATAAGAATTTCCTGAATGTTTGTAGTTTAATTGTAATTGAAAGATAGAAAGATGCCCAAACTTATTTCAATTCTATATGGAAATCGTGATTATTCCTCAGAAAACAGTTTTATAGATACATTGATTAAATGAGTTCACTATATTTCTAGCACTAGTTTGTGTTGTTTCTTTTATAATAAATAATATAAATTTAATCGGATAGTTACAAAAAGTCTAGTAAAAAACGCGTTTCTTCTTTTTACGTGACCAGTAGGTAGTTGAAGGGTGATGTTCCTTTAACAAAAATGTTAATATTTTTATTCCCGTTTAAAACCAATATTCTCAGGATTTCTCGCATAAACTGAGTTGTACATTTTACTACCACATGTTTAGTTTCTTTAAACTAATGGTTACTTGGTCCTACTATCGAAATTCTACATTTTTGTTACCGCACATTTTGTTTAGTTGCCGTTGTATGCAGTTTTAAGACGGCTCTTCAGGTCGCACCAGTACCCAGAGCTGGCGCCTGCTATTCGCTATTACGAATCCCTCCCCTTTTACTTTCGCATGTGTCTTGTTGAACGGATGCACTTCAAATTAACGCTAGAGATACCATTATTCAAGCCCTATTTTTAGTTCATGTTTTAGTTTGTTAGATTTTTATTTAGGATCGATTAATTTTGAAGTTAGATTATATCTGAAGCACGTTTATATTTTCGCGTTTAAACCCAATGTAGTACCTTCGGGTGGAGCATTGGGAACGTGGACGCAAGTATAGCGGTCCTTATTCAAATTATAATGCCTTTGTATGCAGTTGAAGTTATGGTGAAATAAGGAGATTGCTGTTGCCTAAGTAAACGCACATTATTAAATGCCAATAGGTACGAGTGTCTCATTAACTTACGAACGGAGATTGACTGTAGTAAGTAAATACTTAGAGATAATTAGCCACACATTGTTGTCTACTTAGTACTGGCATCGTAGTAGCAATCATATTAAAGTTTATAAAGATGGGAATCTTTTTTTTATTAAGCATCCAAATAAAAAACGGTTTATACTTATAGAATAATTTTCTACTTAGCATTGTATTTTAACTTATAGGAACATCAGTTTTCATTCAGTCATGTACACTTCAAAAAATTGAGACGATATACTTTTAGTTATAACATGTTAGTTTACGTTTGTATTTTGTGATACATATTTATATTTTTGTTACATTTCTGCTTTTGTACTTACATCAATACTCCAGTTTTTGTAAGTGATTTTATCTATAATATTTTAATGATGTTATAATATTGCAGCACCCTGATGATGATTTTAAATAAAATTGAAAGCTTGGTTAAAAACGAAAAGTTTTAATCTTTATAAGTAACATAAACCTATAAACCCGTTACCTAACTTATTTGAATATAAATTAAAGGTCGTTATTTTTGACATTATATATATATATATTAAACAAACTTTTATATACAAACACAATAAAAACCCCTATTCAACAAAACAAAATTGCCAACACAAAATACATACAATACATCAAAAATTTAACACCACTAATTTCTAAAATATTAAAAAAAACCTAACATCTGTATAGCTTACACATATGAAAAATCGGTTCGAAATTTATTCACAAAACTAAAAGACCCCACTAATCCACTTCTACGCAGCAACCTAGTTTACAAAATCACATGCAATTGCAAAAAAACGTACATAGGACAGACTTCACAATGGTTAAAAAATAGACTTACCCAACATCGTAGCGATGCAAAAATTGGAAAAACTTATTGTGCTCTTGCTTCTCATCTACATTCTACCAAACATACAGCCAATTTCAATGAAATCACCATATTAACAGAAGACAATAACCACAAAAGACGTTTATTTTTAGAATCTTACCACATAATACAAGACAATAATTGCATCAACAACAAATAAGACATCAATAACCTCAGTACAGTGTACTCACAACTATATAACATAAACAAAATAGACAACCATCCATAAAACTAATTTACTAATTTACCTCTACATTTCAAAATATATTTAAATCAACACACCACACCATACTATACACCCACATGATCAAAACATTACATCCATAATTTACAGTTTCTACAAGTTACCTTATTTACACATTTATTTTTATGTCAATGTCAATGTCAAATATTTTCTATTCAAGCTGTGTATGCCAAAAAACTATAATTTGAATACTGTTATTATCTTTATACTTTTAGCTCTTTGAAAAAGATTTTAAATAAATCGAAACGTCAGAAACCAGCAAATGAATATTTAATTAAAAAAATCCGAACGAAAAGTATCCCAAAAAATAAACATATCAACTTGTCTATATATATATATATATATATATATATATATATATATATTGCCGTGCAATTATAGGTTAAGAAGATCTAGATAATAAAATTTTAACAACTGTGTATATAGAAAATAGAAACAATTTATTTACGCGCCAAATTAATCAGTTTAGATAGTGAAGACGGACGGTTATTAACATATTTTGTATTTCTAAATCAGAAGGTTAAAATTGCATAAAGGGAGGAAGCTTTAGAATACATGAAAACTCAAGGACACGCATAATTAGCTGTAATAGTTTTAAGTCAAGCGCATGGGATAAGAAACGGAGCTTTCAAGTATAGAAAATCAATAATTTAAACGCATATTTCTATTTATATAAACGAATACGTTCCTAAGAAGTGGTTAAACTCGGAATTATTATGTTAAACGGACTAGTTGCTTTGAAGAAACACCTGTTAGTTAAATGTCAAGTTCCAAAGAACTGAAATATACGTTGAGACAGAATTCGTTGAAATTGTTTGTAACGGTCGGTCCGACCAGCGACTAATATAACAAGTGCTTTAAAGATTAAGTGAAATGAAAGATCTATAATGTAAAATAGACAGAGAACACGTATAAGAAAACGTTGGTTACAACACATGTCTAAAATACACGCGAGAATTGAAGGCCAACAGCAATATCGATTTTCTGTAACTTGAAAAGAGTTCTAAAAGAGAAAATAAATATGGGCGAAACAAAGAGAGGTAGTTAAGGGGTGGAACGTTATAACTGGGAAAAGCAATATCATTGGTCTAAGGCTAGTAGTTTTGAGAAGCTCGCGTCCGTTGATGTTATTGAACGAATTTCATACAAACAGCACGATAAACTCGGACGTTACGATCAAAATTTTTAGAATCGGTCGTAGGAAATAAGCTTTTCGATGAAAAGTTCCGTGAAGGGTATTGAAAAGCGTATAAAAACTCTGGGAGAGATATTAAGCTCTCTTGCTCTTAGATCTTATATCGCTTAGATCTCTAATGTAATTGCTATTACCTGCTCTTGCGTTGTACTGATTGTTGTTTATGCGGTGAAGTAGCATATCACATCCTATTTTAAAGTGTGTAAAAATGTTAGGAAAGTACCGGTATGTATTAAAAGTGATTTGCACAAGTGGGTGCCAGCGTTACAAAAGGTGCTGTTATTACACGATACACTCGAATGATAGGATGGTACTTGGGTAAGCGAATCGAAAAATTATCCGGGTAGAATTACTAAAGGTGGTGGCAGAGATTTGGATAGTGAGTGGAGATAAGTTGGATCCAGGCATAATCACGAAGTATATGTACACTAGGACGAGGGTTTTTGGTACACATCTTTAGAGGTAACGAGGGACGAAGCTTACTCCAGGTAAAGAAAATTAATTTCTTGCTTTTTGCTTGAACATTTGTACTGATATTTTTGTGTTTGAGTGTGTTGACTTATTGGGGGTGTATTTTATTATCATACAAGTCATTTAAAGGGGTATATGTACAGGACAATTAATATTGATTATTTAAAAATGTTTATTGATGATATAAAAATGTTGTTGTAAGGAGTAAACGGGTCTTTAGCTTTAATTTAAATAAAAATGCGAGGTTTAAAAGCATTTAGAGTAACTGGGTTATACTGAGCTCAAAATAGACCAGATTAAAAATCAATTTAGGGTTGCACGACGGGCTCATCTACTCATCTAAAATAAAATTGTTGAAATATATTAAAATCATAAAATTTGAAAAGATTTAAAGATTGAATATTAACAGTTTTATCAAACTGTATGTACCAATGTGTAAATATTTTCTTAATAATGGAAACTTGTTAATATGTGTAAATAAAAAGGTTGTATGTCTTGTTGCATTATTTGAGTGGTAATTTCATTGGACTGTGTTTGTGAGAAAGGAATGTACTTAGGATGGTAGGTATTCAAGAAGAAGAAGATTGCTGAGCTAGCCAGGGTGTGCAGAAATTAGGAGGCGTTCCAAAGGTAGTGCAAGTAAATTTCTTTATTTTTATTTTCAGAGAATTTTATGACGACACTGAAGCCCAACGAAGGCGATCCCAATTGTTCCTGAGAATATTGTTTTAGAGTTCCACTGCACTTTTATGGCACCCAATCCGTGGGGCTAGAATTTCTTTAGTCAGAGATCCACAGTAATATATATATATATATATAGTTGATCTTGCTTTTAATAACGAACGTATTTGTTATAAATTAATTGATTTTGTATGAATATTGGGATAATTTCGTTCGAAATAAGATAGTGGTTTGGTTTAAAACATTTATAACACTTAACGTTTCGGAAAATTTGTTTCCTTAATCATAAGCTACAAATAGATAGCATTAAATTACATATATATAAAAGTTATAAATTACATACTTTATGTGTTTTATAGAAAACCAGTTTTGACATATAACGTCATCTCATTGAAAGTTGTTGTTACAAGTGATGTATGTCAATACTAGCTTTCTATGTTTAAATAATTTGAATAAAATACAAAATGTTATGATTAATTAGAAATTCTTATTTTATCTGACCAACAAATCTTAATTAAGTGTATATGTGTGTGAATATGTGTGTGGATGAGTGTGTGTGTGTTTTTATGTGTGTATGTGTGTGTGTGTGTGTGTGTGTGTGTGTGTGTGTGTGTGTGTGTGTGTGTGTGTGTGTGTGTCTGTGTCTGTGAGTGTGTGTATGTGTGTGTGTGTGTGTGTGTGTAATAGGAAACTGGTTTGTTTTTTGGGTTGTTGTATCTGTAATTTATTAGTTTGATTTAGTTTAGTGTAAAACACTTAGTTGAGAAAATGTTATTATTTATATAAACTTTGTGTGAAGAAATCTATGAGACTGTATGTGTGATCTGGTTGTCTAGTTATTAGAAATGTTATATTTGTTTTTTAAAATTATAAAGTCCAAAGTATACTGCTTCTAAATTATTAATATCAGTTTTTTCATTTAAACAGTTATTTGTTTTTGAATGTGGTAGGATTCTAAAATAATCGTTTGTAATAATTAGATTCTATTTCAAGAATTTCGACATTTTGTAGATCTAAAGTGTGATTGTTTCTTTTTATATGTGTCGAAAGTGCGCAGGTTGTTTTTCCTATTTTGGCGTCGCTTTTATGTTGTGTTAGCCGGTTACCCAGGTATTGTTTTGATTGACCTACATATTGTCCTCCACATGAACATTTGATTCTATATATAGTATTGCTTATTTTCAGTTTTTTTGTTTTGTCTTTTAAATTTGTGAAAAGTTCTTTGGTTGATTTATTATAATTAAAAGTAATTTCTATATTCGGTTGTTTTAAAATCTTTTTTAAATTAATTGATAAATTTTGGATATATGGTAATGATCTGTATTGTTTTTGTGTTACCGTACTTTCTTCTTTGTGGTGAATTTGGTTGTTAAATATTATTTTGTTTATTAGATTTTTAGGGAAACCATTGTTTATACATACACACATAAAAACACACACACACTCATCCACACACATATTCACACACATATACACTTAATTAAGATTTGTTGGTCAGATAAAATAAGAATTTCTAATTAATCATAACATTTTGTATTTTATTCAAATTATTTAAACATAGAAAGCTAGTATTGACATACATCACTTGTAACAACAACTTTCAATGAGATGACGTTATATGTCAAAACTGGTTTTCTATAAAACACATAAAGTATGTAATTTATAACTTTTATATATATGTAATTTAATGCTATCTATTTGTAGCTTATGATTAAGGAAACAAATTTTCCGAAACGTTAAGTGTTATAAATGTTTTAAACCAAACCACTATCTTATTTCGAACGAAATTATCCCAATATTCATACAAAATCAATTAATTTATATATATATATATATAAATATATATATATATATATATATATATATATATATATATATATATACAATTAGTATTATTTCTCGGGCGAAAGTAGGTAAACAACTGATTTAATTCAAATCTTGGGATACACTCGTTCTATCAGATAAAACTACAGCGTCAAATTGTAATTTTTATTCAACGTTTCGGCTTTGACTTTAATGCTTCTACATATACTGAAAAATTTAATGAAGATTATTACAATTAAATTCAAACAGTATAGCTCTTTACTTACATAAATTACTATGACTTAAACCTGATTTAAACTTAACAAACCACACTTATTCATGTCATACAACTTGGTTAAATTTTTAAAAAGTAATTACGGCAACACAATTAAAATGTAACACAGTCGATTGAATAAAATAAATAAATTAACATTTAACAACGTGCATTTAAACCTAATCATACGGCGCAATAAGCATAACTAAACTAATTCTATTCAATAGTCGATAGTAGTGTATTATGGGCGTAATCAGCACCACATTTCCTCCAGAATCCCACATTTCCTCACACATCTGGACCAAAAAGTTTTCTTCGACTAACCATTTTTCATCTTTCGAGATAAATATATCTTAAATTTTTTATCTTTCGAGATAAATGAGCATCCACATTTCCTCCCACGAGATAAACCTATTTTTAAGATTTTTTACCGCTAACATTCTGGACCAAAAAGTTTTCTTCGACTAGCCATTTTTTTATCTTTCGAGATAAACCTACCTTGTTTGGTATCAATTAATATTAGATTTTCTCAGGTACCCGAATCTTTAAGAATTTTTAGATTGCATCACCCCAAGGAGCTACCCCAATTTTAAGATTTTTACCTATAGCGACTTTTGAGCGTTCTTATAAATTTTTAGTCATGCAATACATCTTGTTAGCTTAGAATTTTATTGCAGAATCTGTAAACAGATTTAAAATCGGACAACGCCCTGCAAAATTACACTTTAAAGTCCTGATCTTCTAAATTTTCTCTTTGCTCTATAAGCAAACCTAACAAATAGTTTTCCTCGTCTAGCCATTGCATCTTTCGAGATAAACCTATCTTGTTGGTATCAATTAATATTAGATTTTCTCAGCTACCCGAATCTTTTATTTCTAATTTTCAGATCTCCGCGGCTCGCTCTTTTTAATGTCTTAAAACCGTAGAAATTGTTTTGTGAGCCTTAGAATTTTGGTGTTGAAAATAAAAACTAAACATATTAAATAAAATTTATTGATAAAATAGCCGCTACTGAACACCTTATCCATCTAACGTATTAATTTTTTTAAATAATATTAACAAAAACGCTAGTTCGCAGGATCTGAAATTTGTGTAAACAAGGATGAACTCCATTCAACGGTACATCAACTACTTATTTTCTCTTAGGAATATACACCAGAAACTTGTATGCTTTTAATTAATTAAAGCAGAAAGTTTTGTCCGGAAACGCTACTGTAAAATATATAGAGCAAATAAATTATTCCCTGAATGTGTTTTCAATTGCAATAACTGACTATACAATCACAATTTAAATTACACTTTATTTAACTAAGTTACTTTAAACAAGAAATTACCGCATCCAAAAATTCCAATGCATGCTTAACAATAATGTAGAAATGGCAAGGTCGACTTTTGATGTCCAATGTAATGTGTTTTAAATATCTAAAAGAAAGCGCATTTTGCTGGTATGAAATCTATGGAATTTCTCCTGTAATGAAAGAAGAATGCATTCGTAATTGAAAATGCGTGCTACAACTTTCGCTAGATACCAGCCATGTATGTTAATTAGAAATTTTGTGTATATGCTGTTTTATAATTTCTTTTCTTGGACTTTCTATTAATTATGTTGAGAATATGTTTCAATGACGCGCATTTCAAATCGAGATATAATTGTTTGTAGATTACCAATACCACGAGGCGCTGAAAAGTGCGTATTTACGGAAAATACAAACCTCATTTAGTAGTATAATTAACGGATTCAAAACGTATATAACGCGGTGTCATTAGAAAAATTCTATTAGTTTCGCACGCTTTTGTGTAAAGCCCGTCGAAATTTTAAACCGTCGTTTCGCGTAGTTCTTTTGTGGAAAGTTTTGAAGGAAGATTTAAGGTAAGTTTACATTTTTTATTAAAGTAGAACTGAATTTATTTGCAAACACCAATTATTATGTATTCGGTTATTGGTTCTTTGTATTTTAAAACATTAATTTTTCCAAAGTAATGCGCTGTATTACAGATATATTTTTCCAAATTTTAAAGGTATGCTTTTGCTAGAATAAAAACAATTCTCACAAAATATTTTATTAAAATTTTAATACATTAACAAAAATGCTTCAATACCAATACGTTTTCTTTAGAACAGCTTAAATTATTCAAACAATGGTTTAAACAGTGATTGTACCTATTACCGAATCTTCTTAATTCTTTGAGCCTTGGAAGTAAGAAAACACTCTCCATGTTTAAAATGTTGTTTGATAAATATTTTGACAGTAACTGTCTTTTCTGTTCTCCTTTAACATAGATAGTAGCATCGGGTGGTATGACTTCTTTCAGCAAATCGCCTACATTTGTATATCCACTTGTGGACTGTCCATCCCAGCTAAGCCCATGGATTCTTTGTTTTAACCACCGAACTTGCTTTTGAAATCATCGCTTAGGGTGTTATACTCCACAGCCATGTCCAGTATCTCATGCCATATTACATTATTCGCTACATCCAAAATGGCAATCTCCTTGCAATAGAAATCACTAGTTTTGTATTGATATCCTTGTAAATCGATTATGAAACACATGCTTCCTGCTTCAAATCACAGATGGGAATGGGGTTCTAAGCAAATCTCTCCTATATACCCAGTTTAGGGACTTTACTCCTCCTTTTATGATTTTTTCATCCAGGTAATTATCTGGATGATACTAAAGCAAGTCTGTTTTCTTAATCCAACTTTTACCATCCCCAACCACGACACTAATAATTCGCGTCCGTGCTTCCGTTTCCGTAAAACTTTTCCACTAAGTGCGTGTCGGGTGCTGCTGTGAGCTGAATTTCATCGCCGTAAAAGCACCTAGAATTGGCCGACCTTCCAAATCTTGTAGCAGATAGGTTGTCGGTCTCGTTTTTGTACTTTAACAATTTTGAATAGTTCTGTACTCCAGTTTGGGTGAAATCCTCGATCGAATACTGCTTTATATTTTGATATACGTACAATGTCTCCAACCTTATACAACTTCTTGTAACTTTTAGAAACACTGTTAGCGGTGTAAAGTTTTATTCTTTCCGGATGTTCTTCTGCTTCCATAGGTGTCATGTTAATAGCCCGATGCGGTGTATTATTGTATTCTTCCATAACCTTAGGCAAAATATTCACCCATTTATGACTGCCTTGCAAGTAAAATCTTCTGTACAATTTGTTTTTGATTGTTCTAATCAACCGCTCAACCATGCTAGCTTTGATTGCGGAATACGTAGAGTAATGGTTTATCTTACATTTTGCATAAGATTTTAAACCAGCGGTTATAGTACTCTTTCCCAAAATCCGTTTGTAGATTGATTTTTAAGTTACTTTCTCCTTGCAGCATTTTGTCCAATATTTTTTTCATAGCATTTGTAACTTCTGATCCAGTTTTATTTTTTAAAGGTTCAGCTAAAGCATATTTTGTGAAACAGTCCACTGCTATTATAATATATCTGTACCCATTGTTCACACGCGAGTAAGGCTGCATTTCGCACAAGTCCGATTGGATAAGATCACGTTTCACATGTTTCAGATTTGTATGACGACGCTGAAAATTTTTTCTTGCAGGTTTAAATAATTCCTTAACGATGATTTCTTTACTCATTTTTGCTTAACACTGTTGCTAAATTAATAGGGTTATCTTTATCCAATTGCACCTTTGACATAAACTGAAGCTTTGGTTTGTAGTATTTGTTTTTTATAGCTGCTGGTGACGCCTCGTAAATCGATGCTATTGCAAGACCGAGCTCCTTCTCATTTGTCTCAGAAGTTGCAGTCAAATTAATAAAAACTGTATAAACGTTTTAAAGTCAGATACAAGCTTATCCAATTTTTCATTTACATATTGTTTATTAACTGCATCAGATGGCTCAACTGGTTGAGCAAGCATTGCGATACGCTGGTTTCTTGCATTGAAGGCTTTATCTTTACGTTGTATATCATCAGAACTTTTAGACAGTATGAAAAGGCTTGATTCACGAGCTTGATTACAGATTTCTTATTAACACAATCACTATCTTCTTTAGGGTCCATTACATCCACTAGCCTTCGTTTACGAAAACTAATTGTTTCTTCTCCAGACTTGAATACTATAGTACTCCTCTGATTAACACAATCACCATCTTCTTTCGGGTCTGATGAATTCACTAACCTTCTTTGCTGCATATCGTACCCATCACCATCCAACGTTAGCACAAATCCTCGACCTGGAGGACCGCGCCGAATATCAGCATCTTTACGCTCTGAACGTCCGAAGCGGTCGATAGACATTTTAAAACTGTGTAATTATTTGCTGAGCTCACTGTATTATACTTTCTTCTCTCAACTCTTCTATTATGGACACCATCTCGTTAATGTTTTCCTCGCTTGTATTTCCAGCTCGGTTGGATGCGTTCAACAATCTCAGTCGATCCACAAGTTCATGTACATTATTCCAGTAGACATATTGCACCGGCTTTGAATTTAAACTTTTGTAAAACCGATTAGAAAAGCCTAAACCCGATCCCTTAGACTGTTTTCTTCTCTTTGGCTGTTTTCTTTCGGGATTCCTCCGAAATTCGGTGAGATATTTTTGCACATATTTGTTAAACTTTTGTTATTTGTTGGGAATCCGCTTAAATCGTGCACCGCAAATGGGTTAAACTTTCTTCTCAAAATCGATGCAGATTTGATCATTTCCAAGTAATTCTGCAAATCTTCATGCAAATTGAAATCGCCATCTTCGGGGCTGATGTCTTTGTAAACCAGCAGGTTGTATAAACCCTTCGTACCTGGATATATCACATTATTTAATGTTATATCGCTAGTTTCCGGGTTAATTACCAATACACTTTTCCACAAACTCCATGTATCGGTTTCCGCATTATACTTTACTCCATAAATTGATTTGTCAATATTTTCGTCCTCGTCTCTAGCTAACACATCCGCATAGTAAAGATGGAACGGTTCTTCTGGAACGAGTTGTTTAATTTTCTTTATAGGCACGTCCATGTTTTCAACTTTAACCTTTGTTGTAGGTGTGGAATTTTTCGGTGATCGATTGCAACTGGGAAGCGGTTATTTCAAGGGATCAATCAATTGTTTGTGCATCTCTTTGAATTTTTGCTGAGATGTAGCGTCTCCCTTTTTGTACGCTACAAACTTTTTTCGTACAGCATCCTGCATAAGATGAAGACTGCGTTTATTCGCAATAAAATTGTTAACGTCCGTCATCATGAAACTTTGGATGAGAACTAGCTGTTTTTGAATAATGTCAAATATTTATATACTCGTCGAAATTCCTCCGATACCGCCCCTTATCCAAATCAAAATCTTTCACAACAGTTATAAAATTATGTTTTGAGTCACCCCAACACTGTAAACACATTTCTTTAAATTTCGGATATGCCATGTCACCACTTATATGATCCGAAAAGATATGGCGAAGGTTTGTATCATCCTGTTTCCATAATGCGATTACATTGGCGTTATCTCTGAGTCTATGTTTTAAGGCACTAGCGTAAGTTTGACATAGATAGAACGAATCTATTGCTTTATGTCGGCCGAACGAGAAAAATTGAGTGATTTTACTTTGCTCGTTTGCAGGTATATCATCGAAAACCATAATTGAATCTTCTTTGGTATCTCTGGGTTCGATCAAATCATCGTAATTTTCAAACTCATGGTATCCAATTTCTTCTTTTAATGGTGCAAAACGTGTCTTAACAATTCGTATTTCGGTTGATATAAACTTTTCGAAAACACATAAACGTTTTGAAATCTAAGTCCATTCTCGTGCAAGATCAGAGATATTAGAGCATTAGTTTTTCCACAACTCGATGGTCCAGCGAAGATAGCTCGTATGTTAGACGGGAACAATGAACCATGTTTACCATCCTCTCTTGCACTAGCAATAGCAAAGTTATCATAATTCTGTATAGGTATTTTAACTTCTTGTATAGCATCACCCGTGTCTCTCACATTTTCCGACCTAGGAGCACCATTCTTCTTTTGAGGTTTACGGAGATCTAAATGCCTGCTTAGCGTTCTTCTGGGTATACCATATAACTTACTTGCAGAGTTAACACTTATACCCTTTTGTATTTCACTAACTGTTGTCTCTAAAGATTCCTTGGTGTACATCTTTCAAATATAAGTTTAAACTGATTCAAATTGAAAATAATATTCCCTTATATACCAGCATGGGTAGGTGTGCACGCGCAGGGTGCGCATGGGCAGGTGTGCATGCGCAGGGTGCGCATGGGCACAGGTGTGCTTAGGTGTACACCGGAGTACGTGAGAAACTGTCTTGGATCACCAAAAAAATCTTATTAATATTAAAACAACATAGATTTTATACAATTTTATTAAAAATATATATACAAAATATTTAATTGTGAATAAATCTATTAACAATTTCCGTAAACGGATTATATTCAAACATAGAGTCATGTATAATTAAAGCATAAGCCTTCATCGACGGTTCAAAATTTCTTGAAGCTTCTAATTCCATTCTTACATCAACAGTTGCATCCTTGATGCTTTCAAATTGATGACGACAGTCGATTACAAAGACGGGTGAGTCCTTAAACCTGTTGTAGTCCATTAAACATTTATTTGACGATTTGTTCGGGTAGTATTTTTCCATAAAAGATGCATAAGACAGGTACGCTGGCAAGTAGTCATTCTGCTCGAAATCCAAATTTAATCGACCTTGAGGGAACATCTGAGAGTTTAAAAACACTTTGACATTGGTTATGTTGGCATTCGTAAAGCTTGTAGCATTTTCTTCTTTCCTGTCGTACTTCCCATTTTGCAGCGCCAGTAATATCCACCGAGCCTTCTCTGTTTCGTTCGATACTTTAATTCTCCATACTTGCGACTTTGATTGTGTTAGAGACGGTAATTCGTGTAGTTCCCATTTTCTGAATGCAACCATTATAGATGATTGATTTTGCATTTCCGAAAGCAGCGATGCCTTGGCAAAGTCGCTTAATGTTATATGCGGGACCTCCCATGAAATACGTTGTATTTTGAATGTTACTGTATTTCCAACCGACTTGTAGCAATTTACGTCCGACTTGGATCTGATTAAAATCAGCTCTTGAGGCATGTTGACGATAGTTTTCTTGTAATCTTCAAAACCCAAAATGGTTTTAGCGGTATAGCACAACTAAACCGTCCATCTTGGAATATGGTATCGGGTTTCCACCCGGTATGTGTAATAGATTTTGTTTCTGATTCTTCCATGGATACTAAACCTTTAATAGTTCTTGTAATTCCAGGATTCGGCAGACATCTATTATTTGATTATTACCCAATTTGTATTGAATTTCCTCAAACAGAAAATATGGTGCATTTCTAGTAAATTCGTAAGCTTTAGGGTCTGGTTCTGCTGCTCTAATCGGGTCTCCAGTTGTTGACGCTTCCTTAATGTTTCCGTAGGCTTATAGGTGCCCTTATAAATATAAAACTTTCATGAGGGTATGTGATGTTGTCACTGCTCTGGATTTCAATTGAAATTCTATCGTTGTTTTCTGCGTTCAATGTAAAGGGAAGATATGTATAATAATCTTCCTTTATTATGGTTTCGTCTAATTTATAACCTCCAAACACATCCAATTTGGGCACGTCCTCATATTTAAGCCTTCCAAGTTTAACGTTTTCATCACCGTGGAGATCTAAGCTGCGTTTACTTCTGCCACCCATCATTTATAACTTCTAACCCTAAAGATTTTAAGAAACGTATTTCTTCTGCTGTAAGTCTCTCGACAACTTGATGCTTTGATGTCGTATTCACTACTAGTCGTCTGGGGGTGTTGTAGCGTGTTTTATATACAAAATCGATGGGCATTTTTTCAGCTGCTTTTTATTTCCAGTCTCACACAGGTGTATGTTTCCGGGAAAAGTTTACCAATTCACCCAAATGATCGACTAGTCTGATTGTAATATTATCAATTTCTGTCACGCTCAGCGGATAATATATAACGTGGTTAGGCTCCTTTTCCAGATTATACCCGGGTGGTACAGATAGACTGAATTCGAATATGCTGTGCGTAAGAAAATTGTTTCTGAACGAACCGCTGGTGATATTGGTTTCCACAAAAATGTTTGAGACTGATATTATGTTCACTTGCTGATTAGCTATATGCACGGTATCTGCAGCCAATTTGCGGTTGGTAAACCCCAAGATGCTTCCAATATTGTTTTTACGGTTTGCCCCAAAATCAATCGGTATACTGCTTCGTATAGAACACTTTAATGTATTATTGTTGGCACTCAGTTTAAAATATTTTTCAATGTTCTCGTTGATGTCCGGCTTCTGACTGAACCATTTTTTGAAGACGTCCTGTATATATGCATTTATTTCTTCTAATTCGTATGATCCGGGTTCAATGGTTATTCTGCGATGCTCTGGATCGTTAAAGTATAATATGTTGTTTCCCGGGTGTATGTTTTGCACAGTGTTACAAGTGTACAATCCCACTAGACCCAAAGCATATTCACCGTCTTGTTTCAATTTAATTGGTGGGTAAATGGATCCTGTCGATATGACATTACCATACCCGAACACGCTCACTGTTTTAGCCATTGTCACTAAGAAACTTTAACACTAAATGTCCACAATTGTATGTGTTGTAAGTCTGCTCCGTTACACTGTTGTAGTAAATTTTACAACCTCGAAAATATCTCTTCACTTCTTCCGGTGGTCTCAAGTCTCCAAACGAATCGTAATAATGCACACTATTCCCACGTTTTCGGTACCCCACCCAATGTGTACCCGAACCTTTGGTGGTATCCAAATTAATCACACCGATTCGTTGACACGCGGTGTAATCTTCTGTAACTGATCTCTAGAAAAGACACCACGAAAATGAGGAATGTTAGATGCGTGTTTCCTTATATCTACATCGGTAAGAGCTCTTCGAGGTAACTTGCTTAGTTTTTTGATACCTTTTTACAAATGCCACGCCCCTGTTTGTACGGTTTCAAGAATAATGCTGTGCCTTTTTTGTATGGTTTTAGAAACATTCCATTTCCTTTTTTCCCAACGGTAATGGCCTCCATAGATCTGTTGTGTCGTTCGCTCTCCTTAAGCTGTTCGTTGGCTGTCTTGACATCATTTACTGCTTTAGCTATCCCCGCAGCACCACCTGTTAGTGCCCCTAGGGCACTTAGTCCAGCGAATATCGGAATCAATGGTAGAAAACCTCCTTTCTGTGGAACGGGTATAATACGTGGGACTTTAATTTTGTTTCTCCCACCGGCTCCTTTTATGATTTTTTTACCAATTAGAATACCAACATCTAACAGCTTTTTCAAGTTGTCGGAACCAACTCGGTCTATTGCGGATCGTATTTTCTTCAAAATCCACCTTTAAAACTTATTTTCTTCTTTAAACCCATACCCATTTTTCTCTTCGCTTTCATAGCGTTTGTCACAAACCAAGCTGCGGCTCTTTCCCCAAACTTTGCGTTTTTAGAGTTAACTCTCCCCCAGGCTTCTTCTTCTAAAATTTTATCTGCTCGGTGTCTGGCTGGAAGATTGTCGGGGTACTTGGAGTATGCAATGTCGTGGTCTTTACACAATTTATCTAATTCGTTTATTCCAGGATCACCTCTTGCTAAGCGTTCATCCAACTTTGTACCAGGACCGCAGTACTGATAACCTGGAATATGCAGCTCAAACGGTAACCTGTTTATAGCGCTGTTGATTAAACCCTCTCCAGAACAGATAATCATGTGTTTACTCAAAAATCTCAAACTATACTAAATAAATAAACAACAACGAGTCTATTTATACTTGTTCAAAAATTTACAATATATTTACAATAACAATACATTTACATCCATGTCTCTTGAGCTATCTTTTATAAAATACTCTTTCTAGTTATCACTATAACCAGAATCTTCAGATTCCGACAAATTTAAACGTCTAAACATTTCCACTAATGTTCTTGTACGCATCACATCTTGCACAAATATATCCGGAAAACATATAACCAGCTCCAATGCATTTAGTGCGCTCTGATTCAATTCGTTGTAGAATAAAATATTGCCAATTCGAACTTCGCCTTCAATCAAGATTTTAATTCGTTTCTCCCCTTTCAGTCAGAGTATTAAACCGATCACAATCATTTAAATTAGAATTAGCAACAAACCCTACTAATTCGCTGTATAATGCTGGGAAGTCACGACTTTTCAGCTGCTTAAGTTGATACTCAAACAGCTCTCGCATATGGAATAGTTTACGGCACTCCAATTCGTTTATAACTATCGAGCTATTACCCATTATTATTTTTAACTGGAACGTTTCGTTCTCGGTTGATCCAGACACTGGTGACAGAGTGATAAAAAAACGGACCTCCTAGTTGTATGTGTAGATCTTCCATTTCGGGTGCACCATTTAATCGAGTGTTTAGTACGTCACGAGAAAATACATTGATTTGAAATTCTACTTGAAAATTTGTAAATGCTAACCAATTTTCGTATGTCAATTCCAGAACATGGCAACCACAATATTTCTTGCTACACACCAATCGTAATACGGGTTTTATTCTCTGGTTTATAACAAACCCAATTTCCACATTATGAGGGTGTTCACCCAATTCACTTAAACTATACGTAAACTTATTAATCAGATTTTCGGTATACGAAACTTGTGCATCATTAACACCTGCAGACTCCATTGCTTTGCACTGATTTCACCGAGATGACTGAGAAGGATGCTATGCAGATCATCCTTTTAAATGTTTCAGGGTTGTTGTTGCGCATGCGTAAATTGTTCTCGGATAATTATACATGTAGTGCGTAAGCAAGAAGCTAATTGATTTTACCGACGTGATTAGACTAGTTTGGAATGTTACTCAAGGTTAAACGACGCTGGGTTTTTTTTCTAATTTAAAAGTAAACTACCTAATTGATTTTCACCGGGTATAAAAGCATGGTACGAGGCGATATAAATTCAGTTTTGTTTAGTCTTCGGCTAGTTACAACTGTTAAAAGTCTTTGACCAGTTTTAATTTCTTTATAGAAAATGGCTTCCTTTGTCTGCAACGTCTGCGGGCTTCCTTCTCGAGAAGCGATAATTTGAAGAGACATCTGCTCCAGCAGCATGACGTAGCATCGAAATCCGCCGGTCTTTTTGTTTGCGATGTGTGCCCGGCATCCTTCTCGCGGAAGGACAGCCTAAAACGTCACAAGGATGCCAAGCATGGTGCAGTGGTACCAGTTGCAGGCCCATCCGGGGTCAAACGACCTGCTGCACCAACAGTTGAGGGACCTGCCCCCAAGAAGTCGCGAAGATGCGAAGAGTGTGGTGTGGATGTGGCTAACATGGCAGCCCACCAGCGCTCCAACACTCACAAGACTAATGCAAGTCGTGTCTTGGATGGAGCGTAGAGGTTGTAGCTACCGCTTTTAAAACAAGAGTAGCTACATACAGAATTAAAAATGCTAATACTAGTGGTATGTATACTTTCAAAACATTGAATGAGTGTTTAACCTAATTATTTCTAGACATCTCAGAATTTTTGCGTCAGCAGAAAGAGAGATTCATCGAATTAGTTGGTGAGAAATTAAAGATCACCTATCCTCAAGGTGAACTTGAGGTGTTTGGTGGTTACACCAAGATGGACAGTGTTGAAGATGTTAAATCTTTTAACACTCGAAATGTTGTGGTCACCTCCTCCAGTAACCTTGGGGAGATCTACAATTCCTTTGTAGAGGTAATGTCGGCAAAGTCTGAGGAGTTCCAGGAGCGTGATTCTGGTTAGTTTCTACAATTATTGATTTTTTCTAATTTGTAAGTTTTAGGATGGAGTCTGAAACAGGCGTTGTACTTGGAGATAAATGTAAACAAGTACAACCCTTTGCGTGGGTCTTCGTACATTGAGCTCCCCAAATGGGTTCGAAACACCAGAGCAGTTATAAATATACAAAATGAGGACAACGCATGCTTTGCCTGGTGTGTTGTGGCTGCGCTCTACCCCAGTGCTCATAATCCGCAAAGAGTCGCTAGCTACCCCCATTACAGCACCATTCTCAATTTGACAGGACTGCAGTTCCCGATACCCATAAAGGACATACCCCGGTTCGAGGAGCAGAATGCTATAAGCATTAATGTTTTTGGTATAGAAGGCAAGTCGATTGTGGGACCGCTTCACTTTACAGCACGCAAGAGGGATCGGCACGTAAATTTGTTATATGTTCAGAAAGACGGAAAGGAACATTTTTGTTTGATCAACAATTTAAGCGGGTTGGTTAAAACTCAGCTATCTGCCCGCACAGGACTCAATCTGTTATGCGATGGATGCCTGATATACTTTCGTTCGGGAGGAGTTACACCGACATACAGAGCATGAATGTAACCATATTGTGACTACAATGCCGACTGCAGCTAAATGTGTGCTGAATTTGTTAATATTCACAAACAAATGACCGTACCGTTTGTGATATACGCTGATTTTGAGTCGGTGCTAAAACCTATTAGTACTGCTACTCCAGATACATTTTCTTCGTTCACGAATAGCATCCAGGAACACAAGCCGTACAGCTTCGCATACTACATAAAATGTTCATACGATGAATCGTTTAACAAGTTTGAGCTGTACAGGGGGCCTGAGGCTGCCAAAGTGTTTATGGAGAAGATGGAAGAAGAAGCTCGACGACTGGGTGAAATTTTAAAACAAACACCCCATGCTTCCAATGGAACCCCTAGATGAGTTGTTGTTTCATATGACAGTGGATTGCGGAATTTGTAAAAGCCTCTTGGGAGTGAAAGAGTTAGGGATCACGACCACTTGACTGGTTGCTTTCGCCCGCTGCACACCCGCAATGCAATATAAAGTACGGCGTACCTCATTTCATCCCTGTTGTATTTCACAATTTAGGCGGGTACGATAGCCATTTTATTGTGAAGGAGTTGGGGTATGATAAAGAGAGGATCACTGTAATCCCTAATAATAAGGAGCGCTTCGTATCGTTCACTAAAATGTGAGGTTATATGGTGAACAACCAGAGGAGTGTGATGGCGAGCCTGAAGGATCTGACAATACAGCGATACAGCTCAGGTTTATAGACTCGTTAAGATTCATGGCTTCATCGTTGGACAAGTTGAGTCAGAATCTTGATACTACCCAGTTTGTGGAAACTCGCAAATACTACCCCGATGAGCAAGAGTTTGGGTTGTTGACGCGGAAAGGCGTTTTTCCATACAACTATATCACCGATGCTGTAGTACTGAACGAGACATCATTACCACCGAAAGAAACCTTTTAATAATTTAACATCTACGGATATCAGCGATGCGGACTACGAGCACGCACGGAAGGTGTGGAATACGTTTGGCATTTGCACGCTTGGGGAGTATAGCGATTTATACCTGAAAACCGATGTGCTACTACTTGCAGATATTTTTGAAAACTTCCGCTCTGTATGCAAGCAGACGTATGATCTGGATCCATGCCAGTACCTGACAGCTCCAAGTTTGAGCTGGGATGCGATGCTTAAGCATACTGGTGTAAAACTGGAGCTGTTGATGGATATTAGCATGCATAATTTTATTAAGGCCGGAATCAGGGAGGCTTGACTCAATGCAGCCAACGATATGCTAGAGCGAATAATAGGTATATGGAGAATTACAACCCTGACGAGCCATCCAAGTACCTAGCATATCTGGATGCTAATAATCTTTATGGGTGGGCAATGAGACAGCACCTGCCCATTGGTGATTTTAGATGGATGGATGCTAGAAAGATTGCTCTCCTAAAAGAACTAATTTTGAATATACCTGAAACCAACGAGAAAGGTTATATTCTAGAAGTTGATCTGAGTACCCCGAACATCTACACCATTCCCACAACGATCTACCCTTCTGTCCTGAAAACATGGTACCTCCATCACCCAAATCAAAGACACCTAAATTGTTAGCAACTCTGTCGGAAAAGAAAACTATATTATTCATTATCGGAATTTGCAACAGTGTATGCGATACGGTCTAAAACTAAAAGCAATCCACCGGGTTTTAGAGTTTACTCAGTCTCCATGGTTGAAGGCGTATATCGACCTTAACACCGGGTTGAGGATGTCGGCGAAAAACGCATTTGAGAAAGACTTTTATAAATTAATGAATAATGCGGTGTTCGGGAAGACTATGGAGAACGTGGACAAACGTGTAGATGTGAAAATCGTGACCCGGTGGGATGCTTCTGGTAAATGGTTGTGCGCGAACAAGCTAATTGCTCGACCAAACTTTAACAGTTGCTTAGTGTTGGGGGAAAATCTGGCGATTATACAGATGAATCGTGTAAAAGTGAAGTACGACAAGCCGATTTATGCAGGATTGTCAATTTTAGATCTATCCAAAACGTTAATGTACGACTTTCACTACAGTACTATGGTTCCTCTGTATGGTCCCAGATTGTCCCTGCTTTATACAGATACAGACTCCTTAGTGTATAGTGTGCAAACTGAAGACTTGTATAGTGACATTAGTGCGAACATTGAGCATTTTGATACAAGTGATTACCCTCCAAACAATAAGTACAATATACCGCGTGTGAACAAAAAAGTTGTGGGGAAATTTAAAGACGAGTTTTGTGGGGATTTGGTGTTGGAATTTGTAGGTAGTAGGGCTAAGTCCTACTGCATTATTAGTGAGAAAGACATTGTTAAGAAAATTAAGGGTGTTAGTCGTAATGTGGTGGCGGGGATTAGTGTAGATAGTTTTAGGGATGTTGTTATTAATAATAGAGATGCCCTCATGAATACGATGGTATCAATCCGGAGTAAAAACACGTTTTGTACACCCAATTAATTAATAAAATTAGTTTATCGGACGCAGATGACAAGCGTTACGTCATCCCCGGAAGCATATCAACCTACGCATGGGGGCATAAGGATATTAGATAGTTGTTTATATTTTATTGTGTATATATAGTATATAAGTTAGTTATAAGCATATCTACCCTCCCCCATCCTTAAAATTTCCTTTGTTCCCGGCGACATGTGTTTACCTCCACGTGGTGTCGCTGGACGGTAAAACATATTGTTAGATTAACAATATGTCTTATTGACCGAAAACACGTTTCCTCTTTTTTACATTAATCTCTTTTTATTACAGGTCTATTTAAACAACACATTAATCTCTTTTTTGTTACAGGTTAACCTGCTTGGATTCGGCTACACACAGGAAATAATGTTTATACTTTGTAAAAATTATAATTAGTTTATTAAACTGTGAATAAATTATTAAAATTTTGTGTGCTTAATTTTGTGTTACTACCTCTAACTGTTTGGTTAAAGCATATACCTTGGGTAGCGAAAAGGTTTTAAAATGGAGTTAAATATATACGAGCAAAAATTTTAGAGGTTTGAGAGCTTTAAAGTGTAACTTTGTAAGGAGTAGTCCGATTTTAAATCTGTTTACAGATTCTGCAATAAAATTCTAAGCTAACAAGATGTATTGCATGAGTAAGAAAATTTATAAGAACGCTCAAAAGTCGCTATAGGTAAAAATCTTAAAATTGGGGTAGCTCCTTGGGGTGATGCAATCTAAAAATTCTTAAAGATTCGGGTACCTGAGAAAATCTAATATTAATTGATACCAAACAAGGTAGGTTTATCTCGAAAGATAAAAAATGGCTAGTCGAAGAAAACTTTTGGTCCAGAATGTTAGCGGTAAAAATCTTAAAAATAGGTTTATCTCGTGGGAGGAAATGTGGATGCTCATTTATCTCGAAAGATAAAAAATTTAAGATATATTTATCTCGAAAGATGAAAAATGGTTAGTCGAAGAAAACTTTTTGGTCCAGATGTGTGAGGAAATGTGGGATTCTGGAGAAAATGTGGTGCTGATTACGCCCATAATACACTACTGTCGATCATGTTGTCACCTATTAACTATAGTAAATCATAATCTAAAACCTGTATTTGAATAGTTTAATAGAAAAATGGAACACACTAATAAATGAAGCACACGAAACAGAGTACATAATTAAACATTTCTACACTGTTTGCGAAAATGACGATTATTAAACTTGTAGAGCGCAGAGTAGACTGTATTCAAGTTGTTCATATCTACTGTGTTATTCAGTGGATTCGGTTGTTGCTGAATATAGAAAGATTCTAAGAAAAGTCTCTTATAATAATTAGATTCTATATCTAATATAGTGGTATTCTCAAAATTCGCTGTATGTTTAGTATTGTACAAATGCGACGCAATAGCACAATTAGATTTTCCAATCTTGGCATTACTTTTGTATTGTATGATGCGGTTCTTTAGTCACTGTTTTGTCTGACTAACGTACGTACTTTTGCAGCTACATTGTATTTTGTAAATAAAGTAGCGACCATTGATTTGCCGGATCAACGTTCTAACCAACTGAGCTATGCAGCCAATTGTGTAATAAGTTATAAGTTATAAGATGAAATGAAAACCCAACCTTTTATGTAAAGTTGAATTGCCATTTCAAATCGAACTGGTAATTGAAAACCGTTAAAAGAACAGCTGCAGCAGGATTTGAACCTGCGACCATTGATTTGCCAGATCAACGCTCTAACCAACTGAGCTATGCAGCAAATTGATTAGATTGTGTTATAATTTATACTACTGAAGGTTGTTCATATTTCGATTTTCAATTGTCTTGCATTTTTAAGGAAATTGATTCAAGTTATATACATAATTCATGTACGAACAACTTGATCATCTTATTTTGCTGCGTATGCAGTTCGATTTAAAATGATAATTCTACTTTACATAAAAGGTTGGGTTGGGTTTTCATTTTATCTTATAACTGTTAATATATATTAACAAACATGCATTTGCATTCCAAATGTGGATTATTCTTCTTCGCTAAAGGATTTGCCTGAGTATGCAAAAATGTATAAAATATTTGGCATTAACCTAATATGGTAAACACTTCTAACGCAAGGGTAAAGGGTTGACTTGTGGTTTGCAAATAGTATAACGTCAGCTGTAAACTGCGAAATATGCTGCACCGATGTTACTAGATGTGCTAACATGGCAAACATGTTTAGCGAGAGGATTAATAACATTAGCGATCACGTGGTTGAATGATAAGCACAGTCAAAGAACGACGTGTAATTAGCAAGGTGATTAGATTAATTTATGTCTATCTCTCTTCTACTTACATTAGTCCATATAGAGACAATTTCCATATATCTCTTATAGGAGGAGCTTTTAGCATTTTTACATTGGTTTAAATGAAATGAGATTTTGAAGTCGTGGCGGCCTATTGTACTACTAATATCAACAACAGGTGACTTGTTGAAGTCAGTATCGGATCCCATTAATAAGTCAATTTGGCGAAAGAATGAAGAAAATGTTGAATCCCTAACGTTCTAGAAGCATCTTCTTAGCTCCTTATTTTATCTCTAACAGTGTTAATTGCACCGGTTTCGGAATGGAAAATATGGTTCGATGATTGATTTATTCACTTGAGAAAATCTATATATTGTAAATTTTGAAAGGTACATTTGCAGAAATATACAGAACCTGCTTCTAGTCATCTTTAATATGTAATATTTTTAAAATCATGTATTGAGTTAGCATGAACTGAAAAACTTTATATATAATTCAGATTAAAATGCATGTCAGTTTACATAACATATAAAGTGCCAGACTGTTACGAACTCACTACCAAATCAGATTCGTTGAAAAAAGTATAAAGATTAAATGCATTTTTAATCCTTCCATTAGTTCGAACTACTTGACCGTAGAAACCCATTCCATTCTTTTGTTGACATCCCAGAAATTGCCTCTCTTTGAAGTATTCTACTCTACACATTTGCCTTCAGGATTCCCTTTTGTCATTATTCTCTTTACCGCAAAACTCTACTGTTATTTCCTGTATGCATGAGGTGATGCGAATTTTTATTTAGTTTTGTAAGTCGATGCGAAACCCCGTTCGCTTTATAATTCCATTTGGAAGGAGCATTTTTGTATTTTTTAGGTGAATTTGTATTCAGTTGGTGTTGGAGCATGAATCGAAAGTATTACGGTAATCAACAAACAGTCAGTCACTAATCTACCAGATCAGCACAGTTGTAGCCTTTTATTAATATGTAAATTGAGGGAAAGGTTCTCCCAAATTCATGTAACACAAACGCTACGTGTTTGAAGCTGTCAAATTTAAAACCGCATTGTACATATTGAATTGAAAAGCTGAACTTCGTAATTGTTATACCTTTATTTTCCAGTCAATTTTGTTCTAAACTTTCGTAGAATATTAATTTTGTGGATTATTCGTTTTGAAGATGGTTTGTATGGTTGACAGAATTATCTAACTTGCAGAATAACAAAACAGTTATTTTGCTAATCTTTGCCTTTTACATGTGTATTAGAACGATGCCCAGGGGTGTTCTTTTCAAAGTACGAAGCTGGTTGGATTTTATAATTAAGAACGTAAGTAAAGCGTGTTGATGAAGGTTGTCTTGAATTAAACCGTTAATTACATCCCAAAGCAATAAAGTCACAGGAACATGTAACCAGGTCAAACGAGAGCTAAATCGGCTCCACCTTTATTATTTAGCCGGAGCTTTTCCTATCGTGCGAAACCCTATGATCAAAACATTGTAGATTTGAAAAATATTAAGTAGGTGTTTTTAGTTCTTAAAACAGTGGCTTGAGGTATGTTATCTTTTTTTGCTCTCTAAAATAATTTTTGAAAGTGCTTTTAAAATATATATCTGCTTTCAGTACGCCTTTAGTAACCAAGCATAATAGGAAACAACATGTCCAACGAGTGAGATGTATTTCTTTTTAAAACAAATTTGATGACAGTTCTGTTATTTGCTACATTTTTCTTAGCTTTACAAGCCTTATTTTAATAATTAACCATAGGGATTTTCAATACTACATTGGGAGGTATATTTTCCATTGTAATTTAGCTAGCAATAGGTCATGACGCATTATAATCGTGGTTTTGCAACTCTAGCACTGTTAGGAGAATAATCTATAATTCATTACATATATTTTGCTTCACAAACGATTTCTCACGCTTTGAAGTAATGTATGTCATTAATTCAATCAATGAGAATGTGTAATATAGAGCGGGATTTTTATAAGTTGGTGTTAAACGAGGGTTATGACCGGCATATTACTTTGGGCTAGCTTATCGAACAGACGAAGTGACCAGTCAGTGTATTACTGCAGCAAAATATCTGAAATTCCTACCAGCTCTCTGTTTTAAATGATATCACGGTAATTTGATGAAAGCTTACAAAGGTGGGTTCTTTAGGGTAGATACGGTGACTTTTTGCACCTCGGCTAATAAAGACTTCTGCAGAGGTGGATTTTGATTCCTGCAAGTAGGTCGTTAAGAACCCGAACAGACCTACAAGTAATGTAACAAATACGATTACATGCTTCATTAATGTACGCATAAATATTTATTTAACAAAAATCCTTTATTATACAGAAAATACCAAATTCCTATTTTAACAATATAATATCTATTTGTTACTTAGAACTTCATCTATGTTTATGGATTCGAAGTAGAATTTAGATTTCCTTTTGTCTGTGTATGTGTTAATGCAATAATTTGGTCTTCTGCGCGTGCTTGAGTAATAAATTGCTTGGTAGTTAAAGTTCGTCATTAAAAGTACGAAGGTGATCGCATATACACGTTTGTAGCAAGGCGGGCCAGCAGGTTTTGAAAACATGCAGTCCCAAAGGCAGGCGGCATGGTCACAACGAACACCATTATACCAATTTATAGTTTAATCGACCTATTGTTGCTGTAGAGTAAACATCATCTACGGTGGGTAAATAATTTTTAATTTTGCATTTAAATCATTTACTCGATTCTTTTCAGCGCAAATTTTATGTAGATACGTAAGATATAAAGTATTTTTAATTATGGAATGTAGCACAGTCTAATTGCTATGGAACACTAAAGCACAAGTTTTTATTATGCAGTGTTGAAAGTTCAAATTCTCGAGTGTTGCAATATTATTGAGTATGGTGGAATTTTCCGTAAATTTTGTTTTGTATAGAAGTCAAGCGGTTATGCCAAACACGTGTGAACCTCGCGCACCTGTTATTGTAACTGCACACGATGGTTAACAAAAGGGTCCTATTATACAAACCATTTTCCATACGCTTTACCCTGGGCTTAAACTTTAGACAGGAACCCCTCTCATTTATAGGGGCTCTGCCGCCTATAAGGTAGAGTAAATACACTATAAAAGAAACTGTAACAATAAATACAGTATAAAAGGCGCCAAAGACTTGATTAAAATGCCGAGAGAACTACGAAACCCCAAGTCCCAATGGTTTCAGATAATATCACACCTAAAGAGCAAAATAAGTATAACAACGGTAGCCACTACAATCATATTACTATATTTCAAAATAACTGAATTACAAGCAAAATCAATTTATCTGGAATTAAATACGCACCACAGTGGCAATGCAAATATAAACGTATTTTAATAATACACATAAAGGATAATATAAACCGGTATCCCACTAAAAGCAATGAATTTAAGGATTTTTCGCTTGTTGGCGAGTACAAATTGTCATTAAACTAGCCGCAAAATGTTTCTCGCTAGTAAGTAAATTTCAAAAACACAAAGGAGAAAGGCCTTACAATAATACACACAAATGGCTTTTCACCTACAGGTTAGCAATAAATATTAATTAATGTCAATGATTACTCACCAGAAAGCGGCATAAATCTAGCATACCTGGACGATGCAGTGGATCGCTGAGCTCCAGTGTTGACCTATAACATGAGTAAACACACGAACAGCTGGTGGTAGGATACCAAAAGTTTGATATAGTTTACCAATAACAATACAATAATATCCAGCACACTACTAATTACACGGATTCAGTCAAGCATAAACAATAATTACGCCAATACTTGCGTAACGCAACACACAACAAATACAGCAATAGGTATTGTTACATGCCAAAAATCGGCATGTAGACATTTCTGTTACTAGTTTAAATTTGTAAGGGAATTCGCGCCAGTAATTTAAAGGACTTGTGCGTGCATTTTCGTCACTTTAGATAGTTGCGTCGGCGTCCGGGATTGCGCAGACGCGGAGTCGGCATGTAAGTGGTGATTTCCGTCACGTGATGGACTAATGAACTAAACGTCGAACGGTGAAGTTCACCGGTGTCTTTTTTGCCTTCTTTTTTCAGATATGTAGGTTTCTTTTATCTCTACCTGATATCGTTCCTATAACCTGTATCTTGTTGTACCTCTACACAGAAGAGAGAAGACAAACTGATCTGACTTCAACGGAAGACAAAGAACGACCCACGCCCATGAACGCCCAACAACGCCCAAAACGCCCACAACGCTCCACCAACGCGGAGAGCCTGACGGAAGATAGCTGCAATGCCGTGACGAGTACTACATTTTACGTGAGTACCTTTATCTTTTCTCTTTGTATGTGATAATAATTTGTGGCTTAATAATGACCTTATTTATTGCGCATTATTAGTCAAATATTTATTGTGATACCAACTGTCGTAGTGGCTTTTATAAATTACGCGCCGGGACTTTAACAGTATACCTTTGAGTAGAGAACTAGAGTATAACAGTATAACTAACTTCTAAATATACAACCTGGAGTCAGGATCACAAATCAATGCTTTCGGCTTTCAACGATTCTTCAGTACCCAAGCCACTGAATGAAGTAATATTTAATATTGAATTTAAACAGGAATCCAAACGGATGATTGGTACAGGATTGAAGTGGGCTTACAAGGAGCACCCAAGGGCTGGGATAAGGATCTGTTATACATAAAACTGAATCAAGATTAAGACCAAGATTAAAAACCAAAATTAAAAAAAAACCTGAAATAAATAATATTAGTGCTGAAATTTCAGGAAGATATACTTTACCACAGAAGTGGGTTTCAATGAATTAATAGCTAACAAAGAGCAACTTTGATATTCGTACAATACAAGATTCTGAAAGATAAATAATTAATATCAGAAAACACAAAACCAAAAAAACGTGGCTCACCTGAAATAAGTAAAAGCAGTAATATCCGCAAGGCGGTATTGTGAGTAGAAAATAAACGTATAAACCCATGTAATACCAAAATCTACTCCACAAATATGTCATTTATTACATCCAAAACCGCTATAAAGCGAGATGAAGATGGATGCATCAAAAGATTGCTTGTCGATAGCGGTGTTCGTTGAAAGAAGAACAATGGCTTCCTCGATAGGTTCTTATCAACCACCTTCAAATTGAAGTTACCAATTTAGCCAGCACGAAAAGTATTACAGACCATGAAGATCTGAGCACGGAAGTAATATTAAATTACATGAATAATGGCAAATGTAGAAATTACAAAACCAACCGTTTCAATGTTGTAGGTTAGCAACTAATTTCGCTGAAATATACTGAATAAAGCGCAATGAACTATCGGATCCTGACGTACGTTTAGATGAACAATAACCGTAATACAAGTATTAAGTGTTTGACAATAGCAACCTAGATTAATCAAGATAAGCTTGATTTATACAGTTATTGTTTATTTGTCAAGGTAAAATTTGTGCAATACCACTACTCCATCTATATAACCACTTTGAACTAAAGTACGTTTATTGCTATGACAAAGCCTCGCTCTGTTGGGCGTCGCTAATTTTGCTGTGGTACGCCTATAAGTTAGGGAACCCACAGCGAACTGTATTAATGAAAATGCAATAGGAAATATGAAATTACTATCTTACCTTCCGTTTCTTTTTTTTACCTGGTTAGCTCAACGGAAGTTATACTGTGTAATTTACAAAATGAAATGAAACAGCAATTTTAAGAAACATCTATACATTCAAAAACATTTTTTTTTATACAAACGATTATAGAACAGTTTAAAACTTAAGTTTATACAAAAACTTATCCCTAAATTATTACTAAAATAATCCTTACCTAGTCTTTGTTAAAATTTACAGAACTCAAATTTGTTTTCTTGTAGATAATTTACCTATCTTTTACTACCCGGTTGCGTGAGTATAATTGACCAATAATGCTGCACAGATAATTTACTTAAGGTCAAAATGCTTCGAACTTCGACCTCAAAATTTTTTGCAAACCATCCCCTTCACAATTAATAAAATTGAGAACTTATTCTTATTTAAATTATAAAATATTCAAATATTCGTATCAATTAACGAACAAAGAACCACAATCTTATACTTGCCATGTCAAAAACATCTTATCCGTAAATAATGGTATTAAATACTTCTTGTTTTCATTTCCAGTCTTCATTTAGTATATGAGTTTACATAAGTGCATTTTCTATTTTTGTCATTAATTTAACTCAGCAGCAGCTCTGAATCAAAGAAGGTTCAATTTTCTTAGCATTTTTCAAACAGCTATATTTTATCAAATAATTGTGTTTGAGAGCTTCTATATTTCAAATTACTCAAACTCATAACTTTCAAGTCTTAAACTAATTTAAAGCCTGCAATTCTGCTATAAATCTTAAATGACGAATGTCGAATCAAATATCTAATGTCGAATGTTCTATATTGTTTGGAATAGAAAAGAATCACCTTGTTTTTATTCAGATCAGGTTTATTTGCAAAAATTATCTCTATACTTCATTTTTCAGATCTTTTCCGAGTTATTTGAATATAACAAACCCAAGTAATGTAATATTTCCGAGGATTCCACGGTTTTAATTATCTAATTGGTGTCAAGCTACCGCGGTTGATCTGGTTTATGACTATCGTGAAGTGTTGTCGATCCTTTTTTCGTATGAAGTTAATGTGCTGTTTCCTTCTTTCATATCGTAACACGGAAAACTATAAAATAATACTTATTTATTTTATTTCATTTTAATGCCCATGCGAGTTTATCGAACTGGCGTTTATTTATTGACATCAACAATCAACCTATTCAATGACTTTGAAACTCTTAACATGAATTTAATTACATAAAAAAGACTTACAGCTGCAATCCCTATGGGTTACAAATGTAATTAGATTTGTATAGATTTGTATTCTAACAAGGTGCGGATGCATCTTTTTATACGCGTTTTAAGGTATCTCAAGAGTAACTATTTTTACATACACGGCTTAAATGACATTGAATGGTTTTTGTATTTACGTCTTAGAACGAAAACTCGTTTTTAAATCAATTACACACGGAAAAATTAATCGCAATTGCATTCTTATTCATTGATTTGCTTTCTAATAAAGTACAGCTTTGAGTATTTTTTAGGGCATCTTTCAACGATTAATTTACACAAAGTATGTCACTAGACTGAAAAGAATTGATTTAAAAATGGGGCTCTAAAGTTTTAATTCGTTTTACCTCTGCAATGAATGCAATATATGGGATTTAATAATTAACAAGAGTTTCTAAGTTTAGAAGTACGCTTACATTTATACAGAGTAGAAAATTAAATATCGGAAAAGTTTAATTTTTTTCGCGTTTACTTTACTTTGGGTTGTAGATTTTCATAGAATTTGGCGTTAAATGATCGACCGTGACCTCTTTATCACGTCAATATATATATATATATATATATATATATATATATATATATATTGCCGTGGAACCTCTCTAATCGCCTCAAAAACAAAAATATTCGAAAATTTTATTTTCGAAAACTCGAAAATAAATTTCACACATTAGAAAATTTTAATAAAAAAATTAATCTCACCCTGATTCCTCTCTTCATCACCTTAATTCTTCTTCAGTTCCCAGGCTAGCTCAGTTGGGCCTCCTCTTGGATACCTAGATTCACTATTATACTCTGTATCATTCACGCACACCCTCAATAAAACCACAAAATATACAACCATCATACAATATTTATTAAACACTATTTACAAATAAAATTCAAGATTATCCACATTTCAGAGATCAAGTTACACCTCAATAAATCCTATTTTTGTACTGTCCTGGATTTTAATTAAAAATATCAAACACATTGAATATCTCCGGAGTAAATGGGCCCTGAATAATACTTTATTTTCGTTCTTTATAATTTATTTTGAATTCGTATACTGTGGAGTATGGTGAGCTCATAATAACTCAGTTAATTATGAATAATGTATGCTTTTGTACTTCGCATACTCTTACAACCAACAAAAAAAACAAACCCATATACTCTTCACAATAAAAATTTTAAATTCCTGATGGAACGTTAATAAACTTTATATACACCTTTAGATTTCTATTTAAATACCTTAATAAAGTTAGTCATACGTATTATTTTCAATACGCAAAATAATGCACAATCCCTTCAAAATTTACTCTCACACGTCACACAAATTTTATAGTTTCATAGTTTATAACAACAACAATGTTAAAGCGTTACCTGGAATTTCTTGAAAACCTCCACTCCGTTGACGATGCGGTAAAGTTGATTCGCTCTGCTCTGCTGGCCGCTTCTAGCTATTCGTAGTAGAACCCCTTTCAGGTTGTGGCTGTTTAGTCTGCCTTCACGGTGTATCCAATTCCAAATCCAAATTAATTACACGTCTTTCATACTTGCGTACTTTCGTTTAATTTAATTTTAAATTTACGTTACTTCACGTCACTTCCCGAACTTGTTTAAAATAAATGTTGTACCTCAAATTAAAATTTAGACTTACCACTTATTCGCGTATCAAATCATGAGGCCAACACTGTACTATTTAAAATAAAATAATTTTATATACCTACAAGCTCGTTCGTAGTCTGAGGCGATCAAAGTACTCAGAGAACGAAGTTAAAAAAGAGAGCCGTGCTAATTTGCCTCGAGTATTTAAATGCTTCGACTGTAACCTCTCCAGACCCTCTTACCGTGAAAAATCTAATTTAAAATAACACTTCCTCAAATTTTGTTTCAACCGTCTTCGAAATCCTCGAAATTTAGCGCGTCGTTACGATATTTTCCAATAAACCCGACTTCAAATATTCTCGTGTTTGTCTGTTTTAAAACTAACGATATCGACCAATAGTATATGCATTGACGTCTTCAAAATCCCGCCTATCTTAACGCTGTCCCTTTCTTATGCATATTATATGTTTCCTTCTAACCGTGTTTGAGTGGTAGAGAATCGATATTCCTGTCCGCGTTTTATTTACTCCATGTGGACTGAATACGTGCTTTTTGAAATGTACTATTATTATGCCTGTCTCAGTCCGAAGCATTCCATTGACCCTCTATCCTTTCTGCACTTTAAGGAAACTTTTAGTTAACATTTACGCAAACCCTCCAACCGTTTACCCGATATTCTTTGAAACTTGTTTGTTATCTATAAAAATAAGGGGACCCTGACATTTAGAAACATGCAGGTGTTTAATTAACCAACGTTTTAACACAACATTTCTAGGAGCTTCTTTTCATGGTATTTCAACCCAACCGATTTATTGTTTGTTATAACGAACGCTATTCGCCTTGGATTTATTGATTTTTCATGCTTTTATGCGTATTAGACGTAACTAAACTCCATTAAATTAATAAATAAATTGCATTGGCTTCTAAAATTTATTTTCTTTACGAACCTAACTAAATTTTATTCGTTTAATTGTAAATTTTTGTTAATACTTGTTACATTAAACTAAACTAAATGAAATAAATTTCGCACGTAACTTCGGGTTGTTTCCTCTATACAGGGTGTTTCAAATTGCTTTGTTTATAGTTAATTTAACGTTTTAAAACCACTACAATATATATATATATATATATATATAATAAAAGACAAGTTATTTGCAGTCCGCAATAAGAAATAGTATATAAAGTAAGATGTATCTGTAAACAAATTCTTATGAAAATAATAAGAGCTATTGACAAATACAAATCGGGCTAGTAGCTATATAGCCATTAACAAAACATTAGCTTGATTACTTCACAGGGGAGGAAGCATCCACTGACCGACGGTTTCGGCTTGTTAAGCCTCATCAGAGCAGATTAGTTTCCAACCCTATGCAGTAATCGAAGCTATTATAATGATATAATTTCGAAACAATCTCTGTACTATGGCAAAAGTAAATAAAACCGCCATCGATTCAATTCTGTACTTCCACACTTAGTAGTGTCGGTGTTTTATCACCTGATGGCGGTTTTATTTACATTTGCGCACTTTGGCCAGAAATCGGTATGATGAACTTTTCATGTACGCAATTCGTCCCAAAATCGGCCCTACCCCATTACTGTTGCAAAAACAGCCTTTCCGTTCTGGACCATCTCTAAAAACTATGGTTAGTGATGAAGGTGCTTCTTTGTCGTAAAAGTCTTTCTGAACGACATCATGCGGATTTTCAGTAGACCATATTAGATAGTTTTGGCTATTAACTATTATGCGAGAATTTGACCTCATCTCTTCATAAAATGCGGTAGATCCATTCGGGGTCAATTTTCATCCGAGCCCATGCTCATAAAAGGATCATATCTAGCAGTAACATTTGCTTGCATTAATTCAAATAGCAAATGCAGTTTAAAGGCATGTATTTTAAAGATTTCACGCAAAATTTTCAAACATTGGTGTATAATATCTGCTATAATTTTGATACTGTATTTAAACTACTGAAGAATTTCTGCAACTTGAATATCATTCACCATTGATTTTCAGATCGTGGAAGGTCACTTACAGATCTTGTTGTTTCAGATTTGCTAATTAATTATGGTATTCTTTTATTTGAGAGAGCATCGTTCTCAAAATCCATTTTCGTAATTTAGGAATGTAATTTCTACTGCATTTGTAATAACACATTTTCAAACCAATTCTTGTTTAGAGATCCATGCAGTTAAGTTAAAATTGTTTGAATTTGTGTTTACATTCGCACTAGTTTGAAAGCAATTAACTAAGTAGCGATGATTTCATTTGACACTTGTATTACTGGTTGCCATGGCGATTATTATTTTTTTCATAAACTTAAAAATCCAATTACTGAAGCTTCTAGATTTTTCATTTATTTTTTGTTAAAAGTTTATTTTCTTAAAACTATATATAACCCTTATATTTCGACTGATCAGTGTAGAAATATTTCCAGTACTAGGTTCTAGTCAAAATTTGTCCTGACCTACCCATTGTCTCCCACAGACCATTTTGCTTATATACGACTTCTTTCTTTGTAAATACACGTTGTCTTATAAGAACTACGAATGGAAATTCTTATATAGTCTACTGGAAAAGGTTGAATGTAAGAGGGAAGTACACTGTTTACTACATTTACTATTTCTAATTTCTAATAGTTTATTGTAAATCCGAAATTTTCCTAACATTAATTCTACTATCTCTTGTATCATGTTAATGTACACCTGGCACATCCTGCCCACTATCCTAGAGGTAACTATGTAAACTAACAACGAGCTCAGATAAATATAAAAAGCAACATTTCTATAGAATTTCGATGAATTTTCCTCCAGAATGTCGAGTTTATTAATCTATCTCAGTGTGTGTCATAAAAAGCTATAATTTCTAGGATTGCACGAATTATGTGATCCCTATACAATTATATATTAAATCTATAGATAATAACTATTTTATGTACAATAAAACTATACTTTCTGAAATAATAAAAACTAGTAGGTGAAGTTAACGGATATCACATAGCCGTACCTAGAATAAGAAAGCAACTTTGTAGTGTATACGTAACTTTAGAAATAAGCTCATTATATGGAATTATCAGGAAATGTTGCTAAACGGTTCTCCCTGAATGTTGCAAATCAAAAAGCTTAGTAGATGGTTATTGGTTGAACCACCGCCTCATTTCCCCCAGCATCCTCATTTCCCCACACATCTGGACCAAAAAGTTTTCTTCAACTAACCATTTTTCATCTTTCGAGATAAACCTATCTTGTTTGGTATCAGTTAATATTAGAATTTTCTCAGCTACCCGAATCTCTAGGAATTTTTTAGATAGCATCACCCCCCAGGGAGCTACCTTCATTTTAAGATTTTTTACCGCTAACATTCTGAACCAAATAGTTTTCTTCGATTAACCATTGCATCTTTTGAGATAAACCTATCTTGTTTGGTATCAATTAATATTAGAATTTTCTCAGCTACCCGAATTTTTAGGAAATTTTCAGATAGCATCATCCCCCAGAGAGCTACCCTCATTTTAAGATTTCTTACCTGTAGCGACTTTTGAGCGTTCTTATAAACTTTTTTATACATGCGATACATTAAATTAGTCTAAAATTTTACGCACAACCCGAATCTGCAAACAGATTTAAAATCGAACCACGCCCTGCAAAGTTTCACTTAAAGCTCTCAAACCTCTAAATTTTGCTCTTTGCTCTATAAGCAAACATCTCCAAAAATCAAAAACCGTGGAGATTTTAGAAATGAATCCTTTATGGCCCATAAGTGTTTAATATTTAAAACCATTTT
Organism: Platerodrilus igneus; assembly: GCA_036346225.1. Classification (NCBI taxonomy): domain Eukaryota; kingdom Metazoa; phylum Arthropoda; class Insecta; order Coleoptera; family Lycidae; genus Platerodrilus; species Platerodrilus igneus. Next base: position 5,602,823 of record JARFIW010000131.1, on the reverse strand, counting down.
TCAAACGGTGATGCACTGTTCTTAGAATATTCAAAACCATAACTTTTTAAAAACAGTTATCAAGGTTGGTTTAACATTTTTAATAACTATGCGCGTCATAATTATATGCTCAAATGCTTGGAAAATACAAGTCGTTAAGGAAATAAATCCTTAACGAGCATGGGCTACCTAAATTACATCTTTAACATTTTTAATAACTATGCGCGTCATAATTATATAGTCAATGCTTGGAAAATACAAGTCGTTTCGAATCAATTTCTTAACGAGTATGAGCAGTCTAAATTATATATGAAAGCTGTATGTAATTTCTTTTCTTGGACTTTCTATTAATTATGTTTGTGTGTTAGAAATTGATGAATAATTGCTGGATACAAATTTTAAATAAACACTTTAAACCTTTACTAAGGGAACACCAAACTTGTTGTATACAGAATACTTACTAATATAGCAATTTAATTTTAAATAACTTCTACGCCATATTTTTCGGAAATGGGAGGCTTGAATATTTTCTTTGGAAACAATTGAAGATTGCCGAAGACACTCGAAGAGTGCACAAACGCGGTCACTAAACCACAATTAATAATCGCCTTTATAGGTTTAACATTTCTACCATTACCCAATGACTTTAATTTCTTATTGGAGAGAATCCTTATTCTCCCACGCACTGCTGCGTAGTTGCATGCCTACCCCTTTTGGAGATATATGCTCGTTATAGGTTGTAAGACCCTCGGTTTTACTTAACTACACTTTGTGAGACCCCTTTAATCTTTTTAATCGTGTCCTTCTCGCGTACAATACAGTAGGACTTAGTCTTACTACCAACAAATTATAATACTAGACCCACATTAAAGTTGTCTTCGAATTTCTCTACAATTTTTTGTTAACATGCGGTATATTGTGTTTATTATTTGCGGGTACACCACTTTAAACAAGATAGTTTAATACGTCTATTAATAATTTTTGCTAATGTTGGCGATACAAATATGTAAAAACAAACTTTATCAAGATAATATAATGTTTTTAATAGAATACATACATGTATTGATAACATCTATAAACCGCTGTGGTAACCAGAGTCTGGCAAATCTGGGATAGCCAAATCTCTAAACATTTGCGCAAGCGATTGCCTTGCAGTTGCATCTTTTAAGTACTGGATGGGGAAACATTTAATAAGTTCCAACACTGTCAAGTAATTTAAATTGCTGCAATCATTAGACAGAGAAATACTGGCACTGCTCTCTCCTTCTAATAACGTTTCAACCTTTTCTTCCTCCGTCGTATTTCCACATACTTTTTTTATATCACCAACAAATTTTTCGTAAAATTCTGGAAAGTTTCTATACCTTAACTCAGCCATTTTAAAACAGATTAATTCTCGCAAATTTAATAGCTTGATGCACTCGTACGCAGGTAGCACAATAACATTCCGATCTTTTGTAATCTCCATATTATATAAATTCTCTTTTTCAAAATTGCCATATACTTCTATTAAAGGCTGTGCTCAGCTGCAATTTGAAATCTTGATCCAATTGTATGTCAACAACATCGTTTCCAGTAGTCAATCTGACTTGTTTTGGGTCTTGAGCAAATTGGTGAATTTGAAATTCCACTTGAAAAGTACACAATTTCTTCCAATCGAAGTAAGAGAATGTTATCGTAGAATCAGCACACATACCACTACAGCAAATAACTTGGATGGCAGGTTGAAGACCACCATATAAATCAAAACCAACTTCTATTATATGGTGGTGATAATTTGGAGGAAATTCGCCTAACCTATAGGTTGTCTTACCAACTAGTTGGTTGATATTTAATTGTGGTACTCGCACATCACTTGTAACGTCAACACAAGAAAAATCCATATTTAACTTATAATTTTAATCAAACTCGACGATACTTTGACGACTAATGCACTGGAACATGGCTCTCTCGCCTTTTATGCCGATGGTCGAGCGTGCGCAGCTCCTTATTATGTTAGTTGGCGTTATATGCAAGTCTTGACTGGAAAAGTGACGTGTATAATTATTTATAGTGGGTTTTACCGGTATGTATTTAACCACCAACACCATTTTTAGAATTATTAAACAAAATTACTCTTAGCAGTATTTTTAATATACCGTCGTGTAAAATTTCAATTATTATTGTGTTTTTTCTCAGGTTCTCAAATCCTTCGGAATTTTTTTCAAATCGAATGACCCCTTACTGATTTGCAGATTAACCTTTTGCAAGCACCGTATATAATTCACCTTTAATCTATTTCTAAACGTTATGCAGATATGTTAAAAGGTTGCAGAACGTGAAGAAATTACATAATTCCAACGATGCATCCAGAGATGTTATACCAGAAGTTAAAATACCTATACAGAATTATGATAACTTTGCTATTGCTAGTGCAAGAGAGGATGGTAAACATGATCCATTGTTCCTGTCTAACATACGAGCTATATTCGTGGGACCATCGAGTTGTGGGAAGAAACGCAAGTTGTCGAATTTGCATATCTGATTTCGCATGCCAACTTCCATAGTGCGTATAATGTGTGGAAGATTTGATATAAACTTCCTAAATACGTTGAGGGATACATCAAGTACGCTCTGCGAAATGGTGTCAACAAATCTAAAAATTATTTTGTAATCGTCGAACGGGTTCAGGCCTACAATTATGATTTTGGAAGAAGATTTTGTTTTGGTGTATGGTTTTTCAATTAGCAACTTGGTTCGTTCTAACTAAATTGCGGCGTTTATACGTTCTTTATGCGCTGCGGTCGATTGGTTTTCCAAATCCTTAATTTGTTCCCACTCATTGGCTGTAATTTTTAGTTCCTCCTGGAAATAAACCATCTCGATGTGCCTTTCGTTGTGGTTTTTTATGGCATCACATCCAGTAAAAACATTTTCGCACACACTGCACGCAATACTTAAGATGTTCATTCTAGAAAAAATTACTGATTAACAGTTTTTGAATTATACATGTAAATATTAATTTCTTCTACGTTTGCAAAATTCAAACTAAGACTTACTCTTCTTTGTCGATAGTCCTCACACGAAATTTTCAAAGACGGAAAATTCTGTATTACTATTAATTACACTATAAACGACTTTACGTTTTACAGAAATAAACTTAAAATGAACTTTTGGTATCATTTCCCCCGTATTTATGTACATAGAGAAAGTATAAGTATAATTTGTTCTTACATTAACCCAATTTAAATCAAATTATAGAATGTGTAGTCCCGTATATTAACTAGAATTGTGGAAAGTGCTTTTATTAAATTAATAGTCAGACGTCATCGACAAACAATGCAAGGCTAATGATCTTACATTTCACTAAATTTATTTAGAATATACGTCTTATGTTGAACTACATTTAAAATAGATTATTGAACCACTTTCTAGCTCACCGTGCAGAATTAATATATATATTATACCTTTTGGTTTAATCATTTGTATGTGGATTCACTAATTGAAAATTTTAACAATTCTAGCTACTAATAAATATTTTTGGAGTTTAACTCTATTATCGAGCTAAATCTAAATAAAAATGCAAAGCTGTTTTGCTGATAGGTTTTTGAATATTAATACAATATATACAGGTCTTTGTTGGAACTAATTTTAAAAGACGTGATAATTAATTTCAATTCCCCAGGAAAATTCTATACTAATTTTATAGGTTACACCATGGGTTTATCTCAAAAGACAGAGCGATACTGTTTAGAAATAGATTAAAGGTGAATTATATACGGTGCTTGCAAAAGGTTAATCTGCAAATCAGTAAGGGGTTATTCGATTTGAAAAAAATTCCGAACGATTTGAGAACCTGAGAAAAAACACAATAATAATTGAAATTTTACACGACGGTATATTAAAAATACTGCTAAGAGTAATTTTGTTTAATAATTCTAAAAATGGTGTTGGTGGTTAAATACATACCGGTAAAACCCACTATAAAACAATTATACGCGTCACTTTTCCAGTCAAGACTTGCATATAACACCAACTAACATAATAAGGAGCTGCGCACGCTCGACCATCGGCATAAAAGGCGAGAGAGTCATGTTCCAGTGCATTAGTCGTCAAAGTATCGTCGAGTTTGATTAAAATTATAAGTTAAAGATGGATTTTTCTTGTGTTGACGTTACAAGTGATGTGCGAGTACCACAATTAAATATTAACTAACTAGTTGGTAAGACAACCTATAGGTTAGGCGAATTTCCTCCAAATTATCACCACCATATAATAGAAGTTGGTTTTGATTTATATGGTGGTCTTCAACCTGCCATCCAAGTTATTTGCTGTAGTGGTATGTGTGCTGATTCTACGATAACATTCTCTTACTTCGATTGGAAGAAATTGTGTACTTTTCAAGTGGAATTTCAAATTCACCAATTTGCTCAAGACTCAAAACAAGTCAGATTAAATGGTTTGACTACTGGAAACGATGTTGTTGACATACAATTGGATCAAAATTTCAAATTGCAGCTGAGCACAGCCTTTAATAGAAGTATATGGCTGTTGAACAATTTTGAAAAAGAGAATTTATATAATATGGAGATTACGAAAGATTGGAATGTTATTGTGCTACCTGCGTACGAGTGCATCAAACTATTAAATTTGCGAGAATTAATCTGTTTTAAAATGGCTGAGTTAAGGTGTAGAAACTTTCCAGAATTTTACGAAAAATTTGTTGGTGATATAAAAAAAGTATGTGGAAATACGACGGAGGAAGAAGGAGTTTAAACGTTATTAGAGGGAGAGGGCAGTGCCAGTATTTCTCCGTCTAATGATTGCAGCAATTTAAATTACTTGACGGTGTTGGAACTTATTAAATGTTTCCCCATCCAGTACTTAAAAGATGCAACTGCAAGGCAATCGCTTGTGCAAATGTTTAGAGATTTGGCTATCCCAGATTCGCCAGACTCTGGTTACTACAGCGGTTTATAGATGTTATCAATACATGTAGTTATTCTATTAAAAACATTATATTATCTTGATAAAGTTTGTTTTTACATATTTGTATCGCCAACATTAGCAAAAATTATTAATAGACGTATTAAACTATCTTGTTTTTATTTTTAGGTTTAAAGTGGTGTACCCCGCAAATAATAAACACAATATACTGCATGTTAACAAAAAATTGTAGAGAAATTTAAAGACAACTTTAATGTGGGTCTAGTATTATAATTTGTTGGTAGTAAGGCTAAGTCCTACTGTATTGTACGCGAGAAGGACACGATTAAAAAGATTAAAGGGGGTCTCACAAAGTGTAGTTAAGTAAAACCGAGGGTCTTACAACCTATAACGAGCATATATCCCCAAAAGGGGTAGGCATGCAACTACGCAGCAGTGCGTGGTAGAATAAGGATTCTCTCCAATAAGAAATTAAAGTCATTGGGTAATGGTAGAAATGTTAAACCTATAAAGGCGATTATTAATTGTGGTTTAGTGACCGCGTTTGTGCACTCTTCGAGTGTCTTCGGCAATCTTTGATTGTTTCCAAAGAAATTATTCAAGCCTCCCATTTTCGAAAAATATTGCGTAGAAGTTATTTAAAATTAAATTGCTTTATTAGTAAGTATTCTGTTTACAACAAGTTTGGTGTTCCTTTAGTAAAGGTTTAAAGTGTTTATTTAAAATTTGCACCCAGCAATTATTCATCAATTTCTAACACACAAACATAATTAATAGAAAGTCCAAGAAAAGAAATTACATACAGCTTTCATATATAATTTAGACTGCTCATACTCGTTAAGAAATTGATTCGAAACGACTTGTATTTTCCAAGCATTGACTATATAATTATGACGCGCATAGTTATTAAAAATGTTAAAGATGTAATTTAGGTAGCTCATGCTCGTTAAGGATTTATTTCCTTAACGACTTGTATTTTCCAAGCATTTGAGCATATAATTATGACGCGCATAGTTACTAAAAATGTTAAACCAACCTTGATAACTGTTTTTAAAAAGTTATGGTTTTGACTATTCTAAAAACAGTGCATCACCGTTTGAAAAATGGTTTTAAATATTAAACACTTATGGGCCATAAAGGATTCATTTCTAAAATCTCCACGGTTTTTGATTTTTGGAGATGTTTGCTTATAGAGCAAAGAGCAAAATTTAGAGGTTTGAGAGCTTTAAGTGAAACTTTGCAGGGCGTGGTTCGATTTTAAATCTGTTTGCACATTCGGGTTGTGCGTAAAATTTTAGACTAATTTAATGTATCGCATGTATAAAAAAGTTTATAAAAACGCTCAAAAGTCGCTACAGGTAAGAAATCTTAAAATTAGGGTAGCTCTCTGGGGGATGATGCTATCTGAAAAATTCCTAAAAATTCGGGTAGCTGAGAAAATTCTAATATTAATTGATACCAAACAAGATAGCTTTATCTCAAAAGATGAAAAATGGTTAGTCGAAGAAAACTTTTTGGTCCAGATGTGTGGGGAAATGAGGATGCTGGGGGAAATGAGGCGTGGTTCAACCAATAACCAGCTACTAAGCTTTCGTGTGTAAGACCTGAAATGTTTCGTATCAATTAGTCTTCGTAAAATTTAATTAATTGGTATTACAAAAAACTTGTAAAAATTCAACATTAATTTTTCTCATACTTAGAATTGTTCCTCATCCGCTGGTGTTTTTACAAAGCTATAACCGGCAATTAACCATATATTTCCGGCAAAATAAAAAATTGTTAATTAAAATTTAATTGAATATCATATTGATGACAAGAATTAATACAACACGACAAACTACCACTGATAGCTGACGAAGTCGATTTTAAACCTTGAACCTTTGCCAAACCTTGTGCTTCTGCAAAAAAGCAATTGACAACACTTTTCCGTAATAAAATTTGAGCTATTTCCATTATATAAAAATGCCCTAATAATTTGTAGTTAATAATTTGTCGATAATTGCAACCTGAGCAAAGGATAACAATGTTGTAATATTAACAACTGAATGAAAAAATAATAAATTCACTTCAGGCCTTTGATTTCAAACCGAAAAACTTCATTGCTTTCAACTACATTTTTGGAATGATTAGCGTGTGTACTCGAAGAAATATTTCCACTTTCGAAGTGTGCAATAATGTGTAGTGGAATTTGCGTCACTTTTTACTATCAAATTTTGATTGACTATTTTTCACACGATGTGAACTAAACAGACAATTCAAACAAAAACTGTACTTTTTAACGAAATCAAAACGTCCCTAGATGGACTTACCCAGGAACCCATTGCCGGAGTAAATTAAGTGTGTCATTACAAACTACGCATTTTTTTGCGACGTTATAGATATAAACGCTGCGCGAGTTGAATTTTGTCTATTCGAATACAAAGATCCAGTTTTACCCTTGGTAGCATAATTGACGGTTCTAGATGTTTTTGAGACATCAAAACGTTTATCTCTTACGCTTTACACGATTGATCTAAAAATGACTTAAATTTTTCGATGGTTGGTGTTTGCGAAACATTTTGCATTTTGAAACGTTTGGCAGTGTTTAAATCTAACTTCTGCAATAACCAATTAAAAATAATAAGGTCAAACAAATCCACGTTTTTAAAATATTTCAAAGCACTAGTACTTTTAATAAATACAGTTAATAACGAGCGAACATTTTCTGACGCATCAGAGTTCACTTTCAAACCTCGTTCCATACAATTTAAATAAGTGGTGAAAACTAATCGTTTATTTTCGTATTGACTTGTAATAATTTTTACGACTAGAAATATCATCTAAACTGTTTAACAAAATATAATACTCTTCAATTAGAGAAAGTTGTTTATTGGAATATATCAAAGTACGAAAAGAATTAAAGTATGATTCAAAATCTTCCAATTTTCAGTAAATTTAACTATTTGTATCGGTGATCGCTTCATGTTACTTGTCGCTGTTTGGGTCTCAACGACCTGCAGTGCTAGTGGTCTTTTTTTACACCAAACTGTCTTTCCACTTGCATGAACCTTTAAACCGTGTGTTAATTTGAAGAAAATTTTTATCTAAATCCATGCGAGTTACGTTTCGGGTCTTGGGAGCGGTCTTTTTAAAAACTTCTTCCAAAACTTCGTAACCAAATTTATTTATTAAACAGATATTGATAGGGAATTTTGACAAACTTGTATACGTCGAAAAATAATTAATAATTGAACTAATATTAGGGCGAGTAGCCTAAGCAAACGGCAATGTTAAAGCTGAAATACTCAAGACTGACTGATTGTTTTGGGGCTTCCGGGGTATATATGCTGTCCCTGCCCCTCACATGTCTGTGGGAACTTGCAGTGTTCATGTCTGCTTATTTCTTAACTCTAGTCATTATACAATGCAACAATCTTAATTTCTAAGTAATTGCGGTTTCTTAACCAACTGGGACCTGCACCAGCAGTATCACTTACTGTCTGGAATATAATGTATTACATCCGTTCTCACAACTTGCTTGTTAACTCTCAATAACCTTTCTGGCTTATCCTTGAAGTTACATTGTTGCATATGACTTAAGTTTCTTTAATAATTTCTAATAATTCCTAATAAATTCTATTTTGTTATACATATATAGGTTGGGGGATACATAACTCCTCCGTACGTAAATAAAAAATTAAGGGTTTCTTTGCTTAATTTTATAAAAATTCATTGTTTAAAATTCATTGTTTAAAATTCATTGTCCCTAAGGGTACATCTATTACTTCTTTATTTACCTTTGTTTCCTTATTTCTAAAATTTTCTCTTTATTCTTATATCTAATATACATTTTGTAAAATACATACATGATTAATAAAATGATTAATACAATTGTCCAAACGCTTATATTGTCGTAGTGTAATTTTGGCACTTTTAATTCACTCAAGTATTCTTATAATTGTCCATCATTTTCATGGCGTGGTTGGGATCGCATAAGTCTAAGTGTTCTGGTTGCATGGGTTTCTTGATTATTTCGTCATTTTCAGGTGGTGTAATTTTGAATTGTAGTTCCGGTAAATTTGCGAATTTCTTGGTTATTGTGGGGTCTTGATAAACTCTGATTATTTCGTTCTTCAATAATTCTAAATAACAGTCTTCTTTAAGGATGATCACTTTGCTTCCATTTAATGTTAAATTGATTGCAATGTGCGGATGCCATTACTTCTGTTGGAAATATGGCAATCTATTTGGTTTTTTAATTTTCTAAATTTTCATGTTGGTGCTTCACTGTTGTCATAATGATTTGAAAATTTTAGTAATTGTAATTCTTGAATTGTTGTTGTCGTTAACGATTGGCATAGGTATTGATTTGGTGGTACTTCGTTACATTTTTCGTTTGTGTAACCATATCTTAGTTCATTTAAGGATAGGAACTTGGTTTTGCGTATGATAACTTGATACAAGCTAGTAATTTTTATTGAAAAAGCAAATAAATGATAATAATTATAATTCTTACTTTCTACTATTGTGATTTTTATTAAAAATATTATTTCGTTGTTCTATACATAGCCTTTCACTAGAGTTATTTTTTCAAATATGAAAATGTTTGATTCTATTACATCAAAGGGTAATTTACTGTTAGTTATAAATGATCTAATTCTTAATAACTCTTTGAATAAGTCAACTGGTTCTATGATATTGGAGCGTAATGTATTTAATTTTGCAAATGTTACAGCATTTTCTAAGGTGGCTAAAATTTGTTGAATTAAAGTAAGGGTTGATATTATTTGAGTGAATATTGTATTGAATCTAATTAAGTCTCGCATTCCTAACATGGTAGTTTGCATGTTAGTTTCAAGGGTTTGTATTCTATTGGCTATACTGTCTTGATTTCTTACTAACTTTCTTAATGTTTCGTTGAATTTTATTATAGCCGATTGGGTTAGAAATATTTGGTTTTTAACAATGGTTTTTATATCGTTTTGGTTTACAATTAATTGCTGTATTGCGGTGGCATAACATTCTGCGTCTTGGTTATCTAAATTGCCTGTCATAGATTTTATTATGTTACCTAGTCCGTTAATTAGTCCTCTTTTCCGTCTCGCAATTTGTTCTGTGGATATTAATCTATTAAATTTATCTTCCATGTTCCTTAAAATGTTTTCTATTATGCTGTGGTAATTCATCATTTCTATGGCACATTCCTTTCTGAATTTGGCTGTGCCCATTGAGGTTTTAATCGGTAATAATTATTTTTGATTATTTGAGATTTTTGCTTTAATTCTGTTAAATCGAATTTTTGTGCGAATGTAGAATAGTCTATTGTATTTTGCATACTTCCCAATTTTATTGGTAGTATACCGGGGTTGTTTCTTATGTCTTCAATTAATACGTCGTTGTCCGTTCTACCTGGGCGGAGGTTGACGGTAAAGGTGATGGCTGTTCATCTGAAATTACAAGGCATTACATGTTTTTCAAATGAATTTATTTTATTATTTTGCCGTTGTCTACTATGGCTATATTTTTGTCTGATACTTTTTTTAATTTTATATAAGCCTAAATTCCTGGGTGCTGTTGTGTGTCTTTCGTTTTGGAAATTTTTCTCGTATACAGTTTGTTCTATTGAAAATTAATTGCGTCGGTATTCTTATTGCTAGTTGTGGTAATACGTTCTTTGTCGTTATCTAGCTTATCTTTTACTTTATAGTAAGTTATTTTTAATTTCTCTTTGTGGTCTTTGGCATATTGCTGATATACTACTTTGTTATTGTGTATGTCCCAAGGGTTACGGGAATCTGAATGTCATAATGTTAATTCTAAGAGTGTAAAATAGGTTGATGAGTGGATTGTATTGTTGTACGCGATTAGTGCGCATGACATTAAATTGGTGATGTGCCCTTTCTTGTAGGTTAATCTTCGTAATCTGATCTGTTCTAATAGGGTTAAATGTAATCTTTCAGTTAATCCGTTGGATTCAGGGTGGTTCTCAGTTATAAAATGAATTTTTATTTTATGGAGTTCTAAAGTGTTTTGTATTCTTTGGTTTTTAAAATCGCTGCCGTTATCTAAAATTATTGTTTCGAGTGTGCCATAAAATGTAAAGTATTGTAGAAATCCTTGGGTTACGTCAATGCTATTTTTATAGGTAATGGGTATTGCTTGGCCTATTTTGGTGAATGCAGCTACAATGGTTAAAAAGTTTTGTGCTTCTACTACTAGAGTATCGGCATGTAATTTTTGAAACGGGTTGTCGTGTGTTTTGTTTAACATTAAAGGTATCTTTGGGGGCGTTTTGTCGTAGTTTGCTTTGTCGCATAGTTCACATTGGTTGATAAAGTCTGTGGTTAGCTTTTTTATATTTTTAAAATAGTATTGTCTAATAAGTTGCTTTAATGTTTCATTGATTCCACGATGGTTGGTTTTGTCTTCGTGTTGGTTTCTAATTACGTCGTTTATTTCGTCAGGGTTGTCTTAGGTTATTAATTTTCTTGTGCATCTGATAAATTTAGGGCCAGAGTTATTAAATAGTTTTACGTATAATTCTGAAAATCGTTTATATAAATGTTCGGTATTAAAATAAGAGTAAAATCGTTTTTCTCGGGAGTATTTTCTTTTAGAATTTTATAAATTGGTTTCTAAAAATCCTTTAATTTCTTTGTTCGTTTTTGATATGGGGTAATTTAGTACTGCGTTTGTTTTATCGGGGTTTGGCATAACTCGAGGGGTTATTATATGTTCTAAAAATGATATTTCCATTTGTAAAAATTCGGTTTTGTCTAGTTGAACTTTAAAATGTGCCTTTCGTAGTCTTTCAAATACTTCTCTTAGTCTTTTTATGTGTTTTACCAGTGATGTTGAATAAAGTATGATGTCGTCTAGGTACACAAAACATTTTTCGTTGTGTATTCTTCGTAAAATGTTGTCCATGACTCGTTGAAAAGTGGCGGGTGCGTTCTTTAGTCCAAATAGCATTCGTTTATATTCGTAATGTCCTCTAGGTGTGCTAAATGCGGCTTTCGCTGTCTTTCTCGTTTATTTCTACTTGGTGATATCCTGATGCGAGGTTTAATGTTGAAATATATTAACACTTTCCTAGTTTGTCTAGAATCTCGGTGATATTGGGTAATGGATATTTGTCATCTACCGTTTTTTGTTTAGCTTTCTGTTGTCTATTACCATTCGATATTTTCTCTTGCCTGAGGCGTCTAATTTCTTGGGTACTATTAATACGTGGCTGCTCCAGGGTGAGTTTGTTGTATGATATCTTGTCCTAATGAATCTGCTACTTGTCTATCGGCTTTTTCCTGGCTTGCCTCAGGTAGTCTGTAAGCTTTTGTAAAAATTAACTTGTTGTCTGTAATTCGTGTAGTTACGTTTCATTTGTAGTGTTAGAAAGCCTCTAGATAACAATAAAAACCCACATCTCTAATAAAGAGTAAAGGAAAAAATCTGCAATTTTGACCAGTACCCCGATAAAAGATGAATTGGAAGAACAACTTTGAAGAAAAGGGAAGAAAAGAAAGACCAGGCAAAAAGAAACGTTTTTAAGGTTCATCAAAGTAACAAAAAAGAAAAAGTTCTGTTAGTACTATTAACAATATGAAAGGCAAAATAAAAAAATTCAGAAATCGTCGTTTGAAAAGAAAATAGAAACTAAAAAACTTTTGAAAAAATCAGAAGATAACGTAATGTGCCGTGGCTGCTTAGAGACTTTTTTAGAAACTCCAAATGACGACTGGGTGCAATGAAGCTACTGTGAGGAATGGTGGCACAAGGACTGCTCAAAAAGGTAGCCTGGTGTCAGAGTTGGCTTTAATATAACTAAAATTACTGCGAACTTTTCCCGCATGTGATGCGCACTTTTGCCCCTATAGTGAGGCAAAAGTACGATTCTGTTCCTAATGTTCCCTATAGAAAACATCCACGCGATTTTAGTAAATCTAAAAGATGTTTTTATTACTTGTAACCTTCCGGTTGACACTTCTGTGTCAGCATTCTATTTATATAATATTTCTAAATTCAATTGTCTGTTGATAACATTGTCGTGCCATCTATATCGTTGTTATCTTTGCGCTTCGTTTTGTATTAACCTTTATAATTACAGGCTATTGCCGTGTACTCAAATTTACGTTATTTATCTGCATTTAAAGTTACAAATACGATAATAAGCCGTACTTTGCTCTTGTCCTTGTGGATAAGAAGTATTCTTATTTCGATCGTTGTTGGTGAAGGTTGGATTTCTGCCGAAATCATCGTATTAATTACGGATTTAGGCAGAACCGACAAATTAATATTGGAGTTTGACAATTTTGGTTTTATGGTTCTAGAATGCCTTTTGCAAGCTTCCATTCATCATTTCATCATTCATCATCATCGTTTATAATTGGTGCAGATGTCCGTTATTGGAAATCTCAATATTGTAACGTCCTGTTATCTCTAAATCAGTTAGTGCCCATTTAATTGACCCACTTTGTTACGTGCCGAAAAACCGGCCGTAAACATTTCCAAATTTAGTTTTAATTTATAAGGATTTCGCGCCAATAATATTAAAAATACGTGCGTGTATTTCCGTCACTTCAAATAGTGCGTTTGCGCAAAGGATTACGCAGACGCGAAGTGTGGAAGGGTGGTGATTTCCAGGACACGTCGAGACTAGCCAGCGAGACGTCGCCGAGTGTAGTTGTTTTTGTGCCGTATCTTGTTTTTTTCTTCAGGTTATGTAGGTTTTCTGCTATACCAAATCACCGTACCTCTACCTATCTTCCATACCGTACCTCTACACCAGAAAGAAGACAAATTTGAATTTGGATTTAACCGCGCCAGATAAATTACCCACGCCCGAAAGATCAACGAAGCCAGCTGCCGCCATCATGGAGTAATGCTGTGAGAAGTCCTACAGTTTACTGTTTTTATGTGATGTAGTAATTTTAAATAATTGTGTGACGTAATATCTTATTTGCGCATCATTATTTATCATTGCTACCAACTGACTGTAGTAGCTCGCGTACCGTACCGACGCGCCCAACGTGGGGCGACACTATTATACCCCCGTCGGTACGGTACGCGAGCCACTACAGTCAGTTGGTAGCAATGATAAATAATTGCAAAAATGATGCGCAAATAAGATATTACGTCACACAATTATTTAAAATTACTACATCACATAAAAAACAAGAAAAGTAATTACGTAAACTGTAAGACTTCTTACAGCATTACTGCATGATGGCGACAGCGGGGCTTGGTTGATCTTTCGGGCGTGGATAATTCGTCTTGCCGGTTAAATCCAATTTCAAATTTGTCTTCTTTCTGGTGTAGAGGTACGTTAAGGAAGACAGGTAGAGGTACGGTAATTTGGTATAGCAGGAAACCTACATAACCTGAAAAAAGACAAGATACGGCACAAAGACAACTACACTCGGCAACGTCTCGCGGGCTAATCCTGTCGTGTCCGGAAATTATCACCCTTCCACACTCCGCTTCTGCGTAATCCTTTGCGCAAACGCACTGTCTGAAGTGACGGAAATACGCGCACGTCTTATTAAAATTATTGGCGCGAAATCCTTACAAGTTAAAACTAAATTTGGAAATGTTTACGGCCGAATTTTCGGCACGTAACAACTTACGTAGTTTTTTTTTGTTTTCTTCTTACGCCTTGTCATTGTGTTTGTTCGGCGTATGCTGCTCATTCTGTTTATGCTCCTGCCTCCTTTATCTCAAGAACATTGTGGCATTATCAACTTTATTACTTTTCCTTTATTGGCGTTTCCGATCAGCTGTCGTTACTCTGGGTTACCATTCCATCAGCCTAGGACTTCGACGATCTTTAGCGTGAGATAACTACGTACAGAAGCTCATCATTGAGTAAGATTATTCCATGTATTTATTGTTCGTTAGCGTTTGTGCTTATTTTGTGTCACTGTGGTATAATTACTTTCTCTTACTAGTAGTTAATATTAATAATTTGAGCTATTGCTGTTCATAAGAAGTACATCTACTTCATTCAAAATTTAGTAATACGGATGTACTAAATTTAATATTTAAAACAAATTTTTAGTATATTTCTAGGCATCCTCTTTACTGCCTAGGGTGATTTATTAAGATAATTAGTGAAATATTTCAACAGTACATTAAGGTATCTAATATTTACATTATTGTTAGAAATTGATCCCACGAGGTGCTTATTTGAAATTGAGGTTAGAACACCGAGCACTTAATTTGTGGTGCATTTTACGTACTACTACATGCATTCTTGGCCAAGGGTATACGAGCACGTGAGTAATAAGTAACCTTAAAGTGAGTGGAAGATTAAAAGTTATTCTTCCCTGATATGCACTCGTGCGGGGTTACTTACGATAACATTAACAAATTTTGTATTTTCTAGGCTTGTATTAATAATAATTGAGGTAATATTGAAATTCAACTGCTATTTAGAATTTTTGTCATTAATTGTTTTTGTGTTCCGATACGATATTAAAGATAGTTATTTGGTAAGTTGCGTGTTTTATATTTATGATTTGGAAGGGGGTTCCTTCGAAGTCTGTTGGAAGTAGGACTTTAGGTTTCATACGCTCCTTTATTTTATCAGTTCCTGGCACCTTGGCATTCCCTGTCCAGGCTCTGATTCAATAGTACCCTCTATTAATATAATCTGTGCAATACATTTTCTGATATACCCTGAATTAGAGTCTCACCCTGACTAAGCCGGAGCAAAAGTTGTCACCACCCCCAACCCAAAAGCCGCTACCTAAGCACTTTTCTAGTGGCCGTTAAATTGACTGAAATTTTTCGCGACATCCAAAAATTAGCGCCCAACGTGGGACTCGAAAACCTGCATTGTTTTTTTTGTGTTCTCGTCTTAAATATTTTGTCGTTTCCTCGAATAATCATTTTCATTAGTGCCCTTGAAGTTACCAAAATTTCTACAGAATTTGTTTTTGTTTATGTCAAATTGTGTAACTTTTACGTTTGCGTGCCACTGTTCATTATTATTTTGTTGTTTCATAATTTCGGCGGTATATTTGAATATTATTTGATGTTTTGTGATTATAACGATTTTCGTGTGGAGAAACAGTAACATTGAAGTTGTGTAGTGATATATTTTTGTGTGTATAGATTTGTTTTTGTTTGCTTAGTATATAATGGTCGAATATAAATTAGACCTCAACCGTTTAAGAAAAGATGAGCTGTGTTTTGAATTATTAATTAGTGGTGTTGATATGGCTACCACTGGAACTGTAGACCATATGCCAGCATGTCTCCGTTCCTTAATTAAAATGGAACAATTGGATAAATCATTATCTTACCCAACTTTGAAATTAAATACTGATAAAGAATTTGAAATTATTGGAACTAAATTAACTGAACTTAAAGCAAATCTGAAGAAATTGGACTCACCTTTGGCTACCATTCGTTCGCGTGTAATTCATTTATTAAAAAAAATTAATCTCACTGTTACTTCTTCGTTAATCCCTGAACAAACCAAGACATATAATCAGTTGTTACCGGCAATTCTTACGCTTATGGACAATTTGGATGGACAAACGGCGTTAGATCTTATCGCTCTTCCTGCAATGTTTGCTACTCAAACGTTAGCTACAGATGAAACTGTAGAAGCGCCTAATCTCGCGGATAGTGTTGTTTCTAGTAATCCTACCTCTAGTTCTAATTTTAAAGGTCACCATACACCCGCAGTTAAATGGAACTTACAATTTTCTGGAGATCCTACTGGACTTAGTGTTCATAATTTTCTAGAAAGAGTAAATGAGCTTAAAGTTGCTCGTGGTGTCTCCGATTTACAGCTTTTTGAAAGTGCTGTAGATTTATTTGAATCCAAAGACTTATTATGGTACAGGAGTAATCGTCACCAATTCACTAATTGGCACGACCTATCTTCTTTATTAATTCGACATTTTGAACCTCCTGATTACAAGCGTCGACTGTTTAAGGAAATTTTGTTGCGAACTCAAGATCCCTCCGAAAATATCGTGGAATACTTGTCAATGTTCCGACGATATGGCAGTATACCTGATGATGTACAATTAGATTTATTTCAAGAAATCTTGCCCCTTTTTACACCGCACAACTAGCATCTATTAATTCGTTACGTGAATTAAAAGCAGAATGTTTAAAACTCGAAGTCACGAAATACCGTTTAGATAATTATGTGCCGCCTTGTAGAAAAAGCGACTATGTCGAACCAGATTTTACATTTGTTCGCAAAATTAAAGCTGTGTCAGAAGTTGCATCTGCGTTGTCTGCTGTAGTTGAGACATCACCTAATTCAAACACTGTAGTTTGTTGGAATTGTTCACGGTTAGGTCATACTAGTACAAATTGTACGGAACCAAAGAAATTATTCTGTTATAAATGTGGTAAACACGATTTCACTATTCGCACTTGTCCCGGGTGCGATACTCATTTAAACTTTTCACAAAGAGGCCGTTAAGTCAAGTGGTTAACCTCGAATCGTCTCAAAGTTTGACTTTCTCTAAATTCGATTCTGAAAATATGAATACAATTACGTTTAAATCTGATCAATTTCCTGCGCAAATCTTACTTAATTATGTTCTCTCTCATGTTCAAGGTGATCAGAGAACCTATGTGAAAATAAAAATTGTGGAATATCCTATTTTAGCTCTTTTAAATAGTGGTGCTACACAAACTGTTGTAGGACTACCTGGTTACGAATTAAAATTGAAACTTGGATTCACTTTAATTGAGTCGCCAACTGAATGTACAGTTGCTAATGGACAAATATGTAAAAGTTTAGGTTATGTAGCCACACATATACAACTGTTACATAATTACGCGTTGTGAATGTTTTAGTAGTACCCGAATTGTGTCACAATATAATACTTGGTATTGATTTTTGGAAATTAATGGGTATTGTCCCTAATTTAAAGGAACACATTGGCATTTTGACAATGAACCAAAAATTCCTCACAATGCAAGTTTAAATAATTCTGATCAATTAACTATTAATCAGCGCAATGCGTTAAATAATTTAATTTCGAATAAATTGAATATAATGGGAATTGGCATAGGCTTGTGCACCACCACTGAACATAGCATTGAAGTCACTTCTGATACGAAACCTATTAAACAAAAATATTTCCCTGTATCCCCGGCTAAACAGAAAATCATAGATAATGAACTAAATGAAATGTTACAAGCGGGAATAGTCGAACCTAGCAAAAGTGCATGGTCATCACTTGTCCGTCTTGTT
This sequence comes from Platerodrilus igneus, assembly GCA_036346225.1. Taxonomy (NCBI): domain Eukaryota; kingdom Metazoa; phylum Arthropoda; class Insecta; order Coleoptera; family Lycidae; genus Platerodrilus; species Platerodrilus igneus. The sequence goes on along the minus strand of JARFIW010000131.1, from coordinate 5,584,714 downwards.
CCGAAAAAGGATGGTTCCCACCGATTCTGTGTCGATTATCGCCAACTAAATCGCGTCACTATTAGGGATGCTTATCCTTTGCCTTACATATCTGTGATTTTAGACCAATTACGTGATGCCCAATATTTATCGTCAATTGATATTAGTTCAGCGTACTGGCAAGTACCTTTGACAGAGCCCTCTAAGGATTTTACTGCATTTACGGTTCCAGGGCGTGGGCTCTATAGGTTCACTAGGATGCGTTTTGGCCTGATTAATGCCCCTGCAACGTTTCAGCGCTTGATAGATAACACTTTAGGTGCCGACCTGCAACCTTTTGTTTTACAATATCTTGATGATGTGGTTGTGATTTCGAAAGATTTTAATATTTATTTGGAAGTTCTTAGAAAAGTTCTGGATCGATTGGTTGAAGCTGATCTCGTTATTAGTTTGGTGAAATATAAATATTGTGTACCCGAACTCAAATATCTAGGTTATGTTGTAGATGCTAATGGATTAAGACCCGACCCCGAGAAGATTAGTGCAATTTTGAATATACCTCGTCCAAAAACTGTTACAGAACTGCGTCGATTTTTAGGTACCGCAAGTTGGTATCGGAGATTTATCAAAAATTTTTCTACTATCGTACATCCGCTTACCGACTTGACAAAGAAAAAGACTATTTGGAAATGGTCTGAATCTTGTGAGATAGCATTTAATCATCTTAAGGAGAGTTTAGAGTCAACTCCCATTTTGACCTGTTTGATTTTGCGAAACGGTTTATTTTGCAAACAGACGCCTCTGCCTATAGCATCTGAGCTGTTCTTACCCAAGAATCCGAACAAGGTTATAATGTTATTTGCTATTTATCTCGTTCTTTGACAACCCAAGAAAGAAAATATTGAACTACCGAGCGAGAATGTATTGCTGTTATCTTGGCTGTGAAAAAATTAAGAAATTATTTGGATGGCGTTTCGTTTACGATTATCACATACCATAATTCTTTACTGTGGTTGCACCGTTTGGAGGACCCTCGAGGTAGGTTAGCTAAGTGGTATCTCCGTCTGCAGCCCTACGATTTCAACATCATTCATCGGAAAGGCAAAGACAATGTCGTTCCTGACTTCTTATCGCGTTCCGTATCTGTGTCGATTGATGTTCTTCAATCGAATGCCAACGAAATTTCTAACATTTCTGACCCTTGGTACAGAAAAATGAATGAATTTCTTTTAAAGTAACATCAGTGGCATACTGAAATTAATAAATTATACAAATATGTTAAACCTGGTATACCCGAACTCGCCAACGAGTCTGACGTTTGGAAACTGGTTGTTCCCAATGACCCTCGCAAAGAGATCCTTTCACGGTATCATGATAATCCAACAGCTGGACATGTCGGTATCTTTAAAACATTCTAAAATTAAAAATTTTTATTATTGGCCTCAGATGAAAAGCGACATTACCAGATACGTCAATCGTTGTACTATTTGTCAACAACAGAAACCCGAACAAAAACTACCCACAGGATTAATGGACAGTCGTCCCGAAATTAGTGGGCCATGGCAAATGATTAGTGTAGATTTTATAGGACCGTTGGTACGTTCAAGTCAAGGCTACACTCATCTATTGCTAGTACGCGACTACCTAAGTAAGTATGTAGTATTATTTCCCGTCCGTTTCGCTACTGCTAAGAGTGTATGTAAAAACTTAGAAGAAGGAACCTTTCTAATTTATGGTATTCTACAATCAATAATTTGTGACAATGGAACACAACTGAAAAGCAAAGAATTTAAAGCCTTATGTCGAAAATACAACTCTGAAAGTTTTTATACTCCTCTTTATTATCCTTGTGCTAACCCAACCGCGAGATCATACAAAGTTATTAAAACCATGATCGTTTTATACATCAAGGATACCCATTGTGCTTGGGATAATCAATTAGCCGCTGTGGCTTGTGTAATTCGTACTTCCACCAGCAAAACGACAGGTTTCACCCCTTATTATATTAATTTTGTTAAAGAACACGTTGCCGATGGTAAGGAATACTTTACTGATGTGTTCTTCTTAATCTTCTTTGGGAATTAAACCACTCATAGTTTTTAAAATCATCTTTATTTACGTTTCGATCCATGACCTAAGATCGTTGTCAAAATAATAAAAACTTCAATGCCAAACTTGAAGTTTTTATTATTTAGACAACAATCCTAGGTCATGGATCGAAACGTAAATAAAGATAATTTTAAAAACTATGAGTGGTTTAATCCCCAAAGAAGATTAAGAAGAATGTTAAACAAACCACAACAAACATACAGGGAGTATTTACTGATGTGGGTGCATCCGAACCGCCTAATTTAAATTCTCAAGTGAAAAAAAGAAATACTGGTTTTCAGAAATTACGAGAAATTGTGAAAAAGCGTCTTCGTCTCGCTCACGAGCGTTTTCGACACACCTACAATCTACGTAGAAGAGATGTGACTTACCAGATAGGTCAATTTGTATGGCGACGTAACAAGATCCTTAGCGGCGCAACCAAATTCATATCTGCTAAATTCATAGGACCTTATAAGGTTAAGAAAAAGATCGGTGCTTATGTTTATGAATTAGAAGATAGTGATGGCAAACCCGCAGGGACTTGACATGTTCAAGAATTAAAACCCGCAGTTATTGATGATCAAGGTTGATGTTTTTTTATGTTTGTTTGGCTTTGTTTTTTTTTCTCTCTTTTATTTTTGAAATTGTTATGTGGAACATAAATATGTTCTGAGGCCCGAATTTTCAAAATGGATACCCCATGTGGGGTTCTTATTCATGTGTGAGTTTTGTCAGTAAACTCAATCTTCAATGGAGTTTACTACCTTACGAAGAGAAGGGGGGATGTAACCTTTCGGTTGACACTTCCGTGTCAGGATTCTATTTATATAATATTTCTGAATTCAATTGTCTGTTGATAGCATTGTGCTGCCATCTATATCGTTGTTACCTTTGCGCTTCATTTTGTATTAACCTTCATAATTACAGGTTATTGCCGTGTACTCAAATTTAAGTTATTTATCTGCATTTAAAGTTACAAATACGATAATAAGCCGTATTTTACTCTTGTCCTTGTGAATAAAAAGTATTCTTATTTCGATCGTTGTTGGTGAAGGTTGGATTTCTGCCGAAATCATCGTATTAATTACGGATTTAGGCAGAACCGACAAATTAATATTGGAGTTTGACAATTTTGGTTTTATGGTTCTAGAATGCCTTTTGCAAGCTTCAATTTTTACTTGTAGTGGATTTAAATTCATCATTATCGTTTATAATTGGTGCAGATGTCCGTTATTGGAAATCTCAATATTGTAACGTCCTGTTATCTCTAAATCAGTTAGTGCACATTTAATTGACCCACTTACCTGTTTTTTTTAATTCTTCCTACGCCTTGTCATTGTTTTTGTTAGGCGTATGCTGCTCATTCTGTGTATGCTCCTGCCTCCTTCATCTCAAGAACGTTGTCGCATTATCAACTTTATTACTTTTCATTTATTGGCGTTTCCGATCAGCTGTCATTACTCTGGGTTACAATTCCAGCAGCATAGGACTTTGATGACTTTTGGTGTGAGATAACTACGTATAGAAGCTCATCATTGAGTAAAATTATTCCATGTTTTTATTGTTCGTTAGCATTTGTGCTTATTTTGTGCCATTGTGGTATTATTATTATCTCTTACTAGTAGTTAATATTAATAATTTGAGCTATTGCTGTTCATAAGAAGTACATCTACTTCATTCAAAATTTAGTAATACGGATGTACAAAATTTAATATTTAAAACAGATTTTTAGTAGATTTCTAGGCACCCTCTTTATTGCCTAGGGTGATTTATTAAGATAATTAGTGAAATACTTCAACAGTACATTAAGGTATCTAATATTTACATTATTGTTAAAGATTGCTCCCACGAGGTGCTTATTTGAAACTGAGGTCAGAACACCGAGTACTTAATATATGGCGCATTTTACGTACTACTACATGCATTCTTGACCAAGGGTATATGAGTACGTGAATAATAAGTAACTTTAAAGTGAGTGGAAAATTAAAAGTTATTCTTCCCTGATAACATTTACGAAAACGTTTACAAATTTTGTATTTCCTAGGCTTGTATTAATCATAATTGAGGTAATATTGAAATTCAACTGATATTTAGAATTTTTGTCATTAATTGTTTTTGTGTTCCGATACAATATTAAAGATAGTTATTTGGTGAAGTTGCCTGTTTTATATTTATGATCTGGAAGGGGGTTCCTTCGAAGTCTGTTGGAACTAGGACTTTAGGTTTCATACGCTCCTTTATTTTATCAGTTCCTGGCGCCTTAGCATTCCCTGTCCAGGCTCTTGATTCAATAGTACCCTCTATTAATATAATCTGTGCAATACATTATCTGATATACTCTGAATTAGTGTCTCACCCTGACTAAGCCGGAGCAAAAGTTGTCACCACCCCCAACCCAAAAGCCGCTACCTAAGTACTTTTCTAGTGGCCGTTAACTTGACCAAAATTTTCCGTGACATACCATAATCCTCCATCCTATACATACCAGAAGTGTGCTTAAATAATAATAACCCTGTATGAATTACGGTAAATAGAATATTAAGTGCGCACTTCTGCTCTACCCTACTCTACAAGTTCAAAATCCAATAACCCTATATCGAAATGGTGGTTTTACACATAGATATAAGGGGGAATAATTCGCAGGTACCATATTCCTAACAAAACAATAGCACTGGCTAACGTTGAAGTAAACAGGTTCAAAGTTTTCATCATGCGTAAACTTTCTTTTAGTATATATGACAACACAATGTGCAAATTTGTGTGCCTTAAACCACCCAAATCTACAAAGAACAAGTGTGAAGCGACCAAGTGTTTGTACCGAAGGCCTTTCTAAAGCCTGATATATCAGCTGTATACTTGTATTGTTAAGGTTTTGTAATGTATGTACACTTTTGAATACCGCTGATGTGGCAAGCTCCCCACTCGGATGTTCTTTCGTACTTGTATTACGGTGTCTGCTCGCTTTCTTGCTTGCTGACCACCAACATGTAAAGATGCTCTTGTATAGTGTCTTTTAAATCTTATTTATTTTGTGTTTTATGTTGTGAATTACGGTGAGAGCATGAAGAAGGTCACAGGTATGAATTTATCATTTTATAAATGGTTGGTCCTTCGGCTATTAAATTGCTAACGGTTAATTGAAATAATAAATATCTACTGCCATCTACAAGAGGGCCCGAAGGCTCCCAACGTGTATTGTACAGTTATCTAGTGTTTACTTTAATTAAAACTCCCGTTAGAGCTTAAACACAATAAATACTTTCTACAACAAAATGAAAATCTTTTTAGACTGCAACGGTTTCAAAACAAACATCTAAAAAAATGTCTATACAGCTTACTACGATGATGAAATTTATATCATCAAACCAAGATATAAGTTAAGGTATTGAGGACGTGAAACACAATTTAAGTAGGAGTTGCTCGTAGGATTCTGGACGATACCAGTAAAGGGTGAAATCATGTATAAACATAATTACTTTAATTCCAGCCTTGATGCTGGACTGTAACTTTCTTTCACTGTATAGCGATATCGAGTACTTTGTAATTATTCTTAACGCTCACAAACAACATTAAAGTTAATAATATTTTCGTGGTCAATCATCACAACAACAACAACTTTTTCGGCGACGGTTTTAAGTCTGCACGATTTAGGGCTTTTTTTAGATCGTATAAAATCAATTCGGTATAACAATAATTTGATTTCTAAAAAGTGGAGTAATATTTTTTATTTTATTACTATAGATCATTACAGAAATTTAGCATAGTTAGTATAAATATGAGAAGATTTTGATTAATTCCTGTTGAAAAGTGGTACATTATCTGCACATGTTACACAAACTTTCTGGGATTATATTTATCTACTAAATTCGATCGTTAATCCAATCTGCATAATCTGAAACTCTAGTGAAAACATCGGTAAAATCGCATAGGATGTTCCACGAAGCTATCCCTATTTGAATATTATTTGAAACTAGTGGACTTCCCATGTCGCCGAAGCAAATATGTCTGCCAAGTCTATTATCCGTACAAACATTGGAAGCATCTACCGGTAGTAGAAACCATCTATATCTTCTCTCACAATTTCGAACAGTTATTGTCGTTACGTCAATTTTTCTTAGATCATTTGAAATCGTTGCCAGTAAGGAAGTTTGACCCCAACCGCTAACAACAGCACTTCGTTCGATGTCTACGAAAATTTGTTCGAAGTCTATTATGCTCACAGTCGCAGACAACACGAGATCGGTAGTTAATTTTAATAAGGCGATGTCGTTACGTAAAGTCTTCGGATTGAAGTTTTCGTGGATTATGATAGAACTGATGGCATGTTCTGTGCCACCAGTGGTAACCCTATTTGTTCCTACTCGAACGGTGTAATCTTCGGACGTTGTGCTAAAACAAAATACAATATTAATATTGAGTTTAGTAACCTTGGAAGTAAATTAAATTTTTCTATGCACCATTTTAAGTGTGGATAACTTTCTACAGATTGTTTCCCTTATGCCTTGCCTAGTTGTATGTACTGAAAAAACTTAAAGGACCAGCTCAACGTACATAGTAATCTAGACGTTAAAATTTGAATATGTTTTGAATAAAGTGGAAAAACTTTCTGAAATATGTATTTGACAGTTTTTCTTCAAGGCTATAGAAGTTATGATAATAATAAGTGATACTTATACATTTCAAGCCCCAATCGGTATCAAATTACAAGCAGTGCAGATGCATAAACATTACTAGAAATTCTGATTTAGACTAAAAAGTCATTCTCGTGAAGCTCTCTCTCAACTGAACTCTCTTTTTTCGGGTCTAAACTAGAATTTTAGTTGAGGCATGATGTACCATGGCAGTAGCCACATATAGTCTCGCAATTTAATACCGCATTCCTACACCCACAGGATGAAGTGCAGCCTTTTTTTACAGTTACATGATATTAGTGTCAATAACGATTCTGGAGCAAAACTTCAGGGCATTTCTCATTACTGCGCCGCTTTTGAAGTGTTGTGGAGTGTGGAGCTGCTGCAGCTGTAGGGGGCAGAGAAGCTAGATTCGTTTTACTCTTACACGCTGACTTCGTGTAAAGATGGTACCGATACCAATTTAAAGGTGTCTTGCTTTCAGGCCATAAATAGCCATGAAAAAATGTTCTCCAACCAGATTAATGATACCATGAGAAGCGTTGTCGTCATTAAATATTGCAACGATTCCACGTAAATCTTTCCTTTGCCTTAATAGTTTAAAGAATTCAAGATTGCTTTTTAAAAAGAGATACGATGTTGTGTTACAGCCACTGAAAGCGTGAGCGAATAGAATTATATTTGGAAGTTCTCTATGTGAGTAAAGCACGGGAGCAATAGATCTTCCGTTCGGCTCTTTCTCTTCCTGGTTTTATAAAATTAATACTTCGTTCTTTTGGAGCTAGGGCAATTAATAAAACAAGGTCTACATCACAGTTTCTTCGACAGGAGATACTTCTATCGCAGTTGTCATGATCAAAGCGTCAGCACTGTCTGTGGACTGCTAAACCGTAAAGCTTTCGATTTCAAATTTTTCCGACATCATCGAAATAAGTCGCGTTTTACTTTTTCCTTGAGTGACGGTGGCTGTTGTTGTTTTATCAAAAAGTAAATCTGCACTTGTATGTTTTGCAGATCATAGGCATTGATCCACTGTTTTAGTGCTGGAAACGCTGTTGTTACAACCGCCAAATACAATTATGGATGTTGCTCGGAAATAGCTTTTGACATAGTTTAGGTACGCGAAATATACTAATCGGCATGTCTGATTTTGATGCCAAATTATGTGGTGCAAAAGATATCCACCGCCAATGACATACTTAGAATCAGTTAGATTCACACGATTACGCAATTCTTTGAAAATATTATACAGCGCAGATTTTTTTGTCTTCTGCATACCTACATCATTGAATAAAGACAGCGGATAAGGTGCCAATTCGTATTCGAGGTAATCAACTAACTGTCCGTCATCTTTCTTTGCAATAACAATCTTTTGAAAGAGCAACAGAGGCTCGATTGGTACTATTGTGTAGTGCATTTTGATAGAAGAGTTGACTGTAACCAGAAGATGAACTTTATCATCACGCTTGATTTCCGATAATTTTCTTAATTCTTTGCAATTCAACGTTTAGTGCGTTGTAGCAATCTTTGGCGTTATTGTCAAAAATTCCAGTACTGATTGAAAAAATTTCATCAGAAACCGGTAAAGGATCATGAAAAGACAGTCAACGCTGTAATTGAATTACATCTTCGTTGTCTTATTCCATTTGCGACTCCCTTGAATCAACGTGCTGTTCACAACAGACAAATGACAAATCACAGAATCGTTCCAACTTGTCACAGATGTCCAGATAAGCAAGCATTGTCAAAGTCCATTTGTCGAGAATACTGTCTGTAAAACTACGACCAGTGAGGTCGCCAACAACTTCCGCGCATCTCATCAAAGTTTGTTCAATAACCATGCCAACCATGTTCCAAACCAAAATTTGTTAGTCCATCTAATGGTGAAAATATTTTTGCTCGACAAATTTAAGATATTCTTCAGTATCCATATGAGTTGCCAATTTCAACATATCTTGAAGATGATAGAGATGACATGTCTTAGCGAAGTGACCACTAGCATGCAGGAATGATAGTGTGTTGTGAATAATTTGCAAATGGGTTGTCCATTCATTCTCTCGCAGACTGTGTAAATTGCTTGACCAAAGTCAGTATGAGAAAATATTGAGTCCGCAATTTTGCGGTAGAGCTCCTGCCTTCCGTCTTTTGCAATTATAGCGTGTAGTTTTCGCTAATCTACCGAATTATAGACCCTGCCGCAATCAATGTCAATATTGGAAGGTTAATATTGAAGTCATTCAAAATGTCTCTTGTAACCTTACGCTCTTCGGCGTTTAGATCCATTTGTTGCAAAATAATTTTTGCCAAAACTAAATGGACTATTTAAGTAGCCTCCAGTTGCTAGTGTATAAGAATTCCCTGACAGCATTTTTTCCGACCGAAAGTGGCGCATATATTACACTCAATAAAACTTGTAGGCCGCTTACTGCCATAATGAAACCGATACCGCCGAGAAACGACACTGGAAGATGAAATCCTTCGGACCGAGGTACAGAATTACCTAAAACTGAATCTTTACCTATCACCGCAACAATATCTCATAAGGGGGTTGCTCAAAATTGACAATCGTTGTTTTTAGGTCCAACCATCAGGATTCTTCATCAGCTGTACATAATACAGTATAAATAGTGTCATAGCTGCTCGGTGATGATTTTGCAAAAGGTAAACAAATTACTTTTGACCATTCAAATTTTTATTCGATGTTCAACGTTTTCATAAACCCTCTCCATCCAGGGATATTAGAAAACTCGCAACTCTTTCCGCACATCCAAAGTACGTTAGACAGTGATGAAAGTTGGAGGTATTCCTCCAGATATTTCAAGCATGGCAGTTCACCAATGATGATATTCTTCAGAGTTATTCCATCTATGCATTCGAATGACTTCAATGAGATCACTTCCTCCTTTCCAAAATCTGCGACCATCTAAATTCTTCAAATTTTGGTGATCGTTGGCTTTAGAGGAATTGCTTCACAAGGAGTAACTTATTTGCCCCCCCCCCATGCTACGAAATGTATTCAATCTATCAATGGTGCGAATGTTAAAGTCCGCATTGTCAAACACGAATTGGCAAAATCTCCCTATCGACCATTTAGCGTCAGGTTATACACTTGCTGAATATTCCAATAATTCTACCTCATTATACGATGCAGTAAACCCAAGCTAGAAGGTATCGTCACTGAATCTTTGGTGCCAAACCTTCTGTATAAAGGGCAGCAACGCTGATCAATAGTGGTAACAAGAAAAATTTTGGTCTAGTCGCCAATATAATAGCATGCATTATTGAAATGCATTTTAGTTGGAGTGCTTGCAACTGACATTTTCTTCCCTTCGCTATAACGTTTACTAAGAAAATATCAAGGGTTCCGGTACGTAGTCTTTAAAATCTTTTAAAAAGTTATCGCTTGCAGGATTTGCAAACGTGTCGTTCACTTTTAAGCGAATGTTTTTTTTAGTTATGGCTGTAGCTGCAGTGACTACTTGAAGACATTCTTCTGGTTTATCGACTTTTTTGTTCATACCAATGACTGGATAAAATTTGATATCTCGTGTTTCGGAAACATATGATGGCAACGTTCTTTATATTTGTCACTATAATAATCTCGTCATCGTATTTGTTTTTTATTGTTAATGCGTTTGAAACGTAATCTTTCAGTAGGTTTATCAGGTCGAGCATAAAAAATCGACAGTTCTCACTATTTTCAATTAAATCGAAAATCATTTGCGTAACCCACGTTACATCACTAACTTCTGGCCGTTCGTGATATATCGTTTCAACAGCAACTAAGTCCGAAATATCTTCTAATCGCTGCGTCATTTCTCGACCACATTTGTCTCCTCTCTTTTCCTGCTTGTATGATGCTGCTTCTAAGTTGAAGGGTCTGAACACGATGCACTTTCAAACCTTAACTCATCTCTTTCTTTTAGTCTTTTTTATTAAATGTGTTTTCTATGGCTTCTATGCAATGTAACCAAGCCCTTTGAAATCGTAATTTGGAATCGACGACCTGAGCTTTATCGGAGAACTTGTTGAGAGTTCACTTTCTGTAATGTTTTTTAATTCAGCCTTATTTTCTCGTGTGTATACTTTTCGGCATGACACATGCAAAGTCATGGAACTAAGTCCTTTCAGTTTTTCAGATTTACCATCTTTTCTACTTCATTTGATTTCATTATTGTACTCAGTTTTTTTTTTTACAATAACAGTTTTTGCAATCAAAAGATTTTTATAGCAGAGAACACACTATCCGCATCGTCCATTTATTCTAGCAAACACAGGAACTAATGTTTTTAACACAGAATGCTGCGCTACGCTTACAAGCACGAGAACTAAGATTTTTGACACTATAATACTTATACGGCACCCCCGCCAATCAACCTCTTCGTTTACCCCTTCTGTTCTGTTGTACTCAGCAGGTATAACTAGGGACTATTGTAGACTTTGTCGTAGACAATATTATCACATTGATTGTGAAGAATTTAATGTTGCCAATTGTTTTAATGTTAATATTATAAACGCGTAGAGCCATAGATTCAAGAGCGCAGGGTATAAGTAAAAATCGTTTCTGTGTTTAACGATGTATTACAGACGTACTATTGAAGTTAGAAATAAAATGAATTATACCTTTTTTATAGAGAATTTAATAGGTTCAATATTTGTAATAACCTTCATCGCAAGCGGATCAACGATTACCGAGATATGATTAAATAGCTGGAATGAGCACCTTTTTTTCAAGATGGCGGATCAAGCCTTGGAGGTAGAGGTCGGGACTTTTACTCTCTTTAAAAGTATGCCAAAATAAAGGTCCCACCAATTTGTAGCTTTCTACCAATTACTTTTTCTATTTGGCTAGTTTTAATCTAATTTGACTGAACTGCGATGCATCCATTATTAAGGAAACTTAATTTCCATCTAGTATTTCACCGTGAATCATTTACATGCCTTCGGCGTTGAAACAAATGTTTAACACTAAATACGTGGAAGTCATAAAGTATGTATGGCACTAAGCACTGTAGCACAAACACATTGCATTGTCCAGTGGAAGTGGATCTATTTTCGAAAAGGATCGGCGAATGGTTCCAGAGGAAGTTTTAAGAAACGAACTCTAGTGATTTCATCGTTTTCAGGACGAAGGCCCATGCGCCAGTGTACTGGAGGAAGACCAACGTCTTTAATTATCACTAACATAATTTCGCGTAGTGAACAAAAGTAAAAACGCCATTTCTACCGCAGCTGGGGCTCTGATACACATTCTTTGCTCCAACGTTACCAGATGTGTTGTTGTAGAAGCTATAAGCATAGGAATGAATTAAGCCTGGATTCCTTGATGTGGTCCAGGACGGGATCGGGAGCGGATAATGGGGTAAGTCCAATAAGGAATTTTTATGAATTGCACAACAAGTTGGTGTAAATGGTACCCAGTAAGGATCCAGTATAATACGCAATAATATGTGGAAAGTTCGCTGACGTCACTTGTTTGTCGAAGGATTGTAGGCCAACACATGTGGTTTCGACAAGATATTTGCTTCAATGAAGTTCAAAGTACCAGTTTGCAAGGTAAGCGTTTTTCTAACAACTTAACCTGACAACAGCTGTTCGTATAACTTGACAGCAAGGCGGATAATTGAAAATAACATTGTAGCATTTTACTTTTGTTTTACAAGGTAATTATGAAAACTTTTGTTGTTTGGAATTTGCCATAATATGAATTAAGGGTTATATTTGATATTACTGCAAATAATTAAGATTACGAATATCTCTATTTAATTCTAAAAAGTATTCCATTTAAATTCAGTGACACATCAAGTAATTATGAGAACTAATTTGAATATTTAACATATATTTGTAAACCAAGGTATCAGATCTGTGTATTTTGGGTAATTAATTTAAAAAGCCTCACAAACATGTTTAATACATCATTACTATTTTGATTCATAGTAAAGACAATCATAATTTTCATATTTAAATATCTGCGTCTAAAAGATTAGACCACATTATTGATGTATATTTTGTATATAAAGTTTTATGACAAAGAAAGCTAAATTTAATTAATAACTTATGATATAATTTATTTAAACAACTGTTTTATTTTGGACAAGTGAGCCCAAAGGTAGGGTTAATTGAGTTAAAAAGGAAAAAGCACATATATACCTTTTTATAAAAGTAAAGTTTTTAGCTGTGACTTGATAAAGAAGCCCTAAACAGCACTTTCAAAAAGTTTAATATCTAAATTCCCCTTTATAATAATGGTTAAATTATTGGTATTAATAGCTAAATATTTTTTATGGTATAAGGTAGCAAGAGTGCATCTCTTGCGTCCTTTGTTATTACATTAACACAACTTTTTTAGAGCTCCTGCTTTAGCAGTAAAGATGATTTTTCCCTCTAAGGACTTCCAAGTTCTCCCTTAGGGCAAACCCGTGTTTAAAAATTCTAGAACTTGGTGGCACACCTATTTAGTATTTTAGTCAGTCAAATGATTAATGTTTTTGTTGTAAAACCCACGACCACTCCTCATAAGCTCTACCCGAGAAATAGACCCCTAGCTTAGCCGGAAGACTGTCGATTACCCTCCATCATAAAGGAATCGAATAAATTACCTATATAATAATTAAATAAAGATAAAGGCATTATAATACCAATCACTCTTTGTAACTAGCTCTTGTAGATTTCAAGTTACCAAAAGCGTTATGAATACAATAACGCCGTATTCAAAGGTGGGCGTTAGTTTTATAACGCCAGTGTTCCCTTCAACGTTTTATATCATACTTTCACAAACTTAAATGGACTTTCTTTTTTATTACTTACTATGATAATATATTTGATATGCATGCAATTTAAAAATAATGCATGTTGCTAACTAAAATCGTTGGAGTTTATTATTAATTTTTTTGAGATGTTTAGATTAAATAATAATCAAGTAATACGTAAAAGTCAAAATATACCTTGCAGGAAACTTCATAATTTTCAATCATATTTGGTAAGTTTTTTGATATATTATTACTTTCCCGGATCTTCTTAGTTAATCACTTTTTAAAGGTAAAACGTGCAAATTTCTATTTATAACTTAAAAAGTTAATAACAGTTAAAGTTTATGCCTCCGGCATTATAACTTGAATAAGGGGCCGCTATACTTGCGACCACGTCCTCATTGCTCCACCCGAAGGTACTACATTGTATGCCTCCGGCAACGAGAACATATCAGGGTTTGGTGAATCAGTTTTCTCAAATTTGTATTACGTTGTTGCCTCTACTATCTCTGTAGTGCCCTAAAAGAGAATGGTAAAAAAAGATTGGAACGATAAATTATGGACACCACATTGACACAAATAAGAATGACACTTTCCGAACACAGTCGCTTCCCTGTATGCCGTACTAAGTGGTTTACGTAATTATCCCATCGTCCCAGTATATATTCGTCCATCACGGGATTGGCTTATTCGAAACTGGTTGACGTCTTACAACCAATTAGAATAGAGAACGCAATCACTTTAATAGCGCGTGTTCAGATAATTCTCCCGAGAACGATAAAAATCCCCGAGACGGTGTCTTATCATATTTATGTATATTAAAACCATTCTATTGTAACAATGTAAATAATAATTTACACAATAAATAGGGTCGGGTTTAGCAAACAAAAGGAATTTTTTTACTTTTATAAACAATACAATAAGTTTAATAAGCATAAGAAATGGAAACTGGTAATCCAGTAATTGAAAAAGGCAAGTGACGAGTTAATTCACTTCACGGGTCACAATATACGTTCAAGGTAAAACTATAATATCTGTTTGTTATGAAAAACAAGAAGTAATATTTAATATGAAGTTCTTTTAATGGATACAGGCTAATTTGTTTAAATGAAAATAACAAATGTTTAATCAAAATATTAAGCAACGTAGTGCATTCTCAAACTTTTTCAATTTTTATCGGCATATGTCTTTATAATATCATCAGATGAAGTCAACGAGGCTCTTCGGTACTCAATAAATATAAAACTTAAATCTGTCAACCTTTGCTTTTCATGACGCTTTGTAACCAATTATTTACTAGTTTTAGTTTGCTAAAGCTCCTCTCTCTTGAAGTAACAGAAACTGAAAGTATGAAAAACATTTATAGAGCTGTCGTGATATTTGCGTAGCCCTTTTTCAAGTGTTTTTCATAAATTCCTTTAAAAGTAGAAAGTGTTTTATTATGTTTTGCATTATTGTTCATACCAAGTTCGTGGTACTTAAAATGTTGTATTGCGTTAATGCTTTTTGTTTAACACTTTAGGATAACTAGCAGCCAAAACGATTTAGCTCTAAATTGCAATTTTTTTGAATTCATTTAATTAATTTAAAGGTCACTCTAAAACCGAATTTGCTATTTACATCATTCAGTGCAGCAAATCTGCTGTTCATTTCACTTAGAATTCTGTCAAGTGTTTCCACCAGAGAATTTCTTAATTTGTCTTCATCGGTTAACTTTCTTATATCATCCTCCATTTTTTCTTCCCTGTTCTTTAATTAAATTCAGTTTCTAAACCGTTATTTTGTTCCACAATTTTGGCATCTATCACCTTTCGCTCTTTAAAGACAATACATTTATTGAACTTTCAATATTTCTGACTGATTTATATTGTTACTTTGATTCAGGGGTTTTCTTAAATAGCAAATAATATTATAAAGGTTGTGGAGCTACAAATTGTACATATTTTGGTTATTATATAAATTTTGGTTAATTTTGTTTACCTCATTCAGGTGGGAAGTGTTAGAGAAAAAGGAGGAAAAAAGCTTCTCTGTTATCGTATCGTCGTGCACTCTGTGTGGGGTTGAACTGAGCTAGTTGAGTTATATAAAACGAATTGTGTAAAAACTAAATTTTATTCTAGATTATTTATGAACACAGAGCGGTGGCGGGCAGCAGGCAACTGAACGTTAAATACACCGGAGTACGGCGATATCATAGCTATATATATATATATATATATATATATATATATATATATATATATTACTGTAATTCATAAGTCATAATAGGCATTAGCAAGATCAAATATGTAGTTATTGCAAGGTAAAAAGTGTATAAAAGGGTCACGCAAAGTTTGAGACATTTTTGAGAAAGATCGAATAACATTTGACCAATTATCAGTAAATATTAGAGTTAGTTGTATATAGTGGTAAAATTGCACTATAAATATTATTATTAATTAGTTAGGAAACTTAATTTGAGGCGTATAATTGCATAAATATATGTGAAACGTAAATTTCGTTAAGTATAATTAAGATTTGTTTTTAATAGCGTAAGAATTGTGTAAATACAAAAAGCTTTCAGGTTTGTAGCATAAAAATCAATAATAGAAGAGAGTTAGTTAGTATAGCATATTCCAAAAGGCAGTTGTTTATTCGAGCTTGTGCACACGGTATAAATTCTAGGATGGTTAACATTGTAAACAGATAACGAGCATAAAAGCTAGTCAATAAGTATTAAAATTGCGGGAAATAGATAATTGATAGACAAACACAGGTCTAGATTACACGTACAAAAACAGATCGAAATAAAGAGAAAAACTATAGTTACTTGATATAATAAAGGAAGGAGAATAACAGGTGTTTAAGTGAACGCTGACTTTGAAACGATTGCTGGACAAAAAAGTTAGAGACTAACGAGGGGAACAAGGACGCGTTATGTTTTCGGAATATATCGAGTAGAAAGGGAATAATAAATCTGAGGAAATTTTACAAATAGAGTACAACTGTTAGATTAGGTAAACAAAAGTAGGATAGACGATGATATCCATCGGTTAGGTAGAACAAGGCTTGTGAATAGCGGGGCAACAACATCTAGAAATAACATAACGGGAGATTTTAAATGCAAGTAGGAGTGAAATGAGAAATACGCGCGTACACAGGAGGCGTATTTAAGAGGCTAAAGTAAAACGAGAGTTATCGGGGTTTCGTAGAAGACAGCACCGGTGGAAAATTTTTAATGAGGGTTTCTGCGTATAGAGCTTGTTTGGAGTGAAAATTTTAGGATTTCGACAACGGGTAACAAATTATACCAAGAACATCTCAAGGATAATTGTGTATTTTGTGGAACTGAGCGACCGTTGTGTTGTTTGTGCTGTGTTACCAAGAAAAGTGTTATAGGGGTATTGAAAATAGATACAAGAAGGTGGTTTCTCTATAGCTTAATTTCCGCACGACACTTGCCATGGAGTTTATAGATCCTAAAGATGGAGACCATACCGCTTTTATAAAGTAACGGTTAGTGGTCTCCGTGACACCTCAAGAACTGAACACGATACTGTGATAAAACGTAAAATATTGAAAGAAAGCAAGAAGAGATTTTTTTATACAATGATATATTTGTTCGGATGCAGTTTGGCTTGAAATCGGTCTAATGTAATTTTTGCGTGCACGCAGTTAGTGCAACCGGCCTAATGATTTTTGCTTGCACGCAGTTGATTTTTTAATTTCTCACTTGAGCAGCCTTTCATGAATTTAAGATGGTTCAATGTTTTTGTGACAGACTGATTCTCACAACGTTTCACAAGAAAGCACGCTGTTTGGCTTGAAATACATAATGCAATGTTACATATGCGCACTTTGACCATAAATCGGTATGATGTACATTTTCATGTACGCAGTTCGTCCCAAAATCGGCCCTATCCCACTACTGTTGCAAAAACAGCCTTTCCGTTCTGGACCATCTCTAAAAACTACGGCTAGTGATTCAGTTGCTTCTTTGTCGTAAAAGTCTATCTGAACGACATCATGCAGATTTTCAGTAGACCCCATTAGACAGTTTTGACTATTAACTACACTATTATGCGAGAAATTAACCTCATCCCTCCATAAAATACGGAAGATCCATTCAGGGCCAATTTCCATCCGACCGCATGCTCATAAAAGGATCATGTCTAGCAGTAACATTTGCTTGCATTAATTCAAATAGCAAATGCAGTTTAAAGGCACGTATTTTAAAGATTTCAGACAACAAATTTCAAACTGTCGTGTACAGCATCTGCTATAATTTTGATACTGTATTATACTACTGATTAAAAGCGAATTCTTAGTGGCTATGTTTTGATTTCTACGAAGAATTTCTACAACTTGAATATCATTCATTTTCGATTTTAAGATCGTGGAAGGTTACTTACAGATCTTGTTGTTTCAGATTTGCTAATTAAATTATGGTATTCTTTTATTTGAGAGAGCATCGTTTTCAAAATCCATTTACGTAATTGAGGAATGTAATTTCTACTGCATTCTTAATAATATCTTTCCAAACCAATTCTTGTTTAGAGATCCATGCTGTTAAGTTAAAATAGTTTGAACTTGTGTTCACATTCGCATTACTTTAAAAGCAATTCAATAAGTAGCGATGATTTCATTTGACACTTGTACTACTGATTATCATGGCGATGATATCCTGTCCATAAATAAAAATCTAATTACTGAAGCTATTATATTTTCCATGAATTTTTTGCTAATAGTTTCATCATTATCATCATTTTGTTTTCGACCTTACTTAACGTCGGTTTGACGCAGCTCAACTTCTTTTCTATTCTGTGCTAATCTAAAAAGTTCTACATACCCTTCACAACCTAAATTTCTAATAATTTGAATAATATAGCTTGGTCTAGGTCTTCCTATACACTTCTATCGTTATCTACCTGGCTCTACATAGATATTAGTAACCTTGATGGTTGGTAAAGAACTCCAACATGTTCACATGATTCCCATTTAAAAGAAAATGAAATATTACCTAGCAATCCCCTTCAAAAAATGAAAAGTGTTAAATTATATGTTATGGTAAGGCTAATAATTTGACTAATATAGCTTTGTCTAGGTCTTCCTAATCTATTTTTATTTAGTAGCCTATAATCTAAAACCTTACTAAATCTCATGTCTTAAATGGCGAGCTGTCATTCTATCTCTCCAGACCTTTAATTTTTTCTACATACAGGGTTCCTCACCTATTCTTTTATAAACTTCCTCATTTGTTACTCTATCTGTCCAACTAATCTTTAACATTCTTCTATAACACCAAGTTTTAAAAGCTTCTATTTTTTCTTATCTACCTCTTTAATTGTCCAAGTCTCACTACCGTATAAAAGAACGCTCCATACGTATGACTTTAAGAAACTTTTCCTATTATCTAAACTAAGCCTATTAGCTATTAGTAAATCTTCCTTTTCTAAAAACATTTTTTTAGCTTGAGCTATTCTAGCTACTATATCCCTTCTGCTACGTCCGTCCTTTGTAATAATACTACCTAAATAGCAAAATTCATTTACTTCCTCTAATTCGGTATTACCTATTTTTAATTTTGGTTTAGAACTAGGCTGTAACTCACTTGTCATTATCTTTGTCTTTTCCGAGTTAATTCTCATACTATAGTTACTCTATAGTATCTCATCTAAAATATTTAAAAACTCTTCTAACTTTTTTCTAGACTCTGCTATAATGGCTATATCGTCTGCAAAACGTAACATGTCTATTTTCTGTCCCTGTACACTAATACCTATCTCTTTTCTCTCTCTAGCTAAGTTTAAAGCTTCCTCAATATAAACATTAAAAATCAAGGGAGACAGTATACAGCCCTGTCTAACACCATTTCTAATCTTAGCTTCCTTTTCTATTTCATCAAATCTAATTACTACGTTTTGGTTTTTATATAGACTGTAAATAATTTTTTTAACCCTATGAGAAATTCCTATTTTTCGCATAAACCTGAACATAACAATCCAATTAACCCTATCAAATGCTTTTTCTAAATCTACAAACGCGAAATGAATCTTTTTATTTTTTGTAACCTTCTTTCGATAATTACCCTAATCATTAGTATCGGTTCTCTAGTGCCTCTGTCTTTACGAAAACCATATTGATCTTCACTCAAATAATTCTCAGTCAAAGCTTCTACACCATTTTTAATTATTATTGTTAGTATTTTTGAAGCGTTAGAAGTTAAACTAAGCGTTCTAAAATTCTCACACCTATCAGCTCCTGACTTTTTTGGGATTGGGATAATAATATTTTTCTCGAAATCTATTGGGACCTCACCTGTGTCATATAATACTTTTACTAGTCAATATAATCTGTCTAAAGTTTTCTGACTTGAATATTTTATTAATTTTGCGGGTATATCGTCTATCCTCGGCGCTTTATTTAGTTTAAGATTCCTAACAGCTCTATCAAATTCCTCTCTTAATATTGAGAACCCTATTTCTACATCCTCTTCTTGGTCGTACTCTAACTCATCCATATCGCCTTCCTTATATAAATCTTCTTGGTGGAGAAATAATGGAAAAATTTACACAAAGCGTAAAACCCCAGATTATTTCCTTAGAGTAAGTGGACTGTGACTTGGGGGTAGTGTTGCGATAAAATACTCTTAGCGGTAAATCCAACAACGATCATGCACCTATCTTAATGTTTATACTGTTGGCTTCTACGGAAGTAGTTGGCAGCATCCAAACCAGAACAACGTCTCCGCTGACGGAATTATGTAGTAGCTCAGTAACACACACACACACCAAAAAATGTATATTGTTTTAATACATGACCGCACGGGCTGAATGCTTCGAAACGAGTGTACAAAACCAGTGCTAGATAATACCGCCTGGTTTATCGCAAAACAAAATCTTGACTCTTTAAAATGAATAACATCGAAATTAAGAGTGGTGTTCTAACCCAATTTTGAACATACCTCCCACCCAAAATAATTAAATTTTTATAGCTAAAAGGGTCGAAGAAAAGAAAAAAGGGGAGAAATTAAAAAAAATGCAAATAAGCTCTATTGGTGTAGTTGTGTAGAGATAAAACGAGGAAATAGAAGAAACTAGAGAATGATCAATTAATGTGATTGTTGATCACGTCATATTAATTTTAAGGAGGTGGAAGCGGTACCACCTTATTTATTGGTCGTACCGTTTCACCTGAGGGTGTCTTCAACCGAACAACACGTACTATGCCGTCACTTCCAAGTATCAGCTTTGTTAGCCTTGCTAAAGGCCAACACGCAGGGTGTGTACCTGGAGTCAAGTACAGCACCAGATCGCCTTCTTCCAACTGTTTAGCCGGGGTAGTCCATTTGGGCCTATGCTGAAGGGTGTGGCGGTATTCATTTGACCAACGCTTCCAAAACCCCTGGATTAACTGTTGACAAAGCCGCCAACGAGTAAGTCTGTTAGTAGGAATGTTTGTCAAATCTACTTCGGGTCGTGCCAGAATAGGACCGCCTGCTGGCGTCATTGCATCAATTCCATCATCGAGTGAAGCTGGTAACGAGCAAAACGGGCGAGAGTATAAAATACCCTCAATTCTAATAACGATTGTGTTAAATTCTTCTGCAGTAAATTGGTTGTTACCAATTATTCTCTTTAAATGGAATTTAACACTGTTAATTCCTGCCTCCTACAATCCCTCGAAATGGGGTGCGTAGGGAGGATTAAAGGACCATTCAATGCCCCGAATAGCTAAACAATGTGCAATCTCGGCCTTAGACAAGTCAAAAAATTTTGAAATTTCAGAAATTTCTTTAGCAGCTCCACGGAGGTTCCGTCCTTGATTGGAATAAAATTTCGCCGGAAGTCCGCGTCTAGAAATAAATCTGTCTAGTGCGGCCAGACATGCTTGAGAAGTTAACGAGGCAACGAGTTCGATATGAATGGCACGCGAAACCAGGCATATAAACAAAGCAATATAGGCCTTCTCATACCAAGCTGTGTGCAGATTAGATACCTTTACCATAAAGGGTCCGCCAAAGTCAATCCCCGTGTGTGTGAAACATTTTTCCGGTTCGAGTCGGTAAGCTGGAAGATCCGCCATATGTGGTTGTATAGGTTCCGCCTTATATCGGTAACATGTAAGGCAACGAAATATACGATTTCGAATTAAGTGTCGAATTGAAGGAATCCAAAATCTCCTATTTACGAGAGAATGTACCAGGCGATTTCCACCATGGCCCGAATATATGTGATAATAATCGCATATCAAGATAGCTAATCTGCTGTCCCGCGGAATTATGTAGGGATATTTAGTAGCAATTGGGAGCCTCGACTGGCGCAAATGTCCCCCCACCATGATTAAACCCACAGGGGACAGAAAAGGGGACAAATGACGATAATTTTTTGTGCAAGGTTGACCCTTTTCTAATAACAAAATTTCGTTTCGATTATGCTCGTACTGAGAAATTCTTATAATAAATACCAAAGTGTCACTACATTCGAATGACGTTAAGTTGCCAGTACGCAGCTGATCGTTTGGAGCTTCATGAATGCGCGCAAGGCAATTGAATTTGAATCTAAGTATATAGGCAAAAATTCTTTGTACTTTAAAAAAACTTGAATGTCGCACCAAAATGTCCGTAAATGGTTGAACATCAATTGCGGACAATAAGGCTTGAGGTGTCATAGGGGTAGAAACGTCTAACCCCTTGTGCAGGCGAGTATTCAAGTGTACTACCTGGCCATTCGGAAATGTTCCGATATATGAAGTCGGGCCCTTTCCAACACAAATTACAACAAAGCAGTTCCGATGGCATTAACCCGCGACTTGCCGGGTCAGCGGGATTATCAGCGCTAGGTACATGCCCCCAACGAGCTGTGGGTTGATTTTCGTGAATTTGAACAACTCTGTTGGCAAAGAATATTTTTAATCGATGCGGAGTGGTGTTAATCCACGACAGGATGTTTACCGAATCACTAAAACAAATAGGTTCCTGAAGGAGTAACAAATCAAATGCTGGGGAAGTACACTTCATCAGTTTTGATAGAAAACATGCCGCCCCTAATTCGAGACGTGGTATCGTCCACGTTTTTAGTGGAGTCACGCGAGTTTTTAAAATTATTAAGTTTATGAAAATTTGGCCATCAACCTTTACTCGTAAATAAATAACTGTAGCCATGCCAAGCTCGCTAGCATGAGCAAAACCTACCATGAAACCTTTTACTTCACCTACTTTCCATACACAGCGCGGAATAGACACGTTTTCGAGAAGTGGTAATTCGGATTGAATTTGATTCCACTTCTGTAATACTACGGCAGGGAGTTCGTCATCCCATCCTACCTTTAGTAACCACAATTGTTGAATAATAGATTTAAGTATAAAAGTAAATGGACTGATGTATCCATTAATGTCAAAGGTTTGCGCAATACGGGAAAGAATGCCTCTTTTCGATGGTATATCAGAGGCATTTCGAACTTTGCATTTAAGTACATTTAATCTTAGATCCCAACAAAGCCCTAAAACTTTATTAATAGAATCAGGACTGGAATTAGGTAATTGTATCGTTTCTGAAGAATTACCAATTACATTGGCATGTGAACTGACCCATTTGCCCAGTTCAAACCCATCCAGTTTTAACAAATCAATGAGTTCAGTTTTAAGAAGTAGAGCATCTTTGACGGAATCTGCTTCTGTCAAAATGTCGTCTACATATGTAGAAGAACTGAGAGCGCACGAAGCTCGTGGAAATTTAAAACCTTCGTCAACCAATAATTGTTTTAGCTTGGGAAACATTGTCTTTAAACGGTAATCTGACCATATATTGACCTGAGGCCGTACGCGTGCTGCTAGATTTGAAATGCTCTTCACAAGCATTCTCCTACGGAGAGGGCAAAGATGGAGAAAATATATCTTCGAATTTCCAAATAAACGTAAAGTTTCATTTAGAGATTGCGTTTCTAACATATTAGTAAATAAAGCGACGTTCGTAGGTGAATGTATCATTTTAGGTACTTCGCCCATGATTACCCATCCAAAAGAAGTAAGAAATGCCGCAGATTTGCCTTTCAAGTGTGAAGGATTACTTGGCGTGATATTCAAAACAGCTGACACCCCTAATAAAATATCAACTGGTGCGGATACGTGGAAATCGAGATCAGCTAACTTAAGAGAGGAAAATTGTTGTTTTAATTGTATGGGTAACGTAACTGTAGGGAGATTCGTGGTAATCTTTGGTACAACTACAGCTTCACAATTTAAATAAAAATTGATGTCGTATAAAGAGCCAATTTTACAGTCGACTAGACCCTGAACTTTTGTTAAATGCGACTGTCCTACACCACGTATTTCAAATGGGCACTTTCTTCGTTTGAGGCCTAACCTATCAGCTAAATCGATAGTGATAAAATTCGAATGAGATCCTGTATCTAAGATTAAGCGACAGCGCTGTCAACTACCATCAGTCGAGAGGACTTGTACTTGTGCTGTGATTAAGAGCGCAACTGGTCCGTTTTCGACAGCGCAAGAATGAACAAAATTCACTGGCGTAGAAACTTTTTCTATTACATTGGTATTGGCAACAGTCTGTACATCGGCGTCTGTACATAATGGCGTGGTATTAGATGGGCTCTGTACAGGGCTAGGATTATCGAAAGGTAGTAAAGGATTGTGCTTTTTACTACCGCAATGTAGACATCGAAATTAGGATTGACAAGAAGAAAGCGGATGCGGATTCAAACAAGCAAAACATCTACGGTTATTCTTGACTAATTCATGTCTATCTTTTGGTGACAATGCTAATAGTTTCGGGCATCTATTAAATTTATGCGCTTGATTGCACGCCGGACAAGAAACGGAGGCTACTGTGTGTACAGTAGGACCTTTAGACGCGACTTCTTTCGAAGTCATAGAAATGCGTTTGTTACTAGCATTACTGTAGCGATCGCCAGATTTTTTTGCGGCCCATGACGTTGGTATGCTCTTTGAAGCGGAGGTACTACCAACTAACGCTGAAATAGAGCATTTATTACGTAAAAACTTTATAAAATTTGTAAACGTAGGATATTCGTGTTCTAGGTAATGCTCTTTTTGAAATTCTTGTTTTGTTTTGGAATCTAACAATCCAAGAGAAAATGTAAAAATATATAATCGGCTAAATCGGGAAGTTTCGTATCGGTTAATGCTGTAACATTAGCTTGCAGTGTTTCGCATAAATCATTAAGAGCTTGAAAAGAATCTGTCTTCAGTTGAGACAGTGTAAAGATTTTAGATAGATAATGATGAGCAATTAAGCGTTTATTTGTGTAGCGTTGGACCAGCAGGTCGTACACTACCGAATAATTTTCTGGTGAAAACCGCACACTGTGCTAACTTCAAAGAAGAATTTTCCAGGTAATAAAGTAAGTATGAAAATTCTTTGATGTCACTCAACGTATTGTTTGTGTGAATCAAGGTGTCGTACAAAGATCTAAATTCGTCAAATTTTTCGGAATTACCTTTGAACTTATACAACATTCAAATCGCTGTTCAGTGTTGTATTACCGTTAGAACTAACGTTCGTGGTTGTGGTGTATCGACCAGCAACGCTTAAAATCTCGAAGTATAAACCGCCAAAACTAGATTTTAATGATACTGTATCTGTTCTAAAATTTGCATGTACATTCGATAAATCCGACAATGCATCTAAACTTTGTAGAAATTCATTTCTAACTGGCATTAAATAACCAATACGACTTTTAAAATGATATAATTTAGCAGGTAAATCTTTGATCAAATCAAAACAGTCCTGTAATCGCCTAAATAACCTTTCTTTCCGATTGAGTAATTTCTTAAATTCGGCAATACTTTGCTGATCGGGTTCCATAGTGAAGCCGATAACCAGAGTTGAATGAATTACCGCTAAATTATTTATTGTTTACAATAACAATAACAAACGCAAGCCGTAATTTATAATTTCGAACAATGAACCTGGCAACAATCACAATTGGCGATAAGGTGAACTATATTATTTTTCAAGTTCAAGAACAAACTTTGAGCTTTGATTAGAGTTATGCACATGAATCAATGCAATTAATGAAATTGAATATAATAGTATTTTATCTCTACACAAAATTTACATATGGATCCGGTTCTCAGAAGTGACCACAAATGTTTGTGTTGGAGAAATAATGGGAAAATTTACATTATGCGTGAAACCCCAGATTATTTCCTTAATGTTCATACTGTTGGCTTGTATGGAAGTGGTTGGCAGCATCCAAACCAGAACAACGGCTCCGCCGACGGAATTATGTAGTAGCTCAGTAACACACACACACACACACACACCAAAAAATGTATATTGTTTTAATACATGACCGCATGGGCCGAATGCTTCGAAACGAGTGTACAAAACCAGTGCTAGATAAGACCGCCTGGTTTACCGCAAAACAAAATCTTGACTCTTTAAAATGAATAACATCGAAATTAAGAGTGGCGTTCTAACCCAATTTTGAACACTTCTATATATCTTTTCCATCTATCTGCTACCTCAACTTTATTTATTAGAAGCTCATTATTCTCATTTTTAATACCATTATATTTTTTCCTATCTTCCTGAAAAACTTTTTAACTGCCCCTGTAATGCTAATAGTTGATTTCCTTAAAACTATATGTAACCCCTATATTTCGACTGATCAGTGTCGAAATATTTGCAACACTTGGCTCTAGTCAAAATTTGTCCCCCACAGACCATCTTGCTTATTTACGACTTCTTTCTTTGTAAATACACGCTGTCTTATAAGAACTACGGATGGAAATTCTTATAGTATACTGGAAAAAGTTGAATGCCAGAGGGAAGTACACTGTTTACTACATTTACTATTTCTAATAGTTTTTTGCAAATCCGAAATTTTCCTAAAATTAATTCTACTATCTTTTGCACCAAGCTAGTCTACATCTGGCACATCCTGCCCACTATCCTAGAGTAAGAAAGCAACATTGTAGTGTATACGAAACTTTTACAAAGATAATTAAAACAAGAGTATAGTCAAGTGGGATTTATCATGTTTAACTAGAAATAAGCTCATTATATGTAATTATCAAGAAATGTTGCTAAACAGTTCTCCCTGAATGTTGCAAATCAAAAAGCTTTCGTGTGTAAGACCTGAAATGCTTCCTATCAATTAGTCTTCGTAAAATTTAATTAATTGGTATTACAAAAAACTTGTAAAAATTCAACATTAATTTTACTCATACTTAGAATTGTTCATTATAACGAAGGTTAATAAATAAATTAATGCGTGAATTTAATAATAAATTGATAAGTTATAGGTTTGAAATATACCTATTCTTTTTTAAAAAACCCTTGCAACGAGCCGTAATCTATCTTGTACACTATCAAAAGTATCTAGTTATATATTTAAAATGTTTTATCTTAGTAAAGTTGTAGATTTTCCACTTACCCTATATGGCTGACGCATTGAGCTGCAGTTAATATTGCATCGATTGCTATTATAGAACCACCACAAACATGTCTCCCGTTCAATTTTTGTATAGATGCCACATATGCAAATTCTCCTGGATTAGCAACGACACCGCCAATAATTCGTAAATCATTATTTGATGTTGCCACATCAGGAAAAGGGTTATCTATTGTAATGCATTTTATTCAAAAAAATTCCAATAATTTTTTTTACTAACCTGTAAAACATGATGGTAATGCAGAAGTAATACCCAATATTATTAACAAGGTTCTAAACATTTTCAAAAAGCAACGAACACTGGTTATATGAAGTCTCAATTAAACACTAGCGCAATTCACTACATTTATACTAAATATCAAGGACAATCATGTGCTGAAATTTTTATGGCTCGTTCTTTGTAACTACTGGTAAATAAATTTTCGCAGATAACCTGATTAAGTACCAATATTTAGGACTGTGTACAATTGCCATCACGTCGAAGCAACACAATACAGGTCAAAAAATTGTGGTATTAGTTGTGTACAACCTATATAGATAAGAAAAGGAGTTTCAAATATTATCTTAGCAAATACTCACAAAGTAGATGATTTGAAGCTTTGTTAATTCCTCGAGACAAAAAAGGTCTATACACAATTTTGAATGTAAATATTTGCTTCTTCTGAAAATAAAACTAGTTTAATTTAATTTATAATTGTCAAATTCGGGTTTTTCTTATTTGCGTTTCCAAACAAAACTAATTCAAATTTCTACCTAATAATTTTAAAACCTGCTCACTTCAATTGCCTTCTATTCACCGCAACCCCTTAGAAATATTTTTGAAAAGCCCCTAGTTGCATTTAATTCAGCGTTGTAGTAAATTTTTTCCCTTTAGAATAACTTTAGGCATAGGACTCTTAACCTAACCAGTGTAAATCCTAACCATAGTCTATGCGCCGGTCTAATGATCATGTGTGCAATGATATGTACCCTTAGTTTGAATTCAGGGCATTTCTATATACCCATCGGAAAATCAAACGTGGGTGGTCACATAATCGAAGCCATATGACTTTAATCGACATCCTGAATTAACTGTTACCTTTAAGCCTATTTTTATGACCATATCTCGGTTAGTTTTCAACCAATTGTAATTTCCTTTTTATTGATGGAAAGATCTTAATTAGATTTCTTTTATATTCAGTTCTTTTTTGTTAAACTGTGATATTTTTGTTTAAAATGGAAAAAATTATTTCAAATCCAGTAAGTAATTGAAAGATACCTGTGTGAAGTTGGCAGCCAAAACTTAGCAGCCATTTTACCGAAACCACCCGAATGTTCATGGGCGTAGGTGTTGTATGGAAAACTTAATACCATAATCAATTATTAACCCTATTTTAATATAAATTTAAAATAATAATGCAAAACTTTAACTTTTAGAGAAAAGATTTAATAGTTCATAACCATATCCATTCAAATTATATTTTGAGCGCTTTCATGGACGACAATAAATCACACAAATCTAAATCCGATCACAATTATAAATGTTAAATGAACAAAGATCAGTTCACACAATAGCTTTGGTCTTCTCCAATGCTGTCTTGCTAGAGACTATTATAAAACGTATAATACTTTCCGCCCGGTTCAAGGGATCGTAATATCTCGATTTTCAGATCAACCTATTATAATTTATTTCGCACATAAAAAAAGGAGTGCCAACTTGAAATTTTGCAATTGGTTGAGAAATAATAGCAGTTACTTACTGTAAGGGTACTCCAAGGGTACTTTCTGGTACCTTGATTGTTCAGACCTACTATACCTCTTTTTCATACCGAAAAAAAAGAGTGCCAACTTGAAATTTTGCAAGGGGTTGAAGAATAATATCAGTTAGTTACCGTAAAAGGCGCAATCTCTTCCGCCCCGTCGAAGGGAACTTTTTGGTACCTTGATTGCTCAGACCTATCTTATCGTATTTCATTCCGAAGAAAATGGAATGCCAATTTGAAATTTTGCAAGGGGTTGAAGAATAATAGCAGCTACTTACATGCAAAATGCGCAATCTCTTCGACCCCGTCAAGGGTACTTTTTGTTACCTTGATTGTTCAGACTTAATATACTCATTTCATATCAAAAAAATGAAGTGCTAACTTGAAATTTTGCAAGAGGTTGAGGAATAATATTAGTTACTTACTGTAAAACGCGCAATCTTTTCGGTCCTGTCCAAGGGTACTTTTTGGTACCTTGATTGTGCAGACCTACTATACCTCATTTTATACCGAAAAGAATGGAGTGCCAACGTGAAATTTTGCAAGTGGTTGAGGAATAATAGCCGCTACTTACTGTAAAACGCGCAATCTCTTCGGTCCCGTACAAGGGTACTTTTTGGTACCTTAATTGTTCAGACTTATTATATCTTATTTCATACCGAAAAAAATGGAGTGCCAGCTTGAAATTTTGCAAGGAGTTGAAGAATAATAGCAGTTACTTACTGTAAAACTCTTTGGTGAATATGTTCAACTACTGCAAACTTCCAGTTCTTTGGAGGGATGTCTTAATATTGAAGAAACTTGAAAAATTTTGATTTATAGATGTTCTTATAAGCAATCTCGTTTCCTATTGGTTCTAAAAGTGTAATTTCCTTCTTATGAAAGTCCGTTATAACCAATAAATAATGACTATTATTTTCAGTAGGAAATACAACCTTTGCTTTGTTAAAATGAATTCCGTTAATAAAAGTAGTGGTTAAAACTTCTTTACCAAAAATAGTTGAAGATTTTGCTACGGAAATAATTTGATGTTCAGCGTTAGAATTCAAAATATGGAAGCAGTGGTCAATTACAAAGCTGCTAACCCATTGACCATCATCTAATGTAAGGAAGTCATCAATAATAAGTTCTTGTAAAGAAAAATTAACAGCAGGATTAACTGTAACAATATACCCTCTTCTATTATTTAACTCCGTGTAATACTGTATACTGTACACAAGACCATTTTCTAAAAATGATGTATTTTTTAAAGTTGTCTATTTTCTTTCCTCATGTGAAAAATTGTTGTTGGGGTAAACAAGTTCAGAAAGCGTAAGTTCCAGAAGTTTCTAGATCTATTGACTCTAATGATCTTTATTCCCTTAAATGTGAAAACAATGAGATCACACCAAGCTTTATCAGTTATTTCGACAATACCCTGGTTCTGGTAATAAGGAGTAACGCAGATCCTCCTCTGTTTAAAATATTAAATTTGTATGTTTCAGGATTCACTTACAAATTTAGAAACTTACAATGCCAATTTTGGCATGTAACAATCGCGACAAAGCCATAAAAGAAAAAATCTTAAAAAAGAAAATGACTGTTAGCACGGTGAAAGCTTAAAATCTAAATCTTAACTAACCTACATAAGCCTTAACTTAAATTTTAGAAAATGTTTATTTTAGACGCCACCTGGTTTTTTCAACCGATAACACGTCTTCCGGATTACCATGAAATGGAATGTGTAGCCCTGTTGTTTCTGAACTGCTTTTAAAGTGCACACACGAGTCTTTAATGTGGCGCAGTTATAATCAACAGCACAAATTTGTCGGGGTAAGATAACGATAATAAGCTTAAGTTATTATCAAAGATAATAGGTAAGATAAAGACATTAGCACAAGTTATTATCAAAGATAATAAGTAAGATAACAATATTAAGATAAAGTTATTATCAAAGATAATAGGTAAAATAACGATATTAAAATAAAGTTATTATCAAAGATAATAGGTAAAATAATCATATTAAGATAAAACTAGATAACAATAGATGGATCCGAAACGTCCCAGCACGCTAAGGCTACATACACTAAAGATATAGCGTAGAATTCCCCAGCTCACCAAGCCGTCTCGTCACCCATCCCAAAGACATACGATAGAGTGCTCGTAGCCCCTAAAAAGAGCAACCTGTGAAGCAGGCCCGTTTATAAAAAACGGTACGGGGGACCGGAAAAGGCATTTGGGTGCATTCCTGCACCCGGCGTTAATCGATATCGGTACGATATCCGTACGATATCCATTCTTTTCTACATACACTCACACATTCACACACTAATACATACATGCACTGTTAGCGGCCATGTGCGCTGACAGCGGCACCGCATGACCTCACGAAAGATTCCCAGAGACGTGGTTCGGGTGTCTGTGAAAACCCCCCGCGCAACCACACGGTGACTAACGGAAATGAAAAGGCAGTAGAAATAGGAAAGGTAAAAAGAGGGAGGTAGGTATTTTGGAATGCATAAGAGGCACTTCCAGGTAGAAGAGAATAGAGGGAAGGCTCGCATTGAGCTAAAGAGACAGAAAAGGTGGATAGCAAAGCACTATTCAACCATCCAATGTGGTCAGTAGCCCGGAGTGAGGGAAAATCACTCTTATGTGGTAGACGGGTGTTCCGGGACAAGAACAGGTCTACCGAATGAAAGATAAGGCAGAAACGGAGACAGCGAGATAAGAAAAAGTAGAGTTTTTGGACAAACGTCCGAAAGAAGGTAGAGAATTGTCCCTATTAAACACAGGTCGATCTGATGGACCACCTGCTATATTAATCAGACAAGTTAACGTATCTCATAAGTTAAAAAATTACTAGACTCCTGGTGAGAACTAGTACAATCATTTTCTTAACGAGTGCATCCACTACGATAAGAAAATCAGACAATAATTGAAACAACAACTTAAAAGTATCCCTGCAGATACCTTCACACAAAAACCAACTGTTGCAAGGTAATTTTTTAAAAACGGTAACGCCATAAAATCACAATAACGCCTAAATATAAGCAGCTAAATACAGACACACTGTCCCAATATGCTAAAAACAACCGAGAATTCGATAAGGTATCAATAAAATGCGATAACACCTCACCACGAAGTTCAATAAAAAACAACAAAAAAATGTCTATATGTTATGATGAGTTAGTAGAAGGTGAAACAAGTAATGGCATAGGATAATGTAGGCAACTGTAATAATTCAGAAGAAAAACACATGGAATAGAAACTCCCAGTTTCTTGCCACTGCGTATATGGAATATTTCTTACAATGGCATAGGCTGCGTCTCCTATGTGAGCCCAAAGAAAAAAACATCCACTCAAACATCAGCTAAAACCAATCATAAAAATTCAATCAGTTATTACAATCAAAGTTACGACAATCACCACAAAATTAAACGATGTAAGATAAATACTGAAAACAAAATAATATGTTGTAGAAAAGTTGCGAAGATTAATTAAATGAAGCGACAGAGTTGTACTGGGGAGCCTAGATAATAAACAGATATATGATTAACAATAAATTCAAGGGGGAAGTCAACAAGTAGCAAACAGATAGCTAGTTTCAGGTAAATAAGTTAAACGTGTAGGAGATTGGTGCTGTATAAGAGAAGAAATAAGTAATTGAAGTTAACTAATTGATAGTAGGGACAAAAAACATTAGGCAAATCATTAAGGAAATGGAACGTGAAAAATTTAGTATGTACGCAAAGCTTAAGCGATTTTAAAGATTACTTTATGCCATGTAGTGTAGTTTGAATCGATATGTGAAGAGATAACAGTAATCAAAACTCGATTTGCTGATAGAATTGTTGAAAAACGGAAAGATATCTTATAACGCATATAGTTACTAGGATGACGAGCCCTCCTTTGAGCTTCACCTAGACTAATAAAGAAAAACTCCAACATCATTCTTAAAAAAATGATTCACAAATTGCTAGAACGACAAATTTTATCCCGAGTCTCGTTTAGACTTATGAAATACTGACCGACCAACTCTTGGTGAGTTTCGTCTAGACTTATATACATGCTGAGCGACCAACTTCGAAGGCAAATCTCGTTTAAACCAAATAGATCTTAAAATGCTGCATTGGAATATCGATATGTCTAAAAAACATGCTATCAAAACAAAATCATACTCGCTACACAAAAGCACGATTATACGATACATGTATAGAAAAAACAGTGTTCCAAATTATTAAAATATTCCTTTGATATCGCGGGATTTATCAACAACCATTGTAAATGAGCTTAAATACAAAACGTTATCAACAACTTTATTATTGCAGTCTTTGAAAAAGTAGATATAACGAAATCAAGTTACTATAGCGTTTTAGAACGTAAGAATTCAATTAATTGCATAAGCTATATTTAGGAACCAAATTTTCTTTAAAAAAGAATTCGTAAGTTATAGTTAATTATTTAAATTACTAAGGGACACTTAAAATCATAGAGAAGTAAGATATTATATGAGTTATCTAAACTACAACTTTTAAAAAGTTGACCCAAAAAGAGGTTAGAATAAAGTAAGAAAAATTTCAGGGTTAAAGTAATTATACTTGGTGTCATTTTAAGAGATCTTTTCTTCTTTTTTTTAAATCATAATAAATGGAAAATGAAGCTATTTATTTATAATTAGAGTACTTACAGAAAAACTTGTGTAAACCAAAAAGCACATGCTTCCACCTAGAACTGAGGTTAAGGGAATCTGTCAAACACATTTAAAAGGTAAACACTTCAATTTTATGCTAAATTAGATTAGGTAAATATTTAAGAAAATTTAGACTAAAAGCACACTATTTTTTATATGGTAAGATGTAAATTAATTGAGTTAGCAATACATTTATGGCTGTCCATGTCAGATTGACATAGCAACTGTTTCAATGTCATTTCAATTTAACATGATTGTCATGGCAACTTAGAATGTTACCAACTTATATTTTTCTGTTTAAAAGTTATTAAAAATTTAAAATTTTTATTTTTGAGTGAAAAATCCAATTTAAAGCTAATACGTTATAAGATACACAAAAGGTGAAAACAAATTTTTTCAACAAAAACGTTGGGTGCGCCACTATTATACTCTATGTGTCTACTCAAAGGTATGCTGTTAAAGTCTCGGTGCGTAATGTATAAGAGCCACTACGACAGTTGGTAACATAATAAATACGTGCGTAATATTGCGCAATAAGAGGTTACGTTATTATTACGCCTCAAATTATTATCACATGCAAACTATGTTTATTACAATTATAGGAAAAGATAAAATGTACTCACGTAAACTGTGGAGCTCTTCACGACATTGCAGCTTTTTTGGCGGCAGATGGACTTTCTTGGACGTCGGTCGTCCTTTGCTCCATGTTGAAATCAAATTGGATTTGTCTTTCTTCCTTGTGTAGAGGTACGACAAAGTATACATGTAGGAGGAACGATACAGAGCAGAGATACAACAAAGGAACCTACATATCTAAAAAAACCAGACAAGATAAAAAGCAACGGTGAATTTCACCGTTCGACGTTTCGATGATGAGACCCGACGTGACGGAAATCACCACTTACTTTCCCACTCCGCGTCTGCGCATTTTCGGGCGCCGACGCAACTATCTAAAGTGACGGAAATGCACGCATGTCTTTTAAAATATTGGCGCGAATTCACTTACAAATTTAGAAACTTACAATGCCAATTTTGGCATGTAACAAGTATTACGCGTTTTATAATACAGTATTGCCCGAAATAAACAGTACTGAAATTGTAATTGTTTTGTATATTTAAAAAATACATATTATTGACACTTTATTATATGTTCTAAATGTGCACCTCCTCGTTCGAGACAGACTTCATAACGATGTTCTAAGTTTCTGGTCATGTTATTGAATAAGGGTTGTCTCAGGGCTGCGAAGAAGACTCTAACGGCATCCTTTAATTCATCGATGGTTTGTGGTGCCCGTTTGAAAACGGCATTTTAGCCATGCCCCAAATGTATGCGTCTGGAGGTGTGAGGTCTGGAGAATGTGAAGGATAAGGGAAGTCAGTAAATCGTGATATGAATTTGCTTGGAAAATGTTCTTGAAGAAATTGACGAATTGCGGCAGCAGTATGGCAAGTTGCCCCGTCCTGCTGAAAAATTGGTTTCGAAATGCCAAGTTACGTGCACGACAGAATTGACGTAAATCAGGGATAAATCGTGTTAAAATTTGTCTGTACCTCTGTTGATTAAGTGTGACTTGCCTACCATTCTCTTCGATAAAGTACGGACCAATGATTCCGTGTCCGGAAACAGCACACCAGACACTCACTTTTTCACTATGTAAAGGAACCTCTTGAACCTCATCGGGTCTGGCAAAGCCCAGAAATCGATTTGTGCGACGATTCACATAGCCTGACAAGTGAAAATGTGCTTCGTCTGAAAACCAAACATTTTTCAAAAATTCAGGATTTTCATACTGTAACGCGAGAATTCTGGCGCAATATTCCACTCTACTGCGATAATCCTGAGGATGTAGTTGTTGATGTACCTGAATCACATACGAAAATGTACCCAGCTCCTTCAGGATTCTTTGAAAGGAAGTTCTTTTAAATCAAGTTGTAACGCTGTCCTTGCCTGGCTGACTTTCGGATTTTCTAAGATTTGCTCAAAAACACGTTCATGGTTATTGTTGTTGCTAACTGTCCTGGGACGCCCTGAGTTTCCTTTTCGTTGGCACAATACACTACCTGTATTTCTAAACTTTTCAATAACCTTCAAAATTACAGCATTACTTGGAGAACGTTTATTAAACCTTTGTGTGAATTGATCAGACACGTATAGCAAACTTGCACCATTACGTCGGCCGATTCCGTATGAACGAAAATAATGCTCTACCAGAAACACTTTCTCCTCTGTACTTAACACCATTTTTAACAATTAGGCCCTACTAATTACTTGTTTGAGGTTTACTTGACAGGTCTATACTAGCTAACTTGAGTGTGACAGCGCACGCATAAAAACACCGCCAACTTAGTTTCAGTACTGTTTATTTCGGGCAATACTGTAGTAACCTCGCAAGGCAGCATTGGAAAAGACCGAAGCTATTGTGTGAACTGCTATCTTTGTTCATTTAACATGTATAATTGTGACCGGATTTAGATTTGTGTGATTTACTGTAGTCCACGAAAGCGTTTAAAATATAATTTGAATGGATAGGGTTATGAACTATTGAATGTTTTCTCTAAAAGTTAAAGTTTTGCATTAATATTTTAAGTTTATATTAAAATAGGTATAATAATTGATTGGGTATTGAGTTTTCCATACAACACCTACGCCCATAAACATTCGGGTGGTTTCGGCAAAATGACCCTTAGACATGTTTATTAGTTATAAAATTACATCAAATTTTCAGTGAAAGAGAAACAAACAGATCGATATAATTTTTAGACACATTATTAATAAGAAATGTTAACAAACAAATTATTTTAGACTTATACCAAAAACCACAATTTCATATAGATATCTAAACTATCAATCATATCATTCTCTTAAAACTAAAACTATTTCATTTTTGGGTTAAAAAATAGAATTAAACGAATTTCTCATCCAACACTTTATAACCAAAATATTCAAAAACTATTACATAATGTTCCAATAAATAATATCTACTTTAAAAATAAAAATAGTCACAACAAAAATGATGATAATATAAACCAAGAAAATTTAAAAGTATATAAAACACTACCTCACATAAATTTATTAACAAAAAATTTAATTCAAATATTTAAAAAACATAATTTTAAATATGCTACAAAAAATGTACTAACTGTAGGTAACCTAGTTACAAAATTAAAGGATAAACACTATTTCCTTTTTAATGCCCATTCGGCAAAACACACATACGCTTCCGCGTATGTATGCGCATGTATGCTCACACACGGCATCAATTCTTTAACCCCAACTTATCTATAATGTCCATCCCAAATATAGATCTATCTTCAATCCAGGTACAACCATAAATTCGTTCCCAAATTTCACATTTTCCACTTCACAATTCAGAATTACCATAATGTTTATGCTTGCAAATTTCTTGCTGTTTGGTGCTACCAAATTACACTTCCTAACAGGTATTATATTCTCCATTAATCTTCCCCGTTTAACAAAACCTTCCGAAACTAGCGACATTTCCGCTCCCGTATCAATGAGTATTTTAATTCTATTATACTGCACATTTAATTTAATTATAAGTAATAAGTTTTTATGTAAATCGTTTTCCACTTCATGTCTAATAAATTCGCGTTGATGTTCGTATCTATTTATCCTTAAGGGCTTGCTTGGTTTGTCCTCATTCAAACTCCTGACTTGATGTAGATGGTTTTGCTTGACTCGTAATTTCAGCATAAGTGCGGTTCGTTCTCCTCGGTTCTGACGTTTGTTTCACGTGTTCTTGGTGATGCGTAATCTGGTTTATGTTACTATCATAGTTGGTCCGCTCTGTTTCTCGCCTTGGCGTGTTTCCTATACTCCAATTATGTCTAAAACCATCATTATTAGAATTATTGTAATTGTTCCTATTGAAATTTCCCCTATAGTTGTTATTATTCTGATGATAATTAAATCTATCCGTTTCCACTCCTCTTTGTGTTCTTACCAAATTCACGGGTTGACTTTCTATTATATTTTCCACCCTACGATTCTCTCCCAATTTATCACAGTGTTGCAAATATTCCAGAAATATATCTCGATCTATAATATTTTGAAGTGTGATATAATGTCTCACTTCTTCCTCAAAATGCCTTGCCAAATATTTTATTATTTGCTTTTCCTCTAAGGGAGGATTTAGTTGGTTTGCGATGCTAAACTTTTGTATAGCATACAATTTTCGGGTCATTCCTAAATTGTGATTATATTTGCCCATATTCAAATCATTTCTAGCTTTATACTACCGGTTGTCCTTTCACAAGTTTCTTAAAAATTTATGTTCAAATTCCTGGAAAGTTTCTAATTCGCTCTCTATTAAAACAAACTACATTTGTGCACCCCTTTTAACATTGATCTGACTAAATTTAATTTCTATCGCTCGTCTGTTGATCCCTGCGTATTAGTGTTTTAATATTATTCAAAAATAATTTTGGGTTAAGCTTATTGTCCCCGTAAAATTTAGAGTATTGGTCTAGTGATATGTTTGGTTGATTTAAACTATGGGTTTCCTAATATATTGCACCGTATTCCTACCAAAATTTTCTAAGTCCGATTTTAAATTTCCCCAATTCCCTATTTAAATCTCTAAATCCTATCTCACAATTTTCTTCAACTCTTGTACTTTTACACCTAAATGCGTAATTCTCTCGTTTGTTTTCCTTTCACATGTGTCTTGGTTTAATTTAACACTCATTTCCGTGATCGTTTGATTTGTTTCCCTTAGACCATCGCTTAAAATTTTTATTTTGGAACCTAACTTTTCCCCCAACTTAACCAAATTTTGCCCATTTTCATTAATTTTTGTGCTAATATTTTTCATGGCCTCTTTTGTGTCCTATCTAATTTGATAAATGCTCTATCATTTTTATCCATTTTGTCGCTCAACACTATAGAATCGACATCATTTTTGATTCTTGTGTGGTCTGCTGCTCCTCGCTGTGACTCCTTTCTAATACTCTTCCCTCAATTTCAGTCTGCGTAACTTGCAGGGTTCGCATTGGTTGATAAAATCCGTGTTTAATTCTTTCATGTCCTTAAAGTAATATTTTCTTACGAACTGTTTTAATGTTTCGTTGATTCCACGATGGTTAATTTTACCTTTGTATTGGTTTCTAATTACGTCATTTATTTCGTCTGGGTCATCTAAAGTTATTAATTTTCGTGTACATCTGATAATCTTGGGTCCTGAATGATTCAATAATCTAATATATAGTTCCGAAAATCTTTTATACAAATGTTTAGTGATGAAATAAAAGTAAAACATTTTTTCTCTGCGGTGTATTCTTTCAAAATTTTAATTATCTGCTCTTCGTTATCATCCTTCATTATTTGAATTTGATATTTTTTTTATGTTTTTGTATATTTTACTGGATTGGGGTTGGTTAAAACTTCGATAACTATGAATTGATTTGATTTCGTGTCTATTGCTTCGTTTAAAATTTTAATTGCAATTTTCCGTTCGTCGTTTTGAGTGTATGGTTTCTATTTCTTCTGGGTTTTTCTTAATTTCTGTTTCGTCTACGTTACCTATAACTGACTCTGTTCCTATTGCGTTGAGTTTTATTCTGCTGAGTGCGTCTGCATTATTGTTATACATTCTTTTTTTATATATAATTTCATAGTCGTATTCTTCTAGTCTAATCCTCCATCTGTGTAATTTTGAATTCGGTTTCTTGAGTTTGCATAACCATACTAATAGTGTATGGTCGGTGTATATGTAGAATTTCCTTCCTAAAATATTTTGTTTCCCAAATTATTGCTAATAGTTCTTTCTCAATAGTGCTATATTTTTGTTCCGTTTCATTTAGTGTTCTTGATGCACAGCTGATTGGTTTATCGCTACCTACTTTTTCTTTGCTCAGTACTGAGCCTAAAGCAACGTTAGCTGCGTCGGTTGTTAATACAAATGGTTTTAAAAAATCGGGATATTCTAATATAGGGTGGTTTGTAAGGATACATTAAATTTTTTCTACCGCTTTAATAAATTTCGATGTGTGTTCGATCTTATTACCTTTCTTTAAACAATTTGTCAATGGTTTGGTTATTTGTGTGTAACCTTTGATGAATTTTCTGTAAGGGATAATTTAATACTGCATTTGTTTTGTCTGGGTTTGGCATAACACCTTGTGGCGTTATTATATGTCCTAAAAATGCTACTTCTTTATGTAGAAATTCACTTTTATCTAATTGAACTTTAAAATGAATCTTTTGTAATCATTCAAAAACTTCCCTTAATCTTTCAATGTGTTCAGTCAGTGATGTTGAATATACGCTTGTGTCGTCCAGGTGCACAAGACATTTTTCATTGTGTATCCCTCTTAAAATGTTATCC
Organism: Platerodrilus igneus; assembly: GCA_036346225.1. Lineage (NCBI taxonomy): Eukaryota > Metazoa > Arthropoda > Insecta > Coleoptera > Lycidae > Platerodrilus > Platerodrilus igneus. The sequence continues at coordinate 5,545,084 of JARFIW010000131.1, read as the reverse complement.
ATAGTCTCTGAAACGTAGCGCGTGCGTTCTTTAATCCAAACAGCATGCGTTTGTATTTATAGTGTCCTCTTGGTGTACTGAATACTGTTTTAGTGGTGTCTTTCTTGTTCATCTCCACTTGGTGGTATCCCGATGAGTGGTCTAATGTTGAAAAAGATTGACACTTTCCTAATTTGTCTAAAATCTCGGTGATATTGGGTAGTGGGTATTTATCGTCTACCGTCTTCTCGTTTAGTTTTCTGTAATCGATAACCATTCGATATTTGTGTTTGCCCGAGGCGTCTAATTTCTTCGGTACTATTGCTTTAATAGGTCTGCTACCTGTCTATCTGCTTCTTCTTGACTTGCTTGAGGTAGTCTATATGCTTTGGTAAAAATTGGTTTATTATCTGTTAGTTTAATATTATGTTTCACTGTGTTGGTGAAAGTTAAAGGTATCTATTTGCAATGGAATATCTCTCGGTATTCGAAACATAAGTCGTTAATTGCTCTCTCCTCTTCGTTATTGATATCAGTATTAAAACGAATGTAAATTAAATTTTCTTTTAACATCCTACCGTGTTCTGTAGGGTTGGAATTGTTCTCTGAGTCTTTGTCGATTTTCATCTCGCTAAAGTTTACTGCTTCTGCGTCTATTGGTTTTGTTAATGATACTTCGATGGGGTAATCGTTTGAGTTCAAAATTGTTATAGTGGCGTAATTGTCTTCTATTTTTACTAACGCGATGGGTGTTTCTACTCTGGGTTGAAATGACATGTGATTTATAATTCCTAAGTCGTTTTTTGAGTTTACTAAAACTTTTATTTGTTTTTCTGTCCTAGACTCGATGGCGTATTTTTGGTCGGTTTGAATGTTACTGTTTTGGAATTTAATGGGAATTTGCCTATGTTTCGTTCTTAATAATCGGTTTTTTATATTAATATTTCCTCCTAATTTTCTCAGATCCATGCCTATTAATCCGTCGTATTTATCGTTAAATTGAAAGATGCAAAATTTATGTTTCATTTTTACTTTAAAAGTTTTGGGTAAGTGTATGTTTGCTATAAATTGGTGTTATGTCGTTTTGTGCTGTTCTGATTTTAAAAGATTCTCTTTCTACAAAACCTAAATAATGCTTCTGTATGGTTTTGGGGCTACTTAAAGTTTTTGGAGGTCCTGTATCGATTAGTAATTTGAGTTCCGCATGAAGTATTTCTATATAAAGTGAAATTTGTTGATTAATGTTATTTAAATTTATTATATTTGGTCGTATTTGAATCTGTCCAACTGAAAATTCGGATACGTATTTTCTTCGTCGTCTTCTTCATAGTTTTCACAAGGGTTGTTACGTTCAATATTTTCTGAATAATTTGTTTCATCGTTTCTACTCGGATTCGCATAATTATCCGTGTCTTGATTATCAAATTCCACTTCTTAGTGGAATAGTTCCTCGGAAGTATTTTGTATAATGAAACGAATATTATGTACAGTTTCTGTAAATTATTCAAAATACACTCTTCAATTAATTAATGTTGTAAATCTCATTTATCAAAATATCATATACTTTTTAATCAAACCTAAAGTCACCAAAAATCTATTGTTTTTATAAAAAAAAAGCTTGGAACGTTCAAAACCTTTTATCAGATGACACACCTTATACGTATGCAAGTTCTCTGTTTTTGTTGACTTCCTCACATTCATTTATATTAAGCAAATTCAATATTCAAACAAAAAAAATAGAAAAATAATGTCTTATAACTAAAAATCTAACCTGGTCTATTTTCATCGCTATTTTCTTTTCGCAATTGACGCATCCATTATCAGTGAATATTTTCCCTGCATTCTACCATCTATTTGAATAAAATTATTTTCCGCCAATTCAGGATTATTACATGTCCATTTGAAATACTGTTTATTCACACGCTTGAACCATTGCATTTAAATTATTGTTATCACCCTCTGGACTACCATTATTAAACTTATACTTATGCACCCCAATTTATTGTCATCTCATTCAGACTTATTACTTCTTATCAATTTCCCCAAACTTAGAATTGGATTATCATCCTCCCCAAACTCGAATTTGTATTATTATTCTGTACGGACTCAGAGATCTTATTATTCTCCCCGGACTCGGAAATTGTATCATTATTCTCCACGGACTCGGAGATGTTTAATCGGCAATCATAATTTTCATCTTCCTCGCACTAATACAACTTTTCACTTTAAATTATTATTACGTATCACACTTTGTATCAGAGTGGCGCACTTCGACCTTTGTTGAGTTGAAAACTGACTTCTTTATCACTGTTCCTGTTAATATATCATTAATCTCCTACTCCGTCAGTAGGTATGGTCTACAATCTCGTCGATAATTTTCACCAATCAAATTTTTGCATTTAAAGTAGTTTCTGATGTAATTTTCTATGCTTTCAAATAATTGTGGCCTGGTCGCAGGTGCTTCGTTATCAAACATGCGGTGTTTTCACGAATCTAGTTGCTTTTCCATGTTGTACATAAACAACCGATGCAATTCGACTTTTAATTTTCATATCTGCCTGTTATTTACGCAATTTTTAATCACCTCTCTTTATCAAACTTCTTAACTACTTGTACGCATTTACCCTATGCTTCTCGAAGCTCTATTTCTTATCTCCGTATTAACCTAATTGTTTGGAACTCTTTTGAATGCGTGTTTAATTACACTTTATTATGTTTACTTATAAAATACGCGTGCTTCCACTGAAAAATATCATTATTTGCATTGCTCAAATTAACTAAAACTCTATCTACAGGGTATTAAATATTTACTATTTACTTAATGCATGTCTTCTTTGTTTCTACGCCAACTATGCGTCTTCCTGTGTCTATTTGCGTCGCTTAAAACTATTTATACTTTATATACAGGGTGTTGACTGCTTACTATTTACAAACTATGTCCATTTATCAATTCTTTACTAAATAAATGCAGTTTTCTGCTTCCTATGGTAATTTCTAATTCCTAAACGACTTTTACTATAAAGTACACCCTTAAACAACTCCTTATCACAGCAATATATATATATATATATATATATATATATATTACTCATATTTAGACCAGGGTAGAAAATTAATTAATTACATCAAATAATTTTAATCACCGTGTATAAGGAATTTTATTAGATAATACGCTTTATTAAAAAACCGTGGAGAATAAAAATTCATTCGTTTCATTAAAAATAAGAGATTTAAATTATTTACAAGACGCTTTCTATAAAAAGAAGCAGTATTAAAATGCTCAACGTGTAATTTAATTATTCCGAGTAAAGAAACAAATGGAAATTACGTGCAAAATTTATATTAATTGATTCAAGTTTGGGTAACGAGTATTAAACAAAATGTACAGATAATAATTGAATATTTGATTAGGATTCACTAAAAATTAAAGGGTATTATTTTAATTGGAGTTAATTGAACCATTAGTAACATATAATATGTATAAAAGCTTGTAAAAACCCAATAATATTCAAATCGTAGAAGTGTTATTTAGAAGTAGGACGATTGAACACCTGCGTATTTTTAAAAGTCTAGTTCTGCGTAAATTTGCAGATAACAAATGGTTACAGAGAATGTTGGAGAAACCGTCGCTTAATATTCACGAGAAATGCTAATAAGGTGGGTTATTTCACAGTCCACGTGGATTGAAAATAACCGATACTAAAGAATATCGATTAGTACCACTCAGAACAGGGTAGATAGAGACGGATAATATGCGTAAGACAGAGACACATATAGTAAAAGGCGTGATTTGAGCAACGTCACTGGGTTGCGATTGGTTGAAAATAAGAGGCAAACATGAGAGGTAAAAATAACATTTCTGTATAAAAATTAATTAGTTATTCTCAGACGTTGCGAGCCGTGTCGAAATTTCATAGATTTTAAACTTAGACGTGTGCAAATTTTGTAGAAGCTGTGCCGAGCGATCGAAAAGGGAACATAGAATGACGAAATTCTGGAAACTGTCCGTTTTGGAGACAAAAGCGACGTATAGGCTAGCGATTATATATACCCGTGTTAATATGAGTTTCGCTCTCTTAAATTTTTCGATTTTGATTCAATAATTTAAACAGCTTGCTCGTATATTTTGGCGAATATTTAATACGTTAAAACAGTTTGCTCTTTACGTGCTACAATGAAAGTAATTTAGTGCACTTAGAAAAGAAGATGCAAGGTAATAAAGTCTAGTTATAATTGCGAGTACTGTACCAATTATTCAAATTTGCAACGACAAATGAATAAACAAAAGTAGGCAGTTTTGGCGTATAGCGTGAAAGAAGTATGAATTTCTTTGCTATTTTTCGGGGGTGTTAATAATTAAATGATTCGTAAACGTGACTGGATCCACAAAACAAGATACAGATATACACAGATGAGTTCCGGAAAAGCACTGAAACAACTTTAGATGAATGGTGGTGTAGAAACTTTTAAAGGCGACCAGTAATCCGAGGACCTAAACATAACCCAGTTGGAATGGTGTGATTAACAAAAGACGATGTACATTGGAGCCATGAGTGCATTAACCTTCAGGTAACTTATGCTTTGTTGTTCGATTTTTGATGTTTTGGTGTGTGTTGAATAACTTTATAATTTATTTACTTAAAATGGACAGTAGTGAATTTTGTACTAACAACAATTTTTTAATTTTAAGGTGAAATTTTCTTGTTTAAGTAGAAAGGAGTATTTAGTATTTATGTTCTTGAAGAAAATTTGGGTATGTCTTTGAGCTCAATTAGACGAACCTGGTTAATTAACGTAAAGGGGTGGGAGATGCTCCCTTTGTACTCAGACTCAGGTCTGCATATATTGTTATATTAATTAGTAGGCATCCTACAAGGACTTTAATTCTGGTTGCACATTAAAATGATAATAAATTTAATCTTGAAGTTTTCTGATACTGAAATTTATGCTGAAATTTAATTTTGAAATTTTAATGTATTATGAATATTGATGTAAATAGAGTTAACGTTGATGTTTGTGGTAGGAATGTAATTTTTTTTATGAATGAGGATGAAAGTTTTAACTAGGTGAGCAGCCGAGGCGGAAAAGAGTAAAGAGGCGATTAACAGAAGAAAGTCAACGGACCAGTTAATTTAGAAGGGTTCACAGCATTCTTGACGCCCAATCTGTGGGACTCGATTTGAAAACCTTAGTTTAAGATTAATGGAGAGGCTTTTGTACATTTCACAGCAATATATATATATATATATATATATATATATATATATATAATTTTATAATAGCATATAAAGTGCTAGACTCTTTCAAACTCAGTACCAAAAAATTGGAAAAAAAGGTTAAAGGCACTTCTAAAAATTCCATTAGTTCAACTAGTTAACTAGAAACCCATTCAATTCTTTGGTGATCCCAGAAATTGCCTCTCTTTGAAGTAATTCTATTTAACACATTTGCCTTCAGGATTTCTATTGTGAATTGGATATGACTATTATAGCTATTAAAAATATTAAGGGTTTCAACTATTTTATTTTCTGGGATAGCTGTTATTAAATCATCAACAAATTTCTTTAAAATGGAATGTTAAACGGAAGTTGTGGAATAACACTATTTAATAATTCATCCATAACTATTTGTGCTATAATGGGACTAAGATTTGATCCCATTGGACATCCAAAAATTTGTAAATAAAATTTATTATTAAAGGAAAAATAACTGTTATCAAAAAGAAATTCAATGATTTGTAAAAAATAGTTTTGAAAATTTACAATTTGGTTCTATTGTATTCCAAAATTTACTGATATTGTTAATAACTAAGTCTTTAGGGATATTTGTAAAGAGTGATACAACGTCTAAACTTACTAATACATAACTTTTAGGTAATTGAAAATTGTTTAATTGTTCCGAAAATTCAAAAGAATCTGTTATATTATGATTGTTTTTAGGGATGGATTTTGTTAGAATTTCAGAAATAAATTTTGAAAGCTTTTCAGTTGCTGCATTGTTTGTAGCAACAATGGGACAGAGTGGATAATTGTCTTTATGTATCTTTTCAAAATTAAAGATAAAACACCGAACTATTTCAAAAAATATTGTGTACCAAATTAATTGTTTAGATTGTAATGGCCTGTATATTGGACAAACATGTCAATCCTTAAATCAGCGTATAATTCAACACAGAAGTGACATAAAAGTTAAACCAAATTCATGTGCTTTATCGAGTCATTCAGCTAATTTAGATCATAGAATAGATTTCAAAAATTCAAAATTTTAGAATTAGAGAAAGATAAACAAAAGACTATTTCTTGAAATGTATCACATTTTAATACAAAAGATAGTATAAATAAAAAACTGATATTAGTGGTTTGAGCTCGATTTACACATATTTACTTAATTTTAAAACATAGCTACATACCTAATGTAATATTTGTTAATATGTTCAACGTTATAAATACATAAACACATTCAAACCACACAACCTAACGCGTGGGCATAACACACACACACACACACACATACAAACAAACAACTATCACATACAACATAACATATACATTAAATAATGGTATCAGGTATCCTCTTAAAAAGAGAATTTGAAATATTTCAAAATCTGACATAATTTTATTTTTACATTTCTTCTTACAAATTATATATCCTTCCTACATTTGAAAGTGAAAACTAAAAATAGTTATGTTTAATAATTAATTTCGATGTTAATTTTTAAAACAACTCATCTTGTAAGTTGCAATTAATATTTGTATAATTTAGCCTAGTTGTTTATAACATTTTAGAAGCCTGTGAACAAGGATTAAATAAATCCGAAAATTTAGGCATTATAAAAGAGTTTTCTTTTACCAGCTGACCTCAAACCCATTAAAACATTTAATATTACTAGAAGGTCATTATCTTTAAAATATATTATATATATATATATATATATATATATATATATATATGTATAAATAGCATATAAAGTGCTAGACTGTTACAAACTCAGTACCAAAGCAGAACCGTTGGAAAAAGAAAAAAAGGTTAAATGCACTTCTAATCCTTCCATTAGTTCGAACTACTTGACCGTAGAAACCCATTCCATTCTTTGGTGACATCCCAGAAATTGCCTCTCTTTGAAGTATTCTCTTTCACACATTTGCCTTCAGGATTCCCTTGTGTCATTATTTTCTTTACCGCAAAACTCTACTGTTATTTCTTGTATGCATGAGGTAATGGGAATTTTTATTTAGTTTTGTAAGTAGATGTGAAACCCCATTCGATTTATAATTCCATTTGGAAGCAAAAATTTTTTGTATTTCTTAGATGAATTTGTATTCAGTTGGTATTGAAGCATGAATCGAAAGTATTACGGTAATCAGCAAACAGTCAGTCACTAATTTACCACATCAGCACAGTTTTAGCCTTTTATGAATATGTAATTTGAGGTAAAGGTATTCCTGAATTCATGCAACACAAATGCTACGTGTTTGAAACTGTCAAACTTAAAACCGCATTGTACATATTGAATTGAAAAGCTGAACCTCGTAATTGGAATACCTGTATTTTCCAGTCGATTTTGTTCTAAACTTTCGTAGAATATTAATTTGGAGCTTTATTCGTTTTGAAGATGGTTTGTATGGTTGGTAGAATTAATTAAGTTGCAGAATAACAAAACATAGTCATTTTGCTAATCTTTGCCCTTTACATGTGTATTAGGACGATGCCCAGGGGTGTTTTTTTCAAAGTACGAGACTGGTTGGATTTTATAATTAAGAACGTAAGTAAAGCGTGTTGATGAAGGTTGTATGAATTAAACGGTTAATTACATCCCAAAGCAATAAAGTTATTTATTATTTAGCCGAAGCTTTTCCTATCGCGCGATACTGTATGATTAAAACATTGTATATTTGGAAATTGTTGAGTGTGTCCTTTTAGTTCTTAAAACAGTGGCTTGAGGTAGGTTTCTTTTACTTTCTAAAATAATTTTTGAGAGTGGTTTTAAAATATATATCAGCTTTTAGTACGCGTTTAGTAACCAAACGTAATGAGAAACAACATACCCAAGGAGTGAGATTCATTTCTTTTAAAATAATTTGATGAGAGTCCTGTTATTTGATACGTTTTTTTTTATAATTTACAAGCCTTACTTTAATAATTTACCATAGGGGATTTTCAATCCTACATTGAAAGAATATTTTCCATCGTAATTTAGCTAGCAATAGGTCATGACGCATTATAAACGTGGTTTTGAAGTTCTAGCACCGTTATAAGGATAACTTATAATTCACTATATGTATTTTGCCGCACAGACGTTTTCTTACATTTCGAAGTTATGTATGTCATTGATTCAAACAATGAGAATGTGTAATATAGAAGCGGGGTTTTTACAAGTTCGTGTGAAACGAGGGCTATCACTGGCAAATTACTTTGGGCTAGCTTATCAAACAGACGAAGTGACCAGTCAGTGTATTACGGCAGTGAAATGTCTGAAATTCCTACCTGTTCTCTCTTGATACCTTACATGTGTTCCCTGTTTTAAATGTTGTAGGTTAGCAACTAATTTCGCTGAAATCTACTAAACAAATTGCAATGAACTATCGGACCCGGACGTACGTTTAGATGAACAATAACCGTAATACAAGTATCAAGTGTTCGGGTCTGCATTAGCAACTTAGATTAATCAAGATAAGTTTGATTTATTCAGTTGTTCTTTATTTGTCAAGGTATAAATTTGTGTAATACCAATACTTCTTCTGTATAACCACTTTGAACTAAAGTACGTTTATTGCTGTAACAAAGCCTTGCGCTGTTGGGCGTCGTTAATTTTGCTGTAGTACCCACAGCGAACTGTATTAATGAAAATGCAATAGGAAATATGAAATTATTATCTTACCTTCCTTTTCTTTTCTTTACCTGGCCAGCTCAACGGAAGTTATACTGTGGAATTTACAAAATGAAATGAAACAGCAATCTCAAGAAACATCTATATAATCAAAAACATTTTTCTTATACACAAACGATTATCGAACGGTTTACAGCTTAAATTCATACAAAAACTTATCTCCAAATTATTACTAAAATAATCCTTACATAGTCTTTGTTAAAATTTACAGAACTCAAATTTCTTCTCTTGTAGATAATTTACTTATCTTTTACTACCCTAATGCGTGAGTATAGTTGGCCAATGATGCTGCACAGATAATTTATTAAAGGTCAAAATGCTTCCAACTTTGACCTCAAAATTTTTTGCAAACTAGCCGCTTCATAATTAATAAAATTAATAACTTATTCTTATTTAAATTAGAAAATATTCAAATATCCTAACCAAAATCTTATTTTTATTTCCAGTCTCCAGTTAGAAAATGAGTATACAAAGTGCATTTTCTATTCTGTTCATCAATTTAACTCAGCTGTAGCTCTTGTATCGAAGAAGGTTCAACTTAGCATTTTTCAAACAGCTTTTCATCAAATAATTGCGTTTGAGAGCATCTATGTCTAAAACTACTCAAACTTATAACTTTCATGCCTTAAACTAATTTAAAGCCTGCAACTCTGCTATAAATCTTAAATGCCGAATGTCAAATCAAATCTCGAATGTAGAATGTTACATATTATTTGGTTTAGAAAAAAATCATCCTGTTCCTATTTAGATCTGGTTTATTTACAAAAATTATCTCTATACGTCATTTTCCAGATCTTTTCGATTTATTTCGAATACAACAAACCCAGGTAATGTAATATTTACGAGGATTCCACGGTTTTAATCATCTAATTAGTGTCAAGCTACCACGGTTGATCTGTTTATGACTATCGTGAAGTGTTGTCGATCCTTTTTTTTGTATGAAGTAAATGTGTTGTTTTCTTCTTTCATATTGTATCACGGAAAACTATAAAATAATTCTTATTTATTTTATTTCATTTTAATGTCCGCGCGGGTTTGTCGAACTGGATTTTATGCATTGATTCCAACAAGCAATCTATTCAATGACGTTTAAAAGCATTTCTTAGTAAAAATGACGTTTCCAAAACTCTAGAGAAATGTTTTGTTTGAAAGTCTTAAAATGAATTTAATTACATAATAAAGACTTACAACTGCATTTTCTATGGTTTACAAATGCAATTAGATCTGCATAGATTTGTATTCTAACGATGTGCGAATGCATATTTTTATACGCGTCTTATAAGGTATCTCAAGAGAAACTATTTTTGCATACACGGTTTAAATGAAATTGAATCGTTTCTGTATTTACGTTTTAGAACGAAAGCTCCTTTTCAGTAATCATTTATACACGGAAAAATTAATTGCAATTGCTTTCTTTATCGTTGATTTGCCTTTTATTAAACTACAGGTTTCAGTATTTTTAAATGCTTTTTTAAGTTATCTTTCATCGATTAATTTACACAAGATATCTCATTTGGCTGAAAAGAATTGATTTAAAAATGGTGCTCTAAAGTTTATGTCCACATGTTCAATCTGCAAATGTAACCGATTTTATTTCTATGGAGATTTTTCTAATTCGTCAGTTGCTAATTCTGTTACTCCATTTATTTCTTCCACCCGAAAATGAAGCATTGTCTTTATGTGTTTGTTAATTTTTTGCATAATAATCTTGTTATTACGGAGAAATTTGAATTATATAATAATTATAATGTTTTTTTTTTAAATCCATACGTAATAAAATAAAAAACATGTAACAGCTGCTATGGCATTTATTTCGGTTTCGGAAAATTAAACGTAATCTCTCTATATTAGGGCAGAAACTTTTCCCTCATCTCGCATAAATGGGTTTATCGTAAATCTACCCTCCACCTTCCACCTTTCACATTCTATTTTTTATAGCAATGGATGTGACGTCAGAGGTTAGATGTCATCTCTCTAATTTGATTTTTGGTTCTTGTATTTTTTACTGACGGTGTAAATACTTGATTTACGCAGTCGAACTCTTTTTTAGCCTTTTCTAAAACCTTTTTACAGTATCCACTATTTTGTTTTTATATAGTTGCAAACCATTTAAGCCAATTCTGGTGAGGAGCAATTTTCTCCTATTCTGGGGCGATGGACAATTTTACCCTCTTCCGGGAAGGGTTAATTTCATCCTATTCTACTAAGGGGCAATTCAACTCGAAATTGGTTTATAACTTATGTACAAAATGGAGAACTCGTTCTTCCTCCTCCTCCTTCCCCTCTCTGTATCTCCACCTCCACCACCTCCTTTGCATATTACTTTCATCTCCACTTGACTTGGAGCTAATCACGATAAATAGTTAGAATCTGAATTAAGCGGCTCTAACGGACGGAAGTTTAAAAGTGTTTCGATTTACACTGTAATGGTATTGAGTTTCTCATAAGTCAAACGTTGCTCGCCAACGACACGAGACAAATGAATTTTGACGGACTTGATTCTCTCTTCCCAGAGTTCACTGAAGTGTGGAGCAGAAGAGGTGGTTAAATGACCATTCAGTAGTTTTTGCTTTCGCCGTTTGCTGTAAAAGTTCATGAATTCTAGAAGCAGCACAAACAAAGTTTATACCATAATTACTGTACATGCGTGTACACCTTCCATGTCGGAAAATGAATCGACGGAAAGTTACTAAAAATGTCTCTGTCGACAATTGTAGGTACACAGCTTTAATCCTGAAACAAACGAAAGGTTTTGCCCCTCTTACCCGACTCGTGGTTATGACGAAAGAAGCGTCAAAATCGACACCAGCACAACGAAATGCTTTTCCATGAGTAACTCTTGGAGTGGGTTAATTTCTCACAGAATGCACCACCGAGTTAGGTTCAGCGTTAAACCATGGAGTACATGACCGTAGGCACTGTTTTATGGCTCTCCTGGTAGACAAAATAAAAAAATGTTGTCGTAGTAATAAATGGGTGGTGTGATTGCCGTAATGTAAATTATTAACGTGTCAATCAGTTACGATCAGAGTGGTTAAGCGATTTGACCGGGGGAGAAGTAATCGATATTTTGCATTATATGATACGTCTTACCCGATCGTCCTCGCGGGGGAGTCCTCGGCCGTCAACGAAAGAAAAAAGAGGACGGAGTTGTTCAATTGTTAAGTGTCCATTTTTCAAATTTTCCAAATCTTTCGAAAAGGCACTGTTTTGAACAAATTTTATCACTAATTCCAAAGTAGATCTCTTTTCACAAAGTGTAATCGCAACGGTTAACTTTTCGTGTGGCGCTCTTAAATTAAACCCGAATCGACGACATTGAGCAATTACTTTCAAAATCTCTTGTAAGTCTGACGACGTGTCTAATAGATTAGACAATACATTTTCTGAAAGTTCGACAACTAACGATACTTTTGCTGCGAAAAAACCTTTCGATAGAATGTTTGGTGTAGTATTACAGAAAAATGGTTGTGTAGGTCACTTATTTGTAGGTAATTTTAACCACAAAGGAGCCGTCTACTATAGCGGATGTTCGAAGGGTTTAGATGTAGAGTAGCCTCCTGAAGCACAATCTGCAGGGTTCTCTGAGATAAAGATGATTTCATTTTAAAGGACCGAACATGTGCAATTCTGTTTGCAACGAAAGTTTTCCATTTATTGGAAAACGACTTTAACGATGAAAGCGTGATCGTAGATTCCGACCAAGCCAATATGTGTGTAAATTCTACCTTGGAATATGTCACTTTTACATAATCAACGAGATTTACGAGTAAAATGACTGCGCACAATTCTAATCGCGGTAACGAAACTTTGTGATGGGAGCAACTTTACTTTTGCGGCAAACAAAATGTGAATTAAAAATATTTGACAATACATTGGTAAAATTAGTATTCCACTTTGTAAGTTCAAGACTACCAAGCTTACATAATTCAGTCAGTTCCTAAACCAGAAAGTTGGCCCCCTGTGAAGCTCCGGGATACCGAGTCGCTTCCAAATTTGCTAATTTTCGGATTGTACGAAAACCAAGAAAAAGCGAAGCTTTTAATCCATAAGCGACTGTATTTAGTAGGGGCGAAAATAAATTGAGGTTTCAGAGGCGAATCGCTTAGGACATTTTACGCCGGAGCGATAGAGCCGGCAATGTTGTATGCAGCATCCGTTTGGGCGATGGGTTGTAAAGTTAGGGAAATTCGACAGTTTACGAACGTACAACGCAGAACCGCGGTCAAGACGGCGAGTGCGTATGGGACCACCTCCACGTAGGCGGTCCTGGTGATCAGTAGGACTCTCCCTATCGAATATGTTATTAGGGATATTAGAGATAGAAGATTAATAGATATAGGAAAAGGGCGCGAAGTTATCGAAGATATTAATCTTGGTAATAGAAAAGTTGCGAGAAAGATCCTTGTATCAGAGTTGGGGCACCCGGCCGATATTAAAGCAATCGGGATTGTCGAAGGCGATGGGGACGCGAGAGGTATTAGAATTTATGCGGACGGTTTGTGTATGGACGATGGGCAAGCAGGCGCGGCGTTTGTCGTGTGTAATGAGCAAAGGGAAGTGTTTAGGTTTCAGACCAAACTCGTGAACTGGAGCACTATATTCCAGTGCGAATTGGTTGCTGTATGGGAAGTTATCGTTTATGTGACAAATCACACTGCTGGAAGCGTGTATTACATCATCAGCGATAGAAAATCAGCGCTGACGGCTCTAACAAGTATGAACACCCCGACAGACCTCCAAGCAGATGTCTGGAGGTAAGTACATACGGCGCTCCGGTTTCGACATTTAAAGTTCTGTTGGGTTAGATCGCACGATAAAGAGGCCGCGACGGGCGACTTTCGCATATCACATTCGTTGATACCGAGGTCTCTGATTAAAAGAAAGCTGCGCGAAAAGTCAATTCGACAATTGGAAGTATGTCAACCTGCTACGGGCAGGTTGACACACAAATTCATACCGAGTATAGTAGCTAGAAATAAGATCGAGGTGAAGCTCGACCATAAAATGGCGCAGCTGATAACACGGCATGGCGTCCTGAAAGCGTATTTGCAAAGATTCGGTTTAACCGATAACGAGAGCTGCTTTATCGACGTAAGATTAAAATTGTGGTGGCTGTACTCGCATAAGCATTGATTTGTCTCAAGTAGATTTTGGAATAATTTAACGAGCACGTTTTTGTGTGTAGTGACGCTATCAGCATAATGCTTAAGCAATTGCAACTGATAATTTAGGTTATGCTTTTGCAATTTCATGCACTGCTACACACTTAATGCTTTTTAGCTATTTTATATATTTATAGTATATTTATATTATATTTATTTTATTTTCATATTTATGTTTTCGCCTGAATTCAATTGTTATGTGACTCGGTTTGATCTGTTTGACGTTCTGCCGCCTACTTTTGGTCGCAGTATCTATAGGAAAGAAGATTGTAATTATAATATGTCAATTAGGAAACCATAGGGAATGTTAAAGACGAATTTAGTCTAAAATTAGAATAAAATACTTAGACCAGGGAGGACAACTTTGTAAATTCATAGAGCAGGCAAAATAGCTGGATTCGCTTTTAATTTATTTGGCATTTGCTTAGAAATTCGAATCCATTTTAAATGTTAGTGAACTAGATTTGGATAGTTCAAGACGAGCCTTCAGATTGCACCGGTAAACAGAGCTGGCGACTGCAATCCGGTATTACGGATCCCTCCTCTTTTACTTTTGCTTGTGTCGTGTTGATTGTACACACTCTAAATCAGGGACACCATTATTTAAACCCTATTTTTAGTTTTAGTTTTAGTTTGTAGATTTTTATTTAGGATCGATTAATTTGAAGTCAGATTTAATTTAAAGTACGTTTATTTCGAGTTTAAACTCAATGTAGTACCTTCGGGTGGAATATTGGGGACGTGATCGCAAGTATAGAGGCCGTTACTCACATTATATTGTATTTAGGGATCCGATGGGCCAAATCTCCATAAAATACGTTGGTAATCCCTGTGATTGAGTGAAACATCGATTTGGTGATGCATGTGATTGATGTTCGCAGTTAAAGCAATGATAATTTGTAATAAAAGCTCTAAAATATCTCTTTGTAGCGATTCACCCTGTAACGATATGTCATTTAGTGAAATACCGGCTGGTGTTTTTGCACTTGCGCGAAAACAACTCTTACTTTAGTCATCGTGCCATCTAACTTAATTACCGTTGCGAAATGTAATTAACAGGCCTAGCGTCCAACGACAAAAGTGACACGGTACTCACGTGGCCTGCATTTAAATAGTTTTGCATGAAAGCATTGTAGTACATCACAATTGTGAATCACTCTGCAAACATTTTTCTAGCTACAAAAAACTACGCAACGAAATTGTACGAGAATTGCTTAAAATTGGTTATGGTCCTTTAAAAGGCAACGAAACCATGAATTCTGGAATAAGTTTCAACAAATATTTGTTCACGCTACAAGTTTTCTGCATTTTCTTGGACTTAAGCAGGAACGCTTCCTAACTCACAAAAAAGAGTTAGAATTTTATCGATTGGCTTCACATAAGTACACAACGAAGTTTTTTCGTTAGAACCGCTATTGAACTAAATATGCTTCGCATCCCCGCAAGAGGCAGATTAGATGCTACATCGTTTTTTGCATTGGCACGACTTTGTAAACAATGAAGTGAGTGCTTTATAGTAAACGCTTTGTTTTGATTTGATTAAAGGCACTAATTATCTGTTGTTTGTGAATTATCAATTTAAATTTTATACTGTCCACATCTCTACCAAATTAGTTATTTGAAATTTCATCATCATCATCATCATTAGGTCTTCAGTCCTAGAACTGGTTAGACGCGTACCATCATTGTTCCCTATTCTGAACTAACCTACAAATTTCCCTGAAATATGCACAGTTTGCATCTATAACTGTCTGATCTAGGTCTACATCTACCTCTTTTTTCCTATCTCTGCTTGTAATATATCACATACTATTCCCCAAAAATGCCTTAGAACGTATTCCGCCCTACTATTTCTCTTTTTCCCCAGATATCCTTGTTCCCCTACTATTTCTGTAACTTATTGTTTACACTTGTCAGATACTAATGTTGTTCTATGAAGATTGTATATGGATCAGAGGCGACCCTATGGCGGGTTTACACTTGTCAGATACCAATGTTGTTCTATGAAGATTGTATATGGATCTGAGGCGACCCTATGGCGGGTTTACACTTGTCAGATACCAATACTGTTCAACGGAGATTGTATATGGTTTTGAGGTAACCTTATTGTGGATTTATACTTGTCAGATACCAATGCTGTTTTGCAAGGATTGTTAATATGCTTATTTTTAAGTAATTAGTTATTTTATGTATAAATAGAAATCATGTATGTAGGCTGTATTTCATGTTAATATTGCAAGGAAAACCCAGGAAAAACTTGCAATGCTACCTAGATATTGTGGGCATTTGATTTTCATTTGTTATTTCTTTTGTTATTTCTTTTAGTAATGGAATCCATTGTTTACTGAAAGTCACGGATTCGTTTGCAACGCAGTTATTTTTATGTAGGGTTATATAGGCAGCTTCTTTGATTTTACGTTTTTGGTGGTTTTCTTCTTTTTCTTCTTTTCTTCTTTTCAGGGAGTATGTGTATTCAGCTCGTTCCCTTTCTATTGTTTTCTAATTTTATACCCTATTTTACCGAGATTCAGTGAAGGAGGTTAAGCAACCTTGTGGCTACCAAGATCCCCAACACTTAGACATTTGCCGAAATAATGGTTTTCCAGTAAATCCTTTCACACATTAACATTATTCGAGAATATTGCCCAACCAATTCTTGTAGTTACTTATAATAATCATCATGTTTACGCACAGTTATCTTTTCGTCATTAGTTTATCCATCTTGGGATTGGTTGGATGCGTACCTCCATTGATTTCTATTCTGGGCTAGCCTACACATCTCCTGAAACCTCTACAGCCTACATCTTTTACTATCTGTGTGCAGTAGTCTAATCTAGGTCTGCCTCTTCTTCTCTTTTTCTTATCTCTGCTTCTAAAATATTCCGCACTATTTCCTCATGCCGTAGTATGTGGCCTATCATCCTATCTCTCCTATTTTTACCGTTTTCCACATATTTTTTCTTCCCCTACCATTTTAGTACCTCTTCGTTCTTAACTCTGTCTGTCCATGATATCTTCATCATACGCCTGTAACACCACATTTCAAAGGCTTCTACCTTTTCTTGTCCGCTTCTCCTATTGTCCAGGCTTCACAGCCGTACAGTGCTGTGCTCCACATATGTTTTAAGCAATCTTTTCCTTGTTTCTATGTTTGTGGTCTTTGAGCACAATAGTTGCTTTCTTGTTAAATGTAGCACGACCTTGTGCTAATCTTTGTTTTATATCTTTTGTGCTTTTCCCATCTTGCGTTATTTGGCTTCCTAGGTAGCAGAAATCCTTAACCTCTTGTAAGTTCGTGTTAAATACTTGTATTCTTGTTTTTGATTTATTTTCCCCACCTTTGCAAACTAGAACTTTAGTTTTAGTTTTGTTAATTTTCATACCGTATCTCTCTGTTAGAACCGTTTCCATTTCATTAAGAGCCGCTTCTAACTCTTCCTTGCTAGACGCTAATACCGCTATATCATCTGCAAATCTAAGCATATCAATTTTTTGTCCCTGCATAGTAATTCCAAATGTCTTTCTGCATTTGACAGTATTCATTGCCTCTTCTATGTACAAGTTAAAAATCACTGGGGATAGGGCACATCCCTGTCTCACCCCTTTCCTAATGTTTACTTCTCTACGTTCCTGCTCTAATTCTATTACTGCTGTTTGCTCTTTGTATAAGCTATGTACTATTCGTCTATCCCTATAACTCATTCCAATCTTTTGAGTATTTCAAACATTTTTTCCAATTTACATTGTCGAATGCTTTTTCCAGATCTACAAACCCTATATACATGCTTTCCCTTTTCTATTGTTTTCTCCATTATCACTCTCAGAGCTAAAATAGCCTCCCGTGTTCCCCTGTTTCGCCTAAACCCAAATTGGTCTTCTCCTAGTATTTCTTCAGCTCGTTTTTCCATTCGTCTTTGCACAATTCTAGTTAATATTTTTGACACGTGTGCTGTCAAACTTATTGTTCGAAAATTTTCACATTTATCCGCGCCTTTCTTTTTTGGTATAGTTACTATGATGCTACGTTTGAAATCTTTGGGTATCTCGCCTGTCTCATACATGTAGCTTACAAGTTGGAAGAGACGTTCTGTTACTGCTTGTCCAGCGGCTTTTAGAGTTTCTGCTTGCACCTTATCTGTACCCGGCGCCTTACCATTTTTCATGCCCTTTAATGCTAATTCAAACTCGTCTCGAAGTATAGGATATCCCAAGTCATCATTTTCAATGTCTGATTCCTGTTCTAATGCAGTTAGTTCCTCTCCTGCATATAAATTCCTATATATTCTTGCCATCTACTCACTTTCTCTACGTTTTCTATAATGACGTTTCCTTGTGCGTCCCTTATATTTTTGCTATACGGTTTTATATCCTAAAATTCATTCTAATTAATTTGTATGCTTCGTCTGTCTTTCCTATTTCCATCTTAGTTTGTACCTCTTTGCACTTTTCATCAATCCATTGTTCTTTAGCTTTCCTGCATTTTCGAATAATTTCCCATTTTATGGCTTTGTATCTCTGTTTTCCTGTTTCGTCTGATTTATTTTTGTATTTTCGTCTTTCTTCTATTAAATTCACGATATCCTTTGTTATCCATGGTTTCTTATTTTCTTTTTGTGTATATCCCAAAATATCTCTGGCCGCCATGTCTAGGCTGGATTTAATGTTATTCCATTCTGTTTCTACTTCCTTAGTTTCAGATATTTTCCCGATATCATTCAGCAATTCATTTGACTTTTTTTCGAATCTTACTTGAATATCTTTGTCTTTTAGTTTCTCTAAGTCCAAGTGCCTTTTCCGTTCCTCTTTTCAGATTTTTAAATTTAAGTGCGGTCTTCATAATTACGATGTTGTGGTCAGTATCTATATCTGCTTCTGGGTAGCTTCTACTGTCTTTTACTTGATTCCTAAACCGTTGTCTAACAAGAATGTAATCTATTTGATATCGTCCTATATCTCCTGGCATCTTCCACGTACATCGTCTTTTAGCATGATGTTGAAATAATGTGTTTGTGATGATTAAATTGTTCTTGTCGCAAAATTCTACCAGCCTATTTCCCCTGTCGTTTCTCGTGCCTAAACCAAATAAACCTACTACCGCTCCTTCCCTACCCTCACCTACCACTGCATTAAAATCCCCCGTAATTATTAAATTTTCATGTCCCTTTACGTATCTTAATATGTCTTTGATATCTTTGTAGATGGCTTCTACCTCTTCGTCACTGTAGCTAGAGATGGGCATGTATACTTGTATTATTACTGTGTTTACCGGTTTAGATTCTAATCTAACCATTTGAAATTTATACGCAATTATTTTACATTTGGTCCTTTGAGCCGGATTTTGAGTAAACAACAAACTCATAATTAATTATACCGCTTGTCAAAGCATTGACAGCTAATTAGCATAATTTGTATTGTTGAGTTTACGAGAATTTCTTATCTGCCGTGCAATAGGTTTAGGTTTGTTAACGCCGCGAGGCTATTATAAATTGTCAAGTTTTCGTTCTTTATCTCCTCTGCGCTTGTATTCAATTTGTATTTAACTATGGCAGAAAAGTTAATACGTACTTGTTTTCTACGTAATATCGCTATCATTTCGCTAGAAAAAATGTTTGAGATTGCTCAAAAATCTACAGAAGATACCGCTTTTTTAGATTAATTTCGCGCTCAGTATGAAATCGTTAAAGAAAATTTTTTCACGCATCACAATTGGATAGTGGGTGCAATTTCTTCAACCGGTGACGCTGGTGAAAAATTTGAATTCGAAGACGTTGTCCGTAAATGTTTTGACAACAACTGTTTTTAAATAAAAGCGCTATATTTCAAGCTGTTTACCAGCCAAATAAAATGTAATTCGGCCTCTTGTTCCATTTTGGTTGTGTGTTCAAGCTGCATTAGTTCAATTTTTTTTTGATGTTCTATCAACATGATCTCCTTGCGCAATTCACTCTCCTCCTTTAAGCATGCACCCCGGGCTTCCTCTGATTGGACTTTTGATTGCACCCACTTTTCCATTTTTTTGGATATTTGTTTCTTACTATTTGCTATTTACACAGAATATTTAACTCAATGCCAACAATTAATTTCTATTCTTACCTTGTGGAGTGAGTAGAATTGATGTTTTAGTCCATGTTGCACTTTCATTTTCTGCAGTAATATAATATAATTACAAACATGGATGTAGAGGCATATCACTTTAAGAAGAACCAACGTCATCATGCGCACAAAGCAAAAATTGGTTAGGAACAGTTCATTATATGTAATTAGGGATGGCAGTATTCAGGTTTTAGTGGCGTAGAGTTTTATGATCAACCAATCGGAAATTACCTTGTAAAATTTTAGATTTCATTACTATTTTTTTTATTTGATACACAGACGGACAGTTTTAAACCGCCATCTAACTAATATAAAATATCTTGTATATAACAATTAACATTAATAAAACAATAAGTTACTCAACAGATGTGTTTGCAGAACACTAGAATGAGATAGAAACCACTTAAGTAGGCCATGGTATTCAATCATTTGCTTTATCGGATTTTACAAAATAACCTTGCTATAGCAGTATTTTTTAGGGATATTGATGCACACAACTCATATGGCGATATTATATTAAAAACTTTAAATTATAATTTAATTGGTTGTTTATTTTTTTACTATTTAACGCCATATCTTCCATTTATACTGTAATAACTCAACTACGCCACTGTTATTACATTTCTGCGCAATCTGGCATATGACGTTGGGTTCTTCTTAAAGTGATTTGCCTATACTAGCGTTATTGTTTAATAAATATTACAATGTTGCTTAGGTGAATAATATTTATATATGATATATATATAATAAATAAAACAAACCATCACTTTTAACAGCAGGTTCCACTGAAGCTGAAACCGTTGAACCTAAATAATCATGGTCCATTTGTGAAAGCACGTCCATAGAATCGGTTACAATTTCCTCGTTTAATGGTACTAAAAATTATTACAATATATTTAATTGTGTAAGTTAACTTTATTAATAATACTTACACTGTACATCATCATCAAATTCAAATGCAAGACCCTCAATTCGCACCCCCAGAATATCCCTAATTTGTTCATCGATGGGTGTGAAGTTTTTGGGTTCTGGGGGACCACCTCCCGTGGCAAAAACAGAACATCTTTCATTTGCGAATTTCCTTTTTGTTCTTTTTTTTATGTTTTCATATTTATTTTTTAAAATTTTAGGATCACGATGACACATTCCACCTCCAGAACTATTGAATTCCCGGGAAATTCTTTCCCAAGCTTCCAATCATATTTTGTTTGAAGAAGCATCTGTCTGCTTACATTCTATCTTGTCACTATATTTATGCACCAGGGATATCAATAAAGCCTCTTCTTTACTATTAAAGTTAGCAGTTCTTTTATTCCAACACTAGAGTTCATTTTATAGCCTGTAACAAAATCAGAATAATATTAGACCACTTGCAAATTAACTATACATAATCTAAAGTAGAATAATCAAATAAAACTTACCTGGTTTTTAATTTAAATAATCAATTAAAGTTGCTAATCCAATAAGCTTAATGTTACAATTTAGTGTATGTATTTAGAAAACATATACGTTATTACAAAATGCGCATGACTGAAAGTACTTAACCTCAGTTCAACTAAACTTTAGTTGTACAACAGAACTACCCGTAAGCGCGGTTCAAGAATTAACTATGGTTCATATGAACGCGGTTTAAACTGAAAGTTGTACAACTGGGCCTAAAAGGAATTTTCAATAGGTGACAGGTTACTACTAAAAGTATACCTGTACAAATATGTAAAACGAACATTTAAATGATATATGGGTATAAGTCTAATGTATTCGTTTTACTGAAGTAGTATACAAATTAAAGCAATAAATAAAAGTACCTAGAACTTTCTAAGAAACATTACTTTATTATCGTAGGTACAGAAACTAGATGATTCGTGTTTTCCGTTGCAACAAAATTAATTACTCCCGATTTCTCTACTCAACCTCGATATAAATCTTCATTTACGTTCAATATTTCATCTCCACGATTAAAATTTTTGCAGGCTCTTCCATTAAACCTAAGTAGTTTTTCGTTTAACGATTGAAACATTTCAAATCAAAGTTTACCAGAATTTTTAATTGTTATATGTAAACCTCTGGAATAATCATGTTCATTTTGGAAATAAACAATATAATCTCATCGGCTTGCATAAAATTCCTTGCAACATACACCCTAGTTTCTTTCCCAAATTTGGTTGTAGCCTTAGTATTTTGAACTTTTACTTTCTTCTTTTGTTTTTAGTTCTCTCAATAGATAGTACAATTCTTGAAGCAGAAAATCCTTTTCAGAATAAGGTTCTTCAGTACCCGACCTATACATGTGTATGTATATTAGAAAATATAAAAAAATATGTATTGTATTCACACAAAAATTTACCTCTTCTTATCAGTATCTTTCATTACCCATTGATCCAATAACATTTGTATGTGTTGTCGAAGTGTTTTCACAAAATACTCTTTTCGAGTTACATGTAAAACACAGGTTTTTACTTCTTGCCAAGCAGCATATCCATTTTCAAAAAGATTTCAACACTTAGCTTCTCGGAGAAGCATAACATCATCCTCGTATTTAAAGCGTTGTCGTTTTTTATCTCTTTTGTGTATTATAAACTTGAACATTATATCTCTAACTATAGGGAACTATACCACAAAAAGGCATAATCACAATAGGTAGAGAAAACAAACCATTAAATGTAATAATAATAAAAAATTAGAACACGATACAAATTAAAATAATTAATACTCCTTTACCACAATATATTTTTAAAAACTAAATACGTATTTTCACCACTAAGTGGTCATCATCAGTAGCACACTAAAAAATAGAAATCATAAAACTAAAATTTGTTCAGGAAACCCTTTTGAGAATATTCTCCTCGCCACAGGAAAGGATCACTTCAGCCCATGTGTTGAGGAAAATATCCTCAGAAGGGTTTCCTAAACAAATTTTAATTTAATGATTCTTATTTTTTAGTTTACTTCTGATGATGATCACATAGTGGTCGAAATACGTATTTAGTCTTTAAGAATATTTTGTGGTAAAGGGGTATTCATTATTTTAATCATTAAACGTAAGTTTGTAAGTTAGGAATTTCGAATCCAGTAAAAAATTAAAGCGTCTTAAATAAAAGCAGCCGTTGTTTGTGTTTAAAAATAAATGGTCTGTATTTTAATACAAAAATTAAATATACGTTAACTACGCATGCGTTGTTGCAAAATAAGGGAAATTCATCATTAAGTTTCAGTCTTGGAACTCGCTGGACATGCACTTTTATTGTTTTTTATTCTGAGCTACCCTACACATTTCTCTGAAATTCCACTAGTCTACATCTTTTACTATCTGCATGCAATAGTTTAATCTAGGTCTACCTCTCCTTTTCGTTACTATTTCTAGAACCTCTTTGTTCTTAACATTACCTGTCCATGATATCTGCATCATATGTATGTAGCACCACATTTCAAAGACTTCAATTGTTTCCTGTCCGTTTCTCTTACTGTCTACATTTTACAGACGTACAGTGCTATGCTTCACACATATGTTTTCTGTAGGCTTTTCCTTGTTTCCATGTTTGTTGTCTTTGAACATAGTAGTTGCTTTTTCTTGTTAAATGCAGCACGGCCTTGTGCTAATCTTTGTTTTATATCTTTTGTGCTTTTCCCATCTTGCGTTATTTGGCTCCCTAGGTAGCAAAAATCCTTAACCCCTTTTAAGTTCTCGTTTCCTATTTGTATTCTGGTTTTTGACTTATTTTCATCTTTCTTTACATACTAGTACTTTAGTTTTATTTTTGTTAATTTCATACCGCATCTCTCTGTTAGTACTGTTTCTATGCTATCAAGAGCTGCTTCTAACTCTCCCTTGCTAGATGGTAATTCCACTACCGTAAACTGGGATGATACAGTTTTTATCTTCGCATTAGTGTAACATCCTTGAGAGTTGTTATAATTAGTTCATTTAAAAGGCAGCACTTCAGTCCTGTCTTAGTTTCACTATTTCATAGAAATCGGCACTCTTTTATAAATCACTATCGTGCGATTACCAAAAATATTGCTTTTGAAGTCACTTCTTACATTGAGGTTACTAGATACAGTCATGTTTTTGAGAATATTTCAAGTTACAACATAATCGAGGTGTCTCGATACATATTTTTTTCAAATAGGTAGATACCCACTCTTATAAGAGACCGATTTTTTATTTGACAAAGGCCTTATCCACAACTTTAAATAAGAAACACAGTTTGTAGCAATTCAGGTGTATGTATATTAATATTAACACTTTTTATACCTTAAAAATAGAAATGATAAGCACACACAACTTATTTCTTACATTTTTTAATTAGTTTATAAAGGTATATCAGAAGTACATTTTATTCCGCCATATTTAGCATGTTGTGGTGTACTCAAACGGAACTTAACTTCATGAAAATAAATGATGCTATTGCCACTAATATTAGGGAAAACAAATGTGTCTGTACTACTAAGATACTGCTTTCAAAATTTTACTTCTACAGTCTTTGATGAAGAAGTGCTCGGTTGTGAAACGGATGATACTTGGCACACGTTCTTTTTTTGCACAGAACTATTTCCTCGTGATTTGACAGATAATTCAACCAACAAAAGATCACACTTGAATATTTTCAAAAAAACACTTTTGTTGCAAATTAGACCTTTGATGCTTGTAACAGAAAACAAAGTCTTCATCTTCAATATCATCATTATCTGATCCCACTAAGGCATCAGATTCCAATATGTCTTCTACAGTACTGTCGGTAGAGCTGCCTGCTTCGCTCAAATCACTGGCATCATTTATGTTAGGCGCACTATTTCGTCTTGGTTTCACCACTCTTTTCCTTTTTCGCTTACATTCTTTAGTTGCAGTAGAATTTTGATTTTTGTCATATCTAAAATTTCGTATAGAGCTAATAAAACTGCTCTCCATAATCCTGGCCTTATTGACGCAATCTTGAGATGGGGCATCTTCAGCAGGTATTGGTTTAAGAAGTTTATTGCGATTCATAGGATAAATTCCACATTTTCTTAAAACCTGACATGATATTTGTGGGAGATGAAGCATCCTCAAGCGTATTTTTGAGCATAGCTGGAAACTGGTATTTTGGTAATGTTGCTTTATTTCCTTTATATTTCCATTTTGTGAGCACTCTTCTCCAAACTTGCTTGAAACGTCCAAAATAACTTAAATCAAAAAGTTGACAGATAAGTGTAGATTTTTTTGGTAGCATTATAAATCCAATGTCATTCATCGAACATTTGCTTATAACAAAGCCGGATAGATGCGTGCTTAAATTTCACCTATAACTGCCCTCGGTTTTTCTTGTTTTTTAAAGTACGGCAGAGCTATAGTCATAAACCACTCTTCAAAGTTTTTTTGATCACACCATCCTCATTTGGAGTTGCGGTATTTAGCAAGTTTTGGACCGCCAGAAGTCCATGAATCCCTTAAATTTCTTGAACGGTAAACCATAAATGGAGGAAGCAGTATGCCACTTGCTGAACCTGCCACCTAATTGAGATTGAAGCTTTACTTCTATTGATAATTAATTCTGGGTGCTTGCAGCCTCGCTTTACGACAACCCGTTTAACACCAGAATCATCTGCTGAATTTATTCGTCGTAGTTTACTATACTTTGATGTGCTACTCTCGCAAGGAAAATTTCTAACTCATCAAAATATTCATTAATAACAAATTGGAAAAGTTTTTACTCGATTGTTTTAGATATTGTGCCATTCGCATGCTTTACATATATTTATTTCTTTTTAAAAAGGATATAGACCGCTCAATACCCAGCATGTTATTTTTGAAGTGCGGAACAGATTTTCCATGTCGACCAAAATAACACTTACTTATGAGACAAATGTCGAATATAATTATCGGCAACCCCACTTTCTGACCAAAATAAGATATAGTACAAACCTAACTTTCTTCTTCATGTCAATACTGTTTGACCACCATCAGATTTTTGGTGCAGGCCTTTAATAGTTTGCGATATTTTCACTTTATCAACAATATATTTTTCTGCCTCTTGGCAAATTGCGAGTTTTCCTAACTTTGTTTCAGCAATAGCTTTTTCCACATTTTGGAAACAACTGCTAGCGTACTTCCTAGCACTGGGATCTCTGATATAGGCTCTGAGCATTGTTTAGTTTTTAGAAATATAAATAAGAACCAATGTTCTTTATTATGGGGATGAATTGATACAGTGTATGAAAACACCCCATACACATACAGTTTAAAAAGGAAAAAAAATCATTCTAGCCTAGCAACTAATGTGATAATATCATTAGAAACAACTAAATGTTTAGTGAGCTGCCTAAATATACTATCTAAACTGTTTAACAAAATATAATACTTTTCAATTAGAGAAAGTTGTTTATTGGAATCTATCAAAGTACGAAAAGAATTAAAGTATAATTCAAAATCGTCCAATTTTCAGATAAATTTAACTACTGGTATCGGTAATAGCATTATGTTACTTATCGCTGGTTGAGTCTCAACCATCTGCAGTGTCAGTGGTCCTTTTACATCAAACTGTCTTTCCATTTGCATGAACCGTGTGTTGATTTGAAGAGAATTTTTATCTAAATTCATGCCTATGCTGAACATTTCTTCTGTACTATCTTCGTCTAAAAGACACTTGAAATAAAGTGTGTTGAAATTTGAAATGATATCTGAAGATAATTGTGCAACAGCCTCAATCTCTGCAAAATTATTGCTTGTTCGATCTAACAAAGCGAGTGCTTGTTGTAATGCTGTTAACCTTTCTAAGGCGGCATTTCCTAGAAATAATAACCTTTCTGTGAATACTCCCTGTATGTTTGTTGTGGTTTGTTTAGTATTATTCTTAATCTTCTTTGGGGATTAAACCACTCATAGTTTTTAAAATTATCTTTATTAGATTAAGAATTAGATTAGATTAAGAAGAACCTTTCTGTGATTATCATGTTGAAACAAATGTGTTTTCAAATAACGGTATTAACAAACAAATAGTACAGGTTTAAATTCCAATAACCCTATATCGAAAGGGTGGTTTTACACAGAGAAATGAGGGAGAATAACTCGTAGGTACCATATTCCTAACAAAAGAATAGCACTGGCTAACGTTGAAGTAAACAAAGTTCAAAGTTTTCAACATGCGTAAACTATTCTTTTAGTATACATGCCAACACAATGTGCAAATTTGCGTGCTCTAAACCACCCAAATCTACAAAGAACAAGTATGAAGCGACCAAGTGTTTGTAACCAAGACCTTTCTAAAGCGTGATATATCTGCTGTATACTTGTATTGTATAGTTATCTAGTGTTTATTCTAATTAAAACTACCGTTAGAACTTTAACGCAATAAATACTTTCCTCACCAAAATGAAAATCTTTTTAGAGTGCAATGGTTCCAAAATAAAAATCCAAGACAATGTCTTTACCGCTTATTACGGTGATGAAATTTATATTACCGTCCCAATCAAACCAAAATATAATTTAAAGTATTGAGAACATGAAATACAATTTAATTAGAATTTGCGCCGAGGATTATGGACTATAGTAGTAGAGGGCGAAATCATGCATAAACATAATCACTTACTTTAATTTTATTCTTGATGCTGGACTGTTACTTCCTTTCACTGTAAAGCGAGTAGAGGGTTTTTGGGAATCCCAGGACCTCATTTTCACCAGCATCCTCATTTCCACACACATCTGGACCAAATTTACATGTAAATTTCCATAAGGAGGAAATGTGGAGATGGATTTTCTCTTTACTCCCTCCTTGTGGACCTCATTGTGGGATTTTTACCCCAACCTTCCCTACCCTAAAAAATCGGTAACCTAACCCCTAAAATTTTCGAGATACCCCTCGGTGTCTATTGGCACCGCACGCACGAGTTAAATCTATATTGTTTGGTATCAATTAATATTAGATTTTCTTCAGCTACCTGAATTTCTAGGAATTTTTTAGATAGCATTATCTCCCAGGGAGCTACCCCAATTTTAAGATTTTTTACCGCTAACATTCTGGACCAAATAGTTTTTTTCGACTTGCCATTATATCATTCGAGATACGTATATCTTGTTTGCTATCAATTAATATTAGATTTTTCTCAGCTACCAGAATCTCTAGGAATTTTTTAGATTACATCATCTCCCAGGGAGTTACCCTCATTTTAAGATTTTTTACCAGCAGCGATTTCTAACCGTCCTTACAAATTTCTTAGCTATGCGATACATAAAATTAGTCTACAATTTTACGCAGAATCCAAATATGCAAACAGATTTAAAATAGGAACATCCCTTACCGTTTTACACATATACCCTCTGCGAGATAAATCTTTCTCCACATTTCCACCTACGAGATAAATGTACCTTGTTTGGTAAAAATTAATATTAGATTTTTTTCAGCTACTTGAATTTCTAGGAATTTTTCAGATTTCATTACCTCCCCAGAGAGCTACCTTCATTTTAAGATTTTTTACCAGCAACGATTTCTGACCGTCCTTATAAATTTTTTAGTCATGCGATATATCAAATTAGTCTAAAATTTTACGCAAAATCCGAATCTGTAAATAGATTTAAAATCGGACCATCCCTTACTGTTTTAAACACATACCCTCTAAATTATAACTTTCCTACAGCTCATACCTAAAAGAAAATCTAAAAACCATTCTTAAAACCTTTTATTACAGATAATTTTTACCAATACAGTTTAAATTTTGTAAACCACATTTCTAAATACATATTTACAATTTTTATTCTTAACTTAAAACTCCTCACATCGGCTTATACTTATTAATATTTATTTCTAAATAGAGTACCTTTTCCAAAGACCAACCGGACCCACGTGTTTTAAATTTCTCTGAATTTGTTCTCATGGTTTCGCTTAAGACCTCGTACATATTTTCCAGATTACTAGAAGATGTTATAACCATATTTTTTGTGTTAAAGGATTTCACATCGGTAGTCTCTTCCCCCATTTTTGTGTAGATGCCGTAGAGTTCGCAATTAACTTTTATTGTTGTGTGTTGTGTATTTTTTCATTAATTAATCGAATAAACCGCTCTTTCTGCTTCCAAAGAAACTCGGACACTCCATCGTCGACACTGGGGTTCTTTATGCGATAGCTAGCCATACGGTTGTTAAACTCTGTGCTAACCATTTCAACACAATCGTCGCCAAAAGCGGTAACTGTTGCATTTTTATGTTTGTTGTTTTTTTTCATTTCGAAATCGCATACTTTACACATAATTCGTGGTTGTTTCGTACAAGACCCTTTAACAGCTGGCGGAGCTGAAGGTTACGGCTTAATGACATACCGTGCTGTTTTTCCTTGTGTCGCAGTAAGTTGTCCATTCTCGTAAAGGCAATACCGCAAGACCAACAGTTTAAGTACTTTGCTGCTGACGGATGTATAAGCTTAACCCTGGACAATGTTACACCACGACATTTGTTCTGGTACCGTTTGAAGACATCCCTCTTGGTAAAGTAGACGAGACAGGGCACGCATTTAAAAACGTTTGCGGGTACCATTTTAGTACAAAACAAAATCCGCACTATAGGACTTTGGTGAAACTTGTAAACGAACTAACTTATAACTAAAAAGTTTACTCTTGCGTGCCTGCTCTATGTTCCCTATAGAATGCAAATCGAAGGTTTCTGAAGACAGCCGAACGAAATTAAGGATTCAGAAAGGAACTAAATGACGTCATCTTTGCCAATCTTTGATGCTCGTCCAGTACATTTAGCACCAGTGCATGCGCCCGGTTCGCATCGTCCATGCTGCGAATGCAGTCAGTAGAAACACCGGAAACGTCTTCCATGTTATACGGATCAGCAATCGCATCGCGTGCATATTAAAAATCCAAATGGTTGGTAACTCACGCACACAAATTGGGTTCAAGTCGTGCGGTGGAAGATGCAGTGCTACTATAAATAAAAACTTAATAAAACACTTTAAACCTTTACTAAGGGAATACCAAACTTGTTGTCTACAGGATACTTACTAATAAGGCAAATTAATTTTAAATAACTTCTACGTCATATTTTCGGAAATGGCAGGCTCGAATATATTCTTTTGAAACAATCGAAGATTGCCGAAGACACTCGAAGAATGCACAAGCGCGGTCACTAAATCAATTAGCATTAATACCGAGTATTCTGTACTTTCGTAGGGTGCTTATTTCCTAGAACTAAATCTTCCGCATAGCGGTCGGTAGCACGTTATTATTTCTAGAGCCGGCAAGTACTTGATACCACCCAAATAGAGAATTAGATGCTCGATGTCTGTCAACTTCCAATGCCCTCGTAAAAGGTAGAAAAAACTCGGCCAATCATCCATCTAACTTATACTTTGACCCGCACCCGTTCTGATAATTTCCAAACATTTTTCAAACGACAATGGTCTCAGAATTTTTAAAACCTTTGAGGGAGCTATAAGTCGTGATCAATTACACGTTCGAGCTACCCGTAAACTAACATATTTTATAGTAACAGTGCGCTGTATAATACATGCATACCCTTGTCTGCGCTACTGCTATTCTTGTAGTTGGTTGAAAAAGTCAGTCGCCTATTTTACTGCTAGAACTGCTGCTAAGCTCCATTCTATACTTTCTTTATAAGTATAGCACATCGCGCACTTTTTTTTTCGATAATTAAATTTTGCTCATGTAGGCTTTTACACCTCCGCATATTTAAACATCTAATACGATAGATTAACCACTTTTGATTATTCTAACGGGAACCACCATACATTCGCCGCACCGTTCTTTTTGAATCCAACGATCCGATGGGCTTCCACACACTAACACCTAACGTATCTTTCCTACTATTTGTTAAACAAAAACTACCGGCATCGCCATGTCTGTATGTGGAAGTAAGCAGATGTTTGTGGATGTGTACGAGAATATGTAACCATATACATTAATCAGTCTAAGCTATTTTATTTAGTCCACAAAAACTACTATTTTTCTAAACCACAATTAATAATCACCTTTATAGGTTTAACATTCTTACCATTTCCCAAGTGGCTGGTGCTACGTACATGGAAACTTTAATTTTTTTAATTTCTTATTGGAGAGAATCCTTATTCTCCCACGCACTGTTGCATAGTTGCATTCCCACCACTTTTGGGAATATATGCTCGTTATAGGTTGTAGGACTCTCGGTTTTACTTAACTACACTTTGTGAGACCCCTTTAATATTTTTAATCGTGTCTATCTCGCTTACAATACAGTAGGACTTGGCTCTTGTACCGACGAATTCTAATACTAGAACCCCATTAAATTCGTCTTTGAATTTCCCTACAACTTTTTTATATTGTATTTATTATCCGCGGGGTAGTCACTCTTTTAAGATAAATATATCTTTTTTGATATCAACTAATATTAGATTTTTCTAGGGAGCTCAAATCTGTCAATAAATTTTAAATATAACCACCCCTTACAAAGTTTCGCCTTTTAAAGACCAAACCTCTAATTTTTGCCCATCTTTATTTAACTCCATCTTTAAAACCTTTCCTTCGCTACCCAAGACATATGCTTTAATCAACTATTTCCTGAGAAATCTAAAGCCGCTGTGTCCCGCGAACACCACGTTGAGATAACACGTATACTCTGTCAACCAGAATAGAAGCAGGAAGGATTTGGAAGAAGGGAAGGTGGGAGGAGAACTTAAAAACTATGGAATCTTAAAACTAATATATACAATTGATTTACAAAATCTATACAAATATATACAACTATCTTAGACCTATATCTTTCTGCTCCCATGCGTAGGTTGATATGCTTCCAGGGATGACGTTACGCTTGTCATCTTCGCTCGATAAACTAATTTTATTTATACGCTGCGTGTACAAATCGTGTTTTTTTACTCAGAATACATACACCGGCAACTACTCCATACCACCCAAATAGGAATTAGATGCTTGGTGACTGTTCACTTCCACTTCCCTCGTGTACGCCCAGACACATTCCAGCCCATGCGCAACCTCATCATGCGCACCCCTTCCCATGCGCACGCCTGCCCATGTGCATCCCTGCCCATGCACACCCCTACCCATGCGCACCCTATCTGTGTGACTGTTATTTCGTGGTGACGTCATAACCTTTTGTAAATAAAGAGAAATGTAATACTATTCTAAAATTTTTATTCTGACATTATACGTAACAAAATTTAAAAATATTTAATACTATGGAAGACGTTTCCGGCGTTACTACTGACTACATTCGCAGCATGGACGATGCGAACCGGGCGCATGCATTGGTGCTAAATGTACTGGACGAGCAGCAAGGATTGGCGAAAGATGACGTCATTTAGTTCCCCGCTCTATCCTTAATTTCGTTCGGTTGTCTTCAGAAACTTTTGGTTTGCATTCTATAGGGAACATAAAGCAGGCACGCAAGAGTCAACTTTGTAGTTATAAGTTAGTTCGCTTACAAGTTTCACCAAAGTCCTATAGTGCAGATTTTGTTTTGTACTAAAATGCTACCTGCAAAAGTTTTTAAATGCGAGCCCTGTTACGCCTATTTTACCAAGAAGGATGCCTTCAAACGGCACCAGAACAAATGTCGTGGTGTAACATCGTCCAGGGTTAAGCTTATACATCCGTCAGCAGCAAAGTACTTAAACTGTAGGTCTTGCGGTATCGCTTTTACGAGAATGGACAACTTACTGCGACACAAAGAAAAACAGCACGGTATGTCATTAAGCCGTAAACGTTCAGCTCCGCTAGCTATTAAAGGGTCTTGTACGAAACAATCACGAATTATGTGTAAAGTATGCGATTTCGAAATGGAAAAGACTACGTATGCCGCACACTTGAGGAGCAACAGACATAAAAATGCAACAGTTACCGCTACTGGCGAAGATGGTGTAGAAATGGTTGGCACAGCGTTTAACAACCGTATAGCTAGCTATCGCATAAAGAACTCCAGTGTCGACGATGGAGTGTCCGAGTTTCTTTGAAAGCAAAAGGAGTGGTTTATTCGATTAATTAATGAAAAAAAGAACACTACATACAGCAATAAAAGTTAATTGCGAACTCCACGGCATCTACATAAAAATGGGGGAAGAGACTACCGATGTGAAATCCTTTAACACAAAAAATATGGTTATAACATCTTCTAGTAATCTGGAAAATATGTACGACGTTTTAAGCGAAACCATGAGAACAAAATCAGAGGAATTTGAAACACGTGGGTCCGGTTGGTCTTTGGAAAAAGTGATCTATTTAGAAATAAATATTAATAAGTATAAGCCAATGTGAGGAGTTCTAGGTTAAGAATAAAAATTGTGAATATGTATTTAGAAATGTGGTTTACAAAATTTAAACTGTATTAGTAAAAATTGTCTGTAATAAAAAGTTTTAAGAATGGTTTTTAAATTTTCTTTTAGGTATGAGCTGTAGGAAAGTCATAATTTAGAGGGTATGTGTGTAAAACGGTAGAGGGTGGTCCGATTTTAAATCGATTTACAGATTCGGATTCTGCGTAAAATTTTAGATTAATTTGTTGTGTCATGTGACTAAAAAATTTATAAGGTCGGTCAGAAATCGTTGCTGGTGAAAAATCTTAAAATGAAGGTGGCTCTCGGGGGGGGGGGATGCAATCTGAAAAATTCGTAAAAATTCAGGTAGCTGAATCAAATCTAATATTGATTGATACCAAATAACGTACATTTATCTCGTGGCTGAAAATGTGGAGAAAAATTTATCTCGCATAGGGTATATGTGTAAAACGGTAAGGGGTTGTCCTATTTTAAATCTGTTTGTATATTTGGATTTTGCGTAAAATTGTAGACTAATGTAATTTATCGCATAGCTAAAAAATTTATAGGGACGGTTAGAAATCGCTGCTGGTAAAAAATTTTAAAATGAAGGTAGCTCCCTGGGGCATGATGCAATCTAAAAAAGTCCTATAGATTGTGGTAGCTGGGAAAAATCTAATATTAGTTGATTCCAAACAAGATATATTTATCTCGAAAGATGAAATGGGTAGTCGAAGAAAGCTGTTTGGTCCAGAATGTTAGCGGTAAAAAATCTTAAAATTGGGGTAGCTCCCTGGGGGATGGTGCTATCTAAAAAATTCCTATAAATTCAAGTAGCTGAAAAAATCTAATATTAATTGATACCAAACAAGGTACATTTATCTCGTGGGTGGAAATGTGGAGAAACATTTATCTCGCATAGGGTATATGTGTAAAACGGTACGGGGTGGTCCTATTTTAAATCCGTTTGCATATTTGGATTCTGCGTAAAATTGTAGACTAATTTGATGAATCGCATAGCTAAAAAATTTATAAGAACGGTTAGAAATCGCTGCTGGTAAAAAATCTTAAAATGAGGGTAGCTCCGTGGGGGATGATGCAATCTAAAAAATTCCTAGAGATTCAGGTAGCTGAGAAAAATTTAATATTAATTGATACCAAACAATATTGATTTATCTCGTGGGTGCGGTGCTAATACGCACCGAGGGGTATCTCGCAAATTTTAGGGGTTAGGTTACCGATTTTTTAGGGTAGGGAAGGGTGGGGTAAAAATCCCACAAGGAGGTCTACAAGGAGGGAGCAAGGAGAAAATCCATCTCCACAATTCCTCCTTTTGGGAATTTACATGTAAATTTGGTCCTGATGTGTGTGGAAATGAGGATGCTGGTGGAAATGAGGCCCTGGGATTCCCAAAAACTCTGTATTAAAGCGATATCGAGCACCATTGTGATTATACTTAACACTCACAAACAACATTAAAGTTAACAATATTTTCGTGGTCCCATCATCGCAACAACAACAACTTTGTTCCGTGATGGTTTTAAGTCTGCACTATTTAGGAGGAGATCAATAAGGAGTTGCCCAAACAGCTTTCTTTAAATCGTATAAAATCAATTCAGCATAACAATAATTTAATTTTTAAAAAGTGGAGTAATCTTTTATTTTATTACTATATAACATAATAGAAATTGAGCATAGTTAGTATAAATGTGAGAAGATTTTGAATAATTCCTATTGAAAAGTAGTACATTATCTACACATCCTACACAAACTTTCTGGGATTATATTTATCTACTAACTGTTAATAAAGTCTATATAATCCGAAACTCTAGTGAAAACATCTGTAGAACCGCATTGCTTGTTCCACGAAGCTATCCCTATTTGAACATTATCTGAAACTAATGGACTTCCCTTGTCGCCTAAGCAAATATGTTGGCCAGATCTACCATCCGCACAAATATGGGAAGCATCTACCGGTACCGTATACGATTTATATTTTGACTCACAACTTCGAACAGTTATTGTTGTTAAGTCAATTTTTCTTAGATCATTTGAAAACGATCCCGGAAAGGTAGTTGCACCCCAACCGCTAACGACAGCACTTCGTTGGGTGTTTACGTAATCTTCTTCTAACTGTATTATGCTCACAGTCGCAGACAGCACGAGATCGGTAGTTAATTTTAATAAGGCGATGTCGTTACGTAAAGTGTACGGATTGAAATTTTCGTGGATTATGATAGAACCGACTTCATGTAGTGTGCCACCATTGGTAATTCTATTTGTTCCTACTAGAACGATGTAATCTTCGGACGTTGTGCTAAAACAAAATACAATATTAATATTGAGTTCAGCAACCTTGGAAGTAAATTAAATTTTTCTATGCACATTTTAAGTGTAGATAACTTTCTACAGATTGCTTCCCTTATGCCTTGCGTAATTGTACGTACTGAAGGAATTCAAAGTACAAACTCTACGTACTTAGTAATTTAGATGTAAAAATTTGAATATGTTTTGAATAAAGTAGAAAAACTTCCTGAAATATATATTAGATAATTTTTGAACAACAACAACAATGATATTGGAACCATAGTAACTGAACTGAATCAATAGCCCAGTCAAATTAGCAAAAATAGAAAAATAAATTGGTAAAAAGTTATAAATTGGTGAATACCTTATTATAAAAATTAAAGCCTATTAGATTCCCTATAAAAAGTAATTAATTTTTTTCATATTTTAAATGTTTTTCTGTTAAACGCTGTTGAATATATGGATATATAGTTTCAGGCCTGCGTTTCCCAACGAACATTTTTATAATTGGCTTTCATCTTCTATTTATTGTTGGTTGAAACTGCACTGATGACCCGGCATTGGCAAAATTACATTGAGCCAGAAGCACTATGTCACTCTGATTAAGAGGCGGGACAATACATCAGTGCCGACAGTTCAATTAAAGGGCATGCATGGACAACGCAAACTCAGCACTAACCCCACATTTCATTAGCGATGTAATTTATTGTATGCATTTATTTGTAATGGGCCATCATTCTGCCACACCAAAACTCCTATACGGCTATGCATCTGCTTGCTGTTAATTGAACAGCAGTTATATTCAGGAGAGTAGCTGTAGTGTAAAAAAATAAGCAGAGCTGAGGTTGAAGATTTTCTTCAATGCCATAGAAATTGTGATAATAATAAGTGATACTTATACTTTTCAAGTCCCCAAGCGGTATCAAATCACAAGCAGTCCAGATGCATAAACATTTCTAGAAATTCTGATTTAGACTAAAAAGTCATTTTCTTCAAGCTCCCTCTCAACTGAACTCTTTCCGGGTCAAAAGTAGAATTTTAGTTCAGCCATGATGTACCATGGCAGTCACATATAGTGGCGAAATTTGGTCTCGCTTTCCTACATCCACAGGATGAAGTGCAGTTTTTCTTACAATTACGCGATATTAGTGTCAATAATGGTTCTGGAGCAGGTGTCTTGAGTGTCAATACTGGCTCAATGATTATGGTGCTTCTTCGTCGTAAAGGTCTTCTTGAACGACATCATGCGAATTTTCAGCAGACCATATTCGACAGTTTTTACTTTTAACGACACTATTATGGCAGAAATAGACTCTATCCCTCCATAAACTGCGGAAGATCCATTCAGGGTCAATTTCCATCTGAGCCCACGCTCATAAAAGGTTCATGTTTAGCAATAATATTTGCTTGCATTAATTCATATAGCAAATGCAGTTTATAAGCACGTATTTTAAAGATTTCGTGCAAAATTTTACAAACTGTGGTGTATAACATCTGATATGATTTTGATACTGTATTCAAACTACTGATTCGAAGAGAATTTTTATTGGCTACTTTAATTTCCACGAAGAACTTCTGCAACTTGAATATCATTTATCGTTAGATTTTCAGATCGTGGAAAGTCACTTACAGATCTTGTTGTTTTAGATTTGCTAATCAAATTATGGTATACTTTTATTTGAGAGAGCATCGTTCTCAAAACCCATTTACGTAATTCAGGAATGTAATTTCTACTGCATTCTTAATAATATTTTCCAAACCAATTCTTGTTTAGAGATCCATACTGTTAAGTTAAAATGGTTTGAACTTGTGTTCACATTCGCATTACTTTAAAAGCAATTCACTAAGCAGCGATAATTTCATTTGACACTTATATTACTGGTTGCCATGGCGATTATTATCCTTTCCATAAATGTAAAAATCCAATTACTCAAGCTACTAGATTTTCCATTTATTTTTTGATAAAAGTTTAATTTCTTAAAAGTATATGTGACTTCTATATTTCGACTGATCGGTGTATAAATATCTCCAATATTATACACTAGTCAAAATTTGTCCTGAACCTACCCACTCTCCCCCATGCCTAGAATAAGAAAGTAACTTTGTAGTGTATACGTAACTTTAGCAAAGATAATTAAAACAAGAGTACAGTCACTTGGGATTTATCATGTTTAACTAGAAATAAGCTCATTGTATGTAATTACCAGGAAATGTTGCTAAACAGTTCTCTCTGAACGTTGCAAATCAAGAAGCTATCGTGTGTATGATCTGAAATGCTTCGTTCAATTAGCCTTCGGACGCTAAAACATGTACACTATTAAATGTAGAAGCTGTCCGTAAAATTTAATCAATTAATATTACAAAGAACGTAAAACTCAACACTAATTTTACTCATACTTAGAAGTGTTCATTATAACGAAGAATAAAAATGAATAAAAACCCTTAACCACAAAAAAATATTTAAAATACTAGATACGTATTTCGACCACTACATGGTCATCATCAGTAGGAATTTTAAATAATAATTAGCTGTTGCTCCGGAACACTTCAGAGGATATTCTCATCACCGCTTAGGCTGAAGTGAACCTTCCCAACATACAATTTACTATAATGTTGCTTTAAACACTATCGAGGATATTGTCCTCGCCCGCAGGCTGATGTTCTCCACAACACTTGTTTGTTGTGGAGATCACCAGCCTTCGGGTGAGGAGAATACCCTCGATAGTGTTTATGGCAACATTATAGTAAATTGTATGTTGGGAAGGTTCACTTCAACCTAAGTGGTGAGGAGAATATCTTCTAAAGTGTTCAAGAACAGCAACTAATTATTATTTAAAATTCCTACTGATGATGACCACATAGTGGTCGAAATACGTATCTAGTATTTTAAATAGTTTTTGTGCTTAAAGGTTTTTATTCATTTATATTTAAATCGTACCACAGTGTTTCTATAGATTACTATAATGAAGAGTTAATAAGTAAATTAACGCATGAACTTAATAATAAATTGATAAATTGTAAGTTTGAAATATGCCTATTTAAAAAAAAGGCCTTACAGAAAGCTATAATCTATCTTGTGTACTATTACAAGTATCTAGTTATAAAATTAAAATATTTTATCTTTTAAGGTGTAGATTATATGAATCTACTTAAGCCTTTTACACTTACCCTACTTCGCTGACGCATTGAGCTGCAGTTAATATTGTATCGATTGCTACTATAGAACCACCACAAACATGTTTCCTGTTGAATTTTTGAACAGATGCCATATACGGAAATTCGCCTGGGTTGGCAGTGACACCACCAATAAGGCGCAAATCATTATTTGATGTTGCCAGATCAGGAAAAGTGTTATCTATTGTGATGCATTTTATTTAAAAAAAATTCCACTAATCTTTTTTACTAACCTGTAAAACATGATGGTAATGCAGAAGTAATACCCAATATTATTAACAGGGTTCTAAGCATTTTCAAAAAGCAGCAAATGTGAAGTCTCAATTATACACTATGTGGCGCAATTCACTAAATTTATACTAAATATTAAGGACAATCATGTGATGGAATTTTTATGACTCGTTCTTTGTAACTACTGGTAAATAAATTTTCGCAGATAACCTGATTAAGTACCAATATTTAGGACTGTGTACAATTGCCATCATGCCGAAGCAACACAATAGAGGTCAAAAAATTGTTGTATTAGTTGTGTACAACCTATATAGATAACAAAAGGCGTTTCAAATATTAACTTAGTAAATATTCACAAAGCAGATTATTAGAATTTTTGTTAATTCCTTGAGACAAAAAAAAGTATATACAATTTTGAATGTAAATATTTGCTTCTTCTATAAATAAAACTAGTTTAATTTAATTTATAATTCGCAAACTCTGGTTTCTCTTGTTTGCGTTTCTAAACAAAACAAATTCAATTTTCTGCATAATAATTTTAAAACCTGCTCACTTCAACTGCTTTCTATTCACCGCAATCCCCTAGAAATATTTTTAGAAAGCCTCTAATTGCATTTAATTCAGGGCTGTAGTAAATCTTCTTCCTTATTCCATTTCTGTTTAGAAAAACTGAGGAGTAGTATATTCGTCCCATAAATTAACCAGTGTAAATCCTAACTATAGTCTATGCGCCGGTCTAATGATCATGTGTGCAATGATATGTACCCTTAGTTTGATTTCAGGGCATTTTATATAGCCATCGGAAAATCAAACGTGGGTGGTCACATAATCGAAGCCACATCACTTTAGCCGACGTCCCTAATTTACTGTTATCTTTAGCCTATTTTTATAACGACCATATCTCGGTTAGTTTTCAACCGATTATAATTTTCTTTTTATTGATGGAAAGATCTTCTTAATTAGATTTCTTTTATATTCAGTTTTTTTTTGCAAAACTGTGATATTTCAAATCGAGCAAGTAATTGAAAGATGGAAAACATAAGGTCTCGGATAGGACTTGAGCCTCTATCTTATTTTAACGCATGGTCCGTAATTGTAAGCGTTGCTCTTACTGACTTAACTCAAAAATTTGACACTGTCAGATATGATTGACCAAAATGCCAAACGTTTTTGAAAGTTAGGTTGATGTATGGTTGTGTGCATGATTTAGATTTGTAAATTATCCAATTGTAATTGGTTTCGGTGGCGTAATTAGAAAACGCATGGTCCGGAAAAGACAAACTTGACATATCACACAATATACAAACAATTCTTTTACTAGTATCAAAATTTAGTATTCATTCTCCTATTAATGACAACCTTGTTATAAAAGCACTAGCAAATATAGAAAATATTTTGATAGATACCAATGAAAGACATAAAAATTTAAACAGAGATTACGTCGCTAATGTCTTAACTAATTACATACATCAACACTCAAGAACCAAATCAAAATCACGGCAAGACTATAAAAAATGCAAAACATGCCCCTATAAAAATAAAGATTTATTAATAGTTTAAGCAGATAAAGGTAAGATTACTGTTACAATATCTAAAAAAATTATATAAGAAACATTGAAGATTTATTAATTGATGATACCATTTATATTAAAATTGAAAATGATCTAACATAAAAATTCTAAAAGAATATTTTAGATTTAATTATAAAATTTAAAATGATTAACGATTCAGAAGCAAAAGCATTTAACAATTTTAGCAGTGCGATTCCTAAACTATACGGCTTTCCAAAAATACATAAAAACAATTACCCATTTCCTCTATTGTTTCAGCAAATTACTCCGCAACTAAAATAATTTCAAAATTCATTTCCGAAATATTACCAAAATTTATTGGAAGTAATAATTATAATGTAAAAGATCCTTTTGAATTGGCAGAATTTATAAATAATTTTTAATTACCACAAAATTATATTTTAAAAAATTTAGACGTTATATCACTTTTTACTAATATTCCTAAAGAATTAGTTATAAATAATATAAGTAAAATATGACCTAATATTGAACCAAATTGTCAATTTTCTAAAGAAATGTTCTTTTTTAATAACTCTTATTTCTCTTTTAATGATTAGTCTATACACAAATCTTTGGGTGTCCAATGAGATCTAACCTTAGTCCTATTTTTACACAAATTATTATGAATGAACTATTAGATACCGTTGTGTCACGATTACCATTTAGTATTCCATTTATTAAAAAGCTTGTGGACGATTTAATAACAGCTGTTCCCTATAATAAAATTAATGAAATCTTAGACATGTTTAATAGTTACAACAGTCATATCAAATTTTCAGTGGAAAAAAAACAAACCGATCGAGACCATTTTTAGACAGATTATTAATAATAAATGCTAACAACCAAATTATTTTGGACTGGTACCAAAAACGACAATTTCAATCATATCATCCTCTTAAAACTAAAACTAGTTTCATTTTTAGATTAAGAAATAGAATTAAACGAATTTCTTATCCAACACTTTATAACTAAAATATTCAAAACTATTACATAATATTCCAATAAATAATATCTACTTTAAAAATAAAAATAATTGCAACACAAATGATAATAATATAAACCAAGAAAGTTTAAAAGTATATAAAACACTACCTTTTATAAATTTATTAACCAAAAATTTAATTCAAATAATTATAAAACATAATTTTAAATATGCTACAAAAAAATGTACTAACTGTAGGAAACCTGTTGGAATTTCGTAAATAATTTCCTATTCAAAAAATCCTCTTTATTTTCTATAAGATTAATTACGTTCAAAAATGCTCTATTCTTATTTCATTAGTTCATATCAATATTCAATTCCATTTAATTGCCTGTCCAACAGACAGAAAGATAACCTTGAGGCACGAGCAGCGCTCACCTTCCTTCGTTCTAATAAACAAACAAAAGAGTCTGCTCCCAGCTTTTCTAAGTTACAGACGTATTCGCGCGGGCTGTAATTACCTTTATACCAAAATGCTGTTCTATAAATTATCTCTGTGTGCAAATTAGTAATGAATTCGTTTCTATCGTAATAGTTACAGATTAACCTAAATACAAGGTGATGATTGTTTTTAATAATTTGTAATCTCTCAACACAGGTGCGTGTTTTTCCGGATGTATGTAAATTTCTTACAAATCGTCCAAACATTATTGATCGTTCCGGTTATAATAGTAATTAATAACCATTTTCTTAATCTGATATCACAACAAGTTATCTCGTGCTTGTGTGGTATTAATGCAATGACCCTTTCCATTGGCGTATCATAAAAAGTACGTTAGTGAACTTGATACACGGCATATGTACTATGAATTCATAATAGTGTGATTTAAACTAGTGCGTTTTTATACAAACTCGGATAATTCAGAAATTGAATATACTGTAAATTGTGCTTTTCGCTGTATTTCTAATTCTTATTGACGTTATAATACATGATCCTCTTACTACACGGTGTACGATCAATTGATTAATTTACTAATTCAATAAAGTTCACCATATTGTCGTTGTGAGTTGTTATATTGTCAATAGTGTTCATTTCCTACTATTCGGTCCTTCGTATCTTCGCATTTCTTCCACTAGTGTCTACCCATCGACGATTATAGTTCACTGCTCCGGGAGGTGGAACTTTAGAGGTGCCTACTTCGCTCCAACTTCCCTGAGTTACCCGTTCAAAATCTATTTAAAAAATTAAAAGATAAAACCTCAACAATACAACAAAGAAATGTTGTTTGCCAAATAAATTGTTTGGAATACCACAGCTTATATAAAGGACAAATATTCCAAACTTTAAAGCAACGAATCACTCAACGTAAGAGTGACATCAAAATTAAACCAAATTTTTGTGCTTTATCAAATCATTCATTCATTTTAAACCATAAAATAGATCTTCAAAATTCATAAATTTTATATATGGAAACAAATAAACAAAAAAAGGTTATTTTAAAGATGTATCACGTATACAAAAATAACAACACTATGAACAAAAAACTGGCCTAAATTCAATTAATACTTACCTACTTAACTATAAAACTTAAATTAAATATTAGACAAACTGTTTTTATATCGTGTGTATGTATGTATGTATATGTATGTTACATGTGTACATATGTGTATTTATATGTGTATATTTCTTTGTGTATGTGTGTGTATATGTGTGCGTTTCATGGGTATATCTGCAAATAACACTTAAACATTATTTCCTTTTTTACGCCCACTCGTGCACACGCATACGCTTGCATGCACACATGCACTTGCTCAAACACGTACAAAAAATTGATTCATACTGTTTTAGAAACTTTAAAAAACATTTTTAATTTTATACCATATTAATATAAATACATATCATTTCGAATCTAACCATAGTCAAATTAAAATTACTTATATAACTATATTTTAATTTAGATTTATTAATCTTAATTTTGTAAATTTATATAAATTCTATGTGTAGTTTAGCTCATCATTTTTATGTTACTATAAAAAGCCTGTGATCTAGGATTCAAAATAAATCCGAAAATTTAGGCAATTAAAGAAGGAGTTTATATACCTACCTACCAGCAAACTTAAAACCCTAATAAAAACAATTTATATGATTATAGCAAGGTTGTTAATATAAAAT
The DNA here is from genome assembly GCA_036346225.1 of Platerodrilus igneus. NCBI lineage: Eukaryota > Metazoa > Arthropoda > Insecta > Coleoptera > Lycidae > Platerodrilus > Platerodrilus igneus. The sequence continues at coordinate 5,501,350 of JARFIW010000131.1, read as the reverse complement.
TTATATATATTGCTGTGATAAGGGGTTGTTTAGGGGTTTATTAAGTAGTAAGGGTCGTGTAGTAACTATAAATAGCAATAGAAATCAGAAAACTGCATTTATTTAGCAGAAAAATAAGTAATTCGTACATTATGTAAATAGCAAGCATTTAACACCTTGTATATAGACCGTTATTAATTTTAAGTAATGCCAGGGAGCATATCTTTCAACAATAGAACGCGTGTTTAGCAGAAAAATAATCGTACATGTAATTAAACATACGTTGAGAAGTGTTATACAAGTTTATAAAATAAAGACGCCGAAGATAAGAGAAAACTTAACAAATCTTCATGCAATTATGCTGGAACAATAAGCGCCTTGATAAAAAAACGCAGTTTCAAAGATGCATAAATACATAAACGAAAACAGCATTAGAGTTACATTATTTATTTTGTACAATTATCTAAAAGGCGATATCTACACAAAACAACAGACGTGAGGTAAAGTCCGGCCACGATAAAAAGCACATAACCACATGATATTATAATTCAAAGGAGTTTCATCAGAAATACTGGAAATATTAAAGACAAACGTGGTTGATCGCAACAATCTGTAATACTGCTTAGAACCAATCCCAAATGTAGTGAGAAAGGCTATACAAACACCCACCGGTGATAAGACCGCGTCAGTCCACACTTGATGCACGTCGAAGCTACGACACTGTTAACTGGAAATCTACGCGTCATATGAATAAAGTCTAGAATAAATCAAATTTATGTGACAGTGAAAATAGTGCTACATACAAAAATTGTGTTAAGAATATATGAAAAGTTTTTGCCGTTTTTCTCAGAAATCGGTTTCTAAATTGCATTCTAATTGGGTTTTAATTGGATTCTAATTGGATTCTAATTGAATTCTAATCGAATTCTGGTACACTTCTGGTACAACTCTAATGTGCGTCGAAAGCATTTAAGGAAAGAGATTCAAAGCGTATGCAAAGAAATATAAAATAGTGCAGCACGAGGTGGTTTTTGGAAAACAAGGGGTAACTGTACTCAAATATTGGTTGAACTAAGCAGAGCATTGGTATTCGATTGAAAACAGCAAAGGGGTGTTGATCTACGACACAAAACAACATATCACAGGTCAGATCTACTTAATTTTAAGATATTTTTTAATTTAAATTTTAATACTGAATTTATTCAATTTATCCAAAACTTGTAAAGAAATCAACAAGAAACATTGCATACGTTAAACTTACGTAATAAATCATAAAGAGGTCTAGAACGTTCCAGATTTTTTTGTAAAGAGGTAGTTTTTGGTGACTTTATATGGAAACTAAAAAAGTATAAATTTTGGGATAAATGACAAATATGATATAAAATGATTGAAGGGTGTATTTAAAGAATTTCAAAAATTGTAAATATTATTTCCTTTCATTATATGAATGTTGATTGACTTCGTTTATTAATTCAAACAAGTAATCATAAAGGGGTGAAAAAAGAACATTGATCATTGTAACGTTGTGCACTCTGTGTAGATTAAAAAGGGCTAGCCGTGGCATAATAAAATTAAAAGATTAAATAAAGAAAAAACACAGAGAGATGGCGTTAGGAAAAACGTTCATAACACCGAGTACGGCGTTATCATATAAATTTTTACATAACGCAACCAACGTGGGGCGAAAACTACATAGCAATATATATATATATATATATTTTTATATATATACTGTGATCCTACCTTATTAGTGATAGGCGTAATATATCTATCTGTCACTCCTTGTCTTATTTTAGAGCCTTGTTGAGTTATGCCACACAATTTACCTTTAAATATTTTACACGGCTGCTGCACTTAAATATTTTACAGGGCCGTCAAACACGTAGCGGAATCTACCTAGGGTGGGTCCGTCCTAGGCAAACACCTCTCAACTAGACACCCAAACAAATATCCAAGAAGTTTTCAAAATAATTTTAAAAGCCAAAAGTATTCCCAAACACTAGTTCCACTTTTATAAATTTGATTAAAGCACTGCGTAGATATTAAATACTAATACCTGGAATCCAGATACAAGCGCCGCCTTCCAGCCGTCCTGAAGCCAAGTGACCAACTGCAGGCACCTCCTGTAAATAATAAGTAACTCGAGCAACTGGTAATCTCCAGACTATAAAACTACTAATATTTCTACAAATTTTATGTTATACAAATACTCAGATAACTCCAATTCCACTATGCTTTCGTCTTCAAACAATAACGGTACAGACCAGCACTCCCTCTTTTAATTAACTTTTATTCGCCGTAAAACTGCTACTATTTGCTATCTCCAGGTACAACTTGACTTTCAAAACTTTCTCGTAACTTTTAAATGTAATAAAACTCATAACAGTACAAAAACACGTCTATTTTTCAGTAATATCAATTTGAAGTCCCTTATAAATAAAATCCGTCTTCTTTTGTTTCCGTTGCCATAGCAACTATCTCTACGCACACTATGTAATTTATAATTATTAATAATTGATTTATAATACAGTTGTTTTCTCTAGATACATTCATTTTCTAGATGGTTTGTAATCCAGTGATTTATGTATATTGAACTTTTTACAATATTGAAAATAGCTAACAAACTTTGATGGTTCAGCTTTTAAATTGTACGCAACAGACATTTATGTCTTATTCAGTAAACGTCCTGTCATTACATAACCAATCTTTAATTGTTAAAACATATTCAAACTGAAATTGATTTACAAATTTTACGGGAATATCACTTAACTCCTTAAAATTTTAAAAGCGTGCAGTATACCAAGCAATTTTGATATTTGTTTTTACATTCAAATGGTTCTGAAAACGCTAACTCCAAATTAAATTTCATATACGTGCAACCATAACAATTAAAATACGTATACAATGCAAACTTATAACTAGCTTAGCCTGGTCTATGGCCGGTATATGTTGTTGAATGCAATGCAGTTTCAAAAGCTTTATAAATTTATAAACGTGGAATAGTTGTTGTTAATTTATAAACCAAAAATACCTGAAAGAAAATACTCAAACAAAACCAAATATACCCCCATTCTAGCAAAGTCGTTTCGAAGCCCTATTTAAACATTTTATAAGCCCACCCCCTTCTTGACAGTATATAAGGCCCCACTGATTTTAAATAAAATGAAAATTTGCTTCCTGGATATAAGTAATTCTTTTAATGGTTGAGAAATTTTAAATTTTAGTTAAAATCACTATAGTTTTTTTTCTTTATGTATGAGGATTAAGTGTTAGTTTCTGTATATTCTGTATAGTTTTAAGCTCGTTAGTATTATTTACAGTGTTAATTTTATTCTTGCGATACTTTACTTTCCACATGGAAATATGGATACAAATTTTCTATATGAAAACGTCCCCGACATTCACCCTGTCATTCTCCAATTCGTAAGTATTCCTTCTGCAAAAATTCTTCTCACTCGATAAGGACCTTCGTATGGAAATAACAACTTGGCACAAATATTTCTTTCCCAATTTGACATTCTCAATCTTTTAACAATAACAAGATCCCCAACTGAAAAACCACTTGCTTCTTGATTTTCTTGTTACGTTTCTCCAACTCCCTTCTTTGTATCGTTTCGACTTGTTGTTTGGCTTTATGCAACAACTCCGTTATATTTTCCACTTTTGTTCAGCTCTCCACGGTCTTGCTGGAATCACCTTCTTCATCAATGTCACAGGACACATTCCTGTCACTGAACTTGGTACAAAATTAATATATTCTTCTATTCGCGGTAAATACCTTACCCACCGATCATGTTGTTCCTGCGTTATTAACCTCAAAACTTTATTACTTCTCGAATATATCTTTCACACGGATTTCCTTGAGGATGTCTGATACTACAGAATGTCATCTTTATTCCATCCTTCCTTAATTTACTTTCAACCCTTCGATTACGAAAATACGTTGCATTGTCCAACAATACCCTATTCATCTTACCTATTCGTTCTACAAACTTTCTTACAGAACTCAATACATGCCTAGAATTACATCTCCTCGCTGGATAAAGCTGCACAAACTTTGTAAAATATCAACTACAACTAAAATATGCTGATATCCGTTCCTACTCGGTATCAAATTACTCAAGTAATCCATTGCCACAATATCTAATGGACCTTCCGCTCTTATACATCTAACTTGATTCTGCAACACCACATTCTTATCCTTTCCTAACAAACACGTCTCACACAGATTTATGCAATTTTCACCAATTTTCTATCGTTTCGTGCATAGAAAGCTTCCTAAATATCAAGAATGTCTTACGAATCCTATATGACCAAACGAAGTATGAATTTCCTGGATCAGCTCAACGGCTACCTGTGTCGTTAACACTAATAATTCATCATCCCATAACCTTTTCACCAAAACTCCCTCGACCATATAAAAACCTCTGTCTTGTTCTAAATTCTCTCTGAATAATTTTCTCTGATCACCCTTATTTCTTCGTGTGCTTGCATCCGATGAAATCTGGCATTCGACCATCTTCCCAGATCTTCAAACACTTGCAATGCAATCAAAAATCCATTCCTACTATCCGTTAGCAACCCTTCATCCTTCCTACTAAAGAAATCAGCCGTAACATTTTCTTTACCAGGTTTATGTCTAATCTCAAAATCATATTCCTGCAATACTAACGCCCATCTATACAATCGACTATTCAAAAACTCTTTCTTCTTCAGAAACGTGACCACTGTGTTATCCGATTCAACCAGAAATTTATTACCCAATAAATAAAATCTTAACTTCTTCACAGCATATACGATTGCCAGCATCTCTTTTCCGCTGTCGAATACCTAGTCTCGCAGTCTTTCAGAGCCCTCGAAATAAAACAAATTGGCACTTCTCTCCTTCTTGAACCTGCACCAACTCAGCCCCTATTGCAAAACTCGAAGCGTCTGTCCTTAAAATAAATGGATCCGTAAAATTGGGATATTTTAATGACAGTTCCTATAAAATACCGCCTTCAACTCCCGAAATGCCTGCTCCCTTTGCTCGTTCCATTTCCACCTTTCGTTCTTTTTAACAACTCCAACAATGGAATGCACAACTCCGAATATTTTGGTATGAATCGACGATAATAATTTAATACACCTAAAATCCTCTTAAACCTTTCAAATTTCTTGGCTGTTTCAAATTCTTCAACTCGTCCAAGCGTTTTTCACAAATTCTAATTCCTTCGCTGCCAACGACAAACCCCAAATACTTTACCTGGTCCTTAAAAACTCACACTTCTTCGAATTCAACCTCAAACCTCCTTCGTCTAACCTTCGGATCACTTTTCTTAAATGTTCTAAATGTTCTAACTCGTTCTTAGAAAAATCAAAATATCATCGACATAGTGCGTACAGAAGTCTTCGTACTCATCTAATAACTTCTGCATGGCTCGAACTAATGCAGCGGATGACGTTGAAAGACCAAATGGAACAACTCTGTACTGATAAATCTCCTTCAATGCTAAATCCAGTATACTTCCGACTTTCCTCATGCAAAGGAATTAGCCAAAAGAATTCTTTAAGTCCAGTTTGCTAAAACTTTCATCTGGCTTACCTTGTATAACAAATTATCTAGTGATTTTGGTTGTTCAAATTGTGGTTTAGTAATCGCATTCAATCTCCTAGCATCTAAACATATTCTTAATTCTAAATTATCAGATTTAGGCACAACCACTACCGGATTGATATAGGGTGTTCTCGCTGATTCAATAATTCCCTCTTTTAACATCTTTTTAATCTCATTTTTCACTCGACCCCTTAATGCAAATGGTATTGGATATACCCTAGTACGAAAACTTCCCTCGTCTGTGACCTCTAACTTGTGCATATACTCCTTCGCAAACCTAGGCTCATTACTAAAAACTCCTGCATGTCTATTAAACACCTCATATAACATTTCCTTCATATCCACCCCTATTAATCCTATCTGTTCCTCATCAAATACCTTCTCAAATATATTACATAACCGTAACTCATCAATTCCATCATAAATTCTATTCTTAGTCTTTCCTGATCCTATACTATCTGTATTTATCTCATCCCTAGTATCCCGATTATCCTTAGGCACCACCCATTTCTTCTCTAAATTTAATACCTTTGCCATTCGTGCTTTACCATCTATAACCAGTCCAAATTCCTCAATTACATCTATCCCTACAATAAAATCTAAATATAATCCTCTTGCTATCCAAAACTCTACTTCACCTAGTCTGGTACTTCCTAATACAATCGATACTGTACAACTTTGTCTATCGTAGTTAACTTCCTCTTAATCGCAGACCATAAATTAATACTCTTAACCCTACAAATTTTCCCTTTGAATAATTCTGCATGTTTCAAAACTATTTCCTCTCTCACCAGCGATAACTGCGACCCTGTGTCTATCAATGCCGTGTAAACAGAATCCCCTAAATTAATATGAATAAATGGTAACTCCCGCCTTCTTTCAAACTTATTATCTAACAACTTATCTACTAAACTAATACTATGCTGTGTCCTTAAATCTGATTTTCCTAACACTAATAAATCGACGTTTTTTTTTGTACCGTGGGTTCATCGTGGACCTCCACTTTCTCTATCCTATCCTCCGATCTCTGTCGCGTGTCTCTTGTTGTTACGTGTTGGATCGTCAAGTTTCTATCTGTCTCCCGTTCTCGGTCTCTAATCCCTGTCGGTATTTCCCCCTGATCCGTTGATCTTTGCTCGCTTTCTCTCTGCCACCTCTGTCCAAAACTCGTTCTTTGCTGTCCAAAACCTCTGTCATTCCTATCAGTCATGTTCCAGTCATTGTTCCCCCTATAATTATCGTCTCTATTAAAACGTTGTTCCCAATTATTATTCGTTCTCCTTTGATTTCCTGATATTGCTTTCTGTAGTTGTCCTGTCCATTCTCCCTATAATTGTATCCTTGCACCCCAGTCCTCTGGTAGTCTGTGCTATTCCTATTCCTATCCCAATTCCTATTATCACTATTTTCCCTGTTATTCGTTTCAAACGTCCTAGCTACGTCATAATTTCGCATCATTTCCAAAAAGTCTCTTAAAGTCCGAACGTTTTGTATCGCTACGGCCCTAGTTATTTCCGCCTCCATATGCCTTGACAACAATAATATAATTTCATCTTCTCTTAATTTAGGAATCAGGTGCTGCGCCTGGTTATACTTTTCAATCACATAATTTTCTCTCGATCCCTGGTATGACCTATAGTTCCCAGTGTTTAAATCCGTTCGAATATTAGCCTGATGCGTGTTTCCCCAATATTGTTCTATGAATAGCCTTCGAAATTCCTCGTACGAACTATATTGCCTCCTCACGATACAGTGCCATTTCTCTGCACAACCCCCCAATGTCACGCTCACCATCTGCATCTTCACCCTCTCAGGCTCACTCTCTACCATCTCGTCCAACTTGCTAAGATAGACCATCGGCTGCTCATTCTTTCTGCCTTCAAACCTCGGCAAGGTCTCTTTCCTAGCCTATACTGGTATCCTGCATCACAAACAACTCTTCCCCTTTCCAATTCAACCAACTGTTCTCTCATCTGTCTAACATTCCCTTCAAGACCAGACAATCCATTTACCGTATTCCCCAGAACCGTCGTATCCCTTCTCAGCTTCTCTGCCACCTCCTGACTCGCCCGCAATTTGCCTATAATTTCGTTTTTAGAGTTAATATTGTCCTCCGTCTGAATCCGAACTATTTCACCTAAATTCTGCAATTTTTCTGTCTGTCTAACTTCGACCATGTACAGCTCTTCCCTTAATTCATTTAAACCTGTTGTTACCTTCCCTTCTACAACCTGGACTCTATCCTCTACGTCCTTCAGAATTTCATCCTTAAATGAACACAAACTGCTCTGTATTGATACATTAATTCCTTCAATTTTCATTTCCATCATATCAAATTTTTCCTTAACTTCCGCTTGTGAATTTCTAACCTCGGCCAACAATGATCCTCTCAATTCTTCATGCGACTTAGTTAACGACCCTTTTAATTCCAACAAAACCATCATCACATCTTGGATCTGCATATTCTCTTTTCCCTTATCAATTTCATTTTCTCCCGATGTATCCCCTGAATTCACAATAATCACCTCCGGCTCCACATATCCTCCAGCTTCATCCCTAGCATCCCCTGCTGCTACAGTCTTAACCACCGGTTGCCCTCTCACACCAGTCTCAACTCCATAAACTTTCCCTGACCTCGTGATTCTCTCCTCATCAGACATGTCCCTTTAATTTTCAAAATAAACTTCAATGATGTGCCCCACTAAGCTACACAACCTCTGCAAATCTGAATCAGCCCTATCGAGCCCCCCTTTAGGCGAACAAATATTTTGTTGCGAAGTTATTTACCTATTCGAGCCCCACCTAATGTTTTACCGCCGCTAAAATTGACCAAAGTGTGAATATCAAATTACGTCTTAGCCTACTACAATAAATTCAAAACCTTCAACAACTGTCAAATAAATATATATGAAACGTCAATCAAATATTAATTTTCACTTTTAAATAGAATATATGCAACGTACAACTAACAAATCTACTCTGCCTCACGTTGTTAGCGCCATCTGTTATATTTTGGTATATATTGAGTTATAGAGAACCCTTTTATAATCAATTACCACCTATTTTGTATTGTTTATTCATGATTACAGGATTGATCTTTCTTTTTTTTTATCTTAGGACAATTATGACAATTGCAACCGAATACACAAGCATTCTTCAAATAATTGTAAATGCCAAAAGTATTCCCAAACACTAGTTCCACTTTTATAAATTTGATTAAAGCACTGCGTAGATATTAAATACTAATACCTGGAATCCAGATACAAGCGCCGCCTTCCAGCCGTCCTGAAGCCAAGTGACCAACTGCAGGCACCTCCTGTAAATAATAAGTAACTCGAGCAACTGGTAATCTCCAGACTATAAAACTACTAATATTTCTACAAATTTTATGTTATACAAATACTCAGATAACTCCAATTCCACTATGCTTTCGTCTTCAAACAATAACGGTACAGACCAGCACTCCCTCTTTTAATTAACTTTTATTCGCCGTAAAACTGCTACTATTTGCTATCTCCAGGTACAACTTGACTTTCAAAACTTTCTCGTAACTTTTTAAATGTAATAAAACTCATAACAGTACAAAAACACGTCTATTTTTCAGTAATATAAATTTGAAGTCCCTTATAAATAAAATCCGTCTTCTTTTGTTTCCGTTGCCATAGCAACTATCTCTACGCACACTATGTAATTTATAATTATTAATAATTGATTTATAATACAGTTGTTTTCTCTAGATACATTCATTTTCTAGATGGTTTGTAATCCAGTGATTTATGTATATTGAACTTTTTACAATATTGAAAATAGCTAACAAACTTTGATGGTTCAGCTTTTAAATTGTACGCAACAGACATTTATGTCTTATTCAGTAAACGTCCTGTCATTACATAACCAATCTTTAATTGTTAAAACATATTCAAACTGAAATTGATTTACAAATTTTACGGGAATATCACTTAACTCCTTAAAATTTTAAAAGCGTGCAGTATACCAAGCAATTTTGATATTTGTTTTACATTCAAATGGTTCTGAAAACGCTAACTCCAAATTAAATTTCATATACGTGCAACCATAACAATTAAAATACGTATACAATGCAAACTTATAACTAGCTTAGCCTGGTCTATGGCCGGTATATGTTGTTGAATGCAATGCAGTTTCAAAAGCTTTATAAATTTATAAACGTGGAATAGTTGTTGTTAATTTATAAACCAAAAATACCTGAAAGAAAATACTCAAACAAAACCAAATATACCCCCATTCTAGCAAAGTCGTTTCGAAGCCCTATTTAAACATTTTATAAGCCCACCCCCTTCTTGACAGTATAATATATATATATATATATATATATATATATCGACGTAATAGGAGATGCCATTGAAATTCAAATTCTACAAATAAGTCTCACCAAGGTATAGAAGAATCCGGAAAAAATAGAAATTTCCGTAAATTCATGATCACGCCCCGAATAACACAAGCGTACTTTTATTCATTGATGTACTAGCGAAAAATGTAATTGCGCGTGTATAAATAATCACCCTGTATGATATAAGTGTATAGTAAATAAATAGAAAATAACGTAAGCTGTACATGTAAAAATAATTAATTTTAAGACACCTTAAAAATGCATTCAATGCGAAGGCAAATTGATCATTTTAAGATAACTACAAAGCTATTTATTTTCACTTATTAATTATCAATGTATTTTCGATAAAAATGCTTTTTATTTGCTATAAATAGCATAGACTAGTGCTAACTTTATGCGTTTAGAATAAAAACTACAATCAATTTTGTATTTCAAACCCTAATCTTAATCTTAAAACAGGTGTTACTATGAAAGCAAATATTTGCTATAAACCGCAACTAAAATAAATAAATAAATCCAATAAAGTTTAAATCAATTACCTTGTTATATTATCTAAATTCAATTTAAATAAAACATGTTTTTGTATTTTCGAGAGGAATTGAGAAAAATACGTCAATTCCTATGAACTCATTAATAAATAAACATTTATTCCAAGAAGAGGTTCGAACATTTAAAAATAACCGACAAAAATTGATAAAAGTTATTTACTACTTTTCACAATTACTAGGTATGCGACGCCACAATAACCTTGGGTGTGAAACAAAGACGAGCAACGCATGTCGCTAATAGCTGGACCCAGATAACGAGGTAATAAAATTCGATGATTTTAAACACTAATGAGGAACTCCCAGACAATTTCGTAAGATAAGCGTGTCTTATTGAGAATGAAATCACTGAGTAATTCATAAATTCGATCGCGAAATGTTATTTTGATTTACATCGGTAGCTGTTGCTTTGCGAAGATGATATTTGAAGTATGCAGTAAGCATACTGTAATTTAATAACTAGAATGTTACAATGAATATAGAAGTTATGTTTTAAACGTTACGTGACGTTAAAAAGAAGGAAATTATTAAATTTAATTGTATACAATGAAGATAAGAAATGCTTCCATATAAAAAGCTATTAAAATTTTTATTGAATAATCACACCGGTGATGCACATTTGCTTCTAAATGCAGATTTTATGCAGCATGTGGTGAGCTGATTTGGACGAAAGTTTAAAATAAGAAAACTTTTAATTACGAGTTGGATAAGAAAGCGCTTTGTGAATTTTTGCAAATATTAATTGTTAGTAACTGATAGTTGAGTATTTCTCATTTAAATCTAAACTAGAATGAGTGTTAATTATATAATATTTTATTTCTGTAAAGATGTTTACCAGGAAAGTTTGTGTTCAGAGTTTGACACACTCTAACCTTTTTAATAGATTGTCTATTACGCATTTTTTTGGCCAAAACAAACCTTGCAAGCGCGAGAATTATAACCAGGCAAACCATTCATAAGAAAAGAAATTTAGTTCTACAAATTTTATACATATATATTACTCATATTTAGACCAGGGTAGAAAATTAAATAATCACATCAAATAATTTTAATCACCGTGTATAATGAATATTATTAGATAATACGCGTTATTAAAACCGTGAAGCATAAAAATTTATTAGTTTCAGTAAAAATAAGAAATTTAAATCATGTACAAGACGCTTTATATCAAAAGAAACAGTATTAAAAAGCTCTGCGTGTAATTTATTTATTCCTAATAAAGAAACAAAGGAAAATTACGTGCAAAATTTATATTAATTTTAAGTAACCGGTATTAAACAAAATGTACTGATAATAATTGAATATTTAATTAGGATTCACTAAAAATTAAAAGGGTATTATTTTAGTTGAAGTTAATTGAACCGTTAGTAACATATAATATCTATAAAAACTGGTAAAAACCCAATAAAATGCAAATCCTAGAAGTGTTAGTTAGAAGTAGGATGTTTGAACACACCTGCGTATTTTAAAAGGCAATTTCAGTTTAATTTGTTTAGATAAACATGTCGATTCTAAGGATATTGGAAACGGTCAGATGCTTTAGCACGAAATACAAAACAGGGTTTATTTAAAAAGCTCATTCTGCGTAAATTTTGTAGATAATTAATAGTTTCAAAGAATCTTGGAGAAACCGGGGCTTAATATTCACGGGAAGGCGCGATACGGGGTTATTTAACCCAGATAACAGTCCACATGGACTGAAATAATCGATAATAAAGAATATCAATTTCCACCAATACGAACAGGTTAGAAAAGGAAAGAGAAAATGCGTCAAGCAAAGACACATATAGTAAAAGGCGGGATTTAAGCAACGTCACGAGGGTCACAATTGGTTGAAAATAGGATGCAAATATCAGAGGTAGAAACAACGATTTCTGTATAAAAGCCAATTAGTTATTTCCAGACATTGCGTGCCGTGTGGAAATTTTCTGAGATTTTCAACTGGCGCGAGTGCAAAATTCGTAAAAACCGACGCGCGAGCGACGGAATGGGAACATAGCAGGCGAAATTCTTTAGAATTACCTGTTTTGAGGACAAAAGCGACGTGCCGGCTATCCGCTATATATACCGGTGGTAATATGAATTTCGTTCTCTTAGACTTTTGACTATTCGATGCGTTAAAAGCTCTCTTACATCCGCGACTTGATTCAAGATGTTAAACAGTGCATTTTAGTTTGATAAAATAATTTAAAGTTTGCTCGCATATTTTGGTGATTCAAAATAGTTTGTTCTTTACGTGCTAAAATGAATGTACTTTAGTGCACTTAGATACAAGGTAATAAAATTTAGTATCACTGTACTAATTAGTCAAAATTTACAACAACAAATGAATACCCATTAGTAGGCAGTTTTGGTGTATATTGGTGAAAGAAGTATGAATTTCTTTGCTATTTTTCGGAGGTGTTAATGATTAAATGGTTCATACATGTGTCAGGATCCACAAAACAAGGGTCATATATACACAGATGATTTCCGGAAAAGCCCAGAAACAACTTTAAATAAATGGTGAAGGAGAAAATTTTTAAAGCGTTGAGAATCAGAAGCTGTAATATATAATCCAGTTGGAATGGTGTGATTAACAAAAGGGACGATGTACCTTGAAGCTACGAGTGCAGTAACCTTCAGGTAATTTATACTATTTTGGTTGAACTTTGATATTTTTGTGTGTGTTGAATAACTTTATAATTGATTTACTTTAAATGGGCATTAGTAAAATTGTACTAACCATAAAATTTTAATTTTAAGATGAAATTTGCTTGTTTAAGTAGAAAGGGGTATTTAGTATTGATGTTCGGGAATATGATGAAAATTTGGGTATGTCTTTGAGCTCAATTAGACGAACCTGGTTAATTAACGTAAAGGGGTGGTAGATGATCCCTTTATACTCAGACTCCGGTCTGCTTATATTGTTATATTAATTAATAGGTATCCTACAAGGACTTTAATTCTGGATGCTCATTAAAATGATAATAAAATTAATCTTGAAATTCTTTTTAAAACTGAAATTTATGCTGAGTTTTAATTGTGAAATTTTAATGTATTCTGAATATTGATGTAAATAGAGTTAACGTTGATGTTTGTGGTAGGAATGTGTTGTTTTTTTTTATGAATGAGGAGATTTATAAAATTAGGTGAGCAGCCGAGGCGAAAAGAGGATCACAGCAGTTTATGACGCCCAATCTGTGGGACTAGAATTTTTTTTGTTGAAAGGACCCTGTTCCCGCATTCAAAGGAGCATATCACAGCAGTTCATGGCGACCACAACGTGAGGGCTCGAGTTCCAAATAAAATTTTTGTGATTTTATTCCAGGAAACTGGCAATCTGAGAGAGAGAGTTTTTGTGTGTGTATAAATTTAGGAGTATTTTAGAGTGTGTGTGAGTGATTTGAACGTATGCAGAGAAAGGAGTGGTTAAGGAGTCAAGGAGTGGAAATTGGAAGTGACGATAGTGCATTGTGTGAGAAAAATTCGAAAATGGAAGAAGCTGGAGGCAGTAGAGATCAGTCGAGGACGGAATCAGGGGATCAAGGAAATGAGTTAATGATGAGAATGTTAGAGGAAATGCGATTAGCGAGGGAGGAGTCCAACCAAAAATTAGAGCAGATAAGCGGGAAAATTGAACAAAATACTAAAGAATTTACAGAATTTAAAGATAGTCTTACCGTGAAACTGGGGGAAGTTGAAAATAGGGTTGAAAAAAATGAGCGTGATATTACAGGTCTTCGACAGGAAATGGGACATTTAAAGTCTGAAGTACGCATGTTCTGTGAAGAAGAGATTAATGTAAAAATGACTGAAGTGACGGACTCATGTAGGGATCAGTTAGGCAGGGTAGAACGCGAAGTTAGTAGTATCAAATACAACATGTCAAATTTAACGGGGGATGGTCCCAGATTTTCTACAGGTGGAGTATCATTGGACCAACACATGAAGTTTTATGGCGATAACAGGGTAAATCCACAAATTTTTATTAATAGTGTAAGAAATCTAGTGGGAAATTTATTTGACGAACAGACTAAACTAAATACGATAAAGGCTTTATTAAAGGACAACGCGGAAGCATGGTACAATTTAGTAGGACAGGACATAGACACCTACATGGACTTTGAAAACAAATTTTTAAAGCACTACTGGAGTGATCACAGACAAGACCAGGTACGAGACGACTTAATCACAGGGAAATTTAAGGGAGAATTTTCAGGAAGTAGGGAGCAATATGCTATACGCAAGTATAGCATAGCAAAGCAACTGAACCCACCACTGACGGACCGACAAATTATTAAGTATTTATCACGACACTTCGAGGTAGAAATAAGACAGCACGTAGCACTACAGAACGTAGTGGACAGAGAAATGTTTCTAGAATACTTACAGAGGTACGACGACGTAAGTAGTGGACGACCTCGGGATAACAGGGAAAGACAGATCAACACAGTTAGGTTTGACAATAGACGGGACAACTACGCTAGACGGGGGAATAGTTACGGATACCAGCGACAGAATTGGGAACAGCGACGACCATACGTTCGAAGTAATAGTTTAGGAAGGGGACCTGCACCGAGACCGGGACCTACCAGAATGAATAGTTCACCAGACATGAGCGGGACTGCTAATACAGACACGGAACGAGTGGAAACGCCTAGGACGTACGCTGAGGTGACGGCTAGACCAGGACCGAGTAGGGAAAACAGACCTGGACAGGATTTTTAGAACGCGACAGACCACTAGATTTCAGTGTAAATGTATATGAACATCCACGTGAATTTTTCAAAATTGAGGAGGAAGTAGAGCCAGAAACTGAGGAACAATTATGTTTGCCAATTATTAATATAGAAATTTTTGAGAATAATGTAGAAGTATTACTTGATACAGGGGCAGAGGCGAGTTTAATATCGGAGGAATTCGTCAGCAAAATTTGGGATAAGGTTTGTGATAGAATTATGCCTATAAAGCGTAGCCATTTAGTAGCTCCAAATAAAAAGAAGTTTGCTGTAGTAAATAGTGTTGTGCTGCTTAGGATAGATATAGGAGGTTTAAGCTGTGAACAGGAGTTTGTAATTGTACCTGGACTGAAGTTTCAGAGCATTTTAGGTGTTGACTGTATGATGAAGTTAGGGGTTTTGATAGATATGGAACGGAAGGTAATAAGGATTAATGATAGGGTAGTGCCATGGAAGGGCAGTTATGAAGTCACAGAGGATGACACGGGGTTGAATATTAATGTAGTAGAGGTAGAGGATGATGAAGGTAAACAGATCAACACAATAAGATGTCCAGAGGATAGGATAGTAGAGGTTCAAGCTTTAGTACAAAAACATGCAGGATTAGTGGTGGTAGAAGCAACAGCAGCATATCGGGAGCAGGTGAAGGCAGAATTATTTTTGACGAGGTTAAGTGGCAAGTTTGTTTTTAATAAAGTAGATTTAAGGAATTCATTCTGGCGGATTCCATTACATAAGAATTCTAGAAGGTACATAGGATTTTCCGTAGAGGGAAAATTTGATAATTGTAAAGTAGTATCGTTTGGTTTGTCGGCAGAAAAGGAAACAATGATAAATAAGAGACAGACAAGTGTAGGGACTGAAGAAGAAGCAGTATTTAAGAGTCAGGATAATAGGGATGATAAGTTTATTGTATGTGAGATAACAGGGATGATAAGTATAGATATAGAAGAGGGAGAAATAGGGATGAAGAGTATTAGGTTGGTGAGAAGAAAGACTTGGAGGGTCAAGAAGAGAGTTAGATTTAAATAACTTGATGAACAAAGGATAGAGATAGGTGTATAATAGAGTAAAATTTAAATAGGATAAGAATAGAGATAGGTGTATATAGAAAAGTAGAAGTAAGTGTTTATAGAAAATAAAGCTAGGTATAGGAGAAATATGGGAGATAATTAGGAATAGGTTTAGGATGAGAATAAAGATTAAATGTAGGAAGAAAATAAGATAGGTTAAGTGTAGATATTTCATAGAAGATTAGTGGAGAGTTATGAATAGAGTAAGAGTAGGATAGGCATATAGGATTAGGTAGGGGGAAGTAAAGTATAGTGAAGATTAGTTAAAAGTTAGGAATAGGATAGGTATATAGGATGTATATAGGATTAGATGGATGAGTAGGATGAAGTTAGGGATAATTTCAGTTTATAGAATTAGGTGAGAGTTAGGAATAGGATAGGGATATAGGATAGGTGTAAATATTTTTTTGAATTGGAGATAAAGTAGGTAAGTTAGATAGATAAGGGTAGAGAAAGATAGGCAATTTTTTTTTGTAATTTTTTTTGTCTAAATGCTTTATATTTGCATTCAAATAAGTTGGATTATTTGTATTCAAATAGGGGGAAAATACTCATATTTAGACCAGGGTAGAAAATTAAATAATCACATCAAATAATTTTAATCACCGTGTATAATGAATATTATTAGATAATACGCGTTATTAAAACCGTGAAGCATAAAAATTTATTAGTTTCAGTAAATATAAGAAATTTAAATCATGTACAAGACGCTTTATATCAAAAGAAACAGTATTAAAAAGCTCTGCGTGTAATTTATTTATTCCTAGTAAAAAACAAAGGAAAATTACGTGCAAAATTTATATTAATTTTAAGTAACCGGTATTAAACAAAATGTACTGATAATAATTGAATATTTAATTAGGATTCACTAAGAATTAAAAGGGTATTATTTTAATTGAAGTTAATTGAACCGTTAGTAACATATAATATCTATAAAAACTGGTAAAAACCCAATAAAATGCAAATCCTTGGGTATATCTTTGAGCTCAATTAGACGAACCTGGTTAATTAACGTAAAGGGGTGGTAGATGCTCCCTTTATACTCAGACTCCGGTCTGCTTATATTGTTATATTAATTAATAGGCATCCTACAAGGACTTTAATTCTGGATGCTCATTAAAATGATAATAAAATTAATCTTGAAATTCTTTTTAAAACTGAAATTTATGCTGAGTTTTAATTGTGAAATTTTAATGTATTCTGAATATTGATGTAAATAGAGTTAACGTTGATGTTTGTGGTAGGAATGTGTTGTTTTTTTTTATGAATGAGGAGATTTATAAAATTAGGTGAGCAGCCGAGGCGAAAAGAGGATCACAGCAGTTTATGACGCCCAATCTGTGGGACTCGAATTTTTTTTGTTGAAAGGACTCTGTTCCCGCATTCAAAGGAGCATATCACAGCAATATATATATATATATATATATATATATATTGTGTGTGTGTGTGTGTGTGTGTGTGTGTGTGTGTGTGTGTGTGTGTGTGTGTATGTATGTATTAATTTGCATGTGTATTTGTAATTAGAGGAAGAAAAAAATTTACAACAGGGCTAATTAAAAAATTAATATGTGCTAATACTGCGATAGGATTTGCTTAGATATGCAAGTATGTATAAAAAAAATTAGCATTAACCTAATATGGCAAACACTTCTAGCGAAAAGGTTAAAGAGTTGTCTTGGTGTTTGCAAAAAGTGTGATGTCAGCCGTACACTGAAATATACTGCACCAATGTTGCTAGATCTGCTAACATGGCAAACAGGTCTAGCGAGAGGGTTAATAACACTAGCGATCGCGTGTTTGAGTTACAAGTACAGTCAAAGAACGACGTGTGATTACCAAGGTGATTAGATTAATTTATGTCTATCTCTTTTCTACTTACATTAGTGCATATAGAGACCATCTCCATGTATTTCTTATAAGAGCTTTTTTCATTTTTAAATTGACTTAAATGAAAGAAGATTTTGAAGTCGTGATGACCTATTTGTACTACTAATATCAACAACAGATTGTTTGTTGAAATAGGTATCGGATTCTTTTAAAAAGTCAATTTGGCGAAAGAACGAAAAAAATGTCGAATCCCTAACGTTCTAGTAGTACCTTCTTCGTAATTGGATACCTTTATTTTCCAGTCGATTTTGTTTTAAACTTTCATAGAATAGTAAATGAAGCGTGTTGATGAAAGTTGTATTGAATTAAACGGTTAATTACATTCCAAAGCAATAAAGTCATAGGAACATGTAACCAGGTCAGACGAGAGCTAAATCGGCCCCACCTTTATTATTTAACCGAAGCTTTTCTTATCGTGCGATACCCTATGAACAGAATCGGTTGCAGGCAACGTAGACGAAACCGAGACGAGAGAAGGCCCAGGCAACCCATAAGAAATCGAAACTATGCATTCAACTCAAAACGACGAACCGAAAACCGCAATTAAAATTCTAAATAAAACCATACATACAAAACCAAACCAATTTATAATTACGGAAGTCCTAACAAATCCTGAACCGGTAAAATACACCAAAACAGACTATAGGAAATATATCACATTCAAATAATGAAAAATGATAACAAGAATCAAATAATTAAAATTGTGAAAGAATTTACTTCGGAAAAAAGTTTTGATTTTTATTTCGCAACAGAACATCTTGTATCAAAGATGTTCAGAATTATATATTCCATTATTTAACAACTCAGAACCAGAAATTATCAGATGCACACGAAAACTAATTACTTTAGACGATCCAAATGAAATAAAACACCGTAATTCCCAACCAACACGAAGTTAAGATAATAAACTAATACGGAAATATTATTTTAAGGACATAAAAGAATTAACTACAGATTTTATTAATCAGTGCGAACTATGTGACAAAGCAGAATACAATAGAGCACCACCAAAAGTACTCTTAATGCTAACTAAAACACCCGACAAATCTTGTCAGAAATTGCACGCCTACACTTTAGTACTAGAAGCTCAGAATCTTTTATCAATCTTTTATCAATAGAACAAGCGATAC
This sequence comes from Platerodrilus igneus, assembly GCA_036346225.1. NCBI lineage: Eukaryota > Metazoa > Arthropoda > Insecta > Coleoptera > Lycidae > Platerodrilus > Platerodrilus igneus. Next base: position 5,482,050 of record JARFIW010000131.1, on the reverse strand, counting down.
CCATTACTTCAAAGAATAGTAGTTTACATGTAACGGTACACATGAATTAATAACTTTAGATAATGGAAGTGAATTCAAAAACGAGAGTTTAGAGAATTATACAGAATACTCTGAAACTTCCTAAAATAAAAATCCTTGTTATTACAGAAAATTATCAGGGATCAAACAAATTAATTGAACGATTACATTTTAAATTATTAGAACAGGTCAGACTTTTAAGATTAACTTACAAGAAAAGACCTGTCATCAATTGAATGCCATACGCCCCAATTGCTACAACAATACAATTCATTCTTCAACTAACTCTACACCCTTCGAATTAACATTAGGACACTCAAACTGTCGCAGCCCTTTTGACATACACTACAATTAACAAGTATACCAACATTACGCCAAAGATCACAAAGAAAAATTAAAATCACTTATAATAACATCAAAAATAAACTAGACAGCGACAAGGAACGCATTACAAAAATCGTAATTCGTAATAGGACAGACGGTTTATGAAAGAAATTTTAAAAGTAAAGGACCCAAAATTGCTCCTAGAAATTTAGGTCCATTTAAAATCAAAACGATTTCAAATAAAAATGTAGCAGTAGTAGCCAATGGAGAAACCATAAGGTATATCCATTTGAAGAATTGAAGACGCCCTGTAATTTCGGATGGATAGCCATCGCCCTTGCCGTCAACCTCCACCCAGGTAGAGCAGACGTCAGCGACATAGTAGTAGAATATATAAAAATACAACCCCGGTATACTACCAGAAAAATTGGGAAGTATGCAGAACACAGTATACTGCTAGATCTTTGCACAAAAATTTTATCTGAATTAAAACCAGAAGTTTGAATAATTAGAGACGATTATGACAGGCTGAAAGAATCAATGAACACAGCCAAATTTAGAAACGATTTGATAGAAATGTTTAACTACAAAGGTATAATGGGAAATATTCTAAAGAACACAGATGATAAATTCAATCGATTAATACCGATAGACCGAATTAAAGGACAGAAAAGAAAATTTATTAATGGATTAGGTAATATTATAAACGCCATCACCGGTAATTTAAATAACCAAGATTCTGAACGATGCGACAATACAATACAAGAATTGATTGACAATCAGAATGATATCCTCCCAAATTAGTAAAGAACCAGGACAGTATAACCAATAGAATATTCTCTTGAAGGTAGTAGTAGGGATGCGAAATTTAATAAGTTCTAACACAATATTTAACCAAATGATAGCCACTCTCACTGTAATTCAACAGATTTTAGCTACACTAGACAACGCTGTAGCATTTGCTAAATTAAATACCATGCATGCTAGTATTATTGAACCGTTTGATTTATTGAATGAACTTTTGGGAATAAATTTATTACCCATAGCAAATTACCCTTCGAAGTAACAGAATCTAACATAGTAGTATTTGAAAAAATAGCCATAGTAAAAGCTTATGTAAAGAATCATGAAATTACATTTTTAATAGAAATTCCAATTGTAGAAAGTAACCCTTACAATTATTATCATTTATTTACTCTCCCCATGAAAGTTAATAGTCAATTTCAAGCTATTATCCCTAAGACCACGTTTCTTTCCCTAAATAAACTTAAGTATGAATTCACAAATGAGAAATTCAAAGAAGTGGCACCTGGCCAATACTTATGTCAATCGATAACGACAACGGTTATACAAACAGATAGCCCTTGCTAAGTGCAATTATTACTATTCTCTAATCATTATGAGAATTGTGTGCCAAAATCAGTACAAATTACTGATTTGAAAATTAAAAAGTTACGGGCAACAAGTGGATTGCTGTATTTAAGCCCGAAGTGATAGCAACTGCCAACTACAACAAAGATGAAAACACTTTAGCCCTAATTAGAAGCAAAGAGATCAGCATAGAAGAAGACTGGTACTTAAAATTAAAAAAGGAATTTATTCGAGTATATCAAAACCCAGCAGTTACGAAGAAATTTGCAAACCTACCCGAACTAATCAAGATTTTTCAAATCGAAGACAACGAAATTATCCATAAAGCGATGCAACTGGAACATCTGGATCTCGACGATCTTAACCGCGTTGTAGAATTTAATGGATAACTAGAAAGAACATTTGAACGACCTAAAAGTGCCAAAGCTGCAGTATGACAATGTTAGTGTCTGGACAATTTTATTGATTATTTTATTTGCCCCTCACTTTATAGGCTACTCTCAAAAAGATGCGCAAGAGTTTTTACGATATTTTACGGTCTGTTTCGCTTTTACACGAAGAAGGTTATGTCTTTGCAGCGTTTCTGCTGTTCAAAGTTCTATCTATTATTCTAGCTCTTTCGTAAAGTAATTAAAATAATTTCCAGAACAGTAATCGTATAAAAACAATTCAAATTCTATGAGTATGTAATTTACACTTCACATAAACAACCATACAGGAGAAAATAACAAGGTTGAATACCATCAAAAGTGTTTCGTGACTTAAAAAATTAATTACGTCCGACCACTATTGTTAGTGTCTTATTGTATTATAACAATATTAAGTATAAGACAAACTATTCTGTAACGCATCATTCTAATTGTTGGTTATCTTATAAGTAACAAAATAAGGATAAATAACATTAATTTTCTTGTCAGTTGTATTTGAACGTTGTTGATATAAGTAAGGTACGATTATTATAATTCCATGATGATGAAAAGGTTTTCAGCTATTGTTAAACAATTATTCCGAGTATCACTTAGAAGTAATTTTACATTTTTAACGCTTGCACTAATTTCTATTTAAATACAGAAGGTCCTAAATAAGCACATGGTCATCTATCTGAACCATAAATTTACTTCAAACAATGAATTAATGATTTCTTGGTGCATGTAAGAAATGTTGTCATATTGGTACCCACTACGCATAACATCAATTTAAGTAATTCAATAATGGTGTTAAACTTCTGCTCTGAAATTGACTAAAAATAAATGTTGCTGCAACACTGCGTTCTCATCGGGATATAAAATTGTTGGTGGGCACAACAACAGCATCCGCTGACAATATTGTCTATAAAAACGCCATTCACGTTTACAAATGTCGACACCGTTGTCTGTTGCACAAATAACATATTGCAGCAAAGACGCCAAATAGCTTAGAATCGAAAGGGACAAAGTCATTAAATCATCAATGGGTTGAGTGACAATTATAGAGGCGCACTTAAAAAACACATTCTAACCTGGATTAAAAGCGAAAAAGAGGTGTTAGAGCCCCTTTGAACAAAATACAAAATTAGACGAAAATTATTACGCTTTGCTTTCCAAAATTGTTTACATGAATACATTAGTTGTTTCTGAACACTCAAATCACATCGATTTTGTCTTTACCAATTTGATAAGTCTAAAATAAGTTAAGCACATTTACTTCTTTAATAAACGTAACACTATACGTGTACAATAGTCTAATCTAGATACCTCTATCTCCCTTTGTTTTATCTGCTTCTAATATATTTCTATCATCGTATCTAACATATTTTTTTTTACTGTTTTCCACATATTTCTTCTTTCCCTTGCTATTCTTAAAACCTTTTTGTTCTTAACCTTGTCTGTCCATGATGTCTTCATCATACGCTTGAAGCACGACATTTCAAAAGCTTGTACCATTTTCCTGTTTGTTTCTCCTACTGTCCAAGTTTCACAGCTGCACAGTGCTGTGCTCCACATATAAGCTTTCGGCAATTTTTTTCTTATCTCTATGTTTGTTGTTTTCGAATATAGCAGCTGCTTTTTGTTGTTAAGTGCAGCACGGCTTTGTGAAAATCTTTTTCTATATTCTTTGCACTTTCTCTATCTTGTGTTACTTGACTTGCTAGGTAGCAAAAATCCTTAACCTCTTGTAAATTTTACTTTCCTATCTTTTACTATGGTTTTTGACTTATTTCCCATTCTTTTACATACTAGTTAGTACTTTAGTTTTATTTGTGTAAATTTTCATACTGTATCTCTCTGTTAGTACTGTTTACATTTAATCAAGAGCTGATTCTAACTTTTCCTTGTTAGATGCTAACATGATCTGCAAATCTAAGCATATCAACCGTTTGTTCTTGCATTAAAATTCCAAATGTTTTCCTGCATTTGATAGTATTCATTGCCTTTTCGATGTACAAGTTAAAAATTAACGGAAATAGCGCACATCCCATCTCGTCTTTTTCCTAATATTTACTTCTCTACGTTCCTGTTGTAAATTTAATACCACTGGTTGCTCTTTGTATAAGGCTATGTGCTATCCGTCTATTCCTATATCTCATTCCAATTTTTTTTAGTATTTCGAACATTCTTTCACATTTTATATAGTTAAATATTTTTCCAGATCGCCAAGCCCTATATACTCGCATTCTTTTTTCTCTATTGTTTTCTAAAAATATATCCCATTTCACCGATATTCAATGGTAAACGAGGTGGAAGGGGGTTAGCAAGCAGACGATTACTATGATATCTCACCTCTTAGACATTTGACGAATCAGAAGTTTTCCAATTACTCATTTTTCACAATCAGCATATGTTGAGAATATTGCAAAATCAACACCAGTAGTTGTTTACGATAGTCATAAAGTTCAAATACAATTACTTTTTCATCATTAGGTTTTGGTTCGGAAACTGGTTAGACGCGTACCTCCATTGTTTTCTATTCTGAGCTGATTTACACATTTTCCTGAAATTCCCATAGCCTATAGTTTCTACTATTTGTGTGCAATAGTCTAATCTCTTTTTTTTTACGAAATGCAACGTCACAAATTGTTTACTGTTTATAATCTAGATTAAGTTTGACATGTGGTTTACCTCAATTTAAGGTTACGCTACTTCAGTAGTGTTATGCTATTTCAGTTTAAGGTTATATTATTACTTCTAGGAAGTGCACTTCAAGCAGCAGGTAAACTGTGTTCTAATACTGTACATATTGTCTTATTTTTTATTTTTATTTATTTAGGACTGGAAAAATTACTTGTATGTGTTATTTAAATTTTAAGATTTTATATGATTAGAAAATAATCTCTAATTTATTTGCTTAAATGTATATTTTGAAGTTAAGTTGTGTTATATGCGAATTAATGCTTTCTTTTACATCATGTTTTAACAAGACGATAACGTAAATATTCCTTTTGATATTATGTTTAACTAAAGGTTTGTAATAAATCTACTTTCTGAGGTTACTAATATTTCTTTCTGTATGACCCACCCCACTCTACGACGTTTTTAGCTATTACGGCATCCAATTCCTTTAGATCCTACACCCATTCTGTTTTAAGCGGGATTCAGTGTGGAAGATTTTCTTTGATTACCTTCTTTCTTGTCTGAACGAAATACCGTAACAGCTTCACTATTGCGGTCTTTCCTAATCGATCGCCGCCAACCGCAAGCACGTGTAATTTGATTTTTCAATGCTTCACTTGAAAGTACTACTTTGGCCAGGAAGCGAGAGTTTCTATTTGGAAATTTTCAATTTTGCCAATCCCTTGCTGTTCTAAGCAAGGTAAGGATCTTTAACGTACGTGACAACACTTACACACGGGACTTACACTTTACCTCTCACTCGAAAAAGAGGAATTTTAGTGAAAAATACCCGACTAACATTTTTTAAGCGGACCGTGTTGGGAATCGAATCCGGACCTTGGGCTTAGTAGTCACATGTAAACCAACTAAGCCACGGAGCTGTCCAACCTTTGGGTAACGAGGGATCAAGTTTTTATGTCCTTCTAGTTGTTATTGTTCAAGATTCTGGCACGGTTTTGTCAACTGGTCCAATAACTTCGCGGAGTGAGTTGTTCTTTCTCAACACCGGCAGACTCCACCACATGAACAACCGAAAAGCACTACCAAATCGTTGAATTATTTTTCAACGCGATATCGTGGTTATTAGCCATTAAAATTCTAATAGGTATTCAATCCATCACATTGGTCAGAATCTTTCCCACAAGCACGCTTTTTCCAAAGGATTCGTCAGTAATCGGTTTAATAGCGCGCATAAAGTTTTCTCGTAAACACCATCTAAGCGTTCCATCACTACACTTTCTCCCCTTCCGTGTAGGATAACTTCGTCCGCAAATAAACTCGCACAGACACCTAGTCTGTTTTGCAAATGGGCACTTCTTCGATCCCTACCCATAAGACATGTTCTTTCATATCTTCCTTAAGACATCCATTCCCAAAATAACTGCTTCGATGATTTTTGCTATTACTATGTGATGGTGAAATATTTTGCTTCAACTCCGATTTTACTTTCCGTGTGTTTGAATTTCCTCATATTATATGTATTTGAAAAACTCGTTATATCAATATGTGTCAGAAACAAAGAATCGACTACGAATGAGTTAGTGAATTTCCTAAAATCTCGGCCATAGCCATAGCGTTTGCACATACCCCAAAAATATTTTTGTTATGGTTGTGGTCGAACCAACACCTATAAATCTACGTGTACGAATTGTAACTGTAACGTATCGGGAATTTTCCGCGGACATATTCCAACCCGGGACGTAAATATCTCAAGGAATCAAAATCGTCCTCAACACCAACCTTTCAACGGACCCAGACGTCAATAAATCTAAAGCATAAAACTACCTCTAACGTTATACCTTTACCTAATATATCTAATAAAAATGATCTCGCTACCTTGAATTTACAAAATAACTTCCTCCATTATCAGAATTATGTCATACTACCCCGTCAGAGTGGTCGAGTTGGCTAAAAACCGTTAATTCCTTTTACTATAAAAAGTCTGCTGTCTTACAACTTTTTAAAAAACCCCTTGATATCCGTCCTCATTTACCTATCTCGATTGGTTCCTTAAATGTAATAGCTTTACTGGACACAGGTTCCTCATGTTCCCTTATAAATAACAAAGGTCTACAGCAATTATCTAAACAAAACATTAAAATTTAAATTGGTCCCCGAAAGAACTTCCATAAATTTAGCTGACGATAATGAAATATATGTAACGGATTCCCTTAAACAAAGAATTCCAGTAGAATCACTTGAACGTGACGTTCCATTTTTGATTGTGCTTGCATTAGCTTACCCATTTTTACTGTGTGTAGATTTCTGTAAACTTTTTAATTTATCGCTCTACTTTCAAGACTTTTCTTGGCAAACTTCCCTTAAAACAAATTCCTGTGCATCTGCGGGAATATCTAATAAAATTTCTCTTACCGATTCTCAAAATGTAATTCTTAACTCTACAATCGACAAATTTCGTAAACTAAATACCTCTGAACTTGGTTGCGTTACTACTGAAACACATATTATTTCTACGGGTGATGCCCTCCCTTTTAAGCAACGTCAATATCCGCTATTGCTTGCATTACAAAAACATTTGCCTTCCGAAATAGATGAAATGCTAGAATCTGATGTTATCTTTCCCTCAAATTCGCCCGTTTTATTAGTCCGCAAGAAAAATGACGAATGGCGTGTTTGTTTTGATGGCAGAAAGCTCAATTCTGTAACTGTGTCGGACGCTTACCCCCTACCTCGAACTGATTCGATTTTAAGCCGACTTCGAAATGCTAAATTTTTCTCATCTATTGATCTTAGACAAGCTTTTCATCAGATACCTCTTGACCTATCTTCCCGTCCAAAAACTGATTTTTGTGTTCCAGACCATGGTCTTTTCAAAAACAATTTTTTGCCATTTGGTCTCTGTAACGCACCACAAACGTTACAACGTACTATGGATCAAACGTTAGGTCCTATCTTACATCAGGAACGCGCCTTTGTATTTTTAGATGATATATTAGTTATCTCAAGTTCCTTTGACGAGCATATTGCTACACTGAATGAAGTTGCTGAACGCCTAAATGTAGCAGGTTGTAAGATAAATTGGGAGAAATGTCAATTTTGTTGTTCATCCCTTACATTTCTTGGTTTTATTATCGATGGAACTGGTCTACGAGCAGATCCTGCCAAAGTCGACGCTATTACTAAATTTAAAACACCCAAAACTGTTATCGAAATCAAACTTTTAATTGGAATGATTAGCTATTATCGGATCTTTTTACCCAAACTAAATCTACACCCATTACCGCTTTAACTAAAAATAAAAATAAATCCCAAAATATCGAATAGAATTTAGTAGCTCAACAGGCTTTCGAACAAATTAAAACGTTAATCACTTCAGCACCTATCTTAATCTCGCCCAATTTCGATGAAAATTTTTATATACAAACTGATGCCTCACTTACTGGTTTAGGTGCAATGTTGTTCCATGTGAGCAATGGTTTAGAACACCCAATCGCTTATGCAAGTCGTGCTTTAACTTCTGCTGAACAAAAATATTCAGCTACCGAACGTGAATTATTGGGAGTTATCTTTGGCATTGAAAAATTTAGAGGATATGTTGAAGGTACACATTTCACAGTAATTACTGATTGTGCAGTCCTCACATGGTTAAATAACGTAAAACAACCCGCAGGTCGTTTGGCAAGATAGAACTTGCGTATCTCTCAATTTACCTTTGACGTTAGGCATAGACTTGGCAAATTAAACATCGTACCTGATGCCTCGTCTCTCTTAATCTTCCTGATTTAATTCCTGATGCCTGGTATCTTAATAGGATTAAAAAAGTTTCTGAAAATCCCGATAAATTTCCTACCTTTCGTGTAACAAATAATAGATTATATAAATTTGTATCTTCTTCACCCCGCAGAATATCAAACATACCCGAATGGAAACTTGTTGTCCCTACCGCAAACCGCAGTAAGGTTCTCAAATTGTGTCATGATAATCCTATAGCTGCTCATCTTGGTGTTACAAAAACCCTAGCTAAAATATCTAAGTTATATTATTGGCCTACATTAAAACAATCTGTCTGTCGTTATATTAGAAACTGTAAAATTTGTGGTTCTCAGAAGAGCTCTCAAGAGGCTCGTTCTGGCTTAATGGGTAACTTTAAACGTGTATCTTACCCCTTTCAATTAATATCGCTTGACTTATTAAGACCCCTCCCCCGATCGAAAAAAGGTAACCAATATCTTTTAGTTGTCAGCGATTGGTTTTCTAAATTTGTTATGGTGCAACCGTTACGTAAAGCTACATCTGCCGTTATAATTAAATTCCTGGAGCAAAGTGTATTTCTTATCTTCGGTGTTCCTCAGATTATTCTTTGTGACAATGGAGCACAATTTATCTCAAAAGATTTTCAAAATTTCGTCAAAAGTTACAAAGTACAAAAAATTTGGTTTAACGCAAAATACCATCCCCAAGTAAACCTTACCGAAAGAGTAAATATAGTCTTAATTACTGCCATCTCTTCCTATATTGACTCAGACCATATGTAACATACTGTTTTAATACGCTCTAATTAGTTCTATGATTTCTAAAAATAGTTATTTTCTAGTTTAATTTTAGCATTCTAATTATTAGAATGAAGGTCTTGTAGCATAAATATGTCTGCAATTGTAACGGCTGCAAGACTACCCAAGTAGTGTCCTAGCGAAGTTTCCAGGAAGATATAATCCAAGAGTTAACCAATTTTTCTAAAGGCACTTTACTTCAAAGGCACTAAACATGTCAGATTAGTTGCTATCTATGATTAGATGTCAATCATGTTTTAGGATCCTATTTATGTCAGGGTGGTCGGAAGCAATTTTTCAATTAGCTGAGCACTCAACTAAAATTAGTTCCGAGATCTACTTGTGTGGCTATTTTAGGGCAATTGGCAGTTTAATTAATCTTAAAGATTTACGACCGGCGTATCCTAAGCCGAGTATGAGAGCAAAGAAAGGGGTTATTTTTCAATTAACTTAAATGTATATAAGGATGCCAGCCGGTGGTAATCGGGGATGTTTATTTTCAGACGCGTTAGAGTCTAAAGCTCGCGGACTTGCAAGATTGAGTAAGTGTTTTATTTCTCTGAATTCAAGTGCGTGCCGTTATGTTCAAAGTTAGTTTATTTCTCTGAGTAAGTAATTATTATATATGGTACTACTATGAACTCAAGGCTGTGTTATGCATCATAAGTCATTTATTTGTTTAAATACAATATCTGTCGACTTTCATAACATACAACTTCGGGTTAAAGCTCCGTTCCGTTAATTTAATCCCGTTAGGTTATTGTTAAAGACCGCATCTTTTGAAGGGTTTCTTATTTTATTGTGTTTCGACGTTGTCCGAGGCTTGTAATAACTAAGCCACGAATTCCGTTACTGTACTATTTGACCCGTGTGAAGGTCGTGTTTTTCTTGTTATTGATAACCCCGTGATTAAAGGAAGGTCGTTTCAGTATGCAAGTTAAGTAGACTACGGTGGCGTTAATTAATTATATGTATTGGGGTGTTTGCACCCAGAACTGTTGTTAATATTTATAAAATAAGGACTTTAGAATTGTTTAGTTAAGTTGTGTTTGTGCTAGCCGGAGACTTTATAAGATTTGCCCCTGTGAAGTGACGTATTTTCTGTCCTGCAATCTTGGTTCATCGCCACGAACAAAGTGCGACGAGAGCTATTACCGCGATCGGTCCATGGGCCGTTTAATTCCCATGGTGGCGCCCTATTGTAAATAATGTTAATTACTGTATAATTTTGTATGCATATGTAATTAGGTTAAGTTAGTTAGTAGCCCATTTAATAAAACAATTGGAATTTTGTCTTAGTGTGTTGTTGTTTAATGAACCTCCCCTTCTCACCGACTGCAGCAGCTTGCGAGGCAATGTCCCGAAACGTGAGGGTACTATAGTGTTAGAAGTCCTTCCCATTTATTATTTATTGTTAATTGGATACCCTCACGCGGTAGGTAAATATTCAAATTACACTGGCGCATTAACGTGGTTATCTTAAATATGGTAAACAACACACGGACAAAGTTTTAGATTGTTTTATTTCTATAGTACTATTAAGATTTGAGCAGAATTAACAGTTTAATGTTAGTGATTTAGGAACAGGTTTCGCTATTGTTGGCATTTACCTTTTATTTAGTCATGTATGTGGTGGAATCTTTAAGAAGTGACGAGCTGAGTCACGAGCTTTTAATTAGGAACGTTGAACCAACAAAGTTAAGTGTGTTAGAAAAACGAAAAGTTTTGCGTTCAAAACTCATTGTTGAGAAAGTCGACAGTAATGTTTTTTCTAAGTATGAAAAAATTGAAATTGTTCAAAAGGACGAAATGAATTATTGAAACTTAAGATTTTTGAATTAGAAAACAGTTTAAATTCTTTTACCATTCTTCCTAAAAGGAAAGAATATATTAAACTTAACACGAGATTAATGCATGTAATACAGAGACTAAATTATGTCAATTTCGATATTGAATTTTTAGAGGTACACAAAGAACTGCATTCTAAGTGCATTAGAGCTTTTGAGATTTTAGAACAGGTAAACGGGGAAAATGAGATTAACGATAACCCTTCTTATTGTTCGACTAGTGGTAATAAAGATCCTACAATAACACTAACAGCAGAGGTTTCATGCCCTGGAGCATCAACGGTTTCTTCCATTAATACCCCATCGGTTTCGATTTCTAGTAATGATTTAGGTACTCTAATTAAGTCCTTGAATAAATCAACGATATCAGTCCCGATTCACAAGTGGGGATTACAATTTTCGGGTGAATCTGATTCTATATCTGTTTTAGATTTTATTCAACGCATCAAGGAACTGCAAGTTGCAAGAAAAGTTTCGTCAGATGACCTTTTCGAAGGGGCTATTGATCTTTTCACCAGTTCAGCATTGGATTGGTATAGAGCAACGCGATGTACAGTAAATTCATGGGAACAATTAATTTCTAAATTAAAACAAGATTTTCTTTCAGCCGATTATGCAGAGAATCTTTTAATGTTAATTAAATCTAGACGGCAAGGCGCCGAGGAATCACCTACCATTTATATTTCAAAGATGGTAAATTTATTTTCTCAATTAGAAGATTCCATTCCAGTCCGGGAACAAATAAAAATTATTAAAAGAAATTTACAGTCATTTTATGCCACGCAACTGGCGTTAGCTGAAGTGACTGACATTTCCCATTTGATTTCTCGTTGTAAGGTTTTAGAAGACATTAAGCCTCCAAATTTTATTAAACAGGAACATTCTGATTCTGCCGACGTACCAGTTATCTTAGAACGTCAAGTTCGACAGAGTTCATTTTCTAATAATAATTTACCTTGGTCCGGCGTGTCGAATTATTTTAAAAACACAGCAAAATTTTCGACTATTTGTTTCAACTGTAAAAGACGGGGTCACTCGTTTCATACTTGTCCGGAGAAACGCGGAAAATTTTGTTATTCTTGTGGACAGCGGGAAGTTACGTCCACAAATTGTCCAAACTGCTCAAATAATTCAAAAAACTAAGGACAGGAAAGCGCGTAGTCAGCCGTTGCTTTTCCTCGTTTAATAATATTGCTGCTGACAAAAAGACGTGGTCGGAATGGTTAGTAAAGTTAAAATTTTTGTAAAGCATCTAAGGTTTTTCAAATTTTATAAAGTAAAAGGTGATACAAGACCTTATATTAATATCGAGTTATTTAAGGAAACTTATACCGCACTGTTGGACTCCGGGACGAATACCTCTATTTTAGGCAGACATGGTCTGTGTTTATTGGATAAATATAAGTTAGAATTAATTAAAAATGTAAAGACGTCTATATTAACAACCGCAGATGGCACTTCACAATCAATTTTAGGTTCAATTAATTTGCCCTTGACTATAAACGGGGTTACTCGGTCTTTAAATGTTTTAGTTTCCGACTCAATAGAGTGTACCCTAACGTTAGGGATTGATTTTTGTCAATTATTTGAATTGAAAGTAGATTTTTCAAAAAATGAACTTTATGCTCATTCTGCGGAAACGAATAAATTAAATTTCATTAAAGTTATGGCCGATTTAAATGAAGACCAGAAATTTGAATTAAACAATGTTATTTCTTTATTTCAATCCCTGGATCGTCCTACCTGAGGCCGAACCACTAAAATTTCACATCATATTACAACGGAAGACGTTGAACCAATTAAACAACGGTATTACCCATTATCACCGGCGATGCTGGAACATGCTAATAAAGAAATTGATGCGATGCTTGAACAAGGCATTATTAGCCCAAGCAATAGCCCGTGGAACTCCCCCATGCTGTTAGTAAAGTAAAAAGCAAAATGTGAATTTCGTGTATGCTTTGACGCTAAACGATTAAATTCAATTACAAAAAAAGACGCGTATCCCATTCCGTTTGTAAATGACATTCTTGATAGATTACGCAATGCGAAATATCTCAGTTCAATCGATTTAAAAAAAGTTTTCTGGCAATTGCCCTTGAGTGACGAAAGCAAGGAAAAAACGGCCTTTACTGTCCCAAGGCGCGGTTTATTTCAATATAATGTAATTCCGATGGGTTTGGCCAATGCTCCAGGCACATTACAGAGGCTCATGGACTCTATTTTTGATTTTTCATTATCCCAATCGGTATTTGTTTATTTAGATGATATAATTATTATTTCAAGCACATTTAAGGAGCATATTAGAATTCTGAACGAAGTGTATGAGAAGTTGAAAGGCGCTAATTTAACTATTAACATTTCAAAATGTGAGTTTTGTAAACCAGAGTTACAATATCTGGGATATATTGTGAATAAAGATGGTCTCCGAACTGACCCAGCAAAAATTGAAGCAATTGTAAATTTTCCTCAACCCAAGACAGCCACTGAAATAAAACGTTTCACCGGTATGTGCTCTTGGTATAGGCGTTTTGTTTGGATTTTGCCACAATTATAGCACCTATCAATGATTTATTAAAGGAAAGAGAAATCGCAAGCGATTAAATGGACGGACGAGGCTCTTATTTCGTTTGAAAAAATTAAAGATGTTCTTACAAAGGCTCCTGTTTTAAGGAGTCCTGATTTTTCGAAAGTTTTTTCTTTACAATGTGACGCCCCAAATTATGGCGTTGGTTGTGTTTTAACTCAGGGAGAAGGAGACGAAGAACATGTAATTGCTTATGCTTCTCGCAGTTTAAATTCAGCAGAGAAAAATTATTCAGTCACAGAACGGGAACTTTTGGCGGTGTGTTTTGCTATTCAAAAATTCCGACCATATATTGAAGGAACTCATTTTAAGGTCATCACGGACTATCATTCTTTAATTTGGCTCCACAACTTAAAAGATCCTGCGGGACGTTTAGCTAGATGGAGTGTGAAACTCCAACAATTTGATTTCGAAGTTATCCACAGGAAGGGTAAATTTAATGTGGTACCAGATACATTATCCCGAGCTCCTAGTGGAGCCTATGCTATTAATTCTTTAAATTTTTCTTTAGACGAGGTCGAGGATTGGTACAAAAACATGTTAAATAATATTAAGGAAAAGCCAGATCTATATCCCGATTGGAGAGTAGAAAATGATAAAATGTATAAGTTTATTCCGAATAATTTGAATATCAAAGCGAATTTAATTGAATGGAAATTAGTAGTGCCGAAATCATGCCGTGCACAAATTTTAAAAGAATGCCATGATGATCCAGTTTCGGCCCATTTGGGTGTATTTAAAACATATACAAAAATCAAAGAGCTCTATTACTGGCCCAAAATGCGGTCATATATTTCTAAATACATTAGTAAATGTGTTACGTGCTGCCAAAGCAAATCCAGCACGTTCAACCATTATGGTTTGATGGGCAAAGAGAAAAAAGTTTCATTTCCGTTTCAATGTTTGTCGATTGATTTAATGGGGCCCTTTCCGCGCTCGAAATTGGGGAATACTTACCTTTTAGTTGTTACTGACTGGTTTACAAAATTCACTTTATTGTATCCCATGCGCAGTGCTTCAACAAAACAAATTTGTAATTACCTGGAAAATTTTGTATTTTTGGTATATGGGGTACCTCAAATTTGTATGATAGATAATGGCCCTCAATTTAAAAGTAATTTATTTTCCAATCTCATGACAAATTATAAAATACCTTCGGTTTGGTTTAACGCCAGCTACCATCCTCAAGTTAATTATGTAGAACGCGTTAACAAGGTAATTGGAGCTGCCATTCGCAGTCACATTCAAGATTCTCAGAAGAATTGGGACGATAGTATTCACAAAATTGCCCATGCGCTTCGTAATGCTGTTCATGAATTCACAAAATATTCCCCAACATTTTTAGCTTTTGGACGCACGGTTCCTCTGACCGGGGAATTCTATAATAAATTAAAGGATTTAAATCCAGAGGATCTAGCAATTGATACTCGAGAACAATTGGTTCAAGACCTCAATGAATTATCGCCCATCTTTAAAGAAGTTCAGAAAAACATACATTTGGCGTATGAACGTAATACGCACTCTTACAATTTAAGGCGCAGACCATTAAATTTCAAAGTAGGGGATCTAAACATTTCAATAAAAATTAGCCCCGAAGTTCCTAGAAGCAAAGGTGATGGAAGTTTTAGGTTCTACCACTTATAGACTATCTTCTATGGACGGAAAACCGCTAGGGTGTTCCACGTGCAAGACCTAAAACCTCACTAATATTTTATTTTTCCAATTTTTTTATTTTTTCCTTCCGCCAATTTTCTGAAAAGACTCAGTTGTCTTAAACATAATTGCGGTTGGATGTGTTAATTTCTACATTTATTTTATTTCAATTTGCTTGAAATTCCTAAGAGCAATTTCAATTTTTCGAGGGGGGCTGTGTAACACACTGTTTTAATACGCTCTAATTAGTTCTATGATTTCTAAAAATAGTTATTTTCTAGTTTAATTTTAGCATTCTAATTATTAGAATGAAGGTCTTGTAGCATAAATATGTCTGTAATTGTAACGGCTGCAAGACTACCCAAGTAGTGTCCTAGCGAAGTTTCCAGGAAGATATAATCCAAGAGTTAACCAATTTTTCTAAAGGCACTTTACTTCAAAGGCACTAAACATGTCAGATTAGTTGCTATCTATGATTAGATGTCAATCATGTTTTAGGATCCTATTTATGTCAGGGTGGTCGGAAGCAATTTTTCAATTAGCGGAGCACTCAACTAATATTAGTTCCGAGATCTACTTGTGTGGCTATTTTAGGGCAATTGGCAGTTTAATTAATCTTAAAGATTTACGACCGGCGTATCCTAAGCCGAGTATGAGAGCCAAGAAAGGGGTTATTTTTCAATTAACTTAAATGTGTATAAGGATGCCAGCCGGTGGTAATCGGGGTTGTTTATTTCCAGACGCGTTAGAGTCTAAAGCTCGCGGACTTGCAAGATTGAGTAAGTGTTTTATTTCTCTGAATTCAAGTGCGTGCCGTTATGTTCAAAGTTAGTTTATTTCTCTGAGTAAGTAATTATTATATATGGTACTACTATGAACTCAAGGCTGTGTTATGCATCATAAGTCATTTATTTGTTTAAATACAATATCTGTCGACTTTCATAACATACAACTTCGGGTTAAAGCTCCGTTCCGTTAATTTAATCCCGTTAGGTTAGTGTTAAAGACCGCATCTTTTGAAGGGTTTCTTATTTTATTGTGTTTCGACGTTGTCCGAGGCTTGTAATAACTAAGCCACGAATTCCGTTACTGTACTATTTGACCCGTGTGAAGGTCGTGTTTTTCCTGTTATTGATGATCCCGTGATTAAAGGAAGGTCGTTTCAGTATGCAAGTTAAGTAGACTACGGTAGCGTTAATTAATTATATGTATTGGGGTGTTTGCACCCAGAACTGTTGTTAATATTTATAAAATAAGGACTTTAGAATTGTTTAGTTAAGTTGTGTTTGTGCTAGCCGGAGACTTTATAAGATTTGCCCCTGTGAAGTGACGTATTTTCTGTCCTGCAATCTTGGTTCATCGCCACGAACAAAGTGCGACGAGAGCTATTACCGCGATCGGTCCATGGGCCGTTTAATTCCCATGGTGGCGCCCTATTGTAAATAATGTTAATTACTGTATAATTTTGTATGGATATGTAATTAAGTTAAGTTAGTTAGTAGCCCATTTAATAAAACAATTGGAATTTTGTCTTAGTGTGTTGTGGTTTAATGAACCTCCCCTTCTCACCGACTGCAGCAGCTTGCGAGGCAATGTCCCGAAACGTGAGGGTACTATAGTGCTAGAGGTCCTTCCCATTTATTATTTATTGTTAATTGGATACCCTCACGCGGTAGGTAAATATTCAAATTACACATACTACGTGGGATGAAAATATCTTTAAGATTGCTCAAGCTTTGCGTACATATAAACACGAAGCAACCCAATTCACTCCATCATTTCTTGTTTTTGGAAGATATACCCCAATCGATGGTACCTATTATGGTTCAGTTCCTGACGATACCAACGTAATTGAATTTGACGAAAAAGTACGCTGGGACAAAGACCAACAATCATTACCTTCTATTTTTAACGACGTTAGATAAAATTTGCTAAAACCTTACGAAAAAAGTAAAGACCACTATAACTTACGTAAACGAAATATTTCCTTCGCCTTAGGCGAACAGGTTTGGAAAAAGAATTATGTCTTATCGGATGCAACTAAGAAATTCTTTTCAAAATTAGCCCCTAAATTTATTCTATGTAAGGTCACTCGTGTCGTTATCACTTATCTATGAACTCCAAGATGCTGAAGGAAAACGCCAAGCAAGGTGGCATATTAAAGACCTTAAGCCATTCTCTGCTGACCCAAATGCTAGTTAAGTTTTTCACGTTCCATTCCCTTAACGATTTACCTAATGTTTTTTGTCCTTGCTATCAATTAGCAACTTTAATTACTTGTTCCTTCTCTTTTACAGCACCTACCTTTTACACGTTTAACTTATTTACCTTAAACTACTTATCTTCTTGCTTCTTCTTGACTTTTCCTGGAACTTACCGTTAGTTATATATCCGTTTATTATCTAGATTCCCCAGTATAACTCTTTCGTTTCATTTAATTAATCCTCGCATTTTTCTACAACAGATTATTTTGTTTTTAGTATTTATCTTACATCGTTTAATTTTGTGGTAATTGTCGTAACTTTGGTTATAATAACTCATTGAATTTTTATGATTAGTTTTAGCTGATGTTTTGAGTGGATGCTTTCCTCTTTGGGCTCACATAGGAGCCGCGGCCTATGTCATTGTAAAAAATAGTTCATATTCGCAGTTGCAAAAAACTAGGTCCTTCTATTCTGCGTTTTTTCCTCTGAATTATTACAGTCGCCCACATTAATCTATCTCATCACTTGTTTCTTTTTCTACTAGGTTATCATAACATATAAACATTTTTTTGGTCGTTTTTTATTAAACTTTATGGTGAGGTGCTATCTATTTTTATTGATATCTTATCAAATTCTCGGTTGTTTTAGCACATTGGGACAGTGTGTCTCTATTAAACTGCTTATATTTAGGCATTTTCGTGTGTTTATGGCGTTATCGTTTTAAAAAAAATTACTTTGCAACAGTTGGTTTTTGTGTGAATGTATCTGTAGTGATACTTTTAAGTTGTTGTTTCGACTTTTGTATGATTTTCTTATCGTAGTGGATGCACTCGTTAGGAAAATGATTGTACTAGTTCTCTTCAGAGTCTAGTAATTTTTTTTAACTTACGATATACCTTAACTTGTCTGATTACTATAGTAGGTGGTTCTTCAGACCGATCTGTGTTTTATAGGGACAACTCTCTACCTTTTCTCGGACACTTGTCCAAAAACTCTACTTTTTCTTATCCCGCTGTCTCCCTTTCTGCCTTATCTTTCTTTCGGTAGACCTGTTCTCGTCCCGGAACACCCGTCGACCACCTAAGAGTGTTTTTTCCTCACTCCGGGCTACTGATCACATTGGCTGGTTGAGTAGTGCTTTGCTATCCACCTTTTCTGCCTCTTTAGCTCAATGCGAGCCCTTCTTCTATCTTCTTCTACCTGGAAGTGCCTCTTATGCATTTCAAAATGCCTACTTCCTTCTTTCTACCTTTTCTCTTTCTACTGCCTTTTCATTTCCGTTAGTCACCGTGTGGTTGCGCGGGGGGTTTTCACAGACACCCGAACCACGTCTCTGGGAATCTTTCGTGAGGTCATGCGGTGCCGCTGTCAGCGCACATGGCCGCTAACAGCGAATGTATGTATGAGTGTGTGAATGTGTGAGTGAATGAGTATATAGTTAGGATATTTTAAAATGTTACTGTGCTAACAGTCATTTTCTTTTTTTAAGTTTTTCTTTTATGGCTTTGTCGCGATTATTACGTGCCGAAAATCGGCCGTAAACATTTCCAATTTTAGTTTTAATTTGTAAGTGATTTCGCGCCAATAATTTTAAAAGACTTGTGCGCGTATTTCCGTCACTTCAGACAGTGCGTTTGCGCAAAGGATTACGCAGACGCGGAGTGTGGAAGAAGTGTGGCAATTTCCGATACGTCAAGGACTAGTCAGTAAGACGTCGACGAGTGTAGTTATCTTTGTGTCGTATCTTGTTTTCTTTTTTTCAGGTTATGTAGGGTTCCTGTCTTATACCTATTATCGTTTCTTTTTACTTGGGTATTCCTGTGTTCCGCTACAGAAAAGAAGAAGACGAATTGAATTTGGATTTCAACCGGGGGCCCAACGGATTAACCACGCCCGAAATGCGCCCCGACCCCAGCTGCCGTATAATAGCGTAATGCTGTAAGGAGTCTTAGAGTTACGTAAGTACTTTTCTCGTTTTTTTGCATGTGATGTAGTAATGTAAAACATTTATATGACGTAATACCTCATTTGCGCATCATTTTGCAAACATTTATTATTGTTACCAACTGACGTAGTGGCTCTAGTACATTACCGCCGGGACTATAATATGGAAAAGGGAACTGGTGGAAAATATAGGTTTTTCGATTGGTTTGTAATATATGAGTGTGGCATTGGTATTGGAAGAACACGAGGAGCATGGTCATTTTGGTGCAGAAAAATGCTTCCAGTACCTATCCAAATATTATTATTTTCCAAAAATGCGGAAAATTGTGAGGAAAGTGATTTATGTCAAAAATAAAAAAGGGGAGGATTTAAGAAGTTTTTCTGTTATACCGTGAACCTGCCACTATAACCGAAGTGGTCAATCTTAATTCTTATAGGGTAATTGAGGATGTTACAGGGTAGGAAGATAAAACGGGTTCAATTTAAAACCCTATTTAATGCCAAGTCATGACATACAAGTGACTTTTGGAGTTAAATTAGTATCCTTATATTCAAATTTAAGTGGGGGGTGATGTACCATACCGGCTTATAGATATTATAATAATTAAACCAATGCCCTTTATTTGTTTCATATTTCATAATAATCTACGCCTATGGCATTAAAGGATAAAGGTTTGTAGCATAAAATTTAAGATACTATTTATTTATGTTGAGAGAAGAATGTTATAAGAAAAGGGGGACGAACGTAGGGTGCGTGATAGACTTGGGTTATGTGAAAGAGGGATAAAGTTCGGAGTTTGTTGCAGTAAGATGTATAGATTAGCAGCGGTGATGTGAATGCTAGCCGCGATGTAAAATATTGTTAAGTGCCTGTCCTTACATAGATGTTTTAAGGTAGGATCTAATATAATTGTATTTGCAAGCTTGATGTTATTGGTTTGAGGATTTATCCGAACATTCAGCGTATTAATAATTATTATAACGCATTATCATTACGATTGGTAATCGTTAAGGTTGCAATAAAATCCACTGTGGTTAGCATACCATAAATTATATACTACGTCGTCAAAATAGCAAAGTGTGGTGCGTTTTCCTCGTTAGAAACATTGGGGTTTACCCTGCATTCCAATTTATGAACGCCGTAGAAGGGATTCGTGCATTAACCTTTTATTTGGTTTGCTTGAATAATTGTGACGGTTACGTTACCTGCTGTCGGTAATATTACTTAGGCTATTCACGTAAATTAGTTTTAGAAAGATGCTGTTCTTCTATTTACACAGTATGTTTAAGAATCTAAATTACTTTTAATGTTTTTTGCTTTATATAAAAAGGATTTGATTTAGAATTAAGTTTAATTAGAGCATTTGTCATAATTTACCGTGCGCTTCCTGAAGTGGATCTGTTGCATTGTATGTAAAGGATATTAAATTCATTTATTAAAGTTAGTTAAGTTCTTAAAACCTATTTATTGGCAGTATTCACATTAAAAAATGCAAAACCCCGCGAAGGCATTGAAACTTTAATCAACAACACATTATTATCTTACAACAACGATTGAGGATATCGAACCCAATTAAGAAAGATCGCTGCGGAAAAGGAGGATATAAATTAGAAGAATGTCCTCAGAGGGGAACGGCAATCAGCATCATGGAGGAACGGGGAACGGCGACGTCAGGATAACCGCGATAATTATAATGATAATTGTAGATGGAATAAGGTAGAACAAAGACAAGGAGTGGAGAACCAAAGTAATGAACAAATGTCGAATATGTGTAATTCGAATGTCCAGGATAGAACAAAGATGAGGGGTAAAGAATCAAAGTAATGAACAAATGTTGAATATGGGGCAATTCGAATGTCCAGGTAGCTAATTCAAATGGTGCGAGTAATAATCGAAAACCATCGCGATATTTAATATAGATTTCTCCTAAATTTTTGATGAAAAAAAAACTGGTCTTGAAGTGTAACCAGTAGCGGTTTTGCTTACGGTACAAATTGAAATTAAAAGAAGCAGTATGCGATGTTTGATTGATTCAGGTAGTCAAGTAGCCGGGCTTAGTCAGGGCTATTTGCGAGAGTTATTACAACAGAATCCGAAGCTTCCTAGAATTCCGGCTAGATGCGTTACGATTATGGGCACGTTAGGTACTAAATCGACGAAAGTTAATGAGCAAGTGTTCCTCACTTTCAAGTTGGGAAACCATGAACTTGATTATCCATTTTTAGTCGTGCCAGAACTAGCCCGTCCGGCAATTGTAGGGTGTGACTGGCTTCATGACAATAAGTTGCACCTTAATTATACTAATAATATGTTAGAAGCGAAAATTAAGAGAGAACAAGCTAAATGGGGTGTTATAGGGGAACCTAACGTAGCGGTTTGCCTTCTTGTTAGCAAAATAGTGGAGGAAGGCTCACTCACGGAATATATAAACATAGAAGTCTATGCTAAAGAAGAAATTAAAAAAATTGCGGACACCGCGAAGGGATTCGATGAACTCCATCAAAAGCAGTTGTTCTATTTTTTAATGGAATATCAGGGTTTGTTTTCTGATCGACCGGAAACTTTTACGTGCTATGAACATGAGACACGGTTGCACGATTATAGTTCCTTTTTTGCAAAATCTTAGACGATTTCCTTTTGTTATAGTGGCGAGGTGAACCGACAAATTCAAGAGGTGATAAACTGGGGGTTGTTATTCTGAGTCAAACAGAATATATTAGCCCGCTCGTAGTGGTGACAAAGAAAAACGGCTCCATTAGGGTTTATCTTGACGCAAGATTATTAAACAAACGCATGGTAAAGGATCATGTCATGCCACCAAATGCTCGGAACTAGTCTTTGGCTTGAGTTCATCAATTGGGTCTTTTATTCGGGGCTTGAAAAAATATTAGGTTGTGATGTTAACGATTTCACAATAACTTATATCGACGATATGCTGGTCTTCTCACGATCCCTCAAGGAACATTTAGACCATCTGCGGTAAATCTTTAACAAACTGAAGGTAACATGAGCGACTACTTAATTTAAAAAATGTAATTGTGCCTGTAGGGAAGTGAGTTACCTGGGGCACATTATTTCGGCGGACGGTATTAAGATAGACCCAGATAGAGTAGACGCCATACAAAAATTCCCAGTACTGTGTAATGTAAAACAATTAAAAGCATTTTTAGGTGTCATCAATTATGACTAGATTTTGCAATCACTACTCGGAACTCGTGTTTCCCTTGTATTGTCTCTTAAAGAAAAATCAACCGCTAAAGTGGGGGTGGGGTTGGGGGTCGAAGAGAGCACATCATTCAAGGAAATATTAAAAATTTTATATACATATATACATACATATATATTCAAAAATTATTTTTATTATATAAGGGACCTGCCACTGTCGTTTCCGTTACAACTCATAATTCATACGAGGTAGTTGATGATACCACTGGAAAATCGTTAGGTAATCAAAATGTATATAACCCGAAGCCTTATATCCAAGGCGTTATGTAATTAGTTTTACAGCTCTCTAACTTTTAATTATTCAATTTAAAAGGGGGCAGTGTAACGTGTCGCATTACTTCTTGTCTATAAGTTTGAGTGTGATGTGCGAAGGGTGCGCGGTGTGTGGAAAATAATGGTAGAAAATCTACTACATATACACATTGAAGATCCTATAAAAGCTTTGCTTTCTTGGATCAATACAACATTTTTAGTAATTTTAATTCCTGGCATTATCTCTATTCTAATTAATATTAAATTTATTAAACCTAGATATGGGAAAATAAAGCTTTAACTCCGAATATGGAAGTACCACTATTTTCTAACTTATGTAAGGAAGAGTGATATTATTCAGATTCGGGTTAGACATAAAAATATTTCCATTGCTATAATCTCATTATTAATAATTTTGTTAATTACAAGTAAATAGGGGAAAGGTGCGAATGTAACAAACCAGATACATTTGTATAAAAGCAGATATTAAAAGTAACAATTAACTAGTCATTGCTGAACGTTATAGCTGAATTACTGAACTTTAGTTGTAATAATAGTTATACCAATTGTAATACTTATTCACCTTTCAATAAAAAAAATATTTTTCTTGGAGTTTTCGTATTCGAAGACAAGATTCAAGCCAGGCATTGGAAGGTAAGCGGATTACTACAAACTTTTCTATTATCATTTGCTACTAAGACCTGACGTTATTATAAGAAGACGCAAAATGCTAGTAAAATTATTAAAAATGTGCATACAAGTTTAAAAAATTTAAGAGGCGCTTTTATGAAAAGTTAACATATTGTTTCTTTAAATCTTAATGTAGAGCATCGCTTTGTTTGTGAGTTTACTATAACAATGTTATAGCCACCTTTGTTGTGAGTTAAATAAAAACCAGAATGTAAACATGCCGATGCAATAAATCTTTGCAATATAAAACAAACCAAGTGTCTTAAAAAATGGATTAAGCGGAAACCTAAGTTATACACCATAAAAATGAGATGAAGTACAGTTTAAATTAAAGTATATAGTCTTATCTATTTTAATAAAACGATTATTTACTTTTCATCTTAAAACAGTTTCTGCAAATCTTTTTAGAACACTAGAGGCAAATAGCCGCGACACACATTTGAGATGGATATTTAGTTTTGCTTTTCAGCTTTCTAGGACAATAGCTAGCGGTTTTTCTTTTTCAAGCACTTCTGCATCCCATATTTCGGTTATCTCTTTCGGAATTTGTAGGGTTCTTAAAGGGAGAAATTTTTTAGAGAACCACCTTATTTGCAGTCAATATCTTATTATTGAATATGACAAAGACTTGTCTAAAACTTTCATCTCTGTAGCATCTTTGAATGTCTGGTAGAGGACGTAAGCATTGACTCCACTACTTACATCTACGAGTGTAAAAAATTGCCATTGACTATTTTCTTGTTCATCGGTTGGTGTTGTAAATAGCACATTTTGATCAAGGCCATAAACGCGTCCTTTCGTCGAATTATAGAAGGCTATTAACTCATGTTAATCTGTTTCTGTGTCATCTACTTTTGAATGGAGTATTGACAAGATCAAACTTACAGCCTTCTCTTTTATTTTGCTGCATGCGACACCAACATCACATCGTCGGTAAAATCATCGACTTTCATAAAAAAAGGCAACACACAGCATTGGTTGATCATTTTTGTAGAATTTTCTACAAAATAGTTATTGTGATGATACAAGCAAATGATTAAAATTTGAAAACAAAAGCACAGAAATAAAAACATTTTTTCAGTAATGAGTTGCTCCTCTAAAATTTGTTATGCACTCGTTTAAACGGCGAGGCATACTGTTAATCAAGCGATCAATATTTTCCTGCGGTATAGTATTCCAAGCTTTTTTAATCCGAATCCAAAGTTTCAAAGTCGTTTGGTCGGTGGGGTAATTTACTTAGCCTTCTACCGATTATATCCCAAACATGCTCAATGGGTGAGAATTCAGCTAGCGAGGAAGCCATGGGGAAACAACAATGTTAGTTTCTTGGAAACACTGTATTGTATTTTTTTCCGTACGAGGGCATGCGTTATCTTGTTTGAAAATAAGATTTTCCAACATCCGAAGATATTTAACTGGCTGTTTTTAAGTTGCCGGCGATGACGACCAAGTATGATCTGCTACCATAATATATTGCACCCTATATCATCACGCTTTGTGCAAGGGCCGTGTGGCCCAGATAAATGTTGATTTATTGTGTTCTCCGCGCTTATGACTGGCTCTCCTACGATCGTGGTAAGATCACAAGCAAAATCGAGACTCGTCACTAAACACAATTTGATACTATTATTGTAACTAATTTGCTCTTTCGTTGCTACATTATAGTCTGCTGGTACGGTGAGTTGGAGTACGAGGAAAACACTAAAATGAACGGTACGAATACATACCATAAGATTTTATTTGACGATAAACAGATGACATTGACATTTTGCGTCGTGCGCCTTTCCTCCAGTCTATTGCGATTGACTGAGTGTTGAAAATCTGTCGCTTGTGGTCAAAAGTCTTAAACGGTTTACTTCAGGATCTGTAGTTACCTGGGAGACGGCCGGTTTCAGGACGATGTTGTTGAACCCCATCATTGGATCATCTGGACCAATATCTTGCCATTGTCGCAACATTACGATTTATATGGTCAGCAATAGCTCTAAACGAAAGTCCGGCCTATAACAAAATAAAGAAATGAAACCGAAAAAAATAAAGGAAAGAATGCCTAGATTTTATCAAAATTAATTGATTACTTTGTTTTATTAAAAGAGACATGTTTTGATAATTTTATTAAAATCAACCAACAATTTCTGTGTGTTGCGTTTTTAATGAAAATCAGATAATTTTCGGGGTTATTAGTTTAATTTGGCTAAGTTTGTAACGAACTGAGTAGTAGTATCAACCTTTTCTTTCTCCGACAACGTTTGCCCATCGCTCCCTTTGCCATAATAAATATAAGCATTGCTCAGATATTGCTTCCTAATATCAGTAAGGCGCATGCTTTTCAAACCATACTTGGTTGGCTTTTAGGACATGAATTTTTTAATCCTGCATCATCTTCTAAATGGCACAAGCAATTTATCCATGCAAACATCCGTACCCAATGAATAACACAATTAAAAGGTTTCGATGAACTTATTAAAATTTTTTAAACTAGTAGCAATAAAGTCGTACTTGTCTTTCTTATCTCTGTCAAACCTACGTGCTGATAGCAAAAATAAAAATCTGTTCTTTGTCGTTGAGCATCGAAAATGTTACGTCTTAAACTATCTATTGCAATTATTTTAACGGATTTATTCTCAGATTGAATGTTGCCATAAATACAAGAAGTCTATTGAAACCTATTAATTCCACTAAATCCAAACCATAAAGGTATGTTAGTTTTCCGGTTTTATTGTAGCAACTTTGACAATTGTTAATGTAATTGCCTCCTGAAGAATATCTTCCAGATTCTACTTCTGGTTTGTTGCCTAATGTTTCCACGGTGCGTAATTCAGGAAACCGTAATACAATATTATGCCGTCTAGTTCTGACATTGATTGGTGGCAGCTTTTCTCCTCCGTTTAAAGCAATTTTGTTTTGCCAAAAAGGTAGTTTTTTTCATTTCTTTGACTTTCTCAATTTTCTTAAATACCTTCTTCAAACTTGATATTTTCAGCATCATCATTATCCAACTCCGTATCTATGCTGTGACTCTGAGGACTCTGAGACCGTTGCCAAAATCAATCTAAATATAAGAGGACAAAAAACACGTATAAAAAATCCTATCAACCACCCGTATATAGCTAACACTATAGCTAAAATGTAGATCAAAAGCTGACAGCCTACTGTCCGTAGTTAGGTACCCAGTTATGTCGAAAGTACGGTGATATAGGTCACGAGTTTAAGAATTGCCAGGGGGCAGAGCCACGTTGAGTGGTCTGCATGCTGGCCAACGACCGGAAAGGCGGTGGAGCACTACTTGAGGTGCGTCACTACGCAAAGTCTTCGAAGTGTTCGTCAATGCTTTGCTTGAAATGCTATCACCCGTAGCATAGATTATGGCCAGTGAAGAAAGTAAAAGTTAAAGTAAAGTTAGAATTAAAGTCAAAGCGAACTTAAAGTAAAGTTAGAGTGTAATTAAAGTTAAAGTGAAGTGAGAGTCGAATCAAAGTTAAGTTAAAGTGAAATTGAAATGTAGTTAAAATTAAAATTAAAGTGACGTCAAAGAGAAGTTAAAGTTAAAATTAAAATAAAGTTTAAATAAACTTAAGGTGAAGTTAAAGTGAAACTAAAGTGAAGTTAAAGTGAACTTAAAGTAAAGTTAAAGTGAAGTTAAAGTGAAGTTAAAGTGAAGTTAAAGTAAAGTTAAAATGAAGTTAAAGTGAAGTTAAAGTGAAGTTAAAGTGAAGTTAAAGTGAGTTAAAGTGAAGTTAAAGTGAAGTTAAAGTGAAGTTAAAGTAACGTTAAAGTGAAGTTAAAGTGAAGTGAAAGTAGAGTTAAAGTAAAGTAAAGTGAAGTCAGGTAAAGTTAAAGAAAGTTAAATTAAAGTTTAAACGTGGCCATGGGCGGGAGAGGAGGCGGAAGAGGAGGGAAAGAAAATAAAAAGCAAAACATATCGAGTCTAATAAACCCAAAGATATATTGTTGCAAATTTATCGTCATTTCGGTTGTACGGGGATGCTGGGGGTCCGTGCGGGGTACTGCCACGGTTCCTGGGGCTGTTGTGTGGAGGTCTAGACAGGTTGATTGGGTCCAGGGGTTGGTGGTTTCCGGAGTGCGGGGTTGCGGTTTTTTGGGCTGCTTCTTAATTGGATGTCTTGGTGGCGGCGGGGTTTGTGTGGGCTTTGGTGTCTGGGGGTTTTTGGGGTGGGGACCCCGATTTGGTGGTGGGTCTAGTGTGGAACGCGGTGGACCTCTGTCTGCGGTTGGAAACCGTGGCTTTTTTGCGCCTCGGTAGATCGGGGTTCTGGTTTGGGATTCCTGTCCCCTGACATTTCTCCTTGGGGGCTCGTGTGCCTTGTGGGCGTCGCTTCGAGCGGCAGTTTTTGGGATAGTCGGGATGGGGACCGGTTATATCAAGGGCGGCTGCTCAGAGCTGTGTCTGCGGGGTGTGTCTCTTTTGGGGGTGGTGTTTGGGGTGGCGTTTTTGGTCGGGGGCTATTGTGTCAGGGCGCGTGAAAAATAATTGATATTTTAAAATAACTCGAAAACACGTCGATAAATTTTGACCATTTTTGGGGTGCGAGTTTCTACTTTCAATTGACATCTTTTGGTGGTGTACGCAATAATTTTAAAAGCATACGAGTGTCCCAAAATTGATGTATTGTATAAATATCCGACCATTACCTTTTTCCTGTTTATGCAATGACTACTAATTTTTTATTATGAGTAGCCGACTTAATTTGGAAACTTTTTGTCTCTTGTAAAATTTTGATTAGACGAGCGGTTTGACAGACATGTGGTTCATACACGATGGTGCTTTTCCCCACTTTACTCCAGCTGTTCGACAACATTTACACGAAAAATATACGGATCGATGGATCGGAAGGGGATATGATGCTCCTACAAATTGGCCAGCACGATCGCCGGACTTGACGCCCTGTGATTATTTTTTGTGGGGTACATTAAAATCTAAGGCTTATTCGTCTCCACTTGATAGCGAAGAAGAATTGTATAGACGAATTTTAAATGCAGCCAACTCTTTAAAAAATAATGCACAAACAATGCAGAGGGTTCAGTTAAACTTTTTACGAAGAGTTAATTTGTGCATTGAAGGAAATGGCGGCCATTTTGAAAATTTATTGTAATGGTCCAACACTTGTACCGCGCTGTTAATTTTCAATGATAGTATTAAAAAATAAACAAAAGAATGAAATAAAAATAAAAAACAGACATTTGAAATAATTTTTTTTGTCAAACCGCTCGTCTAATCAAAATTTTACAAGAAACAAAAAGTTTTCAAATTAAGTCGGCTACTCATAATAAAAAATTGGTAGTCATTGCATAAACAGGAAAAAGGTAATGGTCGGATATTTATACAATACATCATTTTTGGTATACTCGTATGCTTTTAAAATTATTGCGCACACCACCAAAAGATGTCAATTGAAAGTAGAAACTCGCACCCCAAAAATAGTTAAAATCTATCGACGCGTTTTCGAGTTATTTTAAAATATCAAATATTTTTCACGATTTTTGAAGCCTCTAGCGGCTAAATGAAGCAACTTGTATAATAAATAAGTTGGCTCAAATCGATCTATTTCGAGCTAAAAAATCTCTGTTCTTACATTGTACACGTATTTTCTGGACACCTTGTATAATACAATTGGATGAAAACAAAACACGTAAAAAATAAAATAATTTAAAATGATGGAGAATCAGTTCTATCGAAACGCGGTAAATAAAAAAAATAAAGGCAAACAAAGGAAACGAATAATAGTAGCGAACAGTTTAGGTACCGGAGGCAGAAGAACAGAGAAGTAAAACATTTCCTGATCAATATAAATGTATATATATTATTTATATATATATATATATATATATATATATAAAGTAAGATGTATCTGTAAACAAACACTTATGAAAATAATAAGAGCCATTGACAAATACAAATCGGGCTGGTAGTTATATAGCCATTTACAAAACATTAGCTTTATTACTTCACAGGGGAGGAAACGTCCACTGACCAATGGTTTTGGCTTGTTAGCCTCATCAGAGTGGAATAGTTCCCAAGAACCCTATGAAGTAATCGAAGCTATTATAATGATATAATTTCGAAACAATCACTGTACTATGGCAAAAGTAAATAAAACCGCCATCAGGTGATAAAACACCAATACTACTAAAGTGTGGAAGTACAGAATTGAACCAAAACTACATAATAAATTTTATAGATGACTATAAAAGTACGTCTGGCCTTTGAGATTTGCGGAATGTTACAGCAAAATTTATTTGCAAACGTAACAAATCTTCTCGTGGCGACACCCGGGTTCATGCCTTAAAGGCAATTCAAATAAACAAAGACAAGTTATTTGCAGTCCGCAATAAGAAAATTGTATATACAAATTATATACAATTTTCTTATTACGGACTGCAAATAACTTGACTTTGATTATTTATATACATATATATATATATATATATATATATATATATATATATATATATATGCTCTGTAGGTTTGAGCATTTTATCAAACTTACGGGAGCCATTTTAAAATTATATTTCATTCGGCGATAATAGTACGAAATAGAAATTTGATCGCGTTTAAGCCCAATGTAGTACCATCTACGTGGAGCATTGGGGATATGGCCGCAAATGTAATAAGAAAAACCAGCTAAAGGAAAGGAAGAGAAATGCGGAGCGAAAGAAATAAAGAAATTAAACAAAAATTCAAAAGCAGTAACAAACTGCACAAGATTCGAAGAAAGAAAACAAAACGTAGCCGAGTGGAGTTAGCGTAGAGAATGTGGGCATGTGTGTTTGAGTTTACATGTGTGTGTGTAAAGAGCGTGCCGAGAATGTGTGTTAGACAGCTTTAGTCGCCTTTTACGACAGGCAAGTCGTCCTACAGGGCTATTCTAACTTGGACCCACTTGGGAATCAGTACAAAGGCGAAACGAAAGAAAAGAAACAACAAATAAAATATGTTTGTGCATAGTGTGTGTGTGTGTGTGTGTGTGTGTTTGCGTGTGTGTGGAGCATATTGAAAGTGTGTTGGACTGCATTAATCGCCATTTACGACATGCAGGCCATTCTGTGGGGCTATTTCAATCCAAGCCCATTCAAGGGTAAGTACCAGGAGCGATACAAAAGAAAAAAAGAACACAAACAAAAATATGTGTGTCTTTGAATGTGTGTACGAAGGTGTGTAGTGTGTTGAAGCGCTTTTATCGTCGCTTACGATAGGCAGGCCGTAACGTAGGGCTATTCAATCTGGACCCACACGGAGTTGAGTACGAGGAGAGAAACAAATAAAAAAGAAACAACCAAAAAAATATGTGTATGTGGGTTTGAAGTGTGTGCGTGTGTGTGTTGTGTGTGTGTGTGTGTGTGTGTGTGGAGTGTGTGTGTACGTATACGAAGAGTGTGTTGGACCGCTTTAGTCTCCTCTTTCCACGAACCCGTACCTTGTGGCTAGTCTAATCCGGACCAACTTGTGAAAAACACTAAGATAGTGCAAAAGAAAGTAAGTACACAAATTAAAGTTAACAAAAGATACGAGCAATGATGGATGGAAGCAAAAAGGAGTAAGCAAGAATTTGGGCGTCGGAGTTTTCATACACAGAAACACCAACATTATTGGCGAAAATACAATTCCGATACTTCGGCAGAAAACAGAAATTTACAGAAAATTCCCATGTAACGGAAAAGGGACAATAAAACGGACACATCGAAAATTATCATCGGGACAAAAAGGTATGCACAAGAAGCCGGAATCCCACGTTGGGTATGCCTAAATATGTAATGGTATACCGCGCGAACAAGGAAGAGAGCAACCAAAGTAACGTAAGTAGCCCGAACCGATTACTTCAACAAGAAAGGAAAAGAAAACAATGCCGTAGAGTGGGGGGTCAGTATAAAAGAAGAGATAAAATCAATTCACCACTGAAATAAAAGAAATTAATGATTATTAAATAACTGGAAAATAAAATGAATGACTGCACGTTTGGCTGTTAAATCACTATACATCAATCCAATAGGATAAATAAATATCAATAATAATAAGAAAACGTAAAACAACATAATTAAAGACATAGTAATGGTACAATGGCGTTTCTATTAAACAAAATAATATATTTCAAATAAGTAATTTTGTGCGTCCGTTACAGTAAATATTGTGACGCAAATACGTTCACACAAATATTCAATCTGAAACAAATCAAAACAGAAACCAAAGTACAAATCATTATCCTGCAGGAGACTAGCAATATATTTAAATATTTTTGTATTTATCATCAAACCTTTATAAAACATTTACTTTTATGAATGAAATTAAACAATTCATAGAAATTTCATGTAAATAATAATAATTAAAAAATTTGACCTAATTGTAAATACCCTTACTAAGATTATGTATGCAGACCCCCGTGACATCATTAGATATCACCTGCAATTTTGTTCCGGTACATAATATAATTAAATAAGAAAATCCGAATTTACACTAGTTACAAATCGTACGTATAGAATATTGGCTTATTCAAAAGTTACTGTATTGACACATAGACGAACCTCTACATCCACCCAATATACACAGTGGTCCACTGTTGTAAATAATTAGTAGGATTTATTCAGTTAGAAACAAACACAACAATTTATTATTGTGAAGCATCAAAACTTACGAATACGATCGATGCAACTACTATGCGTGAGTAAGCAGTATCCAACATAAATTGTCTTTAGTAAAGAGGAATCATCAACACTAAGACCATGAATTAGTAAGAGTCCAATGGCACTTTCTAATACAGTTTGTTACGTTTATTTTCGGGATAAATTAATTACCCGTTTTTTCCTTTAATTTGTTTTACAGTTAAATCAATTCCGTTGTTATTCTTAAATCCTTCATTTTACCTGTTCATCATAAGCCCACTTTACAATAATTGTTTAACTCAAATCTATTTGCTTGGAAACGACAAGTTTATGATAAAATTTAAATAAGTCAATACCTAGTTTTAGGTATCCTTTAATTTGTTAAACATTCCTATAACGGATAATTACTTTCTCTATGGTTTGAATCTAAAGACTCGTCGAACTAGGGTCGCGTACTATTCGATAAAAGCGTATTTCCAAGTTTCCTAATCACGCTCTGATAACCACAATACGACTTGGAGCTCTGGTTGTTTGATTAAACGAATTTATGTTCACTTTCTTTTTAAAATGTTAAAAAAGCACTCGTCCTAATTGCTAGATTCTTTGTTCCGCTTTTCTTTATGAAAATTTCGCGCACGCCTTACAGCGTGCTTCCTGTGGAGGACACGATAGTCCCTTGAATTGCCGCTCCTTCGGGTATAGAAGGCTGCACCTGTAACGGGATCTCAGGTCCATCTGGCCTGCTCCAGTGCGAGGAGCGAACGAAAGATCCAACACCGTTGAGGCGAGGGTGAGTTTATCTTTCCTGCTTGTGTCGAGACACTGTCCACTTAGATTTTACTGTTTGGGGCTCATACAAGTCTCAAATTAATTGTATGTACGAAAATGATTTATGTTACTGGGATCTATTGCTATGGGATTACTATATTACGCTTAACTTTAACTACTATCTATTAATGCGGGAATGGGATAAAAACTTTCTGGCACATTGGAAGACGTTATTGCCATTGTATTTGTAATTGTAGGTTATATGTTAGCATTATCAGTGCTTATGTCAGGTATTATAATATTATGATTACTAAACGAAATTGTAAAATCTGGCATACAAATACACTAGCTAGCAAATACTAATATATATAGTTTATTCTCACTTACATAAACCGGGTTAATGCCCATTATAATGTTACTTTTTTTATGCTAATTAGAATTCTTTTGTTAATGTATTATTTCCTTTGTTTTTTTTAATTTAAGTTTAACTGCAGGTGGGGATTTCTCCTACAGGTTGTACAGAGCGGTTAATAATTTATTTTTTATTTCAAGCCTTACTTAATTTTTGTAGGTATTATACCCCGTCCACTCACCAACTGAGCCCGTCAATTTCTCTTTCTTTCTTCTTTGTTGTCTTTTTTTGTTGACTACGTCGTTGCACGCAGCAAGTTTAACCACCAAATTAAAGGTAACGGAAAAGGAGATTTACAACGTGTACACAATTTTGATCAAGCTCGAAACTTAAACTAAATCAGCAATCTCGTTAAGAAAACACTGAAAGGGAAGAAGGTGTGAGCATTGCTGATAAAATCAAAATGAGAGAAACTTGCACATTCGGGAATGTCCTACAGAGCGGAAAGTGAAATCCAGTATTAAAATTAGTTATTTCAATACCAAACGTTACCTATCGAAATTTAGATAAGAAAATACTAACGGAAAACCAAACATTTTAAAAACGCTAATAAATGATGTCTATTTAACCATGCAAGACAAGGTCGGAACCACATTTATAACAAAATAAATAGCAATTATGCCTTATATCTGTTTAAATTAAATTATTAAAATACAAGAAATTACCATAACGTCTCTCATAACTTTTACTAAAGGTAGGAGCGAAAGTTTTGAAATATTTGAAAAGTCTAACTTTACGAAAATATACCGAAGTGTGAAATTGGACGTAACACCTTTTCCAAGAATAAATTACAATTCAAATTCGAGGAGAAGACACATGTGTTCGATAGTATCAATGGTGCAGTAGTGGCAATACAAACGCCTTTGCGAGAAATTCATTTATATAACAATGAAGTTACAAAATTAACTACCCGTGATCTGCAGCCTGTTATTGTTGATGATCTGGTTCCTGAAGATTTTACTGCTATTTTTACTTCGAAATGTTCAGTAGATCCTTTTACCTTCTATTGCCAGCATTCGATTCGCTCTCCGAAGTGGATGTATATTCGCGATTAAAATAGCTTTTCATTGAAAATCCTACTTCATCAGTTCAGATTAATACAGAATCAGTTCATTAATCCCTGGGAAAAGTATACGATGGAACACTTTGGATCACATTTCTCACATCACGTGTTTTACATAACTTAATTTCATTACCTATCAAAGGAACTATATGCAGTTCCTTGCTATTTATATAATAATTTGGGTGGATATTTTTAAAGTAAGCTAAAATTTAAGCAAAATATAATGCAAATCATTCTATCTTGTTTTTATATGTATAAGAATATATAATTTTTTTAACTTCAACAATTTCATCAGATAATAGTAGTGTGGATGAAACTAGCGATTGCGAGTATAGGTTAATTGTAAAACCAAAACACATACCCAAAATTGAAGATTATATCGATCAAGTTATTAAAGAATATACTCATATAACTTATCAAAACCATTTTAGGATAATCAGGTTTACGGTGGCAATAATAATTAGTAAGCAATATCAGATTTGGCTTGCGATAAATACTCAGTGACATATTTTAAACTTTTCAGATCGTTTTGGATGTAGTGAATTTATATCTATATGTCGTTATGAAGGAAGGGATCAAGTTTATGCTAAAGAATCTTTGTTACTTAGACTATGGTACTTAGCCAACAATGAAACTTGTAGATAATTTTTTTTTTATTTGTTCCAACGTTTTAGTAGTCTGCTACCTGAAATTTAAGCAGACCTGGCTTCCCCACAGAAAGTAACCATCATGTGTTTTGTGTTTATGTGTATGTGTGGAAAGGATGGTTGTTTGTATGTGTGTTGTATGTGATGTTGCTCCGTGTTACGTTCCCCCTCCAGGACCAGGACCATCGGCAGTCGGATATCCCAGTCGTCAAGGAAGAACTCACGACGGACATTGCCTGGTCAGTCCGGAACATCGGCAGCCGGAAATCCAGATGTTGAAAAGACAATGGAAGTGTGTGTTTAGGTGTGTGTGTGTGTGTTTGTGTGTGCGCGCGTGTGTGTGTGAGAGAGAGAGAACGAGAGAGAGTTGTGTGTATGTGTGTTGTGTGTGATGTTGGTATCCGTGTTACGTTCCCCCTTTAGGACCAGAACCATCGGAAGCCGGATATCCCAATCGTCAAAAAGGAACGCTCGACGGATGTTGCCTTAACAGTCTGGACCATCGGCAGCCGGAAATCCAGATGTTGAAAATGCAATGGAAGCGTGTGAATAGTGTTTTGTGTTTGCACAGTGCATAAGAGGTGTTTTGTGTGTTTATGTGTGTGTGTGTGTGTGTGTTGTGTGTGTTTATGTGTGTGTGAAGTGTGTTTGAAATGTTAATTTGTGTTTATGTTTGCCCAGGTTACTAAAAGGTTGGATTGAATTAGTGTAATTTTGTACATGTTTGAGAACTTATACTATTACATAAATAAAAAATTAGGTTCTTTCAGAGGAAAGATTTGTTTGCTGTATTGTTTAACTCAGGTATGTGTAAGTTCTTAAAATTTAGCGTTAGTTAAAAAGAAAAGAAATTCTCTATTCTACTACTTAAAATTAACTTATACTACTACTGTTGGTTATTATTTGTTAGAGACAGGGTTGCTAATATGTAGAAGCATGCAAATTCTACACATTAGGGGGTTGGATCGTTTCAAAGTCGGGTTGATGGTTTGATCTTGTTGCTTCTGGTCGTCAAGAGCAGAGCTCTTGGAATTCCAGGAGATCGGTCTCCGGTCTCAGGGGCAGAGCCTCGGTTCGGGGGGAGGTGATTCTTTTATGTCTCTGTCCGGGAAGTTTTGTTTGTGTCAAAATAACGTTGGTGGATGAGTGCCGTGGTTTTTGTGTGAGTGCATTTAAGTGTGGAAAAAGGTTTTCGTTCCAAATCATCTGGTGTAGGGTCTTGTTTAATAATGCTTGTCTATATGCGTAGAGGTACGGTTGTAAGTCATTACACTCGAATACTATATGTTCCGGTGTACCTATTTCTCCGCACGTGCATATGTTGTTGTCAACTAAGTTCATGCGTTCTCTGTATGTTAGATAGGGTCCGTGGCCAGTTAGGTAATGAATAAATCCCCGACTGGGCACCAGGTATTTGGCTTTTAGGCGGCCTTTAATATTTGGGATCATTGCGTATACCCGTTTACCGGTTGTGCTTTGATCCCATCTTGTCTGCCATTCTGCAAGTATGTAGTTCTTTATTTCCGTCTTTGTCGTGGGCAGTTGGTTTGTGTTTAAGATGCGTTGTAGTTGTTGGTTGTGATTGTGTGTAAGATAGTACATTGCAGCTCGCTGTTTCACTACTAGGTCCAAAGGAATAGTTCCCACCAGTACATGAAGTGCATCATGTGCGGTAGTCCCATAAGCCCCCGTCAGTCGCAGTAAAACACTTCGTTGTGTACTACTAATTTTGTGTCTAGGTTTGATTGTGTTAAGACGATGTCCCCACGCGCTCGCGGCGTATGATACCATAGCACCGAGCACACTATTGAGATATAGCCTTACACAATTAAGTGGTATTTTATAAGTCCTTTGGGCCAGCGTTGCAATGTTCTGCATTGCAGAAGTTGCACTTGCACAGACGGTGTTTATATTTGCAGAGTAATTCTGTTTTCGTCTAATGTTAAGCCCATTTGTGTTCTATTTATATTTACACCGTCTAGTTTGATGGTGGAGACCCTTGCCAGAGTTCCCTTCATCACAAGGTATGTAGTTTTTTGTGGTATTATGGCCATTTTGTTGGTTTTGCACCAACTTTGTGTATGGGTAAGAGCGATGTTAGCTTTACGTTCGATTTCCCTTCTGGAATTGCCTTCAACCACCAGCAAGATGTCGTCAGCGTATGCAATCGTCGACAACACTTCGTCAACGGTGTTCAGCTTTTCCAGGAGTTAATCCATTACAATATTCCAAAATAGGGACCCGCATATGGACCCCTGCGGGCAACCTTTATTTATATGTTTGGTAATGCTCTCCGTGCCTTGTAGGGTTACATACCTGTCCCTGCAGTAGCTCCTGAAAAAGTGGTATAGTTGTGATGGACAGTTTATGGTCGTAAGTCTTGTAAAAAGTGAAGGCCACCAAAGGTTATTAAATGCACCTTCTATGTCCACTAATATTAATAGGACGTATTTTTTGTATGATTGCTTGATGGTTTGTATTGCTTGGTTTATGGCGTCCTCGGTCGGTTTGTTTTCTGTAAAACCGTATTGTATTGGTTGTACTCCTGTGATTTGTCTGTGGTCCTGCATTCGTTTACATAATAGTTTTTCATACGTTTTTCCTAGCGTGTTCAAAAAGCATATGGGTCGGTAAGAGCCCGGTTGTTTGGGGTCTTTACTTTTCCCTTTAGGGATAATCACGACATTCGCCTGTTTCCAGATGTTCGGAAAAACAGCTTGTCGTATGCGTTCATTGTACAGTGCTGTTAGAGTCGGCGTTAATTTATTTTGTAGCGCTATGCCAATCTCCGCAAGAATTCCGTCCGGTCCAGGTGCTTTCCTGCTCTTCGATTGGCATAGTGCGTATCTCACTTCGTCTTCTGTGAAAGGATCTAAGTTGTCCCCTTGTCTGTTCCAGGGTCGGTTACCTACGTGGTTTTTGTCGATTACTTCTTGTCGTCTGAGTTGTTGTTCGTTAGTGTCGTCTTGAACGTTGTCATCAGGCAAAAGTGTTTGTAATAGTAGTGTCGCAGTTTCACCCCAGTCTTTTGTGTATGTACCGTCTTGTTTTATTAAAGTTAAATAAGTCATCGGTGGTTTGATTTTACCTTGAGTGATTTTATAGGGTATTCCTCAGGCGTCAGTTTGTAAGTGTCTTTCCACGAATAATTCCCATGACCTCCTCTTCATGTCAGTCAGTTCTTTTTGGTATATGTCTTTTAATTGTCGATAATTTGTTAGGTGTATTGCTCTCTCGGCCGGTGTTAGGGAGTTTTGGTAGCTCTTTCTCGCTCGCTGTGTTGCCTTTTTTAGGTTTTGTAAGCGTCTTGTCCATTGAATTGTTTTTGTGTGTCGTGTTTTCCGTTGTTTTGTAGGTAAATTAATGTAATGTTTCATTTTCTGTTCATCAAGTACTTTTAAGAGTTTTGAACTTTATTCTGTGCTTGAGAACAGAATATATTCAATGGCCA
The DNA here is from genome assembly GCA_036346225.1 of Platerodrilus igneus. Lineage (NCBI taxonomy): Eukaryota > Metazoa > Arthropoda > Insecta > Coleoptera > Lycidae > Platerodrilus > Platerodrilus igneus. Next base: position 5,443,377 of record JARFIW010000131.1, on the reverse strand, counting down.
ACTGATGTTCAAGTTGTATCAACTGCCGAAACTTTTCGTAAAAGGAAAGGTATACTGCTTTCCGAACAATCGACGGATGTCACATCAACAGAAAAGCACTTACTAATGAACAGTCGAAGCGTTCCGATGTGAGAGTGTGAGCTTCAATCAATAATTATTTAGTTAGTTATTAAGTTAAATGTTTAAAAGTCAAAATAATTTAAGTGAGCTAATAAAATAAAATTAGACAATGATGAAAAGCAAGTGTGCATTCAAAAGCAAATTTAAGTACTCTAATTTTAAAAACTTTCAAATTTGGAAAAGAAATGCGTCATCTGCGTGAGGAATGCATAAACTAAAATACCCGTTAAATCCCAAATTAATTTTTTTTCGAAAATACAAGTTTTGTGGCTTTTTCTTAGCAAGTATGTTTAAATGTACCCGTTTTAAAAAAAAAACAACATTTTTTTGCATACCATATCAAAAATATGTGTGTCCAGTAAACAGGACGCTAGGACTTACAGGCATAACAAAATAATATTTATTTTTAAAAACTTTTCAATTTTATTTGTACAAAATAATTTAATTTTTTGCGGTTACCGACAAAACATTGATTACATAACGATGCATCACATATCATGCAATAAGTTAACGGTTTGCTGTTGCATTTTTCTCTTTGCACCTTCGTTGTTTGTTATATTTACTCATTGTCAAATCGAAATTGGCCCTGGATGTTTTGATATTTTTACCAAGCGATACCCTTGTGCTGATTGTTAATTTGAAATAAAAAACTGCCAATAATCGACGGAATTCCAATAAAGTCGTTTCTTTCTTATTTGTTATATTATAAATTATCCACGATTTAACCATTGCCATATTTATAATTCTCGTGAACAATGGCCAATACTACTTCTTGCCTCTTACTTGAACAGCATATTTAGCTACCAGCCAGTCGTGTTGATCAACTCCACCCATATAATTGTTGTACTGTTTTAGAACTCTAGGCTGTACAATACAACGCTTTTCGCTATTTCTTCTATCCCATCTTGAAGTTTGAAAAAGTGACTTATTTGATCGTGATTGGTAGCAATAGAATAGTATATTGTACAACGAGCATGGAATGATGCCCATTTCTCACAAGTATGATAAATTGCAGCACGAGCTGAAAGCGAGTGCTGCAAATCATACGAGTGAGAAATGGGCATTCCATGCGTGTTGTACACTATACTTTTTCTACGACTGTAGTACGTACTTTTTAAATGTGATACCTCTTTTGTTAATATTATAAAATACATGGTAAGTATAGGAGTATACATTTTATTAATATCATAAGTTTATTATCGTTTGTGAATATACATAAATTCAAAGAAAAGTACAAATTTATCATAATAAAAGTAAATAAATTGATTTAAGTTTAGTTTTTAGATTCATTATTATTAACAATATTAAAGATTACATTGCAATTATTAAACGTCATTGTAGAAGGTGTTTTCCCAAAAACTAAATTTTCTTGACGTTGGAAATTCTTGTCTTTGGACGTTGATGGAACATTTGATGTGCTATCAATTGAATTTTGTATTATGTTGCCTACATTCAACTTATTTGTTAAAGAATCGGCTATATAGTTTTCGGCGACTGATGTTGATTTCCAGCCACCGTGCCTTTTTAAAAATGTTATATCTTCTGCAGCATCTACAAGAATAGTGGCAGAAGAACTCCGGAAGCAATGACCAGTATATAATTCCGGATTGGGTAGTTTTAAATACGTTGCAATTTGCTTTCCCATAGCACCAAATTTATTGATACCCACTTTCTGTGTGGTGCATTTTCCTTTCTGATAATTTAAGAAAAAACTAGGATCGCAAACATTTGATGGACGTAGATTCCAGTATTTTTTTGTGATTTCATAAAAATTACTCGTTATCGTAAAGCTGCGTATAATTTTTGTTTTCGTGTCGGGAACTGTAACTAATATCGCAGAACCCAATTCCGTGAAATGAGTAATCTTCATCTGATGTAATTCCTGTCTGCGGCAAGCACCCATAATTCCCATAATTAATGCAGTCTGTAACAATATAAAAATAGCTATAAACACGCATTATTCTCCTAAGTTAATATTACATACTTTTGTCAGAAGAAACTGTTGATCCGGAGCCTCAGTAATAAATTTATTTATTTCCTCTGTTGTAAAAATTTTTGATTTTTTCGATTTATAACCGCTTGACTTCCGTTTGAGAAACGCTCTTAATTTTCCATACTTTGATATATCTACATTATGATGGATGGTGAGACTTGTTCTCAACATAGAATAATGCGTCCACAATGTCGGAGATTTATACTTATTAGATAATTCATTAAAGTACGCAATTAAAACATTTTCAGAATAAGATGTTGTCTTTTGATCTCTTCGCCAATCCATAAACGATTTATAAGCAGTCTCATATTTTTTTTTGGAAATTTCCGGTAATAAATTTAATGTAGTTGCATTTGCAGCTTCCACAATATTTGGAGGCGTCGGTTCTAGTTCGCTTTCACTATCCCTAGCCATTTTTTAAAGACTTTGCAAATACTTTAAGATTTTAAACGCTTTCACAGTATGAAATTATTTATTTGACATTTGTTGGTTTATTATTTGTTTCATAGCCCACCTTTGAAAACTCGGCCGTCATTGGAAATAAGATGCAAGTGCAGGGCTACTTGATTAATAGAAATATAAGCGCAACCGTGCAAATTGAACATTCCCGCACTGGTTGCTTAGCAACTTGCCTAGCAACGAGTGCGGGAATAAAAACCTGTATAGAATGTAGTAGATTTCTCTATCAAAAACACACCTAAAATAGGCTCGTTCCAAAACAGTCGTAGAAAAATACATTTATTATCGTTCTACTTTAGTATTGATACTTCGGTATTAGTATCGAATCTAAAGTCATACGATCCTCAGAATTCTTTTGCCAGACTTTTGCAGTCTTTGATTGGACATGCTGACATTCTCTTCTCGCTTAGGGTTCCAGTAGCTCGAATTCCCAGTTTTCTCAAATTTATTAAGAGGTTTCTGCTAGTGAAGAGATTGTTAAAATATACAGCGTAACTTCCTGGATCAGAAATGCAATCTAACACGTTCAACACGACTCTTGATCCAAGCGCCAAATCTTTACAATCGTTTTGGGCGATTTCTTTGCCAGTAAATAGACTGAAATTAATACAGTACGCTGTACTACTGCAGAGCCCAAAATTTATTGCCAAAGGGAATTGCTCTTCCCTTGATAAATCGTTTCAACCCATGCCTACCAAAATATTTTACAATCACTTTATCAATTGATAACTCTCTTGAAAAGATACCCCACTTTTGAAGCTTTGAAATTACAGTATCTATCAAGGGTCTAACTTTAAATCCTCTATCTTCTAATCAACTAATTTGTTGTTTGTAAAATGAATGAATTATTGTATCTTTAAAAATTTATTTCTGGACATACATTTCTTTACCACATTGATTCCAAGATCTTCATCTTCACTCCAATACTGTCGCTGTGACGGAACGTGATAATAGCCAAAAAAGAGTAAAATGCCCATAAATTAAGTTATATCAATACTCGATAGTTCAAAATCTGGATCATTTTTACTGGAAGCATATCTCACAGTCTCTTTTGTTATACGATCAAAAATTTCATGCGTAAAAGTTTTTTGAAATATTTCAGCAGGTGAGTAATTATTTAGTTGTTTTATCATTTCTTCTGTCTGTAGTATATTCAGTTGTTTATGGCATAAATTTGGTATAAAAAGGTGAAACGTTTTCCCACGTATATTCGTCATTACCGTTCCGAATGGACCTGCATCTTGAAGAAGTTCTAGATTACTAGAACGGTTGAAATGGCTTCCGCGTTCTAGTGACCTAAACTGCCAAACTACAGGTTCAACCACAGTAGTAAGGTCTTTAGTGAGGAACCAGACTAAAACAGGTCCTTGAAAGAGGGCAGATACCATAGGCGTTGGTATGGCATTCTAAGTCACACTACTGCGATGTGGAAGGCAACGGGAAACCACCACATTATCTCCTAAGTACACAGCGTACTTAAATTGCAGTTAAAATGATTACATCCTCTGGGGTACAAGATTCCGGTGTTAAAATAATCCCCCATTCGGATCCCCGGGAAGGGACTACTTCGAAGGATGTGATCGGAAAATCACGAAAAAATAATTGCACTTAAATCTGATGATTATTATAAGCAACTACAGGTGTTGGTTTTGAAATATTTTCAACTAATGTCGATTGCTCGAAAGGATATATTGTAAAACTATTAATTCGGAAAATGGAGTGTTGGGGATCTTATCCCCTTCACATACCACAGAATATCGGGGAAATAGGGTATACTATATTTGTAAAACAATAGAAAGGGAACCGAACTGCATCTAACAAAAAAGAACAGCGGCTATGTTCGAACACAATAAACATAGAGACAAGGAGGGAGAAAATTGTTGAAAGCATATATGGAAAACAAAAACAAATAGAAGAAATAGAAGGGCAAAATACGTTCTAAAGCATTTTTGGGGAATAGGGCGGGATATATTACAAGCAGATATAGGAAAAAAAGAGGCAGAGGTAGACCTAGATCAGACTAATGTACGCAGATAGTGAAAGATGCAGACTGTGGAAATTTCAGGGAAATGAATAGGTTAGCTCAGAATAAGAAACGATGAGGGTGTGCGCGTCTAACCAGTTCCAGGACTAAAGACCTAATCGTCATCAGACAAGTAGCGACGCGTATTTGATTTTGGTTTTTGAGCATGTTGACATTGTTTCGCAGAATATGAAGGACCGGCTAAATTATTATTTTGCAGATGATCTAGATTTTGCTCAACATCTAAGATGTCGTCAATAGCTGGACAGGTACATCATTTGCTTCTGCTAGTTCTAAATCATTGTCGTCGGCCTTGCCTTCGCCAGTAAGTATATCTGCATCAGGTGGAAGAACAATGAGATCTACATCTTTAGCAGTCAAATTTTGGATCGTTTAAGATGTCTTCTATTTCAGAAAGAGTCGAAGCTTGCAATTATCGAGACTCATTGGTAGCTAAAATATATGTTTTTAAAATAAATTTTCAATCCATCATTATTACAAATATTTAAATTTACCGTTCTTGTTTGCAAACGTAAACACACTTGTACTATAAATGATTAATATCCATACAATAAATTATAATGGTTATTTACTTTTTAGTCTACAACAATAAAATAATGGTACTGTTTCAATAACACAGTCAAAACACGTGGTAATCGTTACACAAACGAAATTAATGTGAATATATGCGTGGGTTGGGTTGGCTATATTATTCCCTTACGATGCAAAATATATTTGAGAAGTGTCAGGGTCATATAAATAGAATAGGCTTGTTTTCACTATCAAAGCAAAAAAAGTGTAAATATATTTTTAAAAATGCACTTTTGCAATCAAATAAACATTTAAAAAAGCTATTTAGATGTAAACAAATCGTATAAATTATGGATGTGGACCATAATTTGTTCGCTATCAAGTGACTAATAATTTAGGTACTTTCTTTTAATTTGTTAAACAACAAATATAAGTTATGAAAGTATACAAAAAATAAAAACAAGATTCCTAATATGTTTACATTAGTAGTATAAATATAGTTAAGCAATCTAGAAAATTAAACAATATAAAAATATTTATTTAAAGTGTCCCATAAATATGACGCTTGGACCATGTGTTAAAGCTGCTTATCAACTGTAAAGACAGTGCATTGAACACAAGGACATTTTTTCCCGCCTCTAGTTACATTACGGTGTAATTAATACAAAGAATTCGCTATGCAAAAGTAGGTCCCACTTAAAATCCATCCAAAATTACTACATATTAATATCAGTTATTTATTACACACAATAAACAATTAGAACGTTTCCGTGTTAAAATTAAACCAGATCTGGTGTTAATTTTAGTACTGTATTAAATAAACAAACCTACATTCTTTGTATTACTTGATACTCGCAATTAATTTAATCTAAAAGTAGAACACTCATTTTTCTACTAAGCATGGTCAATGCAATAAACTTGATGCTATTTGTGTAACGTACAATAAAAATATAACTTCAGACCTTATACTTCGTTTTTGATGTTTCCTTTTTCAATGTATGTTCGCGGCAAGATCATCTTGGGCCCCCAACACCAAATTATTTTATTTTCTGTATAGCATCTGATTGCATCAACATTGCAGTAGTGAGGTAGGGCCGGTCCTACTTCAAAACGCGACAGACGTATTTTCCATGTGTAGAATACGGCTGAATCGTTTTGAATTAGGATCGGCCCTATATGATTTCAATGTAAAATAGTCGTGAAAACATTTCAATGTAAAATAGTTGTGAAAACATGAATTCTTCTATACTTTCAATGTAAAATGCTTGTGGGCACGTTTTGAATTAGGATCGGCTTTATATTACTTTCAATGAAACACACACGTATGTTGAAAAGTGCAGAGAAGAATGTGTGTAGCTGTTTTGAATTCGGTTTTCTATCGAGAAGTTAGACGTGCACCGTTTTGAATTAGGATCGGCGTTATATACTTTTAATGTAAAATGTGAAAACCTGAATTCTTTTCAAATGTAAAATACTTGTGGGCACGTTTTGAATTAGGATCGGCTTTATATTACTTTCAATGTAACACACGTATGTTGAAAAGTGCAGAGAAAATGTGTAGCTGTTTTGAATTTGGTTTTCTAGTTAGAAGTTATAAAGTATGACAGATGCAAAAAAATATCGCATTCAAGTCAATTGTGTTTAACACGTGCACCGTTTTGAATTAGGATCGGCGTTATATACTTTTAATGTAAAATGTGAAAACCTGAATTCTTTTCGAATGTAAAATACTTGTAGGCACGTTTTGAATTAGGATCGGCTTTATATTACTTTCAATGGAACACACGTATATTGAAAAATGTAAGTGCAGAGAAAATGTGTGTAGATGTTTTGAATTTGGTTTCTAGCTAGAAGTTATAAAGTATGATAGATGCAAAATATTGCATTCAAGTCAATTGTGTTTAATTAAAGTGGATTCTGATTTATGTTTAGAGGCTGCAAATACACACATGGGCCGGTTTCAATTCAAAATGTGTTCACTCTTGTGATAGGTTGAAAAGTGGGTTGGCAAAGTACGCAGATGGTGGTAATCTGCTATATAAGGAGATTGCTCCTAATATTAATTTAATTAGTCAAAGAAAAGCAATATGGATTTTAATACTCTTAATAAAACCACATATCGCAAACCTTATGTAAATTCAAAAGATATTATAGTGAATAAGAGGTTTAAAGTTTTAAAAGTGGAAACACTCAAGACAAAATATGGAGATAGAGTATTAGTGGAAACAGAAGAGTTCAAGAGTATATTGCCATTGAGATATTTTGAATACCTTCAAGCACATGGAGTGAAACAATTAAATGAAAGTATTGGCTCGAACAAACACGTATACATAACTAGTAAGGGATCGATCGGTCTAACTGTCAACATAGAATTTTCAGAATAATATGTCACTAATTTAAGAAATTAGTTTATTATTATAACACATCTAAGTCGATTGTATAAAAAATTATGTATTAAATTAAAGTGGATTCTGATTTATGTGCGTTTTACTTCGAGTTTACTACCTTGTTTAAAGAAAGTCTTGTTTCAAAAGAGAAACTATTATAAAATACTTTTTTATTTTTACAAAATTGTTGAATATTTTGATCTAACTATTTATAAATGAAAAGTATTTATTAACTCACGTTCTTGAAGTAACTGCTGCTCCCTCACCGCTAGTTCATCTTTTTTGCTTTATTATTTCTAGCTCCAAATATATACGACGCAGTAGCTTCTCTCCACGCTTTTTAAATGCGTTAAGCAACTCTACTGCATCATCTTCGTAGGATTTGTCATCTTCACAGCAAACAGTCATATTTGATTCTGTACATAACTTTTCATAGCCGACATGTTTTTGCCTGATCTGTGAGCATAACATAAAAGATTATTGTAGGTTCACCTTTTCTTTTGTATACTACCTGATGTTTCTGAGAGGTTCAGAGTGTATCAACGATTCTACGATAGCCTCAGAATTTCCAGAATGGTTTTTGATCTAATGTAACTTATAAATTAGTAGTGTTTTAAAAACACATGTATAAATGTGAAAAGCACTTACCGTGATATATCTATTACGTCACTATCAAAAATAGCAGCAGTATCGAGTTGAGCCGAAGAACAACCAAAAACTTCTTTAATCACGTCTTCATCAGAATGTAATATAAATTGCTCTAGAACTTTTACGTTGTTACTATTACAATTTTTGACTGATGACAAGTTACTCATTTTTTTAAAAGTTGCTAGTAATAGTAACTAATAATTATACAAAAGATCTGATTGAATACTGTTGGTAAATCTACGTGAAGTATTTATATTAAATAATAAACTGATCTGTTAGAAAAAATTAAAAATTTGCATCGTTTTTCTGAAAAAAATTCAGCTCTGTAATCTATTCTAATGAACAAAACAGTATGTAAGCGAATATAATTATACCTCAGCAGAAATAATGAATTAGTTTCATTGTATGAAAAAGAAATTGCAATGAATGCACATAATAAAACCCCTAAATTAGATTTATTTCGTTTAGATTACCGCTGTATAAGAATTTTTTTAAAGGTACTGCTAAGCAGAAATAATGAATTACATTCAAATAATAAACTGATCTGTTAGAAAAAATTAAAAATTTGCCTCGTTTTCTGAAAAATCTATTCTATTCTAATAAACAAAACAGTATGTAAGCGAATATAATTATACCTCAGCAGAAATAATGAATTAGTTTCATTGTATGAAAAAGAAATTGCAATGAATGCACATAATAAAAACCCTAAATTATATTTATTTCGTTTATATTACCGCTGTATAAGAATTTTTTTAAAAGGTACTGCTCAGCAGAAATAATGAATTACATTCATTGACTGAAAAATAAATTGCAAAAAGGCGCTGCATATATAGGGATATAGTAATTTGTGCGAATCATGCTGAATTTTTGTAGTAAACGCTAGATGATTATGTATGTTCCATTGAAAGTAATATAAAGCCGATCCTAATTCAGGTTTTCACATTTTTTCATATGTATCCATAAAAAAATAGCGCTGTAATGATTGTGTGTATTTTTTCTGTATACACATCATAAAATCAAAGATCATATAAAACATTTTTTCATAGTAAACGTAACTGAATGAAAAATGATGTTGTATGCGAATTCCTATTACAGTTGTTTTGCTCAAACTTGCCTTCAGTTTGTAAATACTGGAAATGCTTGCTTAGCGAATAGTTACGTACTGAATGCAACTCTGCTTGAAAATCATCTTGAATAAAAACGTAAATAAAGGAGATTTTTTTTAACAATTGCATTCAAAGCAATTCGCTATGCAATAATTTGGATTTGATGCTATTTCTTTTTTACAGTTGTTTTGCTTACGCGTTTTCCGTAAACTCAGATGAATGAACCTTTTTGCAGTTGTTTTGCTTACGTCAGATGATATTTTATATAAATAATAAATAGAGAAAATACTTGTATTATTAAGTAGTGTATTTTGATTTTATATAGAATCATGAATGCTGAAACCGTATCCGAGATTAGTGCAGCAATTTTGAGATTAACTGTAAAATGCGTGAATTTATTGAAAACAGTGAATGAAATAACGAAACACATTTTAGTTATCAAAGCAAATATTAGTATATTGAAGCTTGCTATTAGAAATAAGATATACAAAGACAATCGACAAGAAAATCCTAGTAAACTGGAATCTAATTTAGCATACCTTAAAAGCTACCTTGTACGATTGAGGCACTTGAAACGCTCTTTGGAATATCGTGGAAAAGGTGTTGATTCAACGCTTTCTAGAGGTCATACTCGAAAAAATTTGATTTGGCATGATGTACAATCATGTTTTGGAAGTCGAATAATTACGGGACTTATTACCAATTTAAATTATAGAGATCCTCTAGTGTTCTTAGACAAGGCGTTCGCTAGTTTTAAACGCAAGATTGTTGCTTGCTTAAAAAAGTTAATGTTGAAAGTTAATGTAATATTTGCAGCTAACTTTGTTAAGCCTACAACTGGCGAAATGAATTTGAAAACGTTTCCTACTGCAAATCGTCACATCGATATAAATACCAATCTCAAGCTATGGTATAAGGAGAACGTATTGAACAAGATTTCGAAGCGATTAGAAGAATTTAGCGAGAAAGATTCTGGTTGAGCAATCCGAGAAGTTTTACACTTGAAGGTAAATATAAACAATCATGATCCACTTAAAGGAGGGTGTTCAACGTTTGTACCGGTCCCGGACTTTATAAAAAGAAAAAGCTGTGGTAAATGTAATAAATAACGATCAACATTGCATTCTTTGGAGCTTGGTTTCCGCTTTATTTCCTGCTAAACAAAATAGTCATAGAATATCTAGCTATCCACATTTTGATACAGTATTACGCTACAATTCAATTCAGTTTCCAATTGCATTAAAAGACATAAAAAATTGAAAAGCTTAACAATCTCGCAATTAACCTATATTGTATAGAAAATGCTAAAAGACTACCATTTTGTTTAAGTGAAAATTTTAAAAAAATTGAACCTATTAATCTGTTAGTTTTAAATAATGATTCCTTACAATATGCTCGTCCTACAAATGCTAATGAGAATCACTTTCATTTTACTTGGATTAAGGATATGTCAAAATTATTTGCAAAACAGTTGTCTTCACATCACCATAAAAAAATTTTTTGTTATAGATGTTTAAATAATTTTAGTACAGCAGCATTACTTAAGCGTCATTCGAATTATTGCGAAAAACAGAATACTTGTTCAATAAGATTACCTGAAGAATCTGAAAAGTATCTAACATTTAAACATTTCCACTATCAAGAAAAGTATCATTTGTAGTTTATGCAGATCTCGAATGTATACTAGAACCATGCAATGAGTCTGAGGTAATATTAAACACAGTTCGTTACCAAAGGCATATACCCTTTAGTGTAGCGTATTATTTGAAATGCTCGTATGATAATAAATATTCCAAATTTCAATTGTATCGCGGGAAGGATTGTATAGAATGGTTTGTTGCTCAATTGAAACTGATTTCAGAAACGATTAATAAAATTTTCTGTAACCCAAAACCTATGAATCCTTTAACGGAAGAACAAAAGTCAACATTTAAATTTGCCCTTCACTGTCACATTTGCAATAAACCTTTTAGTATAGATGATATTAGAGTTCGCGATCACTGCCACTTTACAGGTGAATTTCGAGGAGTGGCTCATCAAGATTGCAACATCAATTATCATAATTTTATATGATACCGGTAGTTTTTATAACTTATCAGGCTACGATTCGCATTTCATTATTAAAAAATCTCGTTAGAGTTGTCAGGTTCGTTAAACATTCTGCCAATAAATAAGGAAAATACATATCTTTTACAAAATATGTAAAAGGTATGAAAGTTAGTTTTAGATTTATCGATTCATTCAGGTTTATGGCATCTAGTATCGAAAAATTAGCTTCCTACTTAGATGATAATAAAAATCCATCACCAGGGAAAATTGTAACACTGATAATGAGTTTCAGTTACTTACGCGCAAAGGCATATTTCCTATGATTACATTAACTCTTGGGATAGACTCAATGAAACCGATTTACCCTGTAAAACAGCATTCTTTAATCGTTTACGCAATGAAGAAATATCAGATGAAGACTACAATCATGCTAAACACGTTTGGCAAACATTTAATATAAAAACACTAGGGGACTATTCAGACCTATATTTAAAACAGATGTACTGCTCTTGTCTGATATATTTGAAAACTTTAGAAAAACTTGTATGTTCACGTATAAGTTAGATCCGCTTCACTACTTTACGGCTCCTGGTTTAGCTCTAGATGCGATGTTAAAACGACGAACGTTAAACTCGAGTTGCTTACTGATATTGAAAAATAATGTTTTTAGAACGGGGAATTCGTGGCGGTGTTTCTCAATGTTCGAATAGATATGCTAAAGCAAATAACAAATATATGAATGCAGATTATGATCCAAATTTCGATTCTAAATATTTAATGTATTTTGATGTAAATAATTTATATGGGGCTGCAATGTCTGAATATCTTCCATATGGAGATTTTGAATTTTTAGATGGTACCAGTCCAGATATAGTACGTTTAGACATACTTAATATTCCCGATGATTCTGATGTAGGATATATTTTTGAATGCGATTTACACTATCCGGTATCTTTACATGAAATATACAGTGACTTACCTTTGGCTCCTGAACATATGATACCACCAGTACCTTCAAATAAATCAAACTTAAAGAAATTACTTACAACTTTATATCCAAAACTCAACTATATTATTCACTATAGGAATTTAAAAATGTATTTAAGCTACGGTTTAGAACTGAAAAAAATTCATAAGGTACTTCGATTTAAACAAGCCCTTTGGTTAAAAGAACACATTGATTTGAATACGAAATTAAGACAACAGTCAAAAAACAGTTTCGATATATGCTTTTATAAAAATATGATAAATTCGGTTTATGGAAAAATGATGGAAAACGTACGGAAAAGGAAAGATGTGAAATTAGTGAGCAAATGGGAAGGGCGGTTTGGAGCTCGTAGTTACATAGCGAAGCCTAATTTTCATAGTTGCACTGTGTTAGACAAAAATCTAGTCTTAATAGAAATGAATAAATTAGAGGTTTACTTAAACAAACCCATTTATGTAGGTTTCTCTATTCTAGATATTTCAAAAACCTATTTATATGAATTTCACTATAGTTATATAAAATCGCAATTTGCTAACAAAGCAAAGTTACTGTATACAGATACGGATAGTTTGATATACGAGTTTAGCGTTGAAGATATTTACTCTTATATCAAACAAGATATTCATAGATTTGATACTTCCGATTACGACCCTCATAACAAATATCATATTCCATTATCAAATAAAAAGTTCCTGGTATTCTGAAAGATGAAAACAATGGTGATATCATGCTAGAGTTTGTAGGGCTTAGATCTAAAATGTACACTTACAGAGTTCAGGATAGGATAATAAAAAGTCAAAGGGATCTTCCTTAGCAAGTATTAAGCAAATTTCTTTTGATGATTATAAGAATGCTTTGTTTTATAACCAGTCTGTACAGAAACAACAATGTTTAATTAGATCAGTCAAACATGATGTCTTTACTATTAAACAAAACAAAATTGTTCTTAATCCAAGTGATGATAAAAGAATTCTTAGTACCTCAACCACTGATACTAAACCTTGGGGTATAACTATACACTCAGAAATGACTTGTGAAGCTTCAACCGCTGGCTCAAATAAAGAATGCAATTTATTTTATCTCGATTAACATATAATTTTTTTAGTTATAAAACTTCAGTTTTATGTTTATACCTGCACAAGTACACCGTTTTTTTTGGATGTATCTAAAAATAGGATACCTTTCAATCTGCCTGAGTTTGAACTATATTAGTATAAATGTATTGTAGAGAAAATAGTAGTAATAACATACCAGTTAGTTTATTTTGAAAATGTATAATATGTGAAAGATATTGTAAAAGCATGTAAAAATATTAATAAATAGACTGTGATTGCTAAATGATTTATTGTTTTTCATAATTTGTAAAGGTACAGTAATAATAATAATAAAGTAATTATAATATTCTTATGCTGTTTGAGAGTGGATTGTATTTGACTATCTTATCATGAAGTATAAGGCAATGACAAGATGTATTTGGCAAAACGTTTCTGCTAGTTTCAAATTCTAATCTAATATCGACAGTACCAGATTTTAACGTTTCATTTTGTCTAGAACAATCTATGACTACTAATGGTGCAATACTTCGTAAATCTTCAGGATTAAAAAGTGGTTCATTTTCCTTTTCGTAGTATGATTGCTGAAACTGAGCATACATCTCATATAACAACGCAGTCTGTTTATTCTCGAACTTCAAATTTAAGTTATCGTACGGGAAAATTTCTGAATTTAAATATAGTTTCATGTTGGTTAAATAGCAATGATCAAAACGACTGTAGTTGCTCATGTATCTATTTTTCGGTTGGTTTGGAAACCGACAATCACAAATCTTGGTTTTTCTAATTGTGTTGTTGTTTTAATGTTCCATGTATGACGTTGCGTTTCTTGTAGAAGTTGATATTCATGCAACTCCCATCCTCTAAACGGAATATGCAAATCCTGATTTTGTGCAACGCATTCTATTAAATTAATTCGTTGAGTATTATCAACGACTACATGCGGCATTTTCCATAAAACTTTGTTTAAAACAACTTTTATTTCTTCATCGGGTGTAGGATTAATTATAGCATTAGTATCAAAACTGGAACGTAGTAAAACTAACTCATGACGTATGTTTAAAATAATTTTTTTAAAATCTTCGCATAATCCGAGAACCATTGAAAGGTTTATTGCAACATTAAAATTCCCATTGGCATCAACTATTTGCGAATCATCCATAGGAGACCACCCAGCGTTTTGTAAATGTTTACTTTGATTGCTATTATATGAAACATATCCCTTCATTATAGACGTTAATCCAGGATTCCGAACACGATCTACAATGATACCTCCAATCTCATATCTAATTTCATCAAAAAGCAGCAAAATTCCATTATTTACAAACTTTGCTGTCTGAGACGGCGTTCCATCTGTTTTAATTAATTTGCCTTCTATGTACAGCATGCTCTTCGATGGTAAGGTGTATACATCTTGTTGCTGTATAGGGATTCGAATTTCATCATTATTGTTTAAAGATGTGTTAGCATAAGGTTGATGAGTATGTTTTTCAATATTAACAATTGCATTATCGAAGTAAACTTTTTCACGCACGTTCAGTATTTCACTATTCATTCTACTTTTTTTTTTTAATTAAATAAATGCAGTCCTAACGATTGTAGAAACTGCCGGTTTTGTGTTGTTAGCGGTTTTGAAACAATCAATCGAGTGTCGATTGCTTTGAAATTTCCAGCATTTATAGCAATTCTTGACATGTTGCGTGCATTATACTTAATACCCATGGCTATTGCAGATTTTTTTTAAATGCAACCTTACAGTTAGCAGTTCTCCTCTGAAATTAACTAAATTTCCATCTTGATCTAACACTTTAACTATTATTTCATTTATTATACGTGACTTGATTGGTAGATATATAATCGTAGGTGGGCACTCAACATTTTTAAAACCTGCAGGTACTTGCGGAAAAATTCGTGTATTACATGGGCTGGTTTACTATTTAAATAGGATCCGCTTGCAATATTACAATCGATTAAAACTGCATTCACTTTACAAATGTTGATTGCGTAGTCTGCTTGATGCGTGACAAATGCTAGCAATTTTGTGGATTGAAACCAAGTAGAGAACCAATTGAATCCTTTTGGTAAAATCCACATCTAGACTACATTTAATACTACATTTAAGTGTATTATTGTCAGCTGTAATTTCTATATACACTGGAGTCTTTCTAGCGCTTCGTGATTGTTCCATACGACCACGCCATCTTTTATCACCTAAAGCTTTTTGAAGATATTTATTAATTTCTCTAATCTCATAAGCACCTTCAGGTATTTCTTTAAATTCTCCGTTAGATCCATAATAAAATTTATTATTTATTCCTGTTTTCTATGTTTGGAATTGTGTTATAAGACTCAAAATTTGTTAATCCTAATACGTACTCCGAATCATTATCCAAGTTTATAGGTGGATTAAAATTGCTTGTTAAAACTGAAGTGTTTCCCGTTAGAGTAAAAGTGTACGACATAACGACTTCGTACGCAGTTCTATGCGCTACTTAGAAATTGTAAGCATAAATGACCGCAAAACACAGTACCGTACGATTGTTCTTGGTTAATGTTATAAAGAATTCTACATTTACCCCGCTATTCAAATAACTTATCAACTCTGTTGGCGGTCGCAGGTTTCCGTAGCTGTCATAGTAAATAGCGCTACTACCGTACTTTTGTAAGAGGTCCAATGCGTGCCTAAACCTTCTATTCCATCTAAATTAATTATACCACATTCTTTAAAATTAACTTTCTTGGGAAGATTGTTTCTCATGAACACACCACGGAAATATGGTACTTCTAATTGCTTAACAAACTCTATTAATTCTACATTGCTTAGTGCACGATTAGGTAAAATCAAGTTGCGTTCCTTTGAGGTTTTGCAGGGCTAAAAAGACCAAAACCTTTTTATAAGGTTTGATGTACATGCCGTTTCCGACTGCAATGTCCTCCATTGCCTTGTTATGACGCTGTTTTTCCGCTAGTTGTTCCTTAGCTATTTTAGTATCTGAAACTGCTTTTGCAACAGCAGCTGCACCTCCAGTAAGAGTACCAAGAGCGCTTAGGCCTGCAAAAATTGGTATTAGTGGTAGAAAACCTCCTGTTTTAGGAGTTGATATAATACGAGCTGATTTAATATGCTTCTTTTGTTTTGCTGTATTAGCTGCCTTAATTGCTATGTTGATTGCATCCATAACATTAGATCCTTTAGACTTTTTTAAAGCTGTACGTGCTTGTTTGATAATACTTTTAATACCTAGCGTACTTCTTATTTTACGTTTCTTTATCAGTTTTCTTATTTTATTGATATTTTTTGTTCTCAGTGATGCACAGGCACCCATACCAAGTTTTACTTTAGCTTTCATTGCGGTAGCTACTCCAAATGCTGCTACTTTTTCACCTAAAGACGAGTCACCAGAATTTAGTCTTTCTGTAGCTAACTGAGCTAACTTCGAATCTGCTTGATGGCGTTTAGATAGATCCTTTTCTTTGGAGTATGCAATATCGTGCTCCTTACAAGCCTCGTCTAACTTGTTTATTCCCTTGTCTCCTCGAGCTAACCGTTCGATTAGTTTTGTACCCGGACCGCAAAATTTGTAACCCGGAATATGCGTTTCGAATGGTAAATTGTTAATTACAGTATTTAATAGTCCGTTCCCAGTAGTTTTAGAATTATTATATGTAATCATTAGAGGACAACTATCCTCTCAAGCTGTGCAGCAAATAAATAAAATATTATGAATTAATGATTCTTTATATATACTAGCCGTTTCTTATATATATATAATTCTACTTTTTTTACAAATCGAATTTAGTACTTGCAAACATGCATGTTGTGAAACAATCAACACCTTTAACCATAAACAATAATGACATTGGTGCGCAATTTTTAGCTAAAAAGAAAAAACATAGCGTTCTTCTACCTGCATCTATTCGATGTCTAGTTGTTGGTCCTTCAAATTGCGGTAAAACCAACGTTATGATTGGGTTGATAGAACATCCTAATGGTTTAAAGTTTGAAAACGTTGTAACGTATTTTTTTTCTTGTTACACCAAGCCTAATAAATTAATAATAAAACAGATAAATTTTAAAGCATTTAATTCGTAAATATTCAGCCAATAAAAATTAAAGTATAATGTTCATAATAACACATAGATTCTAGAAGATATATATTCTGAGGCTTGTTACCAAGCGTTGTCCAGTTAATTATCAGCACTTTTGTTCCCAACGTCGAAGAGTGAAGTCGCTTTTTGTAGACTAGAGATAAAAGTCAAGATGTCCCGACTAAAACACGAGGCGTCTAATAGAGTCAGGAAGAAGAACTTGAGTTGAGAACATGGAACAATAATATACATCATTTAAGACATGCAATATCTAATGGACATATCTACAACAACAATTTTCAATGTTAAATTATAATAAATTTTCGTCGCAATAATTTAAAGCAGGCAGTTATGGTTTCGTTCTATCTATTTAATACGCCGCATAGAAATGGTTTATTCAACAAAGAATCTTGGTACTTCAAACTTACAGATGATTAATACGCTGGAAAAATACAACAGCTGACGTCATGATTTTGCACCTGCAATTTATTTGGATACACGTGAGTGTTTGAAACTTTCCGTAACTTTGAAAGTATTATAAATTATTATAAGATCTCCTACGTTGATTATTAGAATAACACAAATTTAAAGTAGTTTTTTAAAGTTAATAACACACCGAATAAATTTTTAGTTTATCAGTTACTTGTACACGCATTCAATGTGTGTCAAGATATTTAGAATGACAACTTGTGTCAGATAAAAAATAGTATAGATTCTGTTTCCTAATCTAGACGCTAGATGCAGTCTTGATTTAATTTTCACATTTTGCTTAAAAACAATTAAGGTCATGTAAAAGCTTTTTATTGGTGCTGATATTCGTGTATATTTTTTGTGTAGACAACAGTTAAATTTGAATAGTTGCATTTTATGATCGTTATTTTCTGATGATCAATCTTTGTTGTAAATGGTCAAGGAAGCGCTTCAATGATTATAAGTAAAAATAAATTCATGTGTTATGATCTAATAAATTATTACATGTTTGCTTAAACTAAATTTTAAAGAAATGATCAATTAATACATATTTATTTTGAAGGTTAAACTTCACTAAAATTCTTTTATAAAAATTTTTAAGACAAGATAGTAAATATATATATTGCAGTCACATGTATTTAATCAGATTTCTACATATAAATAGAATTCATTTTGTTTCCTTTGAAAGAAGTTTTATTATACAACATTTAAATTAGGAAAGAGAAAACTAGAGCAAATCCTCCTTAAGTAAAAGACAGAGTAATGAAAATGAATCCCTTTAGTATTTCACAGATGTTTAAATTCATTTATTCTATTTTTGGCATATGCTTTTGAAGACACAAATAGTGTCCATGTGGTGTTTTTGTTTGTTCACAGGTAAAGCTGAGACAACTGTTTGACATCTGGTGGTTGAGGTTTTGGTAAGTGTGTGATAAAGAGTGAAATTCAAATTTTATGGCTATGATAGTGGTGTTAAGATAAGGTTTCCGCATTCCCTTATACAAACACAGTTAAATTTTGTTGGCACTTGTATTAAAAATACGGTGGCGCCTATTAAAAATATTTTTGGTCGATTATCCACCCATGACCCATGCTCATGATCTACCCAGAGCTAACACTCTACTAGCCGTTTAACCCCTAAGAGTTTTCTTTGTCTAAAGCCGTTTTCCATCTGACATTACCCTGGGCTTGGAGTATAAAGAAGAAAATCTCGACCTAGTGATATCAGATTAAAAATAGAGAGTTTTAGTATATAGCTGATAGTCACGAGGATAAAGGGTAATAAACTTATAAAAAGTTTATAATTACCCCGTTTTTTATTACAATTACAACGTATATGTTTATTCTAAATCACTTTATCAACCAAAGTATCAATACCTTGAAAGTCTACTGCAACCAATAAAAGGGATCAAATATTATACATTTTCCAGTTCTGATAATATTATATCACCATCTGATGCTCGAAATAATTCTATATTTGTTTTTGATGATGTAGCTTGCGATAAACAAGGTATCATTAGGGAATACTTTAGTATGGGGCGTCATAAACAAGTAGACAGTTTTTACCTTTGTCAAAGTTATACTCGTATACCTAAGCACTTACTACGTGATAATGCTAATCTTTTAGTTTTATTTAAACAAGATGATTTAAACTTAAAACATATATATGACGATCACGTCAATACTGACATGAAGTATGATAAATTCCGTGAAATATGTGCTGCTTGTTGGCGAGACAAATACGGTTTCTTAGTTGTAGACAAAGATAGTGAACCAGATCAAGGAAGGTACCGAATAGGTTTTGATCACTTCATACATATTTAAACCTTGAGAGACGCAAGTATCGTTAGCATCGAAGAATTTTTTTATTACAATAAACTTTTACGCAATGAATAAGGAGTCGATAAAACTTAAAAGAATTTTAATTAAGAAAAGAAACATTGTAAAAAACAAATTGCGTCAGTTAAAAGATAATGAAGTCGTCCAAGTGGAATCAATATTACCCATAACATCACGATTAGAAACTATTGCTAATAAACTGGATGGGGAAAGTGTGGTAAAGAAAGAAAAATTTAAAGAAGAAGAAGAACTGCCTCATAGCAGTGTAAAAAAAATTAAACCTACATTGCTAGAAAGGAACGTTGACTATATTGATTCGCCGGTTATTGCACAGCATATACCAAATATAAAAAATGATGCCCTAGAGGTAAATGATGATGATGTTGAGAATGAATACGAAGCAGAAATTAATCGAAATGCACAAGAAGCCCAGGAATATATTCAAAGCTTTGCCGATTCACCTGGTATGACACATTATTTCGAACAGCTACATCCGCTACCTCGAGAATATATTTACAATATGTTTAAAGATGTTAAGAACGAATTTGATCATAAATATGGTATTAGGTTTAACCCTGATTCGAATGGTCTTATAATAGGCAATTCAAATTTCGCGTTGGATGATGAAAATGTTCTAATAAATGATTTGAAATATACAGGTACTCCTGGATTATACGAACTACTGTTTAAAAAATATCCTGTCGGGTACAGTCAGCAAGATCTAAAGTCGTACCTTGATATTGTGAAAAGAACAAATGCTAATAGAAGATATTATTCTGAAACAGAACAAATTCAGGGTAATACTTCATATAAGTACAAAATATAATATCTACATTAAACATACTTCCCAAACACCCCGTAGACCTAGAACATTACCCTATAGAAAGCGTCTTGGAGACGGTATAACAATGGAAGTATCAAATAACGCAATAGATTATTTATATTGGAATGATCCCAATGAACTTGTTGATAGATTACGACTTTTAGTTTCATCACAGACTGCTGGACACACAGGTCACGGCAACGAAATAAATTCGATCATTGAAGAATTGCGTGAGGCAAAAGTAATTAGATGATATGACAATTGACAAATTTGGAAGGCACTTACATAACCGTAAAATAGATATAAGTGAACAGGAATATGAAAACAAAAGTGAAGGTTTTGAAACCTTGATTGAGTATAAGTTACATATGCTACATTACACGGTAGTAGCAACGTTTTACTCTAATACATTCCTCGACGGTGATAAGACATTTCTTATTTTCAATATTAAACATAATTATGAATTTCCTTATGAGGAAGCAGTCATTGAGAATATTAAAGGATACCCGCAAGACATTGAAATTCTTATAAACGAAAAAAGTTATGTAATTGCACAGTTACAAGGATTTTTGCTTAAACGTATGGATGTAATCAGCTTTCGTGATAGCGGTGCTATTATAAACAATACCACAATGTTTCTTGATTTTATATTAAAAGTTCCTTTCAAAGCAAGTGGAACCCGCGACATTCAAACATAGAAGTATCTTAAATAATTGTATTTAATAAATCCTGATTAGAAAAAAGTATTATGTTAGTTGCTCAATCAAAAGTGAAAGAGGATATAGTAAATGAACTTCATAAACCAGCACGAATAAATTTCAAGAGACGCAAAGTGATAGTAAAAGGTTTAAATGACCTTCTTCAGACCGATTTGATTGACATGCTACCATATTCGCAAACAAACAAAGGATTTAAATACATTTTAGTAGTTATTGATTGTTTCTCCAAATACGTATGGGCTGTACCACTTAAAAGTAAAACGGGTATTGATGTTACTGCTGCAATGAAAACAATTTTAAATAAATTTAAAAATCCGCCAAGAAATTTGCAGTCTGGTTTTGGTAAAGAATATTATAACAAACACTTTCAATCCTTAATGCGGACATATGGCATAAACCATTATAGTGTTTTTTCTACAAAGAAAGCATGCATTGTGGAACGTGTAATTAGAACTTTAAAGGGAAAAATGTGGCGCTTGTTTAACCTGAACGGTTCTTACAATTGGATAAAAAATTTAAGCGATATTGTGAAACAATACAACAATACAGTTCACAATACTATCGGAGTCAAACCTGTAAAAGTTGATAAATCAATTGAAAAACTATTCTTAAATCATCATTTACCCACATCAAACTTGCAACCAAAATACCAAAATATTCAATTAAAGATAGTGTGAGGATTAGTAAACACAGGGAAGCATTTACGAAAGGTTACACACCAAACTGGTCAAATGAAATTTTAAGATTAAAAGGTAAACGTAACCAATCCGACAACATATATATTAGAAGATCAAGACGAGAAAGAAATCAAAGGTGCATTTTATGAAACGGAGTTGCAAAGGTTAAACATCCAGGAATTTACCTGGTAGAAAAGTTCTAAGAAAGAGTGGAAATAAAGTATTTGTAAAATGGTTAGGCTCTCTAACGTACACAATAGCTGGATCGATAAAAATAATGTTTGCTAGAAGTTGTTATAATAATAGTTAATAAGGCTAACATTGTAAAATTATATTAAAATAAATAATACAAACAAATCTTTCTATTGTTTTTATTATTATAAAGGAATTTTGTAAGGCTAACATTGTAAAATTATATTAAAAATAAATAATACAAACAAAATCTTTCTATTGCTTTTTATTATTATCAAGCCATTCTTTTAATAAAAAGGTATTTTGTTTTGCACATTGCAGATTGTTATTGCTGTGTTTACAACAATGTATGTTATATTTTAAACGATTGTTGATTTTTAACTCCGATAGCTTAGGACAACCTAGTGCAAGCATATCAGTTACAAAGTTTTGCATTATATATGTTTCAATCAATTTCTTCTTTTCTAGACCCTTCACAAATACTTCTTCACCGGGTCGGATAATTTGCTTCAAATAAAGCGCTATATATGTTGACACCATTCCAGCCGTTGAAGATTCATCCCAAGAAAGACCATGAATATTCCTTGTCACCCAGTCATTATGTTTTATATGATCTTGACTCAAACAACTAGACTGCATTGGCAGTTTAAAATTTGATGCCAAACATCACCTAACAACAAGTCCAAAACCGCAATTTCTTTGCACACAAACTCGTTTTTCTTGTATTTAAATCCCTGAATATCGATTATATACATGTTTGTATGTAAATATATGCAGTAAACTTCGACTAATTAAATTAATATTAGGAGCAATCTCCTTATATAGCAGATTACCACCATCTGCGTACTTTGCCAACCCACTTTTCAACCTATCACAAGAGTGAACACATTTTGAATTGAAACCGGCCCATGTGTATTTGCAGCCTCTAAACATAAATCAGAATCCACTTTAATTAAACACAATTGACTTGAATGCAATATTTTGCATCTATCATACTTTATAACTTCTAGCTAGAAAACCAAATTCAAAACATCTACACATTTTCTCTGCACTTACATTTTCAATATACGTGTGTTCCATTGAAAGTAATATAAAGCCGATCCTAATTCAAAACGTGCCTACAAGTATTTTACATTCGAAAAGAATTCAGGTTTTACATTTTACATTAAAAGTATATAACGCCGATCCTAATTCAAAACGGTGCACGTGTTAAACACAATTGACTTGAATGCGATATTTTTTTTGCATCTGTCATACTTTATAACTTCTAACTAGAAAACCAAATTCAAAACAGCTACACACATTTTCTCTGCACTTTTCAACATACGTGTGTTACATTGAAAGTAATATAAAGCCGATCCTAATTCAAAACGTGCCCACAAGTATTTTACATTTGAAAAGAATTCAGGTTTTCACATTTTACATTAAAAGTATATAACGCCGATCCTAATTCAAAACGGTGCACGTCTAACTTCTCGATAGAAAACCGAATTCAAAACAGCTACACACATTCTTCTCTGCACTTTTCAACATACGTGTGTGTTTCATTGAAAGTAATATAAAGCCGATCCTAATTCAAAACGTGCCCACAAGCATTTTACATTGAAAGTATAGAAGAATTCATGTTTTCACAACTATTTTACATTGAAATGTTTTCACGACTATTTTACATTGAAATCATATAGGGCCGATCCTAATTCAAAACGATTCAGCCGTATTCTACACATGGAAAATACGTCTGTCGCGTTTTGAAGTAGGACCGGCCCTACCTCACTACTCATTGCACCACATAGCACCACAAGACTGGTAGCTAGCACCCAAAAACTATGTCAGTTATTACAGTTCAAAGTTGGGGAAAGTGATGCCAGCCCCACCACTACACTTTTTTCAAAATTTTCTCTTGCACCTGATGGCACTAGCATAGCATCACATAGCACCACCATTCTCACAGCTACCACCCAAAAATTGGCGTAGATATAGCAATTTAAAGTTTAGGGTCCTAGGCTACGTCAATCCCTCCCACAAAATTTTTGCAAATTTTTCCTCTTGTACCTGTTAGAATTAACAGCACTACATAGCACCAGCAGTCCCATAACTAGCACTCAAAAAATTACGTAGATATAGCTGCTTAAAGTTTATTCTCTTAGGCGATATGTGCCCCCTACTCCACTTTTTTTAATTTTTTTTCTTGCACCTGCTAGTACTAACATAGCACCTTATAGCACCACCAATCGTATAGTTGGAACCCAAAAAATGGCGCAGATATAACAGTTTAGAGTTTAATTTTTTTCTTGCAACTGTTAGTACCTCAAGTTTCCCCCCACACTTTTTGAAATTTTTCCTCTTACAACTGTTAGCACTAATATAACACCCTACATGTGATTTTCCAATGCTCCACCCGAAGGTACTACATTGGCCAGAAAGCGAGTTTTTTTACCTAAAACACTTCACACACGGGACCTCCATTTTAGCTTTCATTCAAGCGAGAGCGTATTTTTGTAAAAAATGTTCGCCTAACATTTTTCAAGCGGACCGTGTCGGGATTCAAACCCAGGACCTTGGATGTAGTAGTCACACGCATACCAACTACGCTGCGGAGCCGCCACTAATATAGCACCGTTCATTTACATTCCCAATGCTCCACCCGAAGATACTACATTGGCCAGGAGACAAGTTTTTTGTTGCCCGGAAATTTAGAAATTTGCCGAACCCTTGCCGTTCCAGGCAAGATAGGGATCTTTAACGTGTGTGACAACACTCACACGTGGGACTTCCATTTAACCTCTCATCCGAACAAGGGCGTAATTTTTGTAAAAAATGCCCACCTGCCATTTTTCAAGCAGTCGGCCGTGTCGGGATCCGAACCCAGGACCTTGGGATCCGTAGTATTACGCTTACTACATTGATCCACAGTGACGCCACTAATATAGCACCTTATATGTGATTTTCCAATGCTCCACCCGAAGGTACTACATTGGCCAGGAAGCGAGTTTTTTTTTAAATTGAAAAATTTTGAATTTTGCCATATCCTTGCTGTTTCAAGCAAGGTACGGATCTTTAATGTGCGTGACCACACACACACGGGACCTCCATTTTATCTCTCATCCTAACGAGGGTGTATTTTTGTGAAAGATGATCGCCTAACATTTTTCAAACGGACCGTGTCGGGATTCGAACTCGGGACCTTGAGGGTAGTAGACACAGGGTATGGATTGGACGTATATAAAGTGTGTGTGTATATGTTGGACCGCTGCAGTCGCCTCTTACGACAGGCAGGTCGTAGCGTGGGACTATTCTATTCCCAGACCCACACGGAGGAAAGGAAAAGCAAGAAAACGAAAGAAAACACCGTAAAATAGGGAAGCAAATAAAAGAATTGTAAAGTCCAGAAATCAAAACCTAAAGAAAGCAAAGTTGGCATAAGAAAGGGCGCGAGGACTACATATTGGGCTTAAGGCGCTTACGCCGCGCCAAAAGAAGAACGAAACGAGATCAAGGACATTAGAACTTCGCCGACATACATCTTCCGGTTCGGAATCAGTATAGAGAAATTTCTGCCTTTTATGGACAGTTGTTTGTTGTTAGGATTGGAGGTAAGAAAGTCAACGGTAGAAAAAAAACATCATGGGTTGTCAGAATATCCACGGTAGAAAGAGAAAAAATATTAGCTGTAGCAGAATCAACCTTACGAAAAGAAACACAAGCAGAGCCCACTTCAATTACGATAGAGAAAGAGCCAGAAGCAGAGAAAATTTTATCGACGTTAGATAGAGGACTAGAAGTATCACAGTTAGGAATAAAAACAGCATTGGCTGTAAGAATATCAACTTTAGGAAAAGGAATAGAATCCGATAACACTTCGGTAACATATTGCAAAGAAACAGAACCAGGTAGAATTTCGTCATCATTAGATAACAGGACATCAGCTAGGAATTCACCAAACTTACCTAAAAAACAGAAGAAAGCAGCATTTTGTCAGCGTGAGAAAAATGAGTAAGAATAGGTAACGAAACAAGATCAGGTAAAACTTTGACGACAACAGCAATAGGCATCGCCGCTATGGGTTCGCTAACTTCAACAGGACCTTCTCTATCCGTATTAGAATTTATCTTCACTTCAGCTACGGCTGTTATTGTAGGTGCGACAGGAATTTCTGGAGTACAACAATTTAGGAAAGTAGGAACCTGTAAGATTTTGACAGAAACGGCAACAGACATTGAAGATACAGGTTTATGAACTTTAGCAGGACCTTTGCTGACTAAATTAGAAGTTATCAACACTTCAGCGACATGTGTGCTTGCAGACACGACAAGAATTTCTTGGGTAGAATCATTTGAGAAAGTAGGAACAAACTCTTGAAAAACTAGTTGCAAGTTACTAATTTGAAGTTTGGGTTTTAATGGTGGTGGAGGCACAGTTTAGGGTGAGAGTGAATAAGTAGGGCGAGCAGAAGGAGGAGTAGAATAGGAGGTAGAACTAGAAACGGAAGAAATTTTCTTCGAAGCTATATTTGCCAAATAAGGGTATGTTTTGATAGTAGGAGCAAGATGACCTAGATGAGAGACAGAAGAGAACGTAGAGTGAGAAGCAGAAGAAGTTTGGCTCCTAGAGCTGAGAACAGAAGTTGAAGTATTATCTGGAAACCTATTAGTAGTAGGGTGATAGTTTGGAAAGTTGCGGCGAGAATCTCCCTTATGTCCGCAACCATGGCAATGAAGTACTTGAGGACGAGTACAACGTGTCGAAACATGATCACGTTTGTCGCAATTAAAGCATACGACCTGACAAGTAAAAGTAGAACTAGGAGGAAGGACAGTAGAACGTACGGAAGAAGTATCGGGTCTACTCGTAGGCGTAGGAGAAATTTTAACAAATTGGTCATGCGGCACAAAAGTATTTTCCTCAGTAGTAGCAAACTTATACGCAAAATTCGGGGGTTCAAAATGTTGAATCAGTAAATTAGACAACGACTTCCAGTTATAAAACCTATGCCAAACACCACGATACCAAATTAACGCTTTAGCTTCGAACAAATACACTGCAAACTCAAATAACTGCAATTCGGACACATGGTGAGTTCGTCGGAGTTTTTCGACCCGTCTCAAAAAATCATGTACGGTAAGAGTGTTCGGGACACCAGAAAATTTTAAATTCCATTCCCATACTGGAAGACCTTGATGGGAAGCCAAAAAACAAGTAATTTTGAATACGAACAAGAAAGAAATTGGTAGAAAGTAACTAAATAAAGGCTAACCGTAACTCGATAAAAACCAAAAGAAAATTATTGCGAATATAAGACAATCTAAAACATCCGACGGATAAACTACAGGAACACCAATGGAAGCGAAACAACAAAATAGAAATTAGAATAGGGCTGTAGAATAAAAGAAAAATCGGAGGAAACAAACTAACTCTAGACTTGATGGGGAGAACAAAATATACAGAGAGAAAAGGAAGAAAGAAAATCTTGGGCGCCAGCATTTTCAATGGATTACGATTATTGGCAAAAACACAAGTCCAATAATCTGAAATTAACCCCCCGATAATATCGAGCGATTAGGATGGAAACAAAACTAAAATTTAAGAAGATTAAACCACATGTGGGGGACAGCAAAGAGCCGAAAGAAAAAATAAATTGCAATCGGTACAGAAAGAAAAAATAAGTAGCATCAGGTTGAGAAACGCAGGTAACGTAGGAACTTAGGGACTAACAATAAAAAAGTCGGAGTAAACTAAATTAACTAAAACAAACTCGTAGCAGAAATTAATCACAAAAAAATTGCGGCCCCACGCCAGGGCGTCAGTATTTATGCTACTTACAATGACGTAGCCGGACGAAACGTAGGTACCAGGCAAGCTATCAAACGCGGAGAGTGGGAGGATTTACCTAAATACCAAAAAAAAGTAATACACGCAAGCCATCTCTATCTTGTCGAACAAAAAAAAAGCGCGGATTGCTTTTAAAGTACGGTTACGAATCATGCAACAAACATCTCGACGCATAAGCTACAGGGTCAAGTTGAAATAATAGGAAGCTGAAATGCAAACATTTGCGTTATCGAACGATTGAAACTGGAAAATACGGTTTTATCGGAATAGTTCAATACACTATTTAAAGGTTTAGATTGAAACAATAGAGAAATTAATTATATGTTATCGGAATGTTTAACAAATCAAATGATACCTCCAACAAGGTCTCGACTAATTAATTATAGCTTAAAGTATCGTTTTTAAAGCACAATGGGTTTGATTGCGGAATTATTAGAAAGCGTATTCAATGTAGAAAAATAAAATATACTGGATATAAACCATTTAACCATCGAACAAATTTTTGTTTTTAGCATGAATAGATTTCACTAGAAATCTTTTGATTGCGCGTACTATTGTAACGAGGTAAAAATATAGTATGGGGTTTTGAATAAAAACAGAAGCTAGGTGAATTAAAAATTAATTACTACAAAAAGGACGCATCTGAATCCATTGTCGAAAATAAATGTAACAACCTATAATCTTTTTGGTACCGCCGGGAGTACTGTTTAATATATCAGCCAAATCTGACCATTTTTAATGGAATCTTTACAAGTAGAACTATTTGTCAATTTCCCGCTGATTAACTCCGGCTTGTTTGATAAGTATTGAACCATCATTTTCCTCTGCCTTTCTGATGCTTTCTGGCCGTGAGTTGCTTTTTTTCCATTATTTAATTAAATCAAAAACAACATTACATTAACGGCATATGTCCGTCAAATGCTGTTATGAGAAAAGTACAAAATTATGAAAAATACCTATTTCTTACCCTGTTGCGATTATCTTCCTCGTTTACTTTAAAGGGATACGAATGCTTCAACGAATACCCTTCAAGAATAGGTTCCTACTAACATTATCGCTAAACGATATTTGCTACTTAACGAATATGCAGCTTAACAAACGATCTTAAGAATTAGGCTTCTTAACTCTCCAAGTCCAACCGCAATTCTATACAAAGTTACAATGCGTATAACGTATTTTCAGGATACAACTACAACTAGACAACACCTCATACAGTTTCAGCTAATGATTTACATCGACAACAATGTCATACACCAGTTTGGAAATTAACACAAATTCATACAGCACAGAGGTAATAATGTATTCAATTACAACGTCGAACTTCAACAAACAACGTTTTTATCACCCTTTATACGGCTGGAATTAATAAAGGACTTGCAAAGCGCACAAAACCGCTAATTCAGTTATTAATGTAATTAAAGCTGTCGCTGCAAATAACAATTGACGACGGGAATATCAATGAATATCTGCTTCGTGAAGTGTGCTAATGGTTTAAAGGGTGTTAATTACTACCTCCAATTATTCTAGATATAGAGCGTCAGATGCTGTCCATTATTACGTAGCTTCCAGTTATCCCGAAGAGTCAGCAGTTCAAACGTTATGATGTAAGTTTTATAGCTATCGTTATCACGACGAAGGCGACATCAACACTTGTGTCAAATTAAGCAATACTTCCACGAATAGGTTGTTTAACTCCAAATCCAAATTAACTATTGTTTACTTAATTGGTAGCTAAAATACGCTTGCTCAATAATTGTATTATTTCCAAGACGAGAATCCTCAAAATTATTGTATAAATCTAACGATATTTGTTTAGTGAAAAATTGTAATTTTTCCATAATGTGTTTGTGGTTAAAATTTATGTATAATAACATGAAACCACAATAATCCCTACTAGTGGGTTTGGTAACTTCATCTCGTGTGCAGTTTTGTGATTGAGTATTGAGAGTGGTTTCACTATGTTTGTGTTATTCTTTAGAATTAAAAAAGTGATGGTGGTCATCTTGGAGCCGCGACTGAGAAGAGGAGATTGTAACGAATGCGATTTTCCGCTTCTTAAATATACGCTTTTGTTCCATATATCTATTCAATAAATATTAAATTTTAGTAGAAACAATATATTACGAACTCATACATAGAGCCCCATCTACATTTGAATAGTTAAAGTAAATTTTAAGTACTCTTCTATTTGTATGTATCTTGATACAATATTCCCTTTCCCGGCGCATGCTTGGGTAATTAAAATTGCCTCGTGAACAAGCTCCAGCATATTCGATCCGAATGTAATCAATATAACAAGTGTTAGCGTGGGCTTGCAGGTTTTTTTGATAAAACATGCCGTTCCAGAGAGAAGTAAGGTGGTGGCAACGGATACCATGGCTTCATCTTTAGTTGTAGCAGCGACCTAGGTATAATCAAGATGAATACATTTCTACGGTAGGTGAATAATTCTCAAACTTTTCTTTAAAATTATTTTTTCTCGTTTCTTTTCAGCGCAAGTTTCAAGTATTAATTAACGTATTAAGTTTTAAAGTATTAATTAAAATATTAATTCAAGTGTTAAAGTAATAACTGAAGTCAAAGCATTAACATGTAATCTATCAAATTGTGGAACGATGGAACTTTCGTATATAACTATCATGGAACGCAGAAGCCCTTTTAGTTGTTAATTGTATGACAAGTACGAGACTGAAGTAAAGTAAAGACACGTAATCAGCCCTTTTGGATATTGGTTGTGCTGTAAATGCAGTTTTAATTGTTGCTAGGCGAGAGAGTGGAAATTTCCACATATGTTTAGTTAGTATAGAAGTCAAACTCGGACACCTGTATCAGCTGCGCGCACCAGCCATTGTGAGTACGTGGATGTTTAAAGAATTTGGCCGCCAAGCAGATATTCAGCGGTGAGTCATCCTCAATTTTATACCTTTATTCATTTCAAGGAACAGTCATTTACGAAGTACAAATAATTTCAGAAAATTCTATATGTTTACTTAAAGTTGATACTCAAAATTTTGTGAAAGTTTTATGATCATTTAAAGTGATACGCTTAAAATTTAGTTCTAAATTTAATATTTGAATAATGCATAAATGTCCTTATTATTTTCAAGGCATTTCTATAACATAATTTTGAAGTTACAAGGTTATATTAAAATGTTTGCATAACTAAACATGTGATACGATAAGAATTGTTTGCCAAATTATAGTGTATAATATATTTTGACAGTACACCTGAGCTACAGCTTAATACCGACAATAAGTGTTTTTTGACCTTTGATTCCATCAAATATATCTGTTAAAAATATAGTTCTATAATCTACAACAAAATTTTTTCAGCGTTAACTTAATTCTTGTAAACTGAACAGGATCCTATTCAAGTATCATGATTAAACTGTAAGATAAAAATGAAAATCATATATTTCTTATAGAGAATTAATGTAACTTATGCAACTAAAAATGTCCCATGAATACCAGAGATTAATGTTAAATCGTAATAAAGAAATTGTTTTGAAAGTCTCCGTTCAGATAATTTTGTACAAATAATATATATATTTTATATAATTAATGATATGCACTAAATTATGAATACCTTATTTAATCGAGCTAAATTTATTTTCTCTCTTCAGAGCAACTAAATACATATAATGGTAAACAAATAAATAAGTTTTGGAAGTTAGATACTTACAAATGCGAGGTTTGACTTAAATTAAAATATTAATTCTAAATTACAATTGAAAACCAATTTTTTGTAATTTAGAATTAATATTTTTAATTTAAGTCAAACCTCGCATTTGTAAGTATCTAACTTCCAAAACTTATTTATTTGTTTACCATTATATGTATTTAGTTGCTCCTGAAGAAGAGAAAAATAAATTCTCGAAAGCTCGAGATATAAAATAAAGAGTAGACTTCCATAATTGCTGCAATCCTCAATAAATTATATAATTTTAAATTAATATTTATCAGCAAATAAAACTTGAAGATTATATATATATATATATATATATATATATATATATTTTAAATTAATAGAAAGAATAATAAGTTGTCTTAAAGCTTTCTTTTATTGAAGTCAGCAGTAATTGTTCTGTAGAAGCAAACAATCACACATATGAAATTTTCGTATTGAAGAAAGATATTATTGGTGTTGAATTTAAAAGTTTTTTTTGAAGTATAAGTTTGACTAGTGGATCAATTTATAATCTATTTTTTTTGGTGATAAAGTGACTAGGCTCTAATGTAGCCTTAGTTTAAAAATGTCTAGATGTGGTTAAATTTACAGATAGTACGAGATCGTCGTTTCCATTCCAGATTGCAGAGTCAAAAGTAAGTATTTTTTTATATGTTGCTCGTCTTAGGTTTTTTTTGTCTCCGAAGGTTTCCGTATCTGATCTTCGGATAGATTCTTCTTATAACATTCATAAAGATACGGTGGCGTCCAATAAAATTTCTTTTTTTATCGTATACCATCCTACGACCCTAGCTCATAGCTCTGCCCTAAGTTGAAAAAGCTTAGCTGGCTGGAAGATCTCTTTAGAGGGACCTTTTTCTCTCAAAGCCATTTAACATCCTTTTTACCCTGGGCTTAAACGTCAAACAGGAATCCCTCATAATCTATCGAGGCTCTGCCGCCTATAAGGTAGAGTAGACATACTATTTACCTTTTGAGGAACTTATTATGTAA
Source organism: Platerodrilus igneus (assembly GCA_036346225.1). Lineage (NCBI taxonomy): Eukaryota > Metazoa > Arthropoda > Insecta > Coleoptera > Lycidae > Platerodrilus > Platerodrilus igneus. Next base: position 5,410,701 of record JARFIW010000131.1, on the reverse strand, counting down.
CAAGATAAGGGCTGTTTAAGATAGGCACAAATTGTCAGTAATAAATGTAAAACAAAAGGTTTTACATTGAAAATCTGAAGTTTTACATTCTATGCATCTTAAATTCGAATTATGCAGCAAGCATAGAAATGATAATTTTCTGAGATGTTGAATTCAAAATGGGGGGAACATTTTATTTTATTTAACAACCAGACATGTGTGATATGGATATGAAATTAAAGGTCTTCTGTAGAAATAGATGTATTAAGAAGAGCATATTACTTATTTTAAACTAAGTTTATACAGAGTGATTCTGTTGCTAGCACAAAAATTACAGCCATAAAATACGCGCACTCTCAATAATTTTCTTTTGGCTTCTATCGAGTTACGGTTAGCCTTTATTTAGTTACTTTCTCTTAATTTCCTTTTATTCGTATTCAAGATGACTGATATGGCAACAAGACTGTATGATGGTATTTGCAATAGACAACAGGAGTCATCAGAAAGTATCACTGACTATTTCACGTGTATGGCGGCCCTATTTGAGTGGTACGGTTCTTTTAATGAGGATGATAGATTATTTATTGCGCTCCGTAACTTCGCACCATTCTATCTAGCTCATTTGCCTACCGTTCGCTCCTTACAAGAATTAAAGGACGAGTGCCTGAAATTCGAACCGGCAAAGATTCTGGTCGATAATGTTGTATCACTTAGTCCTGACCCACCTGTTAATGCCGAACCAGGTCTTGCTTATAAGTCTGCTACTATTGAAAAAATACTTTTACTTCACATGACCGAGTTGTTAAGGTTTCTCCTACGCCTACGGATAGATCCAATATTTCCTTTGTACTTTCTACTGTTCTTTCTCCTAATTTTGCTTCTACTCGACAGGTCGTATGCTTTAATTGCGACAAACGTGGTCATGTTTCGACACATTGTACTCGTCCTAAAATACTGTAACAATTTTTATTGACGACTGCAAATCATCTAAAAGTTATTTGTTAAATACGTCTTTTTGTCTATTCGATTATACAAATAAATATCGTCATTCAAATAAATATTCGTATTGGGATCATATAGCCCAATCATAATACAGAGATTATCCTTTAGTGCTAGTTTGGTTGCTAACCACAGGCGTTGGCTGTTTGAATAAATACTTCAAGGTCAAACGGCTTTGAAATATGCGCAGCGTGCCTACCCGTCACTCTGGCTTGGGCACCTGATACGAACACATGGAAAAGATTAGTGTTCTAGCCAGCAATTTGCGTGTGGTCTTACGCCAAGGTGTTTAATTCAAGTGTAACACGCACTTGATTAAGTGTTTTTAATAATGGTAAGCACATAGGTTTAATCCCTTAATCAAACTAAATAAATTTGTTATAGCGCTCTTTTCTTCTCTTCAGTTTTACCATTTAATATGAGCGTTCTTCAATTTGATTGTAATATTCTTGATATAATATAAACGTCCTTCAATTTTACTGTAATATTTTTAATCTAATATGAACGTTCTTTAATGTGACCATAACCATTTTTAATCCAATATGAACGTCCTTCAACTTGACCATAATATTTTAGATTTAATAGAAACGTTCTTCAATGAAGCCGTGACACTTGAGATTTAATATGAATGTTCTTCAATTTAATAGCAATTCTTTTGTTTTAATCTAAACTTCCTACAATTAACATTTACGATAATCCTTTAATTGCTATGATGTTTGGTTCGAAGGAAAATGCTTGAAAAATGTCTGATTTTTACAAGTAATAAAGTAGATAATTATACTCAACATAATTGTTTTGTAACACACGAAATGCCGTAAAAGAAGGAAGCTTACATAGCATTTTTTGATAACTGTTGGATTGGATTTTGATTTGTTTCATTTTTGCGTAGAAGAAATACACTTCAAGTTTGCATAATTGGGTCCAAGAGACACAGTTGTTTGGCTGCATCACAACAAGTGAAAAGCGACGTCATTTTTTTTGTCTAGGCACAGTATGTAAGTACATCTGGTTTAATACAATGTAACACTGTCACATAAACAAGAACCTGGCTATACAAGGTAAGCGTTCTTTATTATTTTCACATGACGTTCGCATTTGGCCAACATTGGTACAAGGCAACATTTAAAAAATAACATTATAATGATCTATATTTATTATTTTGCTTAACAAACTATAAAGGACTTTTAATGTTTTGTAATTATCAACATGTAAATCCAGGGTTGTACCCGTTATTACTACAGACGAACTTAAACACCTTCACTGAATCTCGGTAAAATAAGACATAAAATTAGAAATCTCTCAATTGTATAAATAGAAACATGTTAAAAAATGTTTTCCAATTCCAAAATTATTGAATTTCTATAAAATTCACCAATAAAAATTAATCAGCTGATTTCACGTTAAGCGTATTGGCTACCTTAGGAAAGTCGATTCCAGGTCGCAACACAAATTGAAGGCAATCATTTTTTTAAACTTTAAAAATTTTTGCTTAGTATACTCAAACCAAATATTTCAAACATCAATAAATCAAAGTAACCTTCAATTTATGTCATAAACGTCAAACTTAAAGTTTTTATTATTTTGACAACAATCCTAGGTCATGGATCGAAACGTAAATAAAGATCATTTTAAAAAATATGAGTGGTTTAATTCCCAAAGAAGATTAAGAAGAATGTTAAACACCTTAATTGAGTTCTGATTAAAGTTTTCATTTATGTGTAATTATACTTAAAGCAAATATGAAAGTTAAATTATTAGATTTTTGATATTTCCATATAAACCTGTAAACCTAATAACAGATCTGATATTTTGGGTATTGATTTGAGATAACTTTGTAACAAAAAGAAATGCTTAACATATTTGATATTTTATTTGATTTTATTATTCTACATCTGTGTAGAAAAAATTAAAGTACCATTTTTGATGTATATATTTTGTACATACAACATTTTATCATGAAGCAACATTTAATTAAAGAATCATCATTTAACTCATTTAATTGATTGTTTTATTTTAAACAAATGAGTTAAAAAAAAATAGGGTAATTGGATCAAGGAATAAAAAACATAAATACCTTCAATATAATGATATTTGTAGCTTCCATTTGACGAAGGAGCACTGATAGCACTTTCAAAAATTGATGCTTAATATTTGTGTCTATAAAAGTGTGTGCATCATTGATATTTATAGCTTTTCTTTTTGTGAGGTAGCAAGAGTATACCTCTTGTGTCCTCCTTTGTTAATTTAATTCAATTTTCTTTACAGCTCCTGCGTAAATAGTAAATACAATATTCCTCTCTAAGGAGTCCCAAGTCCCCTTTAGGGAAACCCCGTGTTTAAAACTTAATAACTTGGTGGCGCTCCCCCATACCCCTATTTTGGTATAAATTGAGTCAGTAAGTAAATAATGTTTTGTAAAAAGAACCACGACCAATCCTCATAAGCTCTACCTACCTCTAATCTACTCTACCTCTAGGAATAGACCCCTAGCATAATCAGAAGATAATTGCGTTCCATCATTTTAAGGAAATCCTTCCTTAAAGTTTACTGGTTTCGGCAGAAAATATTAAAGAACCTACGGGTTCCTTTAATTATTTAATTAACCAAACAAATCAGTAACGATAAAATGTTAGAGTACTCCACTGCTATGGCTGCGGGCATAAGAGAGTTACTCGCCACAACTCTCCACACTGTCATCCTACTACTAATAGATCTTCAAATAATCCTTCAAATTTTTTCTTCACCGCTAGTTGCCTAATTCCTTCTACTTCTCACTCTACGTTCTCTTCTGTACCTCGTCCAGGTCACCCTGCTACTACTGTCACAACATACCTTTCTTCGGCAAAAACGGCTTCGAACAAAATTTTTTCTGTCTCTAGTTCTACATCCATTTCTACCTCTCCTTCTTCTCGCTCTACTACCATCACCTCGTACCCTTCTCAGCCATATGAGCCGCTGAACTGTAATATTGATTTTTACGGTTATCACACCTCTACTTACCGACCCTCTACTAACAAAAACCAATTTTTTTCTGTCCTTCGGAATCAAAAGATGCTCAAAATGATCTGACGTTTTCACTTCGACTCCAAACTGTGCCTCCACCACCAGTACAACCCATACTTCAAATTAGTTACTTGCAACTAGCTTCTGAAGAGTTTGTTCTCGCTTTCTTAAATGATTCTACCCAAGAAATTCCTGTCGGGTCTGCAAACACAAATGTCGCTGAAGAGACGATAACTTCTAATTCAGTCTGCGAAGGTCCCGTTGAAGTCCATGAACCTGTATCTTTAATGTCTCTTGCCATTTTTGTCAAAATTTTACCTGTTCGTGCTTTCTTAAATGGTTTTACTCAAGAAATTTCTGTCGTACCTACAATAACAGCCGTAGCTGAAGTGAAGATAATTTCTAATACGGATAGAGAAGGTCCTATTGAAGTTAGCGAACCTATAGCTGTGATGCCTGTTGCTGTTGTCGTCAAAGTTTTATCTGATCCTGTCTCGTTATCTACTATTGTGAAGGAATCAGTTCCTATTGTGGCTGATGTTTTGTCTGTTCATACTCTGTTGGCTAACAGTAATGAAGTCTTGCTTGATTCTATTCCTTCATCGGACGTTGATGAAACGTTACCTACTCCTCATTTTTCTCTTGCTGACAAAATGCTACTTGCTTCTATTCTTTTAGCTAAGGTTGGTAAAATCCTAGCTGATGTCCTGTTATCTAATGTTGACGTAGGTCAACCTGATTCTGCTTTCTCATCTTTGGTGGATGAAATTCTTCCTGATGCTGTTTGTTCTTGTGAGGTTGCTGAAATTCTCTCTGGTGCTGCTCCTTTCTTTTGTGTTGAAAAACTTCATTTCACGCCTTTATCTAACAATAGCGAAGTTCTACTTGATTCTGTTTGTTTTGTAACGTTGATGAACTTCTACCTAATTCTGTCCCTTTATGTAACATGGTTGGAGTGTTATCAGATTCTGCTCCTTTTCCTAGGGTTCTTTCCTAACTGTGATACTTCTAATCCTTTATCTAACGCCGATGAAATTTTATCTACTTCTGTCCATCTAGCTCGCGTAACTGAAGTGTGCTCTGCTTGTGTTTCTTTTCGTAAGGTTAATTCTCGTACAGCTAATACTTTTTCTTTTTCTACCTTTGATATTCGGACAACCCATGATGTTTCTTTTTCTGCCGGTGTCTTTCTTACCACCAATCTCAACAACAAACAACGTCTTCTATGACGCGTTTTGAGTTTTCTAAACTACCTTGCCATCTCCTAAACCTCGTGCAACAACTACTACACCCCTCCTGTTTCTGTTTTGCAGAAAACTGTACAAAAGAGTCAGATATTAGTCTATGCCCATTCCGAACCTAAAGATATATATTGGCAAAATTCTAATGTCCTTGAACTCGTTTCGTTTTCCTTCTGGTGGCGTAAACACTTTAAGCCCAATATCTAGTCCTTGTGCCCCAGATTCTTATGCCGATTTTGCTCTCTTTAGGTTTTGATTTCCAGACTTGCGATTATTCTATTTACTTCCCTGTTTCTTTGTTTTTCTTCCAACCGTGTGGGTCGTCCTGGAATAGAATAACTCCATAGTACGACCTGCCTGTCGTAGGAGGCGTCTACAGCGGTCCAACACATACACACACGCACACTTTATACACGCACACAACATACACACACAGTTCATACATGCGCACACTCACACATACACCCACCTACTCGTACATCAACAACACCCACACATACACATACACACACAAGCGCGCACACGCTCACACATACTCATACATAACTACACTGGGATTCTGTTTTATTTTCTTTTGTACGATTCTTAGGTTTTTGTTGGTTCTGGTAGTTGTACTTGTTGGTGTTATTCTTTTTGATTTTTTTTCTTTTGTCTCGTTCCTTTCGTTCCACTTTCTTTTCCCTATTCTTTTGCTGGTCTTCTTTGCTGTCGGTCCCTAGTCCGATTGTGTTTCGTCCATCCGCTCCTGTGGTAGATGCTTTTCAGTTTGTTTTTCTTTTCTTCTGAAACCACGACTTAGTCGACTTTAGGACTAGTTAGCACTTCTTTTCTTTGGTTCTTCGGTTGTTGCGATTCCTGGTTACCACAGTTTGTAGTACATCGTTTCTTTTACCAGCGCTCTTCTTCTCATTCTCTCGTTCTTCCTTGTTGTTCCTTTGCAAACTTGAGGATTGATCGTTGGGTCCTGTTTTGGCTTGTACTGTTAGTTTTTTTCTCGTTCCTTTTATTACTTTAGTTTTTTCGCGAAAAAACCAATTTCTTCTCTTGAGGTTGAAGACTTTACTGTTTTTTCTGAAGAAACATCCGTCCTTTGACGACTTTGACAATGTTGACGCCATTCCATTTTTGTCCTCGATGATTGCTACCTTCTACCTTCCTTTTTCTTATGTCTCCTAAACTTCCTGATTTAGTTCGGCATACTGGTACTTCAAGCCTTATGAGAATTCGTTCTTTTGCTTTTGGAGTGGTTTCTTTTGTTTTTTCTTTCTTCTGTTTCGTTGAGTGAATTTTATTTTAGTTAGTTTTATCTACTATTGTATGTTGGTCTATTAGTTCATTTCTGTTTGTTGTTTTTTTTGGGTTTTTTTAATTGATTAAGCGATTTTTTTTTGTTTTTCCTGAGTACTGTCCTGTCCATTGCATTACTTTTGCTTCCCTACTCCGACCTGTTAATTTTACTGGGGGGATTTGTTACGTTTATTTTTGGGATAAATTAATTACCCCTTTTCCCTTTAATTTGTTTTTTAGTTAAATCGATTTCGTTGCTATTCTTAAATCCTTCTTAATACCCTGCATATTTTACCTGTTCATCATAAACCCGCTTTACAATAATTTTTTAACTCGAATCTATTTGCTTGGAAACGACAAGTTTATGATAAACTTTAAATAAGTCAATACCTTGTTTTAGGTATTCTTTAATTTGTTAAACATACCGATAACGTATAATTGTTTTCTCTATTGTTCCAGTTTACAGACTCGTCGATCTAAGGTCGCGTACTATCCGATAAAAGCGCGTTTTCAAGTCTCTTAATCACGCTTTGATAACCTGAAGCTCTGGTTGTTTAATTAAACGAATTTATGTTGACTTTCTTTTCAAAATGTTAAAGAGCATTTGTCGTAATTGTTAGATTCTTCGTTCCGTTTTTCTTAATAAAAATTTCGCGCACGCCTTACAGCGTGGTCGATATTAATAGTTTTATAATCCCGTACTTGTCGACGTATATAAATTAATATGTTTGGTAATCATTCTAGCTTCCTCCGGGAGACACGATAGTCCCTTAAATTGCCGCTCCTTGGGGTATAGAAGGCTGCACCCGTTACGTGATCTTAGGTCCATCTGGCCAACTCCGTTCCGAGGAGTGAACGAGAGATCCAACACCGTAGAGACGTGGGTGAGTGTTTCCTTCCTGCTTGTGTCGAGACCCTGTCCACTTAGATTTTACTGTTTGGGGCTCATATAGGTCTCGAATTAATTGTAAGTACGAAAATGATTTATGATACTGGGATCTATTGCCATGGGATTACTATATTACGCTTAACTTTAACTACTATCTATTAATGCGGGAATGGGATAAAAACTTGCTGACACATTGGAAGACGTTATTGCCATTGTATTTGTAATGGTAGGTTATATGTTAGCATTATCAGAGCCTATGTGAGGTATCATAATATTATGATTACTAAACGAAATTGTGAAATCTAGCATACAAATACACTAAATACTAATATATATGGTTTATTCTCACTTACTTAAACCGGGTTAATGTCCATTGTAATGTTTCTTTTTTTTTATATTAATTGGAGTTCTTTTGCTAATGTGTTATTTCCTTTTTTTTTGTATTTAGGTATAACTGCAGGCAGGAATTTCTCCTACAGATTGTACGAAGCGATTAGTAATTTATTTTTATTTCAGGCCTTATTTAATTTTTGTAGATATTATACTCAGTCCACTCACCGACTGAGCCCGGTCAATTTCTCTTTCTTTCTTCTTCCTTGTCTTTTAGACTACGTAAATGTACGTAGCAATCTTCAGGTGAAAAAAGCACAATACCGTCTGGAACTACTGGAATGACATAAGGATTTTTTAAGTTTTTCTAAGATTTCATGAAGCTTCAATGGTCGCCTATAAAAGATCAGTACCGTGACTATAAACATACATCAATTAGTTATCACAAAATAAAACTATGTTGTATTGGTTAGATAACTAATACTTTTACCACACAAAGGATACAAAATTTTTAATAATTTTAAAATAGAAAATCATAACATGTTTTACTGCCGTTCTTTAAAAGAGACAGACATCGCTGGAGGAGTATTTTGCTAAAACTATTGAGGTTAGGTGAAAATAAGTGATAGCCAATAAAAATATACATATTTAGCTAATAAATGTGTTTAATATCTATTTTTAACTGAGAATAATAGTAACAATATATTTAAATTCAATAATCCACGATGTGACAAAAATAAATTCACTTCAAAAAGCACCTGTTGCAACATTTAACCCCTTCCTATAAAAATTAACGAAAATCAAATGACATAGAGCTGTTCTTGCCGCTTCAGCTAACAGTTGCGCCATCATCGTAACAGTATTCAAATTCTAAATAAAAAATTAAAGATTACTGTACTTTCAAAAGGACAGTAGTGGTAAATGGGTTAATGAGTAAGCATGGTACGATTTCACTATAAAATTTTATAGTTATAATTGATTTGCGTACATTCTTGTAATTTAAAATAATTTACAAGCCTTTATTTAATTTTCCCCATGTATTTAACAGAAATAAAACAAGTATTCTTATGGTTTTCAATTTAATTAGAATAAAAATAGGGATTTAATTTCATGTTTTGTTTTTAAACGCAATTTTACCTGAAAATTAAAATTTTATAAGGTGCTTCAATAACAAGTTAGTCCATTCAAGATTATTTCTTTTCTTTTACCCCCGGTTAGCGTAACGCACTGCGTTACAATACCCAGTCTCCTGGACCACGACTAGGTCTTTTTTGTGATACTTCTCCGATGCTGGTGAGGCAATAGAATCATCAGTCCCTCAAATCTGCTCAGTAAGTCACCTGATTAATTTATATGCAATCTAAGCGCGACCTTGTAGATAATTTTAATTCCACGTAAATAAAATTCAAATCAACATCTCTTTAGTTTATGATAATAAGAAAATTAGGACAGAATTAGGGCTAAGGATGCCCATATACTAATGTAATGAATTAATCAGCGTAATATACAGCAAGAAACATGCTAATACCTATAAAATTGAACAAAATAAATTGACAAAAATGGTTTGACACGTTTTTAATTAAGATGTTAATAATTTTGAATTAAACACAATATTGAGCTCAAGTCGGTGTAACAGGAAATTACAACTGTTAATATTCAACTATTAAGCAAGAATCTTAGCGACCGAAACCGCTACTGAAGTAAACGCTTCTAAGACAGTTGGTAGAAAACTGTTCTGACAGAGCAAATTTGTATAAGAATTATTATTCAAAATCGTTGGAAATTGGGACATTCTCACAGCAATATGCAGATTAACCAAGCTAGCTAGTCGAACATTTACATTTGCAGATTAATTTTGTTAAGAAATTTATCAAGCCATGCTGAAATCCTTGCAAAGTAAGACAAAGTTACCTCATCTCATTCTATTTAAGACCCGTTTCGTTGCTTTCAGCTGTGGAAATACACATTTAAATAAAACTTGGTTTTATTTTAAATCAAGATCGGGATTCTGGTATAGAACGAGGAAGATGTCCGCAAAAGTAATATAAAATGCATAATTAAAGAAGGTTTTGGGAATATTGTTATACGAGTAGTAGGAAAATTGAAGTTTGTCTTGGAATTTTCAAATTTAACTGTGCAAATAGCAGCAGTTCGTAGGATTGCCGAAATAAGATTTGCTGTACCCAGGCTGGGTTTTCTAAAATTGAGGAATACTGTGTTATTTATTGATATATCCTTAGGTCTGCATTTCAGTGCGCCTTTGTTATAGTTTAAGCAAGAGTCCGTTGTATGTCTTTTGCTCAAATCCACTGCGAGATTGAAGCTCTTTTCATTCACATTCCAATAAGTGAAATTAAAAGTACACTATTTAAGTGATTAAAAAATGTTAATATGTATTAGGATTTTCCTTCCAAATATACCAAGAGAATGTAAAGTACCGTCTAGCTTTAAGAATTATTGTTGTGCCTTTTGGATCCACCAAATTTTATTTTAATATTCGAGTTAGGGGACTCCCCAGCTTTAAATTAAATATTTTAATGTGAAATTCATGAATAGTCTCTCGCTAACATTCTTCGATTTATGACATATAAATCGCATGTGTTCTCGTTTCCTATACTAAAGGAATGCGATGTGGTTAACGCGGTTAGCCGTGAGAAGCATGGAATCGAAAGGCTACTATAGCTCGTGGGCGTGAGTTACATATCCCCAAATTAGAATATATATGTAATTAATGGAACCATTTAGAATTAAGAATTATTAAAGCTTAAGTTAAATGCAACAATATAATATTGAAGAACATAATAAAAATGTTAATGAAAGTTCAACAAGCCAGACAGTGAAAACGGAAACAGACATTGTATTCCAGACGTAACGTCATACTGCAGGTGCAGGTCACAGTAAGTTATAAGATAGCAATTATTAGAATTAAGAATGTTACATTGTATTAAATACAGAATTAAGCAGACATTAGCTTTACAGTTCCCACAAGCAATGTGTGGGGCAGGGATAGCAGCAATACCCTCGAGAGCCCAAGATGACCCCGGTAAAGTACAATTGTTGAGATTCTCTAATCACTATGAGAATTGTGATCCAAAACCAGTACAAATTACAAATATGAAAATTCAAAAAGTTACAGACAATAAATAGATTGCTGTATTGTAACGTATTTTTTTTCTAGTTACATTCAGTTCAATAAAATAAAAATAAAACAGCTATAATTTAAAATATTTAATTTGAGAATTATCATCCAATAAAAATTAATATATAATATTCATAATAACGCATAGATTCTTGTATGTATATACTCTAAAGTTCGTTACAAAGCTCTGTCAAGTTGTCAGTCGGCACTTCATTCTCAACGTTTGAAAGTGCAAGCCGCTTTTGCAGACGAAGTGAGGTCGAGATGGCCCTGTCGAAACACATGGCTTCTAACAAAGTTAGGAAAAGTAGAGCATTGAAAATTCTTGGTGTCTGGAGGTCGAGCCTAACAGCGGTTGCGTGAGCATGATTTTCGATAAGCCTCGTTCCGAACAGTTTAGTTGATCCCGACAGGCCTGAGAATATGGAACCCCTTTGGACATCATTTTAGACATGCAATATCTTGAGGACATATCTTGAATAACATTTCCGATAATAAATTAAAACAAATTTTGAAGGCAGTATTTTAAAGTAAGAATTTATGGTTTCGTTCTATTCAATATAACATGCAGCAAAGTAAACACCGATTCCACATGTGTTCCCGATATTTCAACCTTACCGATGACTAATATCACACAAGGATATTACGATGGAAATATTCGACAGCTGAGGTCAAGGTCCAGCACTTGTAGTACATTTTTTATGCACGTGAGTGTTTTTAACTTTTGATAACTTTGGAATTACAGTAAATTATTATGAATTATCCAACATTAATTGCTTGAATAACCTAAAGAGAAAGTTGTTTTTGTGAGAAATCAGTGAATTAACGAATATGTTGCTTGTTTGTCAGAATGTTTGCACATGCACGCAAACAGTGTATTTTATAAAGTTCTAAATGACAACCTATGTCAGACAAAAAAATATGTAGATTCCGTTTTCCTATCTAGACGCCATATGCTGTCTTGATTTAATTTACATTATGCTTGAAGACTTTCAGGTCATGTAAAGGCACTTTCATTGACAAATGATATTCGCGTATTTATTGTAGATTACAATTAAATTAGAATAATTACATTTTACCAAGTCTGCACTTTGATAATTAATTTTTGTTGTAATAATCAAAGAAGTACTTCGCTGATTAAAAAGAAACGAATGTGTTATGAACAATTAATAAATTATATGTCTATCTAATTAAATCTTATAGAAATGATCTAGTCATAGATCTTAATTTTGAATGTAAAACTTCATTAGAATTATTATGAAAAAATTCGATAAAGATACAAACTTGAATATTGCAGTCATATGTACATAATCAGAAATTTATCCAAATAAAATCCTTTTTGTTTTTGAAAGATGTTTTATTATTTAATATTTAGAAAATTGCCAGTCCTCCCGGAATAGAAAGAGTGTGAAGTCAAAATAAATTCCCTCAGTATATTTTAAATGCCTAAATTCTATTATTCTATTTTTGGCAAATATTTTTGAGGACACAAATGGTGTCCATATTGTGCTTTTGTTTGTTCACAGGTAATGCTGAGACATCTGTATGACATCTGGTGGTTGAGGTCTTGGTAAGTGTGTCCTAAAGAGTGAAATTCATGTTTTATGGCTATGTTAGTGGTGTTAAGATAAGGTTTCCGCCTTCCCCTTATACAAGCACAATTAAATTTTGTTGGTTATTGTATTAAAAAATACGGTGGCGCTCATTAAATATATTTTTGGTCTTTTATTCACCCATGACCCAAGCTCATGATCTACCCAGAGCTAACACTCGACTAGCCGTTTATATCTTAAGAGTTTTTCTTTGTCTCAAGCCATTCTCCATCCGACATTACCCTGGGCTTAAAAGAAAAAGAAGAAATTCTCGATCTTGTGATATCAGATTAAGGTTTAGAAAATTGGGAGGTTTAATTTATAGCTGATAGTCACGAGGATAAAAAATATAAAACTATATTTTTATATTACAGTATTTCCGCAAGAAGTAATGGCAACCTCAACTGGAAGTAAAGTAATCACCATTAAAGGAGATTGCTACTTAAAATTGAAAAATGAAATTATTCGAGTTTACCTAGATCCAAAAGTTACGAAGAAATTCTCAAACTTACCGGAACTACAGTTCAAGTTTACGCAACCCGAAGACGACAAAATCAGCGGAAATCCAATGCAACTAGAACACCTAGACCTAAACAATCTCAACCAAGCTGTAAAACTAATGAAAAACTACAAAGAACATTTAAGTGAATTGAAAGTGCCAAAAGTACATTATGACAATATCAGTATTTGGACAATTTTACTAATTATTGTAATAATTTTATTAACTATGTATGTATTGTACAAAATGTCTCTCAGATGTTAGAACAAAGAAACGAATTTTAGTAATAAGAAACAAGAAACAAAAGGAATTAAAGAAAAAATAAATAAACCCTTAGAAACAACGAGTTTCAAAAATTAAGCAAAACCCCTTAATTTTCATCTACGTCGGGAGCAGTTACATATCCCCAAATTAGAATATATATGTAATTAATAAAACTATTAAGAATTAAGAATTATTAAAACTTAAGTTAGATGCAACAATGTAATATTGAAGGACATAATAAAAAGGTTAATGAAAATTCAATAAGTCAGACAGTGAGAACTGAAACAGACATTGTATTCCAGACGTAACGTGATACTGCAGGTGCAGGTCACAGTAGGTTATAAGATAGCAATTACTAGAATTAAGATTGTTACTTTGTATTGTATAAATGAATAAAGAAAATGTCAGACATTAGCTCTGCAGTTCCCACAAGCAATGTGAGGGGCAGGAATAGCATAAGTACCGCGAGAGCCCAAGATGCCCAGTCCGTTTAGAGCTTCTCAACTTAAACATTGTTCTCAGTTCAGCTACTCACCTTAATTTTAATTTATTTAATTAGTGAAAGTCAAGTTAGAATAATTTCGTTCACCAACGTTAAGGAGCATAACGTACTTGTAAAATTAATCATTGTAATTTAGTATAAAATAAATTTGTTAGAAGTTTTTTTGGTAAAGCTTTTTAAAAAGTCGCTCCATAAGGCCCAAAACCTAACTCGCAATGCATTCAAAAAGCAAGGGACCTTACCATCGGCGATCGAAGAAAGTGGACATGCGCTAATTCGTCGAAGTGATTCCTTTCAATTTCCGAACCTTCTTTTCTACCTAAAAACTATCTCTGTACTCCACCTATGAGCATCTTCACTTCGTCGATCAAAATTTTGAAAATATCGAGAAACCACCTGTATGCGACCCTGACCTAAAAGGTAGGAGGTGGCGTTGACTTTCAGTAAAAATTAGGTAACTTACGAACTTTACCCGTGACGACAACCCATGCAACCAAATTTAGCGAGGTACAAATCACGTCCAGGAGTATGCACGGTTGGCGTCGGGAGTAACTTTATTTTGATTTATATTATTGTGGTAATACTAGTGAAAAAATAAAAATATAACAGTTGGCGCTCTACCAATGGGACGGTTTCTTTGACATCTTATAATATACTGACGGCGTCATCTAGCCATTTATAACGTACAAAACCTATTCCACAACACCGTAAAAATAAAACCAATACGGCAACTTCCAAACAAAGCACGTATATTTTAATTATTTATGTAGTAAATTTCAATAAATTTTTAGTTAAAATTGTGGTTTTTGTGTGTGAACCAGATGTCAACTTATTTGAAGGAGATTTTTATTGGAATAACTAGCGTTCATTTTGCGTTACCGAAAAATGGATATCTTATAAAAATTTGTTGGTAAGTTCCAATTATTATATTTTAAAACATTTTTAATCCTAATAATCTTCTGAATATTTCACTGTCAAATATCCCGTTAACGTATTCATAAATTAACCTAACTTTTGGTAATCTTCATTTTTCGACTCTTAAATAAAAGCTAGTAAAATGATTTTTGTAGAAATGTTATGTAAATTAAACTTAACCTTTAATTTGTAGTGTAGATGAAGTATTTTTTCTACATCAAAGTCGTTTTGCAAGGTTTTATTAAATTCAATTTCAAGCTTAAAATAATAATAAACTTATCTAGGTGCTTCTATGCAATTTTTCTAATATTTAATCCAATTTTTTAACTCGTTTTTAACTCGGTTATATAAATCAGTACTAAAAATCCAGTCTTAGAAATAAACCAAACTAAACTACATACATTTAAAGACAAAGGAGGTATCGTGTAAGCCCACTTCACATAACATTTTGTTTGCAGAGAATCAGAATGAAAGGAGATTACAGCTTAAAACGATCCTTTTTCAAGAAAAAGACGGTATACCACTATCTTGTACCTCAAATTTCGATTTTGATAAAAATGTAGAAAAATTTTTCGATTCGTTGGACAATAATAAAGATATTGCATATTCTACTGGCCTTGCGCCCAACAAAATAGAATTAATACGAATCCGTTCAGACTTAATTTATTTAAAACGTCTCGATTTATTTTCTTCCTTAAACTCTAACGAAATTAGAAAACTAAATGCATTCATGCCTGGATATGCTTGTTACTACTTTGAATTTAAATAACCTACCGTTATCTGTAGATAATGAAGGAGTTTGTAAACCAGTACAAATCTATAAATGTAATCTAAATTTTTCGGATTATAATTCAAAAGGTTCCCTGCTTGCTTCCTCGAAATAATTGACGATCTAAAAATCTCTAAAAATTGTATGGACGAACAGCTATTTAAAAGCACGGTTGACTTGTTCTCCGTTAGTGCTTTAACTTGGTTTCGTAACGTTAAACACCACACTTATAGTTGGCCAGAACTAGGAGAGCTCTAAAAGAAAGATTTTGCTGCGTTTGATAATGATTATGAAGTCCTGGTGACGGTTTTGTATCATTTTATTTAAAAAGCAATCCATCTGAGGGAAGTTTGGGTTGAAAGTTTAAAGTATTAAGAAAGTGATTGCTTGAAATTAGTTCAAGGCTTCTGAAATCAAGTACAGATTAGCTTTTAAGATTTGTGCTTTTCAGTTAACGACTGTCTGAAGATATTTACATCACCATTTTGTATCTAAGAACTTTTTGTAAGTTGCAGTTTTAAGGTTTAATTAATTCATAAATTCATTTGAGCAGTTATTTATGACAAATTTATACGTATCTTTGATACAAGGTATACGTTTAAAGAAACAAGCAAGATGGTGAGATTACTCTGACACTGGAGGTCCATGTAACTTTAGCACCACTGCCGTCGTTACCAAAATATACATCAAATACAAAAATCAGTGCACCTTTTCAATAAATGGCGTGCTTATAAATGACGTTCTAATGCTATTGCAAAGTAGCAAGCACTTAAAACAACGAGTGTTTAGTGCTATGTCAAGAAATTCATCGCATTAAGTAAAAATCCGTTACTACCTTAAAGTAGTCGGTTCGGGTAGTTCATATTACAGTGTTACTTCGCACTAAATAGTGTTTTTATACGTCTGACAGCTATAATTACTGCTAATATAGGCCTGCAACTACAAATTGATACGAGCAACAGCTATATTTACTGCAAATGTAGGTCTGCAATCTCAAACGAAAAGCGTGCATCATACCATTCCATCTAATTGGAAGTCGGCATAAGCTCAAGCAACGCCAAAACAGATAACACCAAAGGCAGTATCAATGAAGTTATCTAAAAATTGGGTGAGATTTCTAATTTTTAAACTATTTATTAATACGCGCACTTTGTTTCCTATTATTTCTGTCTGTGGCAGTCATAGTGGAATTTAATTATAATGGCAGAGCATTTAAAA
Source organism: Platerodrilus igneus (assembly GCA_036346225.1). Taxonomy (NCBI): domain Eukaryota; kingdom Metazoa; phylum Arthropoda; class Insecta; order Coleoptera; family Lycidae; genus Platerodrilus; species Platerodrilus igneus. The sequence continues at coordinate 5,394,075 of JARFIW010000131.1, read as the reverse complement.
TCTTTAAATATAAGACGTGGTGTCTTAAAATCAAAATGCACTAATTTTGATAAATTCATTGATAGAATTCAAGAGAAATTAAATGCCTCCGACACTTTAAAACTAGATTCAACTACTTTAGTTGACATAAAAACACGTTGTGAGAAATTTGAAAACATCCTCAATGATTTCGAATCAGTACACTCTGATATTGAGTAATTAAATCCAGACTTTGATGCTCAACTCATTGAACAGGAACGGTTTGAAGATGCATATTATACTATTATTTTAAAAACAAGACATATTTAAATCTCAGAGCAATGCGGGGGGTGTCACTGGCGACCAGGTACCTGTGGCTGGTTCAACCACAATTCCCGATCAGGTACATAGACAATCAATACTATAAAGCTTCCTCAAATTCATCTACCAACCTATGATGGTTTATTTGGCTTTTGGTTGGGCTTCAAAGACATGTTCAAGTCGTTAATATATGACAACAGCCAATTAGAACCTGTTCTCAAATTCCAGTGCTTGAGAGTGCCCTTAAAGGGCTCAAGTTATTCATTCTTTAGAGCTATCTTCAAGCAATTATTTGATCACTTAGGGCCTTCTCCGGGACAGATATGATAGCAACACACTTTTAATCGATAATCATGTAAAAACAACATTCAATTTTCATGTTATGGAAAGGGCATTAGCAAGTATCTTTCAAAATTTTGTAGACTGCTTATTTAAACATTTAAGGGCTTTACAAAACTTGCAGCAGCATATTGAGTCTTGCGACACACTCATCATTTTCATTGCTAGCGGAAAGCTAAACAAGATTACGCCTAGAGACTGGGAAACACAAAAACCTCAGAACGGTCTTCCAACACTAGAGGATCTATGTACCCTCCTAAAATCAAAAGCTGACCTGCTGGAATCGTTAGAATCCGATGCCACAAAAGTGACCTTTAGAAATAGCAAGGGCGAGTTTAGTATCTTATTCGTAACTTCAGCCAGAAAATCCGCTTGTGGTTTTTGCAAAGCAAATTATGCCATTCGTACATACTCCAAACTCTTAGCCCTGCAAACTAAGAGCTGTTATCATGAAATAAAGCAATGCAAATTATGCGTCAACTGCTTACGTAGCGGTCATACTTCCAATTATTGCAAAAGCGCAGGTAGGTGCAAAAAATGCTACGCTCTGCACAAAACTTTGTTACGCTTTGACCATCGTGTTATACCTGCTCAAGACGCGTCATCAGCGGCCAGTCCTGTCAACGGGGAACAATCTAATATACCTGATAATCAAAGAATAGTGTTATACAGTTGCGCATCTATGTCGTCTTACTTCCTAAAGCCCTCGTACAAATTTATGATGATTCAAGCTCTGCTCATACTTGTCAGGCTCTCAATCACATTTTATAATAAATCATTTGTGCCAGAAGTTAGGCATGCCTCTTACAAGCAGTGTTGCTTCAGTGATGGGTATTAATAAAGTAACTTCAAATCTCAATTACAGATGTTGAAGTAGAAAGTTGTGTGTTGCTTTAATTCTTGCTCAGTTAGCAGATAATGTCAAACGTTCCTTAACCATACCAATACAATCATTTTATTTATGGTCAGATTATTCGGTCATTCTACATTGGTTAAAAACGAACCTTCATGTTTTACAAATTTTCATAAGTAATCGAGTTTCTTCAATACAGTCCACTGCTAGTTTTGCTAGTTAATGCTTAATCCACTTTGGTGTCATGGACCAGACTAGCTACAACTATCGGAAACTCAATGGCCAGATTCACCAACTGAAATTCTAGATTGTGTACCTGATCTAAAAATCTCAAAGAAAAACGCGTTATCAGCGCTCCGTTGCGGCATTTCTACTTCAATGGAAAGCTACTCAACTTGGCCTAAGCTCAAACGAGTAATTGCTATTGCATTCGTTTTATCTTAAATGTATCTAAAAAAGATGTTCAAAAGAGAATTATGGGCGACTTATCCAGTCACGAATTACAGAAATCTTTAAACGCTTTAGTGTCTGTTGTTCAGCAAGAGCATTATTTATATGAAATCAAATCTTTACAAAATCATAAAGGTATTCCCAAGAATAGCAAAATTTTAAAGTTAAATCCTTTTTTGGATAACGAGTTCGTGAGAGACACTAATACTCTGACTATCGTTTTGACAAAAAGCATTTTTTAATTCTACTAAAACAATCATTTAACAAGACTAATTTTCCAGCACGAGCATAAAATTTTATGTCAATCCGGGCCTCAATTATTATTAGCCTCAATTTGTAAAAGCTATTAGCCTGTTTGGGCTGGAGATCTAGCTCGTCAAACGGTACAAGGCTGCATTGTTTGTGTTCGTACCAAGCCTAAGGTTTTAAACACTTTAATGGCATCATTATCCAAGAAGAAAACAGATCCTGCTCTTCCTTTTTCAATAGTTGGCGTTGATTACGCTGCTTCTTTTTTATACAAGGATCGATTAGGTCGTGGTTACAAACTTCTAAAATGTTACATAGCTGTATTTTTGTGCCTTGTAATTAAGGCTATCCCTATCGAGTTGGTCATAGGTCTCTTCTTCAGAGGCATTTTTAGCGACATTGCGTATTTTTACTGCGCGCCGGGGAATACCTTTACATTTATATTCTGATAATGGCCGATCTTTTGCGGACGCGATCTGAGTTAAGACAAATTAGCGATTTCCTTTTTAAAAACGAATCACAAATTACCAATAGCTCAGCATCAGAAGGTATAACATGGCATTTTATACCTGCTTATGTCCCTCATTTTGAGGGCATATGGGAAGCGGATGTAAAATTCCTTAAATTTCATTTAAAACGTATAGTCGAGTGCCAATCTTATACTTTTGAACAATATTCTACTATGCTGGCTCAGATAGAAAGTGTTTTAAATTTGCGTCCTTTGGCTCCTCTCTCAACTAATCCAGAAGATTTAGAACCTCTTACGCCAGCACATCTTTTAATTGGACGTGGATCAATCTCAATTGCCGAACATAATTTTCTTCAAACACCTATTAATCACTTGTCACATTTTCAACACGCACAACAAGTACAGCAACGCTTTTGGGAGCGATGGTCAAAAGAATGTGTTAGTGAGTTGCAAACTTGTTTTAAGGTGCGTCAAACTGCGATAAGCTGGAAGTCGGTGCCATGATGATAAATCAAAGATGATCCCTTACCATCTCTAAAAATGGTAATTAGATTGGGTTGCAAGGACAACGTGTCGCGAGTTGCAAAGCCCAAGACAATACATGGAAATATTAAGAGGCCATGGTCAAAATTGGTCCTCTTTCCATTGACAATGTCTCTTAGTTCTTTTTCACTTGTTCGAAAGGTTTATCCTTTCAAGAGGGGGTATGTTTGTAATTATTTCTTACACTTTGCCAGTCCAATTCATTATGTAACTTTTTCTAGAAAGAAGGTAGGTATTGAACCTGTTGCTGTGCAACAAGTTTTTAAGTAGTTGTCATTTCAAAAAGTTACGTATTTCAAATAAATTTATTTTACAAACCAAAAACTAAAATGTCTCTGGCATCAATTGCGTTAACAGTCTGGTAAATCCATTTATAGCACGTAGAAATGTTAATGTTTCACAAACACTGAGCACCAATCGACTGAATTTAGTAGCTGATAATGAAGTTTCCATCATCTAATATAAAACCTTAGAGTTTCCTATCTTTATAAATACGCATTCCAAGGAAAACACAGAAAATTCATGTGAATTGTTACTGTTTTTATATCTAAATTTGAAGATTTAAACCGACCCCCAATTTCCAACAAATTCAATAGCAATATTCACAGAAGTTTTTTTAATTAAACTCATATATTATTATCCGTTTCTGGGATTTAATTTAAATGAAGCCAGCTTTAATATTAATACGCATCTCTACTGCTAGAAAGCAAGAGAATGTTCTTTAAGTAGCTAAAGATGAGGTAACTTTGTCTTACTTTGCAAGGACTTTAGCTTGGCTTGATAAATTTCTAACAAAATTAATCTGCAAATGTAAATGTTTGAATATCTCGGTTAATCTGCATATTGCGGTGAGAATGTCCCAATCCCTGAAGATTTTGAATAACAATCCTTGCATAAATTACACTTGCAAACTACTTTTGTTTTAACCATTTCAAAGGCAATTTATTTAAGAGCGATTCTTTTTTAGGTAAAATTGAAACTGTACTGTACCGTATAGAAATCGACCCGTTGATGCAATGCATATTATTATTAGTCTAAAAATACTTCTTTGTGAGCAAAACATGTGGGGCAGCTGCTGCTGAAGCTGAAAGGTGTAAAGTCAACAAGTATATAGACTTTGGCCAAAATTACACCTTTATTTCAGTTGCTTTCGTGACAATGGGAGTCGCTAGTGAGTTAATTCGGCAACTAATAAACAACCTAGTCATTAACTTAAATTAGCAACATGTGAACAAAGATCCACAGTATTTCTTTGGCAGCGCCAGTTACATCTCCCCAAATTTATATATATATATATATATATATATATATATATATATTGCTGTGATATGGGGTTGTTTAAGAGTGTATTTTATAGTAAAGGTCGTGCAGGAATTAGAAATCATAGTAGGAAGCAGAAAACTGCATTTATTTAGGAGAAAATTGAGTAATTAAGATGGTTTGTAAATAGTAAGCATTTGACACCCTGTATATAGAGTATAAATAGTTTTAAGCGACACAAATAGACGCATCTTAGGACAAGAAGACGCATAGTTAGCATAGAAATAAGTAATACATGCATTAAGTAAATAACCAATATTTAACACCCTGTAGATAGAGTTTTAGTTAATTTAGGTAATGCAAATAACGATATTTTTCAGTGGAAGCATGCGTATTTATAAGTAAACAATTAATGTCATTAAACACGCATTCAAAAGAATTCAAATCGGTTAAAGAAGCGTAGTGCAAGTGCGTACAAACAATTAACAATTTTGATAAGTAAAGGTGATTAAAAATTGCGTAAATAAATAAGCCTATATGAAAATTGAAAGTCGAATTGCATCAGTTATTTGTGTATAATATGGAAAAGCAATAATATTTCTCAAAACACCGCATGTTTGATAACGAAGCAGCTGCAAGCAAATAACAATTACTTGAGAGGACTAGAATGTTACATCAGAAACTACTTTAAATCAAGAGACCTCATTGGTTAAGATTAGCGACGGGCTTGTAGGCCATGCCCACAGACAAAGTGGGATATCAAGCATATATTAACAGCGACAATGATAACGAACTCAGTTCTCAACTCAACAAAGGCCAAGGTGCGTCACTTTAAACCTAAGGGCGACGCATAAGAATAACATTCAAAAGTGAATAATTGTTTAAATGACAGATAGTGCCACGAAGATGAAAATTACTATTGCCGATTAAACGTAAGTACATTTTGGGGAATTTATTTAAACTAAAATATAATAATAATAGGGCTCCGAATCCGGTGAGAATAAATGACAAGTCTGAGTCCGGGGAGAATAAATTCTAAGTCTGAGGCTGGTGAGAAAAAGTAATATAATAATTCAAATGATAGTCTGAGGCCGGTGAGCATAAAATCCAAGTCTAAGTTTGGGGTGCATAAGTCTAAGTTTAATAATAATAGTCCAGAGAGTGATGACAATAATTTAAATGCAATAATTCAAGCGTGTGGATAGACAATATTTCGAATAGGTATATAATAATTCTGAATTAGGGGAGAATAAGTTTGATCCAAATGGATGGTATAATGCATGGAAAACACTAGTTGATTTGTCGATAATTTTGGTTGCGAGAAGGAAATAACTAAGAAAATAGACCAGGTTAGATTTTTGTTTTAAGACATTTTTTTCTATTTAAATTTAAATATTGAATATTGAATTTGCTTAATATAAATTAATGTGACGGAGTCAACAAAACAACGAACTTGCATACGTATAAAGTGCGTTATATGATGAAGGGGTTTTGAACGTTACAGGGGCTTTTTTTTTATAAAAACAATAGGTTTTTTGGTGACTTTAGATTGATTAAAAAGCATATGATTTTTGACATAAATGAGATTTACAACATTAATTGAAAGTGTATTTAAATAATTTACAAAACCTGTACATAATATTTGTTTTCATTATATGGAATTGAATTAACTTCATTTTATAATTAAAGGTAAAAGCTAGTCGAAACCAAACGATAAAATTTATGGGAGTGTAATTTGATAATTTAAAAAAAGAGGCGGAGTTATAATCTGAATACGCCATTAATATCGAGGAAGGCGTTATCACATCAAGTTATTGTTATTGGTCGACACATGGTCGGGCCACGATAATTCCTGTTTAATCATAGCAATATATATATATATATATATATATATATATATAGTTGTGGATTCGAAGGGTTAAATCAGTGGTAAATAATAAAATTTCAACCACCCTGTATATAGAAAAGAACGAATTATTTAGGCGCAAAATCTATTTGAGTCATTTAAGAAAAACGGACATGTATTATAATATATAATTAATAATGGTGTGTTAGAAATTACATAGAGAATAAACAGTTTTAAAGCGAATAGAAATTTATAATTAATTTTAATTTGTTCTAATCCAACACATATAAGCATAAGAGAACGTACTTGCCTAACAAAATCAATAATTCCAAGGTAAATATAGTTCGTTTTATACAAATACGACGAAATATAAGGTCTAAAATTGTTGTGCTAAACGGTCAATAATTAACAAACACCTGCGTTTTAAATAGGTTACATTCAAAGAACTCAAGCTTCTATTAAGATAGGTCTCCATAGAAATATTTTCAACCGTCAGTTTGGTTAAACCACAAGGTTAACAAAACTCTTAAAGGGCGAGGGAAATGCACAATCGGTTATATACTACAGATAGAGACGGATATAAAAGCGTTGAGGTTGAAGAGGCACGTATCATATACACGTGGAGTGGAGATGAGCTGTCATTAATATCGATTTTCTATAACTCAAGTGGGGTTTTAAACGCGACAGCAGACATGCATAAGACAGAGATGAATATAGTACAGGCGGGGTTTATGACGACAGAGAATTTTATCATTGGTTAAAAACAGACAGTTTTTCAAACGTAGACACACGCGAAGGTTGGGAGCGCTTTCGAATATACGGCACGTACACCGGAGATAAATACTCACGCTAAATTATTAACGCTCTCATGTCTTCTCTTCGCTTCCATACTACTATACTACGATAAAGTACTGAATGCTGATCAAAATAATAGTAGAGCTTTTTGTGAGTATGGTATGTGTTGATAATACAGTAAATATAGTGCTAGCACGTGTAACTTATTAGTAGCGGGCTTCTATTTATTAACGTGAAATACGTGTAGTGTATATTAAATTAATAGAGGTCCGGCGACTACTAAACAAATTTCGAAAATCAATAAATGGAAGCATGATATATGTGGAGTAAGCATCACAAATAACCAAGATTGTACGCTGATATGGAATGGTACTATGAAACGAGGCGCTTGGCTCGCAAATGGTGTTATCGTCGGTGTATCCGCTGAGTATCACAGCGAATGGTCACGAAGCCGAGTTGTTCTAGTGATCGTCGTCGAAGGAGTGGAAGCCTGAAGCATTCTCCAGGTAATTTATTTGAAATTTCTGTTGTCTGAAAAACTTTTGTGAAATTTTGGTGATGTGTGAGTGAGTTTTGGGGTTTATTTATGGTTGTATAAACTTATTGGAAAATATACATGTACTGGACAATTTATTGGGGTCAAACATTGAAAAAGAGTGTATTTAAAACTTGCAAAATTTTATTCTGGATATAAACTGAATTGTAAAGGGTAAACGAATCTATAAATTTTGTTTAATTTATGCAAGGTGTAAAAGGCATATATAAACTAAACTGGGTTATTATGAGCTCACCATACTCCAGTGTACAGTCAATTTAGGGTAATATGTGGGGCCTATCTACTCATATCTCATTAAATTTGTTTGAAAATAATTAGAAAATCAAACTGTTTTTAATACATGTGAATAATTTGTCTGTAAATAGCGGTACATAAAAGGTTGTATGATTGTTGTATTATTTGGTGATTTTATTGAATGGTTTGCGAGTGTGAATGAAGAATGGTGGTGAATTTATGTATCTGAGAAGAGGCACAGCTGAGCTAGCCAGGTAAGCTGCTGAAGATTTTCGAAGCAGAAATCAAAGGATAAGCAATTTTTTTTAAAAATTTGTGCATTTTGGAAAATAATATGTTGACACTGGTGAAGCATAAAACCTTAATCCCCGATTCCATGGCAATACATACATATATATATATATATATATATATATATATTGCTATGAACTCCCTCCAGAAACTTAACTGGATTTTATCTTGAACCTACCTTGTCGACCAATAACAAAATTTGATATGTTACCGCCTTTCTCGTTATCAATTTCGTATTCAACTTATAACTCCTCCTTGAATGTTTAAATTATCAAATCACTCCCATTAACTTTATCTTATGACCTCGACCACTTTTTAAAAGGTTTCACCTTTTTTTGTATTATTTAAGTTTAAGGAATCTTTAAACCCCGCATGGGGGAATTCTCTATTATTATTATGTTTAATATAAGCGTTTCGTGAAACCACACAAAGATTTGGTTTTTACGTAATTTCAGACATTGATTTATAGTTTGTGGTTGGCAAAACCGTCAACACATCGTCTCAAATGCCATACAGTGGTATTTGTTTACGTGAGAACGTTAACCTACCTTGGAATGAGATGGTGGCTTGTGGGAGCCGGTGTGTCAAAAGTAGCAGATTTTATTACCGGCCTTTCTCGAGTGTGGACGTGTTAGTTGCAGATCCGGTAATCGGCGAAGTGATCCCTTCCCGTCTTAGTATTTACTTTATCTAGCTTTGTCGATAGAAGATCTACGGTCAACTAAACAACGGACAGTTGCACACACTTCGCATAGATGAAAAACGCACCGGGATCAGGATAACCAGGGGAAAGTTTTTGCTTTATAATTTGCAAAACTTTGATTCTACGGGGGAAACTTAACCGCGTATAAATTTGAATGTTATATTGTTTCATATAGCGTTACCGTTACAATATTTAGCAGGTGGAAAAAAATTCAATAACTTACACATTGTTGATCTTGTACAATGCTCAAGCAACCTTGTCTTGCAGAACAAAAATGAGGTTGTCGGAAATTCACTAATCCAACATTTTTTTCTAGAATAGCAACCACCACAACAACAACTTTCTTAAATGCGTTTACGTTCGCGTTTTGGAACTTGTTTCATTAACAATCCCGAGTTTAGACTTACCGCCACTCGAAGTATTCCATTTTATGCGAGTTACATATCCCCCAAATTGATATATGTATAATTAATAGAAAGTATTAAGAAATTATTAAGAAACTTAAGTTAGATGCAACATTGTAATTCAAGGATACATAAAGAAAAGGCTAATGAAAGTTCACAAGCAAGTTGTGAGATCGGATGCAAATACATTGTATTCCAGACGTAAATGATACTGCAGGTGCAGGTCACAGACGGTTAAGAAACCGCAATTACTAGAATTAATATTGTTACATTGTATAATATAATTGAATAAAGAAATAAGCTGACATGAGCTTTGCAGTTACCACAGAAATTTGAGGGACAGGGGCAACATAAATACCCCGGGAGCCCAAAACCAGTCAGTAAGTCTTCAGCCTCTCAGCTTTTACATTGTTGGTTGCTTAGGCTACTCGCCCTAATTTAACTTCAATTATTATTAATTTTGACTTAGTGTAATTTTATATAGTTTGTCAAAATTCCAAATGTAATTTCTGTTAAATAAATATTTGTTACAAGAAAGTTTTGGAAAAAGACTTTTTAAAAGGCAGCTTCTAAGGCTCAAAACGTAACTTCCGCTCGGCTATGGTTGCTTCTCAAGTGAATAACTGAAAATAAAAACTTCAATGAATGATTCCTTCTATTATAATCTATCGGTATTCATAAGCTGTAACGTCCCCGATTTTTCTCATTCACACGGATAGTGCGCCTGGAGCTATCCTATTTGAAGTCTAATGTCCATCTACTTAGGTCCACGGTAATCTGGTTTTCAGACTTTTGAAAATAGCGTGGTTGTTTAGGTTTGCAAAGAAAGTTTTGTAACTGTAAATGTACGAGCTTATTTCTATTGGGGTAATTTCTTATGGTTTGATTTCTTTAAACTCGTGTGAATGTTTACGAATAGTTTCCTAGGCTGGTAATTTACTAAAATATGTCGGTATTTTTCTAAGTTTCTATCGTCTTTATTGCGGATTGTAAAAGTATGTACTAGATACTTTATTGCTTATGTCCTATTTTAATAATATAATGAATTAGCCATGTTATTAAATGTAAACCACTTAAGTTTCTATAAAATTTTCACGATAAAGCTCATTTAACTAACTAAAATTAATAAATGCTTTTCTACTTACTAATGTTTGCTTTGTTAACACACTAGAGTTACACAGTGATCTCTCGTTTAACCTCTAGTTTGGTTGTGAGCAAGAAGTTGTAATAAAATGAGTTTTCTCTCTCGAGTGCCGATTAATAAAACCCGGATCAATTGTTACTCAGATGACTGCGGATTGTGTATGTGTCCCGCAGTAATCATTTTAATATTTTAGATTATTTCTAAGCGCTGTTAACTGTAGGAATCGACCTACTTGATTTTACTAATGATGTAAATTGGAATGTTGTAGAAAATTTGAATCCGCACGCTTGATTTGTATGGATGAATTGTTATATTGCGTGTTGTGTATGAATAGGGGTGTTATACGTGTTGCATATCAGTACAATTCCATCATGCTTAAACACCCCGAATTTTAGCTTATTACTGTAAAGCTAACCAGCGACCAAATCATAGATAAGGTTTTGTTGCACATATTTGCAGTTTTCTTCAAATCTAAACTAAACCATTACGGCTGTTCTTTCGATTTCATCTTCTGAATTTTTCTATTACTACATGATTCGAGCATATGCTGCATGATACAATGAACTATGTGCGCAATCTTCAAAACTACTGCAATTTAAAGAAAAATTACCCTCATGTGCTTTGAGCTTAAATAAATTACATATAACTAATAGTCTGAAACTACGTCAGCGTTCCATAAAAGCATAAAATAAAAGGATAAGCTTTTCTGCGCCTTAAAAACACATTTGCTCGAAGCAGATGCCGTAGTAATTATGTTTCCGCAAAGCAGTTTCATGCAGTGCATACACCACTAATGCACCACATCGTGCATCAACCTCGGCATCCTTAGTGACTTAATTATGACACTACAATTTCGCAGTTTAACTCAATTAGTCGAAGTCGTACCTCAATAAGTTTTAGTTGAATTCAAGCTGGCAAATTTCAGCACATCTCTCGATTTCCATATGAAACTCGGGTATACGATTGTAATAAATCTTAGCATATGAATTTAACAAAGGCAATACAATTCTCTACACGTCGACTTAATTTTCGTTTTCCCATGTCAAGTCGATAAACGGCAAGGGTGATGTAGGGATAGTTAGAGAATTTAACAAAGGGACAAGTCAGCAGTCAATTAGCTAATGGGTTAGCAAATTACTGGTATTGTCAACGCGCAATCACAGTTGAAATTGGGATTAGATGTTAGAATACAACCGAATTGATTACGTTATTGTTGGAAAGATAAAGCTTAGATTGTAGCTTTAGGTTTACGAAGGTGTGTTCAGGGATGTTCATAGGGTTCGTGCTGACCATATTACGGTTAGAGATAGATTTATGTAAAAACTTATCATGTTATAAGGAAATATCAATCATACATAAAAAATGTAAAACGTTTTAAAACTCAACTGAATTAATGTCAGAATATAAATGAATATAAAATATCCATACAAATCTTGATTGTAATCTAGAGCAGACGTCAAATTTGCAACATACAAATTAAATTATACTGCAACGTACCTAGACATAGCCGGAAGAAAAGTAAATACCAGGTTAACTATCAAACGCGGAGAGTGGGGGGATTCGTCTACATAGCAAAAATAAACAAAAAAAAACACATTGTCCACGATTATCTATTAACACATAAAAATAAGTAAAGAATTCTGTACAAACAAGCAAAAAGAAAATAGATTAAGTGTTATTATTTCACAGCAAATAATTATATTTTACGGTCAATTTAGGAATTTAGATAAGAAGTGTACATCTCGTATTTTATACAAAACATAACTAATCAGTAGAAAATAAACACGTGAGAACTTTTGTCAAGCGTTTTTAAAATATCACCTAATACCTTTTGTAAAATAACTAATTAGCAGGAAAGAATTAACGTGTGGGAGCTTTTGTCAGACATCTTTTAAACCGTACATAGTATCGTTTGTAAAATAAACCAATCAATATAAAGGAATAAGCAAGTTTTTTTTCAACATTTTTAACAAAGGTACATCACACCTGTAGAGCGATAATATCGATTTCCAGCAACAAACAATATTCCTATAGTGTCATGTTTCTTACCACGTAACTACACCAAACCTTGATACGGAATATGCCATTGACACGCACAAAAGAAAACGAGTTGCATACCTGTATGTGTCCGGATACTTAGCTCGCAAGCCGTCGGGGGTGAGTCAGAACAGCAACGCCATGGTCGTAAAGATCTATTTACCCTGCTACCATAACTGCAACAGCGGTCTACGGACAAAAGCAGTGGGTCTACAGACAAAAGCAGTTGGACTACAGAAAGAAAGAACCCATTTGGCTTCCAGCTAGAAAGAGAATCTGAATATAATGGGTACGCGCAGGAAAACTCACCAATTCACGCAAGACACCTCCTAGTTGTCAAACAGAAAGAAACAAACGTGCATTGCTTTTGAAATACGGTGACGAATAATGTAGAAAATATTTCGACGTAGAAGCTGTAGAATCAAATTCAACAATGGTACAAATAACACGAATTCGAACTGCAAATCCTCGCTTATCGAAGCGCGATTGAAACTGGAAAACTCGGGTTTTGTCGGATAGTGCGCGACCTTATTTCAACAAGTTTTACATCGGAACAATAGAGAAAACTATTATACGCGGTCGTAATGTATATCAAAATAACAGGTACCTAAAACAGGATATAAACTATTTAATTGTAGCATAAACTTGTCGTTTCCAAAATAAATAAGTGCGAAATTAAAATTTGTAGCAAGCGTACTTATTGTAAACAAGATGTTGTTGAAGAAAATAAGAGATTACCAGATACCTAAAACAAAGCATAGACTGTTTAATTTATCAAATAAAATTTCGTTTAAAAAGCAAAAGGGATTTGAGTTAACTAGGGAAATTTTTAAAAGCAAAATTGGAACGTAACAATACCGTCACACAATTACTTTTTATGGTTATACTTTACAATCACTTTAATTGAAGTGACGTTCTTTCAAAAACATAAAACTCATCTGCTGCTTTAATTCTATCTAATTTATACACACCAGTCTTAACCATGAGTCAGATTCCTTTATTTCCCAGAAGGATCCTTGAGCCACATAGCTTTTTTTTTGCTAAAGTAATCGTTTCAAGAAGTATGAACTATTTAACGAAGTTGGCCATTTATCTGTTCTTTTAAATTTATTATCAAAACAAAACTGATTAGCAATATATTGAATTCCCAAATAAATTGAATCAGGTAATTGGCAAAGTGCATGCATTTTGGGGGATAACCATTAACTTAGATTAACTTAAAACTTAATGAATTTCATTTTTAAAATAAAATAAGAAACTCTTGAATCTATAAATATAACTCAAAGTTAAACAATTATTTAAATTATTCGTATTATGAAATAAGATGCAAAAAGTTATTTTTTAAAATGTTCCCTCCTCCATGGCGGACCATTTGATAAGGTACGTCCACTTCGAGTAAGTTCAGGATTAATAAATTGAAACCAGGTAGTCCTCCTACGAAGAAGTTGCCTTGAGAGCACGGTTATCCCCAGACAATAACCAAATTCTTGAATAATAATCTATAGGAACACTGTGGCACGATTTAAATAAAATTAAATAAAAACCCTTAACCACAAAAAATATTTAAATTACTAAATACGTATTTCGACCACTATGTGGTCATCATCAGTAAAAAACATGTAATTTAAAAAAAAAAAAAGCTGTTGTTCTGGAACACTTCAGAGGATATTCTCCTCACCACTTAGGCTGAAGTGAACCTTCCCAACCTATAATTTACTATATTGTTGCTTTAAACACTATCGAGGATATTCTCCTCACCCGCAGGCTGGTGTTCTCAACAACAAACAAGTGAATTGTGGCATTATAACTTAAATCTACTTAATTTATACTAATTCTAAATCTACTGAAGCGGAACCAATTTAATCTTGGTTTCTCATTGGTTGTTGACCAATAGGGAAAGCAAAGCAGATGACTCTATTGGCCCTTTATCGGTGTTTAAGAGGGGTCCTTTATGTTCAACAATTTTAGTTGATTCATAGGCATTTAAGGAGGAAAACGTTGGTACCGCTTTTAACAATTTAACATTTTCTAGTTTAACGGGGTGGCTGGTTTCAAATATATGTTTGGCGACCTGAGACCTTTCATATTTACCATGTTTGAAGTGAGCAATGTGTTCTTTAAATCTTGTTGTTATATTCCTCTTGGTCTGACCAATATATTTTTGAAAACACCCTGGCCCTGCACAACTAATTTCATAAATCCCCGACTTTTGCAAATTTTTTTTAAATTACAGGTTTTCTACTGATTATGACCACATAGTGGTCGAAATACGTATTTAGTAATTTAAATATTTTTTGTGGTTAAGGGTTTTTATTTAATTTTATTTAAATTCTTGAATAATTGATAGTCCAAGAACCTAGCGTAGAATCACAGAAAAGTTGCTCCCGATGAAATCAAAGGCAATAATGGAAGTACCCATGTGCAACCATATATAGCACAAAGTAAATGAACAAGTATAATTTTGTATACTTGAACAGTTCATATTGATGACACAATTAAGAAAGCAAAAAATTTGAGTCTATCTAGTGAGGGCGCAAGTTGCTTTTTGGATGGAATAAAACGTGGTCGGCTAAAATCACTATCCAGCAAATGTTGATTTCTCAAAATAACATCAGTATCTGGTACTACAGAGCTACAACAACTACCAATATGGTACTAAGCCATCTTGATCCAAAAAACTGCTCAAAATTAAAGAATGTCTCACTTGTGGTATAAGGTATACCTTAATCATTCGATTTTGATTTTGAAAATCTATTTGTAGTGTGACATTGTCAACACAATCCATAATTTCATTGTTAGGGATGGTACATTTTACATCTTTAACTGTTTTTATTTTAATTTTCTGCTTATTTATAAAATTTAATAACTATAAAAATTTTATTGGCTCCTGAATCCAGTAAACCTATAATTTTACACCCATGAATATCTACAGTTACATATGGGCATTCATATGTATTTAATTGTGCTATAACGTAGTCCAAAATTGTTTTATTTTTTGATTTGTAAATATTAATTTTATCTTCTGATATTTTGCATTATTATTGACGTTTGACATAAAAGTAGAAACCTGACTTCGGCCTAAAATCGGGTTTTTTCGGAAGTTTTCCGAATTGCATATAGGACATGTTAATATAGTATACCCAATTTTTCCACATGTAAAACAAATTTTTGCAGAACAGTGTCTGGCCAAATGATTCTTGATTTTGTATTTATAACAAGCTATTTCAGATCACCGAAATTGAGAACTAATATCATTCTGTTTACCTGTATAATTTTCGCAATATATTTCTCTATTTCTTATTGAATTTCGACTACTTGAGTGATTTCTGATTGTGTTATTACCTCGTGCATATTCTGGTCAGTGATCAATAGGACTTTTATAATTAATTTACTCAAATGCTGTGGAGGCATGTCATAATATTTAGAATCTTTTCTACCTGAGTGCTGTGCTTTCAGACTATTTTTCCAAAGAATTTTTATTTTAAACCTTTCATCTACGTTTACAGATAACCTATTAAAAAAAATGTTTATTACAGCAATATAGATGCTAATCGATTCATTTTCACCCCGAGTCCTTGATTTAATTTGAGACCAAAGCTTTTTATTATAATCCCGTGGTAAAAATTTGTTTTTTAATAAAGCACATAAAGTGTCCCAATCAGAAATTTTATGTTTAATGCTTCTGAACCAAATCAACGCTTTATTCTCAAATAGTTCGACCAAAGTGCTAAATAACTGCTCTTTACTAATACGTCTAGATTGACTTAATTCAGTTACTCGCTCTGAAAATGCAATTATACTTAAATCGCGTTTTTTCAATAAACTTTAAACTCCAACTACTAATTTTAGATGCTTCAATAAGGCTTCATTTTTCTAACATCCTCAACGCTAAACCTGATACATTTCTATCATTTGCTTAAGCAAAATTGCGATTTGAACTTTGTGATAGCTGTGCAGTGTTCATATCTAAATTATTTAAAGTAATACCTAAAACCTCATACGATGTTGTTTTAGTTGCATTGATTTTTGATTTGTAATAAAAAATATACGATAATGCTACAGATAATAGTTTTGATTTTTCTTCTAATATATTTTCCTCAGATGACTTAATGTATTCAATTTTATTTAAAATGTGAACCAATTTAGTTTCGATTTTTTGAATAGTGCTTTGAGTTAAAAATTATCTATCCATGTATTAACAGTTTGTCAGCGATCAATATTTGTTCATTTGAAGGTACAAGATTAATTTGAGTTTTAAAACTTTTCCCTTGTTTTCCAATTCTAAAGATTCGCGAGGTCAATTTTGTAAATCTCTAACATTAGCTGTATCTGGAGGTTGTGTTCTTCGATTCAGTAATTCAAACATAAGTTCTTTTTGAATTAAACGGTCAACTGTAAACTGCATTTTAAATATTTTTTTGCATTACTATCCAATAAATATTAATACAATAGTCCGATATTTTTTAAATAAACGGAAATTGGTACATATTACAATCCAAAAAAATGAACACGATTGTAACAATAAATCCTTCGTTTATTGGGCGTCAAAATATATTACGGGTAGAGATAGATCCCTGCAAAAACTTATAAAGTTATCAGGAAATTTCAATCATACATAAAAAGAATAAATTGTTTTAGAACTCGACTTAACTGAATTTATGTCAGAATATAAATGAATATAAAATATCCCTACAAATCTTGATTGTGATCTAAAACAGACGTCAAACTTGCAACATACGAATTAAATTATACCGTCACACAACTACCTTTTATGGTTATACTTTACAATCACTTTAATTGAAGTAACGTTCTTTCAAAAAACTAAAACTCACCTGCTGATTTCATCCCATCTAATTTATACACATCAGTCTTAACCATGAGTCAGACTCCTTTATTTCCCAGGAGGATCCTTGAGCCACAAAGCTTTTTTTTTGGTAAAGTAATCGTTCCAGAAGTATGAACTATTTAATGAAGTTGGCAATTTATCTGTTCTTTTAAATTTATTACCAAAACAAAGCTGATTTGCAATATATTGAATTCCCAAATAAATTGCACCAGGTTATTGGCCAAGTGTATGCATTTTGGCGGATAACCATTAACTTAGATTGACTTAAAACTTATGAATTCCATTTTTAAAATAAAACAAGAAACCCTTATATCTATACACATAACTCAAGGTTAAACAATCATTTAAATTAATCGTATTATGAGTTGTTAAAGGCAATTTGAAAGAAGATGTAGAAACTTATCTTTTAAAATGTTCCCTCCTCCATGGCGGAACACTCAGTAAGGTATGTCCACTTGGAGTAAAGTTGACGATAAATAAATTGGAACCAGGTAGTTCTCGTACGAATAAGTTGCTCTGAGAGCATACAGAACTACATCCACACTAGTCTTATATACCATTCTTCAAATCCCTCTCATAGAATTACAACTCAACGCAGCCCTACAAATCCGTAACCTGAAACGCAACCTTCCAATCCAACTCTACGACACCATCCTAACTGCTAACGAATACAAAACACTGTTTATATCCAACATTAAAACCCGCATTCGTACATCGTTAAACCATTCCTGGCAACAACTCTGGTCTACATCCCCATCCGGCATACATATACGACCTGTTCCCCGAACTACTAAAAATCCTACAATACGTATCCCACTCCAGCTCTCAAACAATACAATTCCTAACCTCTCACGGCAAATTTCGATCAAAACTTCACTCCTTCAACATCACACCATGCCTATATTGTCCTTGACATAACTCCACGCCTGAAACTCCTTACCACCTCATCTAAACCTAGATCCCTACACCCCACTACCTAGCATAACACACCTCATCACGCACAATCCTGAGCTACTAAGCAAATTCCTCTCCGACATCCTAAACACAAAATCCCCAATAAACACTTACACGCTCTAATATAAAACCTACCTCACATCCCATACGTCACAAAATGAACAACACCACCCCTTACTCCCCTACATCAAACATACAGGCGCTACAAAGAAAAGGTGACTTACCTCACTAAAAAACCAGTCACAGCAACAGACTTCCACACACAATAATCAAAAATCATCTTTCAAGAAGAAATCAATTTTTTAAAATTATCACCATTATTATGTTCCTACACTTAGATTGTACAAGCTAGGATAGGCCAATGGCCTAGGTATAGCTTAAAATAAAGAATATTCATTCATTTTGAGAGTATTGCTTTTCCAGACAATAACCAAATTCTTGAATAAGTGATAACCCCAGAACCAAGCGTAGGATCAAAGAAAGGCTGTTCCAAATGGAATCAAAGACAATAATGGAAGTAACTATGTGCAACTATATAGCACAAAGTAAATGTACAAGTATAATTTTGTAAATTTGGACAGTTTATATTGATAATACAATTAAGAAACAAAAAAATTTGTGACTATTGAGGGCGCAATTTGCTCTTTAGTTGGAACAAAACGTGATCGGCTAAAATCACTATCCAGCAAATGCTGATTTCCCAAAATAACATCAGCATCTGGTACTATAGGGCTAGAACAACTAACAATCCTAACAAATAACATTTGATGATCAATTCTACAACTGATTAATTTTAAAATTGTTGTAAAGTCCGTGATCATGTGAGCTTGCATCACACAAACAAGAGACAAAAATGGTTGTCCTTTTAGAAAAATGAACAAAACAAGAAATTACTAAGATCGCCCTTGAAAATATCAAACTACTTTAACGACAGTGGCATAACATATACAATATGAAGTAGGATTAACTAGTGAAATTTAAACATTTTGTAAAAATAGGTAGTAATAATATAAATCAAATAAAAAAGGAAGCTTATGAATAATCATTAGACAAAGTATTTCTCTAATAATCAATAGATTAGACACCAATGAACTTAATCTTTAAAAATAGTAAATATACAAATGTACAGGTGAGGTGCAGTTGACAACCTGCAAAAAGACTTCCAATATTGACAAATGGAAGTTAACCTCCCAAGGTAAATAAATATTTGGTGCACTCAAACTTTATTAATCAAACAGAAAATTACTATAAAAACAAAACACAGTAAGCAGAAAACTTGAAATTTCAGATTTTAACTTTGAACTTAGAAAACAATATCTACATAAGAAGTGACATGTTTATTTTAATCTCATGTGAAGATTGAATCACAAGTTCAGATCGTCACATATTCCCCTTTCTTCCAAAAAAATTTGAAAAAGTTTTTCAAACCAAAAAATAATAAAGAACTTTCTTATATGACTCTTAGTATTCTAATTACCACTTTTCGTTAGGATATAAGGTATGGTCGGGCTTTAAATCTGATATGTGCCAATTGCTCTTAGATATCCGTTGACTATCCTCTAACTCGTATGTATGTGTGTATATATATATATATATATATATATATATATATATATATATATATATATAATGCTAGAAGTTAGAAAACTACATTTATTTATCATGAAAAATACGTAATTTGCATATTATGCAAAGAGCAAACATTTAACACCCAGTATAAGGATTGCAGTTGACTTTAATTAATGCTGGGAAGCATATCCTTCAACAATAAAAACACATTCGGCAAAAGAAATAACACTACACGCAATCAAACTTGTCTTAAACCAAAAAGCATTCATAAATTGTAATAGATACGCGTTAAATGCAGTAAAAGCTAGAAAATCATTATACAATTCCTATTAAATTAAACATGCGATGGTGAAAGGAGATGGCATAGCGTTCTGATAATAAACGCATTTTTCGAAATAAATACGTTTTGGAAACGCAGAACGTAAACAGAAATACGTTAATTTACGTCATTCCATCTAAGTGATTTTCTGCATGGAGTTAATACAAAAACCAAAGTATTATCTAGATAAACAAAAGCCATAAGCTAAATTACGTGCCAAGGCGAATTAGAAATTCCTGTAATAACATTAATATAGACGGTCAAGAATAAATACATAATAAAAATCCACTGGTATCTTACGTGACCAAGACATCTATTATCAGACGTATACCTGTATAAGCCCAAAGTATTCAAAACATTCTATAGCTGGTTGTAAACTTTGAACAAACAACGCCGATAACCAATAAATTTTAGATGGGGCGTAGCTTATATAACACGCGAATATGGTAAGCAGGGAGTCTTCATTCAAACTGAGCACAATTCACATTACTTTTAGTCAAGAATTTACGCAACGAACGAGTGAATATTAAAATAATTAAATATTTGTGAAACTGGTGTTTGAGAATTTTAAAGCAAATAATAGTGAGAAGTAAAATGAGACAAGTTTTGCCGTTTGTTGGGAAACGTGAGTAAAAGTTTATTAATTAATTAATTTTAATTATTTATAATTTAGGGCTCTAAGTAAGACTAAGAAAAGACGGGGTAAATCTAAGTAAGACTAAGAAAAGACGGGGTAAATTTTAGTAATATTAAAAAAAGACTTGAGATCTAAGTAATGCTAACAAAATATTTGGCAAAAATTAAGAGGTATTTAATCATTGATTAAACGGGGTACAATTTGGAAACTAAATAAATTGATAATACTGGGAAGACATCCGGATAAAAATATTTGTTTAAATCTATGCAAAGGCACGCACAACAGGATTGTTAAGCATTGAATAGAGCGACGTAACTGATCCACAGCACGCAGTAGCAGATCCAGGGAGAACAAAGAAAGACGTACAAGGAAAACTACAGGTTAGAACTATCTAGCATAAGGCATTATTTTCTCTTTACTTTGAACATTGACGATACTTATTATACCTAAATATTTTATGTAAGGAGTCGACAAAATTTTTTTCTTATACGTAAAAATTTACGTAAAAAGAGAAAACGTCTTGAACGTTCAAAGATTCTCCAGTAGAGTACAGTGTCATTTTTGCTGGCTTTAAAATAAGGAAAAGGAGCTATAATTTTGGGGATAAAACAATTTAAAAATTATTATTATTTGATTTAGGAGTTTATTTTGTCATACAGTAAAACATATTAAGCTGTGAAGTATACATGATTTTTTTTTCTTTCTCATTATACAAATATTAGTGGATTTCGTTTTTCTCATTCAATGCAGGAAAGGTATTAGATAAAAGGGGCTAAATTATTTGATTATCGTAACGCTGTGCACTCTGTGTGAATTAGACTGAGCTAGTCGAAGCATATTTAAACTTTAGGATATTAAAAGAGACAGAGCGGTGGTAATCAGCAGGGTACTGAACGTATAATTACATCGGCGTGCAGCGTTATCATATTAAACAATTATTATATATTGCTGTGATAAGGGGTTGCTTAAGGGTGCACGTTATAGTAAAGGTCGTTCGGGAAGGAGTAATTAGAACAGGCAGCAGAAAACCACACTTATTTAAGGAAATAATTAAGAAATAGACATAGTTTGTAGATAGTAGGTAGTCAACACCCTGTATATAGAGTAGTGATAGTTTTGGGCGACGCAGGTAAACATAGGAAGACGCATAGTTGGCGTAGGAATGAGAAGTACATGTATTAAGTAGATAGTAAATATTAAACACCCTGTAGACAAAGTTTAGTTAATTTAGGTAAAACAAATAAGGATATTTTTCAGTGGAGGCACGCGTATATTGGGAAATGAATGATAAAGTGTAATTAGACACGCATTAAGAAGAAGAGTTCCAGACGATTAAATTAATACGGATATAGAAATAGAGTTTCAGGTAGTTAATATAAATGCGTACAAAGAGCTAACCATTTTGATAAGAGAAATGATTAAAAATTGCGTGAATCGCATGTAAACATGAAAATTTAAAGTCGGGTTGCATCAGTTGTTTATAGAAAAGCAAGTAATCTATCAAAATACAGCATGTTGATAATGTAAGACAGATGCGGGCAGGTTGTGATTATGGGAAAACGTAGAGCATTGCATCAGAAACTGCTCAATATGTAATTATTTGATTGGTCAGAGACAAGCGACGAGTTCTAGACCAAACCCACGGATGGAGTGGGAATTCGAGGTTATATTAGCAAGCACCTTGATAAGAAAGTCAGTTTTGAACTCAATGAAGGCCGAAGTGCATTGCCATTAAACAGAGTAGTACGTAATAAGTATAAAAGTGAAAAATAAAATGAGTGCGAATATGAAAATTACAATTGCCGTTTAAACGTAAGTACGTCTTTAATAAATTTATTGTAAACTAAGACATAAAAATAATAGGGTTTCAAGGTCTGAGGGAAATAGACTAGGATTCTGATGTTAAGAAAAAAATATAGTAATACAATTTAAATGTCAAGGGAAAAAGAAGAATAATACAATCTTGAAGTACAGGGGTGAAACAAACTACAATTTTGAGTCTGGGGCAAGAATGATGAAAGTCTAAATTGGAAGAATTGAAATAAATTGGGGTATATAATTTTATGGTGATGGTCCATAGTGTAATAGTTTGAATGGAATCCAGAATTGGGGAAGATCATTTTTATTGGAAACGTCGATGTGAAAAAGATAAAACCAGGTCAGATTTTTAGTTATAAGATATTTGTTTTTCTATATGAATTTTTATTTTATTTTAATATTGAATTTGCTAAATATGATATACTTGTGAACAAGTCAACAAACGAGGTTGCATACGTATTGAATGAGTAATAAGAAAACAGGTTTAGAATATTCTACACTTTGTTAAGTAAAGATAATAAATTTTCTTTGGTGACTTTGGGATTTTTGAGTACATACTAGATGGTTGTTAATAAATGAAATTTATAAGAAATGTATTACAAATAATTTCAAAAGCTGTACAGAACATATTGGTTTCATTATATAAAATCTAAATTTACTGAATGTTATAATTGCAAATAAATGCTAGCCGAGGTCATAAGATTTAAATAGTACGAAAGGTGGAGCCACAAGTTGAATAGGAAAGAGATAACCCGCAAGGCGGTAACGTATCGAATTTTGCCATTGGTAGATAGAGTTGTTTAAAGATAAAGTCCAGTTGATAGCAACATTAAGAAAACAGCTGGAGGAGGAGATAATTACACTTAATCGTGAATATTAAAATGGTGGTACAATAATTTAGAGTACGTAAATAGTATAGCAAATAAATATAACAGCCCAACGTCGGAGCATGATAATTCTTCTAATATCATAGCAATATATATATATATATATATATATATATATATATATTGCTATGAAATCTTTTTAATTAGAATCGAGTCTCACGAATTGGGCGTCAAGAATGCTGTGAGTCCTCCAAAATCCGGGAACTACGGTTTTCGAATCGTGGCCCACAGATTGGGCGTCAGGAATGCTGTGAATCTACCAAAAAGCTATTAACTTAACTGGTCCGTTGACTTTCTTCTGTTCATCGCCTCGGCTGCTCCCCTAGATAAACCTTTCGTCCTCAATTTTGAAAAAAAAACAAACACATTCCTACCACAAACATCAACGTTAACTCTATTTACATCAATATTCACAATACATTAAAATTTCAAAATTAATATTCAGCATAAATTTTAGTATCAGAAAATTTCAAGATTAAATTTGTTATCATTTTAAAGTGCATCCAGAATTAAAGTCTTTGTAGGATGCCTACTAATTAATGTAACAACATATGCAGACCGGAGTCTGAGTACAAAGGGAGCATCTACCATCCCTTTACGTTAATTAACCAGGTTCGTCTAATTGAGCTCAAAGACATACCCAAATTTTCATCATAATCCAGAACATCAATACTAAATACCCCTTTCTACTTAAACAAGCAAATTTCACCTTAAAATTAAAATATTATTGTTAGTACAATTTTACTACTGTCCATTTTAAGTAAATCAATTGTAAAGTTATTCAACACACACCAAAATATCAAAGTTCGAACAAAATAGTATAATTTACCTGAAGGTTACTGCACTCGTAGCTTCAATGTACATCGTCCCTTTGTTAATCACACCATTCCAACTGGGTTATGTTTACGGCTTCTGATTCTCAACGCTTTTAAAATTTTCTCCATCACCATTTATTTAAAGTTGTTTCAGGGCTTTTCCGGAACTCATCTGTGTATATCTGAACCTTGTTTTGTGGATCCAGACACGTTTATGCACCATTTAATTATTAATACCCCGAAAATAACAAAGAAATTCATACTTCTTTCACCAATATACGCCAAAACTGCCTATTTTGTGTATTCATTTGTTGTTGTAAATTGGTACAGTGATACTAAACTTTATTACCTTGTATCTTCTTTTCTAAGTGCACTAAAGTACATTCATTGTAGCACGTAAAGAACAAGCTGTTTTAAATCACAAAATATTCGAGCAAACTGTTTAAATTATTTAATCAAAACCGGAAAACTAAAAAGCACTGTTTAACGCGTTGAATCAAGTCGAAGATCTAAGAGAGCTTGTTCATATTCACCTGGGTATATATAGAGGTTAGCCTGTCTGTCGGTCGAGTCCCCAAAACAGACAATTCTAAAGAATTTCGCCTGCTCTGTTCTCATTCCGCAGCCCGGCATGCGATTTTTACGAATTTTGCACTCGCACCAGTTAAATCTCAGAAATTTCGACACGGCACGCAACGTCTGGAAATAACTAATTGAATTTTATACAGAAATGTTATTTTTACCTCTCAAATTTTGCCTTTTACTTTCAACCAATCGCAACCCCATGACGTTGCTCTACTCACGCCTTTTACTATATGTGTCTCGGTCTTGCACATATTATCTGTCTCTATCTACCCTGTTCTTATTAGTGCAAATTGATATTCTTTATTATCGATTATTTCAGTCCATGTAGACTGTGAAATAATCCACCTTTAGCATTTCTCGTAACTATTATGCGACGGTTTCTCCAACATTCTCTGTAACCATTAATTATCTGCAAAATTTACGTAGAATGAGCTTTTTTAAAAATACGCAGGTGTTCAAACATACTATTAATTCTCAGAGCTTTATTTCATGGTATTTTATTGGGTTTTTACAAGTTTTTATAGATATTATCTGTTACTAACGATTCAATTAACTTCAATTAAAAATAGTAGCCTTTAATTTTTGGTGAATCCTAATTAAATATTCAATTATTATCTGTACGTTTTGTTTAATACCGGTTACTTGAAATAGAGTTAATTAATATAAATTTTGCACGTAATTTCTCTTTGTTTCTTTACTAGGAATAATTAAATTACACGCAGAGCTTTTTAATACTGCTTCTTTTGATCTAAAGCGTCTTGTACATGATTTAAATCTCTTATGTTTAATGAAACGACTGACTTTTTATGCTTCACGGTTTTAATAAAGCGTACCTCTTCCCAAAGCTTCTACACGGTGATGAAAATTATTTGATGTGATTATTTAATTTTCTACCCTGGTCTAAATATGAGTAATATATATATATATATATATATATATATATATATATATCTAATTTCTTTCTGACTTTTTAAGGACCAGAAAATTGCCTATATGGTTCCGGGTTAGGACCCTGTCATTTTATACATTAAGGTCGACGTTTCGCTCACTTTTGTAAGGGGCTTCATCAGGACAAGTAAAGAAATAAGTAATAAAATAAAATAAGAAAGATAAGAATGATAATATTAAGTAGACAAGTTAAAGTGTAAAGAGAAGAGTTACTCCTGAACTAGCAGACTCACTAGCCCATTCAAAGCCAAAAGGTGTCTTGTGGCGAAGTAACTGGTGAATGTAACGAAAGTGGTGGTTTATGTAGAGCGAGAACTTGATGCATGAGCGATCATGAATGGAGAGGAGTATCGTAGCGGATCAGTGAACGTCACGGTTCCGCTGTTGTGAACATAGGCTTGTTTTCCAAATGGGGGAAAGGTAGTAGCCATCGTCTTTGTTTAGGTTATTAGAATTTTTATTGATTTCTATGGATTCTCTAATTTTTCTATTGTAGAAAAAATGGAATTCTGGCAATTAGTTTCGTCTTATCAAAGTTTATGGTATGGCCTGTTTCATGTTGGTGTTCCGCTATCGCTTCGCGATTGTACTAGTTTGTTCTTAAGCATCGCTTATGCTCGTTTAGTCTAGTCTGTACTGACCGTCTTGTTTCTCCTATGTATACTAAACCGTAACTGCAAGGTACACTATATACTCCTGGGGCTTTAAGACTATTTTCGGAATCTTTTGGGGTTGGTAATATTTGTAAAACTTTATTGGTGGGTTTAGAGATTGTTTTGATGTTGTGTTTACGTAAAACTTTGCCAATTCGGTCTGTTACTCTGTGTATATATGGAAGGATTGCCAAAGATCGTGTATCGGGATTACGTCGTAGTTTGGGGGTTCGTGTAGGATGCAGATGCCGGTTTTATTACTTTGCCCATATCTGAGTTACGATAGCCGTTTTTTATAAGACTGGTTTTAAGATGGGTCAGTTCATTAAATAAGTGTTCTGGTTGTGAAATCTTAATTGCACGGTGGACTAGAGAGTTGAATGCCAATGATTTTTGTAAGGGATGATGACGTGACGACGCATGTAGGTATCTGTCTGTGTGTGTGGGTTTACGATATACGAAATAACCTAGTCGTCCGTTAGGTTGGCGCTCCACCAGAACGTCAAGGAATGGCAGAGTTCCGTTCTTTTCAATTTCTATAGTGAACTTAATATCTTTATGTTGATTGTTTGTGTGATCTAGAAAATTATTGAGCGTTTGATGTCTATGGGGCCAGATTACACAAGTGTCGTCTACATAACGGAGCCAAGTTTTTGGTTTAAGGTCTGTGGATTCTAGAGTCATGGATTTCAAAGACTCCATGAATATATTGGCCACAATAGGGGATAGAGGTGAGCCCGTTGGTGTGCCCGAGGTTTGTTTGTAAAATTGTCCGTCGAAGACAAAATAGGTATAAGTTAAGCATTTTTTCAATGAGCGTGGACAGGTACTCAAATTCGTTTTCTTGAGGGAGGAGTTGTTTAATAATGGAGACAGTGTCTATGACAGGTACGTTTGTAAATAATGATGTTTCGTCAAAACTGACTAGTATATCATTTGGGTCTAGCTCAATATTTGCAATTAGTTCTATGAAATGAGTGGAGTTTAAAACATTAGTAGGGGTGTTACCGGAATAAGGTTTTAAGAAATTTGCCAGGTATTTTGCCAGATGGTAGGTTGGCGAGTCAATTGTGCTAACTATCGGACGCAGAGGGACATCAGGTTTATAGACTTTAGGAAGGCCGTACAAGCGAGGAGGTTTAGATTCGCGAGGTATTATGCGTTTTTACTTTTTACTATTATAGGGTTTGTAAATACTCCCTGTATGTTTGTTGTGGTTTGTTTAGCATTCTTCTTAATCTTCTTTGGGAATTAAACCACTCATAGTTTTTAAAATCATCTTTATTTACGTTTCGATCCATGACCTAGGTCATGGATCGAAACGTAAATAAATTATAGGGTTTATCAATCTAAGAGAGGCGTAGTACTAAGCTATAACAGACAGAATTATTCTTTTAGTAACAGGAAGGATTAACAACTTTTCTGGTATAGAAATGCGAAGAGTATCCCATTTATGATTCTAGTTTAACCCTAAAACTTATTTGGAGCACCGTGTAAATTAATGTCGTGCTCCAAAGAGTTAGACTTTTCAGAGATATTTTTTAGAAAAATATTGGAATTAGAACAATATTTGTGAAGTTCAAACCCGTGTTTATTTAGAACAGAATTTAATTCACCACAAGCTACAGCTCCTGGTTTTCATTTAATTATCGAACGCATACTTGAAGTTTCACGTATATTTTCCAACGTCATTACTAGCACAGCTGTTTCAATACTAATCAATCAACTTGTTATCTTTCAAACGTAGCGCATTAACGAAGAAGGCGAGTTCCCAACTAAATAAGACATGTTTTCGCTTGTTTTTTAGTGCAATTCCTAAATTGCATGGCCTCCGGTAAGAACTACAACAATCGTTCAGGATTTAAAAAGGACGCACGTTGCTCATTAAGTTTTGTCATGCGCGAACGTTAATTTCGGACGCAAACGTGAAAAGATATTCTTTTTACTATGTTTAAAACAACATACAAGTGTTATAACATGGAGTTTTAGCGTCTGATTATCGCATGACCCACGATACGCGCAAGTATAGCTTAAAAGTTAATCTACCCTTGCTAATAATAAAACCTCAAAAGATACGAAGTAATTAAATACGATTACTAAATCAAAAATATTGCAATTTAGAAATCGCAGTAAATAAACTTACTACAAGATAAGTTACGCTTGTGGATTACGCGTCGACTAAATCATGTCATTCAGTAGTTCACGATAGAAACGCCCGATTTCCTGTTTACAAGTTTTCTATACTATTGGACAACATGCTACAAATCGATGGCAAATTTACGCATTTAGAGTTAAATACCGAACGATTTTGGCATCTAACGAATGGTTTGTTATTCGTTTTCCCAAGCCGCTGCTGCATACGTAAAAATCTGACGACGCATTGCTAAATATTGTACTATTGGATACAAACTTTTTAACACCAGAAGTGCTTTAGAAAATTTAGAACGCTTGTGCTGGTAAACCATTGTTCCTCTGAATTTGCCTTTGGAGCAGCTTGTTTTGCTTGCAATTTGGAATGAACAAACAATTAACACTTATTTCGCTATTTGTATTAATCGAACGAATTAAAAATAGTCTCATCGGGTTCTAAAGATATGAATATACATAAAACATACAGGATGATTTGTGAAGTTAGTTTTGTATAATTTACTTATAAGAGTACTGATACTTTTAATAGAGTAGTGTTTGTCGCTTGTGTTTGTGTCTTGAAATTGATTGTGGATGTGTTTCTAGGCGAGTGTATCCAAAGAAAAACTAGTATGAGTAAATTATTATTTATTTGACTTGAAGCTATTTACATGTATTTCAGTATATGCCAAGCATTAACGAAATAATTAAACTATTCAATAATTCATAATTTGTACATAAGATAACTTATTAGTATATTATTCAACGGACGAGTTATGATAGCCATTACTCATTGGGAGCGTTTGCGACGGGAGCCCTCTAGGGTGAGCGGCATTATCTGAATGAGCATTGTCCATAACTTGCTAGTGGAACACTATACTTTTCTCACGACTACAAATATCTTCATTAACAGATATTTTCTAAAAGTTTAAATTAATATCACGAATACTGGCAAGCAAAAATATATTTGTGATAGTGTAACCAGTCTACTTCATTCACATAACACAAACATTTTACCTCGTGGATTATGGAAAATGAAGGTATATATTGATTGTTCAAAGGTGTTGAGTTATACTTATAACGCAGGACCCGAACGTTCCTAACAGGTTAAAGGTGTTGGATTATGGATTCATATACACCTACAGAATAATGAGTTCTATATTTAACCATTCTTAAATGTACAAGAAGTGCATTACTGAATAATCGTGAAAAAACAAACTTTTTTAACCCCGTTAGGAAATGGCGTCCTTTAAAGGCATTTTTGACGTTACCGAATGTCAGATTTTTCACAACAGTTGCTTTATTACTATGGAAGTATCGAAACATTACTATTTTAAGCCATTATTTAGGTACACAACTTTAAAACACGAAACAGAAAACCCTCTGAAAAAAGTTTCAACTGGTCTCAAAGTCAATGTGACTATAGACCCAAAGTAGGTCAGTAGGTTAAACCAAAGTAGATCAACAGGTCAAACTGGCACCTAAGTCAAGGCGACTATGGACCCAATGTAGGTTAATCGACTAAAAACAATGTGTATATGGACCTAAAGTAGGTCATTCAACTAAGAGAGTGTAATACTTTGGTCCCAAAGTCAATGCGACTATTGACCCAAAGTAGGTCATCCAACTGAGAGTGTGAAACTTTGGTCCCAAAGTCTATGCGACTATAAACCCAATGTAGGTCAATGGTCAACTAATAAGTGCGTTAATTTAGAGCCAAAGTAGATCAGTCGACTTGAAACTGCTGCTGTTGCAAATGCAGTTGCATAATTTTGGTAGCCGCTTAGTTAGCAGTATACAGGTAAGGTTGCATAAAAAGAAGAAAAGGAAAAAGTGCTGCGCCAAGAGTATTCATTTCTGATTGAATAAGTGTCAATATAGAATTTTCCGAGTAATGTGAAATGAAAACAAACGAAAGAAGAACACAATGTATTTTTCTTTATTGTAATTTATAAAATACATATATATATATATATATATATATATATATATATACTCAAATTTAGACCAGGTTAGAAAATTAATTAATTACATCAAATAATTTTAATCACCGTGTATAAGGAATTTTATTAGATAATACGCTTTATTAAAAACCGTGGAGCATAAAAATTTATTCGTTTCATTAAAAATAAGGGATTTAAATTATTCACTAGACGTTTTCTATAAAAAGAAGCAGAATTAAAATGCTCAACTTGTATGTAATTTAATTATTCCAAGTAAAGAAACAAATAGAAATTACGTGCAAAATTTATATTAATTAATTCAAGTTTTAAGTAACGAGTATTAAACAAAGTGTACAAATAATAATTAATATTTAATTAGGATTGACTAAAAATTAAAGGGTAGAAGTCAATGCCATTCATTATTATTTTAATTGGAGTTAATTGAACGATTATTAAGGTATAATAAGCATAAAAGCTTTTAAAAACCCAATAATATCAAATATGAAACGCGTTGCTAGCATACAAATATATCTAGAAAGTTAGAATACGTGAAATATTCAAATCGTAGAAGTGTTATTTAAAATGTTACGATTGAACACACCTGCGTATTTTTAAAAGTCAATTTCAGTTTAATTTGTTTAGATAAACATGTAGATTTTACGTATATTGGAAACGGTCGGATGCTTTAGCACGAAATACAAAACAGCGTTTATTTAAAAGTCACGTCGCGAGTCCACGTGGATAGTAAAGAATATCGATTTGTACCACTCAGACCAAGGTAGAAAAGGAAAGAGAAAATGCGTCAAGCAGAGACACTAATAATTAAAGGCGTGATTTGTGTAGCGTCACGAGGGTCACGATTGGTTGAAAATAAAAGGCAAGCATGAGAGGTGTAAAAATAACATTTCTGTATAAAATTTAATTAGTTGTTCTCAGACGTTGCGTGCCGTGTGGAAAATTTTTGAGATTTAACTGGCGCGAGTGCAAATTTAGTAGAATAGCTGTGCCCGACTGTCGAAAAGGGAACGTAGAATGCAAAATTCTAAAAACTGGCCGTTGTAGGGACAAAACCGACAGGCAGGCTAGCCATTATATATACCCGGACTTTAAACAGTTTCGCTCTCTTAGATTTTTGATTATTCGATGCTTTAAACAGTGCTCTTAGATTTTTGATTCAATACTTGAAACAGTTTGCTCTTATATTTTGTGATTATTGAATACTTTAAAACAGTTTGCTCTTTACGTGCTACGATACAAGTTATTATGCATTAGTGCACTTAGAAAAGAAGATACAAGGTAATAAAGTCTAGTTATATTTGCGAGTATTACCGTACCAATTATCCAAAATTTTTAACGACAAATGAATAAACAAAAGTAGGCAGTTTTGGGTATAGCGTGAAAGAATTAGGAATTTCTTTGCTATTTTTCGGGGGTGTTAATAATCAAATGTTATTCGTAATCGTGATTGGATCCACAAAACAAGATTTTGATATACTTAAATGAGTTCCTGAGAAGCTCTGAAACAACTTTAGACGAATGGTGGAGTAGAAAATTTTAAAAGCGTTCGGAATCAGAAGCCGTAAACATAACCCAGTTGGAATGGTGTGATTAACAAAGGACGATGTACATTGGAGCCACGAGTGCATTAACCTTTAGGTAACTTATGCTTTGTTGTTCGATTTTTGATGTTTTGGTGTGTGTTGAATAACTTTATAATTTGTTTGCTAAAAAATGGACAGTAGTGAATTTGTACAAACAACAAATTTTTAATTTTAAGGTGAAATTTTCTTGTTTAAGTAGAAAGGAGTATTTAGCAGTTTTTGTTCTTGATTATGATGAAAATTTGGGTCTGTCTTTAAGCTCAATGAGACTAACCTGTTTAATTAACGTAAAGGGGTGGGAGATGCTCCCTTTGTACTCAGACTCAGGTCTGCAAATATTGTTAAATTAATTAGTAGGCATCTTACAAGGACTTTAATTCTGGATGCAAATTAAAATGATAACAAATTTAATCTTGAAATTTTATGGTACTGAAATTTATGCTGAAATTTAATTTTGAAATTTTAATGTATTATGAATATTGATGTAAATAGAGTTAACGTTGATGTTTGTGGTAGGAATGTGTTTGTTTTTTTTATGAATGAGGATGAAAGTTTTAACTAGGTGAGCAGCCGAGGCGGAAAGAGTAAGGAGGCGATTATCAGAAGAGAATCACAGCAAATCGTAGCGCCCAAAGGCGAGGCTCCAGTTCCAAAGAAAATTTTTGTGATTTTATTCCAGGAAACTGGCGAGGCGTTTTGTACATTTCACAGCAATATATATATATATATATATATATATATATATATATATATATATATATATGTATATATATGTATATATAGAATAAGTAAATTTAATGAGTCTTAAAATAATATCAAAGAAAGAAATTTAATGGCAAGTGACTCAAATTCAGCCACGAGGGCATCCTGTCGACGCGTTTCGCCCTAATTGGGGCTCATCAGGACAGGAGTAGCAAAGATATAATATTTAACTCGAACACATTATGGGAAGTACAGCATCACCTAGCCCACAATTTGTGCCTTCGTGCTGCTTCACCTGACTTTGCAGGTTTTTCAACAGTCGGCACGGAGGAGATCCGGCTCAACTGCCTTTTTCCATAGTCAAAGATTATAATTATAAAGAATAAGTAAATTTAACGAGTTTTAAAATAATATCAAAGAATGAAATTTAATGGCAATTGACTCAATATTAGCCACAAAATATAATGTTGTGGACTCTAGAATATACATACTATAATTCACCTAAGTTGTTTATATCTTCGTTTTCCAATTGAGCAAATATAAAAACAGTTCTAACTCGCTCCAAACGTTTTTTAAAAGTTTTGATTTCAGATTTGTTTTACGGAACACTCACAACTACAACTCTGAACGGTAAAATATTACCTTATCGGTTCTGTGAAAGCTGTCATCTTCATCTTTGACGCGCGTCGTTTCTGGTTGTTCTTGTTTACTAAAAAAATTCAGATGAAAAGTAGATCAAGTAAATGCATTAAAAGAATTAAATCTATATTTAGTCAACGAATACATACTGTATTGGTGTCATCAGGTTGTACATTGCAATTGGCGGATCAGCCCGCGAAGCCAACGATTTTTCCAGCACTTCATTTGCATTGACTATAAGCTGCTCAATAATTTTAACCCGACCACTATCATTATTCTTTCCTGAACATTTAACAAATTGCACAGATATCTCGAAATTTGCCAAAGACAGACAGACAGACAGACCGACAGACAGACTGAGTGCATCAATTCTTCATTCTCGCTTTTAAAGAATAACAAGTCCTAGTTAATAAATCGCGAAATCAGTTATCTGCAAAAAATATAAACTGGAAAATTTATGAAATGCTCCAACTTTAAAACTAAAAATAAAATCTATCGAAACATATGCTATGAGTTATTTAATGCTTACTGATTTCTTAACATTTAACAAATTGCACAGATATCTCAAAATTTGCCCAAGACAGACAGAGAGACAGACAGACCGATTGCATCAATTTTTCATTCTTGCTTTTAAAGAATAACAAGTCGCAGTTATTAAATCGCGAGCTTATTATACCATATTTAAAAATTTTTAAAAGTGCTATTCATTAAAAAATGTCAAATTAATGTTGTCAATTGCCAAACCACAAGTTTTTTATATCTAAACAACTCGTTCGTAAGCCATATTGCAGCATCTTGACAATGAAAAAATTCCAACGATGCGTGACTCATATAATGAACTCGGTTGTTATCAAAAAATAAGATACAAACTGCTTTCGATGTAAACCCAATTACCTACCTACCTGTATATATTAATTTGAATTTTCATTATTTTGTTAGGAATTAAATATATAAAAGCCAATTTTTTTTTCAGTTTTACTGAAAAGTAACTCGGTTGTTATCAAAAGTAAAATACAAACTGCTTTCGAAGTAAACACAATTACCTACCTGTATATGTTTGATAACAACCGAGTTCATTACAAGAGTCACGCTGAAACAAATTTTCGAATGGGCGCAGCTAGCCCCACGTTGGGCGCCAGTGAAACGTATCTTTTCTTAAAGGCACCAGCCCCATTTTGGGTGGCAGTGAAACTAAGTCTTCCGACATAACTAGGGGTCTATTCCTTGGGTAAAGCTATGAGAAATGGGGGGGTAAGTCGAAATCTGTTTGTAGGTCAAACTTAATCTAAACCAAATAAGCGCCACCATGTCCGGACTTATTCAAGATAATGGCATGGCATATTTCTAAGGGCGGACGTGGAGACCCAAAGAAAAAAGGATCGCCTTTGATGACAAAAACCTGTTTTAATAAAATAAGACGCTGTTCCTGTAAGAAATTGTAATAGTTAAATAAATAAAAAAGTGGAACACTATTTGTGTCCAGCAAATATACATAAAGAAGTAGTAAAAAGATATTTTCAATATAAAGTTGGCATCAAAATTCTACTCATAAGGATGTTAGCTTTATGTGTTTAGGTTTGATCATATTTGATCAAAATAAAAAACTTTAATCTCGAACCAATTGTTTACTAAAAAGAATCTCTTTTAAAATAAAATGAATTGCAACAAAAAATTAATTAATAACTGTATCACTTCATGGTTTTCAACTTCAGGTTTATCTTAATTATGTTTAATCAAATATTTTACAGTATATTGTAAACTTGTTATACAAAAAAAGGGCTCCGACCTGTGCAGATCTGTTCAGGCAGATGACAAATTAATTACTTCTAAAAATGTTAGTACTCAAGTTTTAATTTCTATAAAGCAGATCACAAAAATACTCTTGTTTACATAACTTGTACTAAAGCTGTTCGAAGCATTTGCTTTCAAGAATACATCTGTCAGCAGTATACTACAGAAAAATATGTGACGTCAGTAACACCTGTTGTTACTAACGATACATAATGAACCACGCGTGTTGTTTCTCAAAACATCAAATCAGTGAACTTTAATTTCGACACTGGAAAATCCAGCTCAGCAATAGTTGAAACTTTTATAATATTCATGCTTTTACACATTAAAACAAATTAACGTGTTTCTAGTGTGAAACACATAAAAAGGACTTAAAGCTATCTACGAATCAAACTGCATTTCTCGCCTTGTTGCAAGGAAGGATGAGATACTTGTTATTTGATGCAAAGATCGCTGCGTGTAGTGTGAACTAAATTCATACAAAACAACTTCTACTATGGAGTCGTTCCACGTGTAGAATCAAAAACGGCCACGATACATTCTGCAGCCGTTGCAATCTTGTTGTTGAATTACGCTGCTTTACTAAAGTAGCATCTTTACGTTGTCCTAGTGTGTCTTAAAAGTTTGTATAACAAAGTCGTCTTCATAAAATTGGTTTCCTAAATTTTCTATTCTAAAAGTTGCATCGTAAGTTGTAGCAAAGTCGTCCTCTTAATAAGCTGCCTTCTAAATTTCGTGTTTTCAGAGTTGCATTGTAAATTGTAGCATTATATCTTGTCGCGCTAAATAAATTATCTCAAATTAAACAAGTTAATAACCTTTATACGTTACCAACCGCTATTCGAAGATGTGTCCTAACTCATCGAAGTGGATTCGCAAATTGCCGGCCTGCAATTTTTGATACATCTTATTGCTTCTTCCACGTATGGCCGACTGATTACAAAACTAGCTCGGGCGGCCGAGGCGTCCGAGGGGGGGACAGTCAAACAGAAACGCGTCTGCAAATAGCTGTAGATGACACAGATATTTAACCACAAATAGAATACCAAAAGACGATGCGGCTTTAACGTATTACTTTTGTTGTTGAATGTAATTTACTATTGTTTTAATAAAAGTGTTTTATTATTCTCGCAATTTTATGGAAGGATTTATTATCAAAAATAAAATTGTTACAACGCATCGTCGGAATGTTTTCATTGTCAAGATGCTGCAATATGGCTTACGAACAAGTTGTTTATACATAAAAAACTTGTGGTTTTGCAATTGATAACATTAATTTGACATTTCTTAATGAATAGCACTTTTAAAAAATTTTAAATATGGTATAATAATAACGAGGGTATAATTTATAATTGAGGTACAAACTCATGTAATATTTATTTTCTGAAATTATGTGTTTAAAATGTATGGGAAACGAGTAACCAGGTAATCTTAGATTGCGTTGATCGATTATAATTGCTTTCAGTGTTGAGAGTCTCATTCATGCTGACTGGGTTCAATCGATTTTCTGCAGACGGTATTAAATTTCTTGCTGACTACATTTATTAATTTTTTCTGCGGACGTCAACATTCAATTTCTTGATGACTGGGTTTATTACTGTTTTTGCGGATGTCAGCATTAAATTTCTTGCTGATTTGGTTTATTTATTTTTTATTTGGATATATCAGCATTAAATTTCTTGCTGCCTGGGTTTATTTATTTTTCTGAGGACGTCAACATTAAATTTTTTCTGGGTTTATTAAATTTTTCTGCAGATTTCATATTTCTACAATTGTTATCTAGACAATACATTAGCATTAAAATTCTTGCTGACATGGGTTGAATTTTCTGCTGTTCTTGTTGTTTAATAACTTTATATACACTAGATGTGTGCGTGATATCGTTCGATCTTTTTTGTCAAGTTGTAGTTGTGTTCTGTAAACAAATAAAAAAAAATGAAAACTTTTTCAAAATTATCCTTGTCAGGAAAGAATAATAATAGTGGTCGGGTTAAAATTATTGAGCAGCTTATATTAAATGCAAAGAAGTGCTGGCAGAGTTTTTATGCCAAGTCACTTAAGTTAAGATTAATGTAATTACCATCAAGTATAAAAACAATTTAATCCTATGCTCATTATCTTAGTACTCATTTAGGCCACAGGCTTGATGTGCTATTTCAAAGTAGAAGCTGTAAGCAAATTACTTCTTAAAAAGTTAAATTTCTGACTTCTAAACATAATTGGAGCTGCTCAGCAGGATACGGTTCAACTCTCGTAGTTGGTGATTTTCAAATCTTTGTTGGGTATTAGACCTTCATCAACCACTCCGAGCATATCAGCAAAAGGTGCTCTTGGTGTACAAAAAGACTTCAACTATTGGCGTATTTTACCTAAATAGAAATACCAGAAAATTTTGTGGAGAAGCTCAACTGAACGATGCTACCCACAAATTCTCATGCAGTAACAACTTTTATTCCTATACGTACATTTCTCATATTAATTAATGTTAACATTTATGCACATAGATAGAATCTTCTATATATTTTCAAAATTATCATTTATAAAACTTAGAAATGGCTAAAAATTATTTTGAATTAAATATTGCGCGTGAAATAATTCCACAATACGGAAGGAGGAAGCAAAAACTTTTCAACGAACTTCGTTCGTTTATGAAATCGATTGGTCGTCCGTCTGTCCGTCCGTCCGAGGCCTTTCTAATGGTCGGACATCAATGTGTGATACATCAATCGATTCAGCTCGGTGTCCAGAGCTTAAGTTTTGATATCAGTTAAAATCGGGCCACGGGGGCGCCGTGCCCCCGCGATATTCCGTCGGGAAAATTAAAATTTCAAATAGGTCCAAAATTAATGTGCGATACATATTTGGACTCTAACCTAACATAGCTGAGTCGAAATATGGTACCCCCCACAAAATCTGACCACGGATACCCGACACCCCTCGGGGAATTAATTTTTAGCAAAAATTTCAAATAGGTCCAAAATTAATGTGCGATACATATTTGGACTCCCCTAACATAGCTGAGTCGAAATATGGTACCCCCCACAAAATCTGACCACGGATACCCGACCCCCCCCCTCGGGGAATTAATTTTTATCAAAAATTTCAAATAGGTCCAAAATTAATGTGCGATACATATTTGGACTCCACTAACATAGCTGAGTCGAAATATGGTACCCCCCACAAAATCTGACCACGGATACCCGACCCCCCCCCCGGGAATTAATTTTTATCAAAAATTTCAAATAGGTCCAAAATTAATGTGCGATACATAAATTGTTTTAAAGTAAGTCTACATTTGGAAGTTCGTTGCGACAATGCCTTGCATTTTCAACTTGTTTGTATTATATTCACCAATACGAAAAATTTATTAATAGTTATAAGATTACGACCTCAGGACAAGAGCATTTCTTTTTTTTTATAAATTAATATCTGAACTTAGTTCTTCTAAACTTACTGGTGCCGCGAGGGATACCCTTGTAGTATCTAACTGCAACACTTTGTTGCAAGTCAAGGAAGCATTGCTATCTAGCTTTGGCGACGAAAGAAATGAAACACTGCTAGAAAATGATCCGATAGCTTGTTGACAACTAACAAACGAAAATTATATCGATTACTACAAAAGAATTAAGTTCAAATTACATAGCCTATTAGAACATATTGATATTAGGGAAGATGGTTATAATATAAAAACTTATAAAATTAATCTTTATAATCAAGGAGCATTAGATAATTTTATGGCGGGATTGTTAGAACTATAGAAATTTTTTATTTCCTACATATCGGTAAACTGTTTAGAAGACTGCCTTGTACAGTTAAGAGACAATGATAACCACAAATAAGCGGTTAATTTTCTCAATTTTACCAAGCATAGAAATCTTTCCCATTCCGAATGGATCTGCACCTTGAAAAACTTCTAGATTACTAGAGCAGGTGGAGTGGCTTCTGCGGTCCGGTGATCTAAAGAGCCAAACTATAGGTTCAGCCAAATAAGTAGGGTCTTTAGTGAGGAACCAGACTAAAACAGATCCCCGAAAGAAGGCAGCGGCTCTTTCGGTACTTAGATTGGCAGAGACCAAGTGGAAGGCAACGGGAAACCACCACATTACCTCTTAAGTACAAAGCGTACTTAAATTGTATTTAAAATGAAGACATCTTCTGAGGTAAAAGATTCCGGAGTTAAAATAGTCCCCCATTCGGATCTCCGGGAGGGGACTACTTCGGAGGATGTTGATCGGAAAATTTAGAAAAAAAATCGGGAACATTCTGCGGGTCGGAGCGTGGAATGTCAGAAGTATGAAACAAGTAGGTAAGCTGGAGAACTTAAAAATTGAAATGGATAGGTTAGCACTAGACATAGTAGGGATCAGCAAAGTTCGCTGGTCAGAGGCGGTGAATTTTTAAAGTGGAGACCTTAGGGTAATTCATACCGGATCAGAGAAAGAAAATTCTAGTGTGGGGATAGTTATGTGAAATAATATAAGGCAATGTTTAGAAAACTACTTACAAAAGAACGATAAGAGTACTCATGGTTAAATTAACATCTAAATCAGTAAATACAGTAATAATACAAGTATACATGCCCAGCGAGGAAGAGATGAAAACGATCTACAAAGATATCGAAGACATACTAATATACGTAAAAACATGAAAAATTAATAATTACGGGGGGTTTTAATTTCAGTGGTAGGTGAGGCTAGGGACA
Source organism: Platerodrilus igneus (assembly GCA_036346225.1). Lineage (NCBI taxonomy): Eukaryota > Metazoa > Arthropoda > Insecta > Coleoptera > Lycidae > Platerodrilus > Platerodrilus igneus. The sequence continues at coordinate 5,354,087 of JARFIW010000131.1, read as the reverse complement.
GCTGTAGTAGGATTATTTGGTTAAGGCACGAGAAACGACAGGGGAAATCGGTTGGTAGAATTTTGCGAAAAAAACAATTTAACCACCACAAACACATTATTTTAATTTCATGCTAGAAGACGATACACGTGGAAAATGCTAGGGGATATAGGAAGATATCAAATAGACAACGGTTTAGGAATCAAGTAAGAGACTATTGAAGCTATACAGAAGTTGATATAGACGCTGACCACAACATCGTAATTATGAAGACCGCTCTTACATTTAAAAATTTGAAAAAAGGAATGGAAAAAGGCACTTTGGCTGAGAAACTAGTAATGCACTTCTTGTACATTTAAGAATGGTTTAATAATAGAACTCATTATTCTGTAGGTGTATATGACTCCATAATCCAACACCTTTAACCTGTTAGGAACACCCGGGTCGTATGTTATGAGCATAACCCAACATTTCTGAAACATCAGTACATACCTTTATTTTTCAAAATCCACGAGGTAAAATTTTTATATATGCAAAGTAGGCTGGTTACACTATGACAAATAAATGTTTGCTTGGCAGTATTCGTGACATTAATTTAAACTTTTCGAAAATATCCGATAATGAAGATATTTGTAGTCGTGGGAAAAGTAAAGTATTCCACTAGAAAGTTTTTGGACAAAACTCATTCGGATTACGCCACTTACCCTAGCGGAATCGCGGCGAAAACCCTCCCAATGAGTAATGGCTATATCAACTAGTTCGTTAAATAATATACTAATAAGCTACCTTATGTACAAATTATGAATTATTGAATAATTTAATTATTTCGTTAATGCTCGGCATATACAGGTGAATAGCTTTAAGTCAAATAAATAATAATTATTTATTAGTTTTTCTTTGGATACTCTCGTATAGAAACGCAACCACAATCAACTTCAAGATACAAACACAAGCGACAAATACTAATATATTAAAAGAAAGTAGGGGAAAGTTGGGTAAAACGGGATGGTCTGGTAAAACAAGATGCCCTGTTTTATTTCAAAACATGCAGTACGATCTATCGGATATGACCGTAAATGATAACTCTCGGTACCTACCGATGGCCAGCAAGTCATCTACCAACTCTAGTTTCCCTCTAGACGGCGTAAGAGGTGGATGTGTCGAATTGTGAGGTTAAACTAAAATATTTAGCGTGCTTTCAAACGGTGATTTTTTAGTTTACAGACAAAGTTAATTGAAGGTGAGTAGATTTAGGGGATACTGTGTTTGTTTACTATAGTTATGTACAATAGGTTCTAGGAATTTGCTTTGTTTGTTATTAAAATATAGTCACATGTTTTAGCAATCCACAGTTGGGTAAAACCGGACACTGTGTGGTTGGGTAAAACGGGAGGCATCCCGTTTTACTCAACTACATCGTCAATGTCTTTTTCAGGCTAGAATTCCAATGGTAAAGTATACAAGAACAACGCAAAGGCAGTCTTGGGATGAGAACACTATGCGTCAGGCTGTTGAGGAGGTACTGGAGGGAAGAATGGGGTATCTCAAAGCTTCTAAAGAATATGGGGTTCCTCGTACAACCATTGAAGCAAGGGTGAAGAAAATTAAACAGGGTGTTCTTAACAGAGAGGATTCAGCAAAAAAAGGACTAGGACGTCATAAACCTGTTTTTAGTCATGCTCAGAAAGAGGAATTAGTGGAATATATTTTGTGTATGGAATCACGCCTGTTTGGTTTAACTCTCAATGCATTAAGGTGTTTGGCATTTGAATTAGCAGAACGCAACGGCTTGCCTAATAGATTTAATAAGAGCAAGAAAAAGGCTGGTAAAGCATGGCTGTATGCTTTTCTCAATCGGCATCCGACTATTAAACTTCGATCTCCTGAGCCAACCTCACTAGCTAGGGCAATAGGCTTCAATAGGCCTTCCGTAAACAAATTTTTCTCGCTGATTACTGAAACAATGGAGAAACACAAAATACCCCCTGAGCGTATTTATAACGTCGATGAAACAGGGATTATGACGGTACCAAAAAAACGGTCTAAATGTTTATCATTGTGTGGAAAGCGACAAGTTGGCTACTTGTCTTCGGCTGAACGTGGAGTTCTGGTTACAGTGGAGATCTGCGTGAGTGCTAGTGATGCATTCATGCCACCGTTGTTCGTTTTCCCAAGAGTTAGGGCAAAGCCAGAACTGTTAGATGATGCTCCCCCTGGTAGTACAGCTCATTACCATCCTTCAGGGTGGATGCAAACGGAAATATTTTTGAGTTGGTTCGATAAATTTATTGCTTTTTCCAACTCTTCTAAAAAAAATCCAGTTCTTATGCTTCTAGATGGCCATGCCACCCATACCAAGAATATAGAGCTAATTCATAGAGCTAGGGATAACTTTGTTGTGTTACTGTGCTTTCCACCGCATACAACACACCGTCAACAACCAATAGACGTAAGTTTTATGTCACCAATCAGCTCATATTACAGTTCAGAGGTCCAGAGATGGATGCAGCAACATCCAGGCAGGCCTATTACTATTTCTCAAATAGGCAAATTTTTTGGAAATGCTTTTATGAAAGCCGCTAACGTCCAAACCGCAGTTAGCGGATTTAGAAAAACGGGGATACATCCAGTAAATCCAGAAATCTTCCCAGACTGGATGTTTGAACCGGTCGAGACTACAAATAGGCCCACTCAAGGTGAAATAAATGATAACCAGTTACCAGAACCTAGAAACTCTCCACCTAGAACACCATTGAGAACACCACCGAGGACACCACCAAAGACACCACCAAGAAGTTTACCGAGATCACCACTGAGAAAACCACCAAGCACAACACCGATTCCTACAGAGCAGTTTTATGCAAATTCGACTCCTTCATGTTCCCATACCACGCAAAATTTTGTTATAACGCCACAACAGGTTGTTCCAGTTCCACATTGTGAACGAAAATTAAATCTAAATGATAGAAGAAGGGGTAAAACTGCAGTGTTAACATCGACACCATATAAAGAGGAACTAGAAGAATCAATTTCTAAAAGACTTTCTACAAAGAAGCCAAAATTAAACTTAGGAGATACTGAAAAAACAGCCCATATAGCAAAACTAAATAAAAAAAGCAAAATAAATGACAATGGGATGACGACTAGAAAAGACGTAACAGTAAATAACGCAAATAAGAAAGACAGCAGCAGTGCAAAAGAAACGAGCGTGAGAGACAAAAAACAAAATGATACCAAGGGTAAAAAAAATATAAAAAGAAGGAAGTTGAGAGAAAGTGATGATTCAAGTTCAGAAGATGAATGCGAAGAAGCAGTTTGTATATTTTGCAGCGAACTTTATTCCAATTCTAAGGCAGAAGAAGGTTGGATAAGGTGTCAACATTGCGAAGGCTGGGCCCATGATGCTTGTGCGGGAGTGGGGGAAGACGAAGACGAAGTTTTTACCTGTGACTTCTGTCAGTAACATATTTAAATATTTTGTTTTTCCTTTTATATTATTAAGAATAATAATAACTTTTCTTTATTTGCCATGTTGTGTCTTATTTGCTGGGGACTAAACGTTATGGAAACTATACAAGCTTAAGTATCCCGTTTTATCCGACTAGGTGGATAAAACGGGATACTTGCTCCTTTTTTATTATGCATTTTTTTTGTCGTGTGGCTTCTGTTTTTTGCATAAAAAATGGTATCAATCAAAAGCCAATTAATAACTGAAACTGGAGCCAAAAAATAGTCCCCAGCATTGCTTTATTCAAGAAGTTATGAGACCTAGAACACTAAGTATCCCGTTTTACCCAACTTTCCCCTACTGTTATAAGTAAATTATACAAAACTAACTTCAGAAGTCATCCTGTATGTTTTATGTATATTCATATCTTTAAAATTCAATAGGACTATTTTTAATTCGTTCGATTAATACAAATAACGAAATAGGTGTTAATTGTTTGTTTATTCCAAATTGCAAGCAAAACAAGATGCTCCAAAGGCAAATTGAGAGGAACAAAGGTTTACCAGCACAAGCGCTCTAAATTTTCTAAAGCACTGCTGGTGTTAAAAAGTTTGTTTCCAATAGTACAATGTTTAGCAATGCGTCGTCAGATTTTTACGTATGCAGCAGCGGCTTGGGAAAACGAATAACAAACCATTCGTTTGATGTCAAAATCGTTCGGTATTTAACTCTAAATGCGTAATTTGTCATCGATTTGTAGTATGATGTACAATAGTATAGAAAACTTGTAAACAGGAAATCGGCCGTTTCTATCATGAACTACTGAATGACATGATTTAGTCGGCACGTAATCTAAGACCGAAACTTATCTGAAGTAAGTTTATTTAGTGCTCTCTAAATTGCAATATTTGTGATTTAGTAATCGTATTTAATTACTTTATATCTTTTGAGGTTTTATTATTAGTAGAAATGGATTAACTTTTAAGCTCTACTTGCGCGTATCGTGGGTTATGTGATATGCAATCGCTAAAACCCATTATAAACACTTGTATGTTGTTTTAAACACAGTAAAACGAGTATCTTTTCACGTTTGCGTGGGAAATTAACGTTCGCGCGAGACAAATATTAATGAGCAACTTGTGTCCTCTTTAAATCCTAAAAGATCGTTGTAGTTCTTACCAGAGGCCATGTAATTTAGAAAATGCAATAAAAACCCGGCGAAACAAGTCTTATTAGTTTCGAACCTGCCTTCTTTGTTAATGCGCTAAGTTTGAAGGATAACAAGTTTGGTTAGTATTGAAACAGCTGTTGCTAGTAATGACGTTCGAAAATATACATGAAACTTTAAGTATACGTTCGATAATTAAATGAAAACCATGAGATGTAGCTTGTGAACATCGTTCGTTACTAGGGATTTGGGTTTGAGCAACACAAAGTAAATTTTGCTCTAAAGAAATGTCCGAGTTCTTGTCAAATAAGCAACTGTCAAATAAACAATTGCATTAGTTAATTCCTTTTTTAGATGCTGTTGGTCTTCTACGAGTTGGTGGTCGTCTAGAAGATACTAACATTTTATATCAACAAAAGCATTCGTTGTTTTTAACTACTAAAGATCACATTGCTAAATTAACTCTCACTCATGAGCATAAACGCTTAGGACACGCAGATACTCAAACAACATTATCAAATAATCGGTTAAGATTTTGGCCATTTAATGGTTTATGAGAAACCAAAAAGTTAATTTGGAACTGTATTACTTGTTCAATATTTAATAATTAGTCTTCTGAACAAATAATATCAAACCTTCCTCAAGACAGAGTCAATGTTGCGAGGCCCTTTCATGAAGTAAGTACAGATTTTGATAGCCCCTTTCTCCTAAAATCTTTTAAGTTACGCATAGCTTCCAAAATAAAATCCTATATTGCGATCTTCGTTTGTATGGTCACAAAAGCATTTTAACTTCAACTAGCAAAATCTTAACAAATTCAAACTTTAATAACAATAAAACTATAAAGAAGAATAAAACAAGATAATAATCATTAATGTAAAAAATTTTGTTTGAAACGTATCAAAAAAATAATATAAATGTCAAATTTAAATTAAGGCATACGCCTTCTAAGGTATTAAAATTATAATGTTTATGAAACGAGGTTTGCATCTCTTTAATTAATAAATTTATAAAGCGAAGTGTAAACCGCACTTAGGTTGTCTATATCACTTTTAGAATATAGATTGTTTTTAGTCCTGTTAATATGATAAGATTCTAAAAAAAGGTCTTTTCTTGTAGTCACGTTCAACTTCCATTACTTTCACATCAATAAAATTGGGGTTCTGGTGAGTGGTTTGGACATGTGACGCTAGTGCGCAGGACATATTTTCAAGTTTGGCGTCACTTTTATGTTGTGTTAACCTTCCGCAAAGGTACTGTTTTGTTTGTCTAAGGTATAAGCCCCCACACGAGCACTTTACTTGATAGATGACGTTGCTTAACCATTGTCAGCCTGTCTTATCTTTGACTCGAGTAAGTAGACTTTATATCGATTTGTTATAAGTATACGTGATTTTAATATTATTGCGCTTCAAAATTTTTGCTAAAGATAGAGAGAGTTTCTGAATGTAAGGGATGGTCTTATGAGTGGTAGCAAGTTGAGTTTTTTTCGATTTTACTTCTGTTGTATTGGCGTCTGCAAATAAAATTTTATTCACTGTGGATTTAGGAAAGCCGTTGATGTGAAAGTAATGGAAGTTGAACGTGACTACAAGAAAAGACTTTTTTTAGAATCTTATCATATTAACAGGACTAAAAACAATCTAAATTCTTAAAGTGTATAGATAACCTAAGTGCGGTTTACATTTCGCTTTATAAATTTAATAGTTACAGAGATGCAAACCTCGTTTCATAGACACTATAATTTTGATATCTTAGAAGGCGTATGCCTTAATTTAAATTTGACATTTATATTAATTTTTCGATAAGTTTCAAACAAGATTTTTTACATTAATGACTAATATTTAGTTTTATTCTTCTTTATAGTTTTATTGTTATTAAAGTTTGAATTTGTTAAGATTTTGCTAGTTGAAGTTAAAATGCTGATGTAAATTTATATGTAAGTTTTTCTATTATGAACCTAATTGTATTTTAACTGTCACCATTGTAGCCTTCGAAAAAGAATCAAAAAAGGATTCGAAACGTCAAGTATATAAATAAATACATTCTACTGCAAGCATTTCGTTTCGAACTAAATAGTTCCCAATAATTTTATCCAACAACAAGTATTGTTTATTTAAAGCAGTTTGTAATTATTTGAGATTTTGTCAAAACAAATGACAAATACGCAAAAATGAAATACATATTGTAATATTTGCGTCGAAGAGTCTAAAATTGAAAGGAGAGAAAGTTATTAAACCAACGATATATTGATTATTCGCTGTAAAAGTGTATTAAAAAAGCAATATAAAGCACACAAAAGATATGAATATTTTCAAACGCCTCGTAATTCCTAGAATTCATATATAAACCGTACGACTTGACGGTCAGTTCAGTTTCAGTTTAAGTCGAAGTATTCAGCCGCAAGAACTATGAAATCAATTGTTAAAATAAATACGTTTAATGTATGTATAAATTAAGTGTTTGTATAGATAAGATGTGCAGTTGGTTTTAGCAATAAATATAATGTAATTGTCGTATTAAGGAATAAATTAGTGCAGAAACCTTGCTGGACGCTATAATCAGTGATCTCTGTAGCCGCATCTCTATATATCAAGCTTTTTCAGTATTAATTGTGAAAATCCAGGCATACATCAGACCGAATAAAGAATGGTAAATTGAAGTTCATCACAATATTGTGTAATCAATTCCACAGTTTTCTAAGTTTCCATACTTTATTCTGTCGAATACAATATATGTATGTGTGTTTGAGATTATGATAAAATGACTGCGTCTAATGTACAAATCTAATGGTGGTCAAGTTCAAATACGGCAGTTTTCTTTGGACTTCTACCGTGAACAAAACGATAATAAAAGTTTTTAAATAATAAATAACTTAACGGTTCTTTATCTTGCGTCAGGATAAAGGCCAAACCGCCGCATTTTATTCAAATGAGGAGAAAAGAAGCAACACGGCATTCTAAAATAAATTTTACGTCAACCGATTTTAATCAAGAAAATGGCGCAGCAACTGAAATTCACTGTAAAATGCACCATTGTCTCGTATTCCTCTATTTACGCCTTAACTTAGACAAAGCAAGCATTTTCAGAATAAGGAAAGTGGTTACGTTGATATGAAAATGTATAGCAATTTCCTGAAATAAGGTTTTCATGCGCCCTTTTCAAATAATGTGAAGGAATTGCAGGAATACAAAACTCGCTTTACTTGCGAATAACATTCAGATCAACTTTATTCCCTTAAATATTACTCACAACTGCCAAGAGTGAAAGGATTTTAGAATATAAATTAATAGCGTGCTCCAGTTAGCGTCGTTTACTCTGGAAAACTTACAACAGTCCAATCACACAAATTAACTACACGTAGGCGTCATAAATATCTTGAGTTATTCCTCTTAGTTGGATAGCATTAGCCTGATGATATACGAGGGCGTAATACTAAACCTTTACTCACTTAACCGTAGAGTACAAAATAAACTAGTTTTAGTATGACACTTTGATTAAGTTGTATAAGTCTCTCGTATATTTGTATTGGATTAGTTTAAAGTAAACTTGTTCTAATAATACTTGTCCATTTGTCTCGATTGGAAGCATTATTAAAGAATGCAGAATCGCTAAACTTTTTAGCTTTTTACTTCAATATCGTTGAATGAAACATAAGTGTAACGTCAAAATTGATAAAACTGGTGTCAGCGGCAATAATCTCGATTAAGCACCGATATGTAGCAACTTCTACTAATTTATTCGTGATTGTTATAAATACGCACAATTGTTGCGCGATACTTAAATTTTAATCGAATAAAGCTAAAACGTAAAACATGCAATAAAATTATTTTATCGAAATAATACACTAATCAAAAATTTGGGAGTAGTCAGCCTACTATACTCTTAACTAACTGTTCGATAAGCACGTCGTATGCAAATAAATAGAACGAAAGCTTAAAACACCCCTTAAATAATAACGGGCTTGTCCGCCACACCAGAAATATAGAATACAATCGTCCGAACAAACAAACAAACCCAGGATATAAAAAGAGCTCCAAACACTAGAGCAAATTATTTCTTAATTGTTCTCTTTTTAAGGTAGTTACCAAACTTCTTGGAGAGAACGTGAGGACGGTATAAGACGGAAGTCGCCAATGCTCCTTGTGCACTTAAGGGCTTCCTTCAGATTATTTTTTGGGATAAAATGAAGTAAACTATTGTAACCAGACTACGGATGCAGAAGTCTGCCATAACACAGCTTGGATCTACTTCACCTCCAAAGCTATCAGGACTACCTCCTAGAACACGTGACGTCTACATGCACGTCAGAATTGGAGACATTCCATAAGCAATTCGCTTTAATTTCTACCAACAAAGGATGTCGCCCGTATGCCAGCATTTCATCTATCAGTCACGGGGTACCGAAACATAGAAATAATATCCCCGTTACCATCACTAGGTTCTGCATTGCATTCAGCTTAACGATAGACATCATTTTCTACGCAACACTAGATACAAATCTTCGTCGTGAAGCAACAACATTCAAATTTACAACGTATGAGACTTACCCCTGAAGCAAGGGTTTTTACGTGATTGAAATAGAGCGAATAATAACAGTTACGCTTCAATATAATCCTTTAATGCAATAATTTTTAGTCAATGTATAAAAGAAACAATGAAACAAGTTCGTATGACTAATTACTTAATCGGTCCTGTACCACTTATGGGAACTAATGATAGTTCAGCGAAATGGTAAATATTAATAATAATTATCCTCACATAAACTAGGTCCAACTATCTAAACACAACGTAAATGGATTCCGGTACTTAAATGAAGGACCCATTTCTAAAACTTCGTATTTATTAAAGTACAAATCTAAAATGAACAATAGTTATGCCGATGAAAAGAGGAAGTTTCAAAGTTGTTTTTAATACATTATAAATATTCAATGTGTCCACCGTTTGCTGCACGGCAAACATCTACGCGGTAGGTAAACTCATCCCACACACGAGAAAGTTTATCTGCTATTACTGAGTGCACGGCAGGAGTGATACGGTTCCACATACTAATGAAAAGAGGAAAGCGGGCGGTTACGGTTCCAGAAGCGGTCGGTAAAATTCGCGCGGCAATAGGCCGTCATTTTGTTTTACTTTCAGTTTTGAGTGAAATGGCTACTGTAGAGCACAAGGTTTTCTGCGTTCGTGAATTCGTAAAAAGTGAATCGAAAATTGTAGTGCAGCGGGCATTTTGTACCAAATTTGGTATTAAACCACCAACTAGAAGAAGCATTAGCCGTTGGTTTAGGCAATTTAGATTGACTGGAAGTGTGTGTAAAGGAAAAAGCACAAGCCGATTACGTTTGTCAGAGAATGATGTCAGACGGATTGAAGAAGGTTTTGCTTGCAGTCCACGTAGGTCTACCAATAGAGCTAGTAGAGAACTTGGAATACTCCAACCAACTGTATGGGAAGTTCTGAGACCGCGTTTGCTGTACAAGCCCTACAGATTACAACTTCTGCAGGCTCTCAAACCTAATGACAAAGAGAAGCTTCTCAAATTTTGTGATCATGCAATACAGATGTTGTAGGATGACGCGTTTCTACGGCGTATAATTTTTAGCAATGAAGCGACTTTCCACATTAGTGGAAAAGACATCAGACACAATGTTCGCATATGGGGTTTTGCAAAATCGACTTTCAACATTGCAACACGAAAAGCACTCACCGAAGATAAACGTGTTCTGTGCCTTATCCCGTGCAAAGGATCTTGGAAAGAACTGTAACTGGAATAACGTACCTGTACATGTTGGAACAATGGCTGTTTTCTCATGTTATGTGAGATTCCTAAGACTTTATCTTCCAACAGAATGTAGCTCCGCTCCATTGGCACCTCGATGTACGAGGATTTTTGAATGAATTCCTTCCTCAGCGTTGGATAGGTCGCAGGGGAAATGAAGACCTGACTCCACACTTTAGGTCACCGAAATCTCCTAATCTTACCCCATCTAACTACTTCTTATGGGGTTATGTTAAAGATGCTATTTACGTCCCGCCTCTATCAACAACTCTGAACGATCTGCGGAACTGTATCACTGCTGCCGTGCACTCAGTAACAGCAGATACGCTTTCTCATGTGTGAGATGAGTTTACTTACCGCGTCGATGTTTGCCGTGCAGCAAATGGTGGACACATTCAACATTTATAATGTACTAAAGAAACTTTGAAACTTTCTCTTTTCACTGGTATAACGATTGTTCATTTTGGATTTGTACTTTAATAAATACGAATTTTTAAAAACAAGTCCATCATTTAGAATATTCCTGTAAAATAAATCTCACAACAGGTTCATTACCTTCCTTGTAAACGTGCGCTCTCTGAAATGATAATAGTTTGGCTATTCATGCAACCGAGTGCGTGCGGTGGACCCCTACTTCACCCAAACCACACGTATATATGAATCCGGTTAAGTAACCTTAATATTTTATATGAAGTCGACATGCAGTCAAAACAATGATAATAATAATTAGGATCGATCCTACCATACATAGACAAACTGCTTTTGGGAAAGATTCAGGAAGCTTCAGCATTAGATTGCTCGTCAAAATGCAAATTTCGTTTGCACTTGCATTATTTAAACGAACTTGTTTACTGTTTAGTCGTGCTCCTTTCACTACACTGCAAATCAACCGGCACGATTCGTCGTTCCATTTCTACTACCTCCCTCGCTTAGCGTCACTTTATAATACTTAACAACACTCGCAGCTTTTGGAACTAGATTAAAACAGGTTACTGCTACTGTACTATACAGTCCCTGGACTAACACACAACTAAAATAAAACCCACTGGGAGCGTCCGACTAAGCAAAAATGGTTCAAAACAAATATTAAAGGAATATTAAAATACTACAACTCCTGGCTCGGCACGTCAACCCGGATTGAATTTAGGTACCGCCAAGTTACTAATTCAAGTCACCATCGAGGTGACTACTCAGATCAACGGGCGCTCGATAGGGTTTCAAGTTAATCATAGTATGCACTCAGAGAGACAACCCGGTCAAGTTCTCGCAAATTTGGTAGAACTTGGAGTTGACTACCCTGGTAATCGTGCACGGGCCATTGAATAATAAAAAAAATTTTTCATTACTCTATCTTCGGCAGAAGATTGGGGGTGAAAGCGTATCAAAACGGGATCTCCCTCTACGAAATTGTAAGTTTGCGCGCATTACGAATATGGCTAAGCTGTCTCTTCTCTACTCTTATTCTTAACTTTTCTGTAACTACAAACACAAAACCTCGAATTTCCCTCACAATCACAACGATTGATCGATTTTACATAATCATTTTGCCTTTGGTGGCCGTAGTGCACTTCATTAGGGGTAAACCCAGTGCTTTCACAAATGAATTCGTTTAACCACTTTTGTACAGTATTTATCCATTCAGTGTGCTGCTGATACCAGAATGCTTTTAGTAAGCGCACCACCTCCTTAATAACCCTCTCGGTAAGATTTCCCTACGGCTAGTACGACGACGTGTGAACTACACTAATACCATTATCACGCAATACCTGCCTTCAACGGCGACTGGTGAAACACGTATCATTCAGTATGACTTTCGGTTTCCCGACACTTAAGAAATATTTTCTTTGCCAACACCCCAATATTTCGACAGTCGATTCACTTTTTAATGGATATAAACAGACATGCTTGCTGAACATCGACCACGACTAAAAACTGAGTGTAACTGCCCCCCCCCCCGTCCTTCAGGCAGTGGCCTAGTAAATCAAGACACGCAAGTTCATTAAGCTTTCGATCTGTTTGGATTTCTGACATGTGTCGCAGGATATTACGATTTTGCAAAGAATTTTTTGCATTTTCGGCCAAAAATAAATCCTGGACAGGTACCCGTAGCACTTTGCCGCTCCAAAATGGCCGTGACTCTGGCTTTTTCCAAAACTATAGGCAATACCAGATCATTGGACACACAAATCTTTGGGTTTCGCGCCGCCACGGAATAATACTCCCTTGTGTACCAAATACTACCCCTGACTTGTCTCTTAGATACGCTGTGTTGCTTTAATTCCACTCGAATCGACCTACAGAACTAGTCGTTTAATTGTCCGACCTGAATCTCCTTCATTCCCTTCTTAACTATTTTTAAAAGTTTTAGGCTCGATTGAATATACCCAATGCTTCCATTTAATTTTTTACTATTGTCAGTCATTAAGACAAAATTTGCATTCAATACTTCATTCTTGGATGTCAGATTTGAATTAATGTCCTCCATAAGCGTAGTTAAGTTCATCAATAACTCGTCGCTTTCAGCACTCAAATTTCGCTCTTCTACCTTTGTCTTTTTACTTTTGCGCTTTGCCATTGTTTACAGTAAAATACAATTCTATTCTGACTACTACGCCCAAGGTCCCGGGTTCGAATCCTGACACGAACCGCTTGAAAAATGTTAGGCGAGCATTTTTCACAAAAATACACCCTCGTTCGGATGAGAGGTAAAATGGAGCTCCCGTGTGCGAGTGTTGCCACGCACGTTAAAGATCCTTATCTTGCTTGAAACAGCAAGGGTTCGGCAAAATTCCAAATTTTCTAGGTAAAAAAAACTCGCATTGGAAAAATCACATGTAAGGTAAAACTCTACTTTACCCAAACCACAAGTATCTATGAGTCCGGTTACGTAACCTTAATATTTCATTTGATGTCCACATGCACTCATAAAAATGATAATAATAATTACGATCGATCTTACCTTACATACACAAATTGTCTTTTGGGGAAGATTCAGAAAGCTTCACCACTAGTCTGCCTTTTAAAACACATCCCGTTTGCACTTGCATGATTCAAACGCACCTGCTTACTGTTTAGTCGTGCTCCTATCACTGTACTGCAAACAGAACGAAAAGTTTCGTCGTCCCCTTTTTACCACTACCCTCGGTTAGCGTCACCTCATCATACTTAACAACACTCGCAGAGCTTTTGGGGTCAGATTAAAGCAGGTTACTATTACTATACTACACTTACCTTAAGCTAACACACAACTAAAATAAAACCCAGTGGTGGAGCGTCCTACTAAGCAAAAATGGTTCAAATATGATATTAAAAGGAATATTAAAATTCCATAACTACTGGCTCGGCACACATAGAAAGACCTTCCGCAACCTTACAAACTAAAGCACTTTCAGCGAATAAAAACATTTACAATAATTTACGCACACAAAAATATTTGTAAATATTTTCATACCTTTAATATATAGTTAGTTTGTATTTTTAACTTGCAAATAAATAATATCTCTGTTGCTACGACGTATTAACAAGGTGACCACAGACAAACTAAAACGCCACAAAATAACTATTTCTGCAATTAAATCGTAATCTTTACATAAATTTTTAAGCAAACGCTATACGAAATCGTTTCAGTTATAACGATCTCATTACGCGAACTTCCGTTCTTTGTTTATCGGCGCTTTCTTAGAATAGCAAGGTATTGATCTATCACAGATTATGTCACGTCTCCTCTGGAAGAGGTCAAAGATGTATCCCATAGTTAAATATATGTACAAGCTCTAAATATTGCATGTTATGAAATTTTGGTCTTGCAGCATCAGTGTTTGCTATCTTCTTCATCGCCGTTCATCCAGATCTACTTGTTTGTAGTGTGATGTTCTATCGTGCTAAGTGTTGGCAGGTGGGAAATTAGATTGTTTGTTGTTAGAAAGGATCGTTTAGGTGCGGGGGTTTAGTAATTGCGATTTTTTTGAAACTCATTAATCTGAGTTGAGTGGTGGGTGGCTAGAAAAACGGGTCTAAAACTACTGAGGCATTTTTATATATGGTGATAAAAAACTGCAGGATCGTCTTAATTTACACAGGGGCAATGTAGAGAAAGGATTAATTAAAGGAATGTAGCTTTTGTAGAAATTTGCTGTGACTTGTGAGGAATTGGATAGCGGAGCGGCTGGTACAGGGAATGTGGTCGGAGATGATGGTAATGCTGTATCGTCCGGTGGGGGAGTTGGTCAAAAGTTCTTGTCATGAATGGTTCAGTCAGTTGTGTACAAGGGATTTCATGTGAGTGATTGTCATTGTGCGGTAGTTAGTGCGTTCTAGCGGATAGTACGGTTTAATAGTTCGGATTTCAACAGAGACTTGTAAGAGGACTTCTATGGATGGTATTTTAAGATAGGTGTAAATGCAGATATCGGATAGTTCTGTATGTTGTGGATGTAAAGAGTAAGAACTGGCGTATTTTAAAATTTAGTACCTTTCGAGAGTGGGGCGATGTTAGGAGGGTACTAGGAATCAACGCCGTATCGAATATATGAATAACAATACTGTAAGGATAAAGGGATGAACCAATGATATGGAATTCACCTACCTTTAATGACTGCGATCTTGATTCTACGCTGGTCGATCAATGTAACGAAACTATTAATTGATTGCGGACTGTAGTAATGTTAATTAGCACACGAACCGATTGTACGGCACTAATTACTGCAAAATAACCAAGACAACATATTGCGTACATGTGACGCTTGCTACGGCTTTCGAAGCACTGAAATTTCTGTCCTTTCTCACCATTTAGTCCCTTTTCTTGTAGGTAGGTAGTGAATAGAACCGGATTATAGGACGAGGTTAACTACGGTTATGTTAAAGGATAAGCGACATTAATTAATATCTATAAGCTTGAGGTAAAACTTGTAAATAGGGTAACTAAGCCTAAACATACCGCCCACCAAAATAAGTGTGAAGCAGCTTATTTTAAAAGTAAACGGTAACAAATACTTATACGTATACACTTACGAAAAAATACTAAAACTATTTTTACAAAGGAAGAGGACATAGTTTAACAAGTGGTCTTTTGAGCAAACCTTGCATTGTTTTCACACCTGCCACGCGGCTAATGTTGTCTGAACCAACATACAGTTTTTCTATGCGCCCTAATTTCCAATGTAAAGGTGCGACTTGATTGTCATGAATTAAGACTAACGTTCCAATTTTCGCCTCAGAAGTAGGGTAAACCATTTTGCCTTCTGTTGCAAAGAATGCAAATATTCATTACGCCAACGCTTCCAAAATGATTGTTGGATGCGTTGAATAAGTTGCCAACGATCTAATTTTGATATTTCCAAATCAAGGAGAACTGGATCTGGTATGACAGAAACAGGCTCTATATTCAAAAAATGGGACAGACTTAAAAATGAAAAATCATTCGGATCTGAGCTCATGGGGCACAGAGGCCTTGAATTTAAAATGGCTTCAACCTGAATTAAAACCGTGTTTAATTCTTCGTATGATAATATCTGGTCGCCAATCACTCTTTTTAAATGTGTCTTGACAGACTTAATTCCAGCCTCCCACAACCCTCCAAAATGAGGAGCTGAGGGAGGATTGAACACGAATTCAATTCCTTCAGCATGCGCTGATTGAGTCATCAGTTGAGAGATTTCGTTCGATGCTCCAACAAAATTGGTACCGCAATCGGAATAGAGTTTTAGGCATTTACCCCGGCGGGCTGTAAAGCGTCGTAACGCGGCTATAAAAGCATCCGCCGACAAACTTGACACAAGCTCTAAATGAAGAGCCTTTGTGCTGAAGCAAACAAATAAACAAATGTACGCCTTTAGTGACCTTACACCTCGATTACGGCTCATGAGAATACAGAAAGGACCTCCAAAATCAACCCCCGTGTGTAGGAAAGCCTTTACAGCGGTAAACCTTGATGCAGGCAAATCACCCATCGGAGGACAATAAGCAATTGGTTTCACTCTAAAACATCAAATACAAGATTTTAAACATTGACGTATGACTCTTTTTGCTGACAAAATCCAATAATTTTGGGTTAGTAAAAATTGTGTGGCTTTAAGACCAGGGTGTAAGTATGTTTTATGGCAGTCCAAGATGATTAATTCTGTTAATCTGTGAGTGCGAGGAAGTACCAATGGAAATTTTGTTTCATATGGTAATTCCGAGTTTCTGAGCCGACCGCCCACCCTCAACAAACCACGCGAGTCGATAAAAGGAGTAAGATGTCGAAGATGTTTACTAATTACCTTACCCCGTTTAATATTTTCTATATCCTGACCAAATGATTCTTGCTGAATTCTCTTAATCAATAATTCCATAGCGTGTTGCTGAGACACAGACACGTTATCCAAATTTTCACCAATTGCCTGTCTAGCAAATTGTAACTTACGAACAAACTGTTAAACATATGAAATAATTCTACATATTTTTTGTAGATTTGAAAATCTTTCTAGTAATGAATCTAAAAAATTATCTGTCACAACAACATTTAATACCAATGTACGTTTCTCCACATCTATTGGAGATGTATCGATTAACTTTGGCATGTGGGTAACCGGCCAATTTTCTTCTGGAAGTGACAACCATGGAGGGCCTGTCCACCATAACTGATGATTGACTAAATCTGATGTTAACATCCCTCTACAGGCGCAGTCTGCGGGGTTATCATGTGACCGAACATGGTTCCAAGATGCAGGAGGAACGCGATCCTGAATATGCGAAATCCGATTACTTATAAAAGTTTTCCAGTTATAAGATGACGATCGAATCCAACACAGAGCGACTGTAGAATCGGACCAAGCAACTATACGATCTAACGACAGACGAGTTTTATATGTATTTTGGACAAATGCCACTACATCAGACAATAACACAGCACCGCACAATTCGAGTCTTGGCAACGATATGCGCTTTGTGGGCGCAAGTCTAGATTTTGCACATACTAAGGCAACCTTTATATCACCCTGTATGTCAACAGTACGAAAGTAAATCACAGTAGCATACCCTGCCTCTGAAGCGTCACAGAACGCATGCAGCTGTAGATCTTGAACATCATCAGAAATAATCCACCGCGGAATTTTAAGGTCTGCTAATTGCGACATTTGTTGCAAATAAATTTTCCACTTTGAACTTATGGTCAACGGGGGACTGTCATCCCGTTCAAATTCTAAAATCCATAACGATTGTATTAAATGCTTGGCCAAAAATACTAAAGGCGCTAATAGCCCTAACGGATCAAAGATTCTTGCTACTTCGGACAACATATTTCTTTTAGTACATGGTCTGTCTATGATATTTGTATCATAGAAGAATTGATCAAGCGACGGTTGCCAACGCAAACCTAATACCTTTTGGGTAACATTGTTAGATTCCTCGAAGGAAACAGCTTGTTGATAACGATTAGATTCTGGTAAATCATGAATGATACTAGCAATGTTACTATTCCATTTTCTCAATGTAAAACCTCCAGCCTCACAAATCTGATTTAATTCAGAAACTAGACGTTTAGATTCATCAGGTGAACTGCACCCGGTAATCACATCATCGACATAAACATCCGACAACAAAACCTTGGCAGCGTTTGGATATTTAGGTGCTTCAGCATTCGCAAGCTCCTTAATAACACGCATTGCCATGAACGGTGATGAAGTAACTCCGTAGGTAACAGTATTCAATTGATACTCGACTATTGACTCTGATGACGTTGGTCTCCAAAGTATTTTTTGATAAGCCCGATGATTCGGAGCAACAAAAATCTGCCTGTACATCTGTTTAATATCGGCAGTTAATACAATGGGATATAAACGAAAATCCAACAACAAAACAAAAATATCTTTCTGAAGCGGAGGTCCTGGCATCAAATGTTCATTCAATGAACCACCACTGGGACAAACCGCGGATGCGTCAAACACCACTCGAATTTGTGTAGTAGTGCTTTCCGGTTTCATAACCGCATGGTGCGGAATATAATATTCCGGAGATGGAATATTGCTACTAATTGAGGCATTTACTGGTGTCATATGCCCACTGTCGGAATAGTCTTGCATAAATTGTTTATACAAAGTGTATAATTCCGGATTCTTTTCCAAGCGACGTTCTAATAATAAAAACCGATTAAGTGCGACATCCCGAGACCCAACAAACAACGGTTCAGGACCACTAAACGGCAACGATACAACGAAACGACCTGTTTTGTCTCTCGAATAATTGCTACGAAAGTGTTTTTCACAAATTTCTTCTTGTGGGGATAACTTGTGTGTTGGAATGTCTGGAATGTTTTCCAGTTCCCAGAATCTAGTGATACTAGACTCTAAGGGTTCTACGAATGCACACAATGACGTGCCACTTGTCACTGGAGACACAAATTTGCCTGTCAGTAACCAACCAA
The DNA here is from genome assembly GCA_036346225.1 of Platerodrilus igneus. Classification (NCBI taxonomy): domain Eukaryota; kingdom Metazoa; phylum Arthropoda; class Insecta; order Coleoptera; family Lycidae; genus Platerodrilus; species Platerodrilus igneus. Next base: position 5,335,312 of record JARFIW010000131.1, on the reverse strand, counting down.
ATGAAGTGCGAATTGCAACTGGTTCATCAGGTGAACCCGAACGAGTTTCATTACCCAAAGTGCGGGCAAAAATATCTGCTCCCAGCAACAAGTCTATATTACCTGGTTTATCAAAGGAGGGATCGGCTAAGTCTAAACCTTTTATATGTATCCAATTTTTCGAGGAGATTGGAGCCGTTGGTAATTTTCCACAAATTTCTGGCAATACAAATGCTTGAACTGAATATTCTGGCATTGTGTGTCCAACGGGTTTAATTTTACAAACTACCTTTCCGGTAATATGAGATGACGCTAACCCCAACCCTTCGACCTTTAATGCAACCTTTGATTTATTTAATCCAAGCCGTTGACGGCATTTTTCCGTTATAAAAGATTCCATACTTTCACAATCCAATAATGCTCTTACGATTTGCGCTTGTCCAAATTCATTGCGAATAGAAACTTGAACTGTTGATAACAATGTAGAAGCACTTGACAATTTCGACGAGAACAATGTACTACAATTTGAAGTAGAGGCAACATCTGAAACATCTGCAGCAGCAGGTTTTGTTTCAACAACAGAAACAGAATTTTTAAAATGAAGGAGGGTATTGTGACCCTTTTTGTGACATTTTTTACATACCGATTTTGAAGGGCATGTTGCAATTTTATGTGTATCTTGAAGACAATTGATACACAAATTTTTATCCTTTGCAGTATTATACCTTTCTTGAGGAACCTTATCCAAAAAAATTTGACAACGATAAATCTGATGATTACCATTGCAAACCAAACATTTTACCGCGTTTGAAGTTGTAAGTAATGAGGTTTTAACATATGACTTTGGATTAAAAGAAAAACGCTTTTCCTTAATGTTTGTATTCAATGTGTGTTTTGAACTTGACTTCGACGGTTCGGACGAAATCATACTACTAATTTCCAAAGCTTTACACTGTTTTTCAAGAAATGATTTCAATTGCTCGTATGTAGGTATTTCTTCATTATTTTCAACCTCAAATGCCTTTAAGAGGTCAGCATCAACCTTTTTGCTCAACAAATTAAACAATATTAAATTAAGTAAATCAATTTTTATTTGACGTAAACCTGACAAATTCTCTGTAAAACAATTCAACAAATCCCTAAGTTCTGTATGTGATTTTGCTTTCACCTTAGGACAATTTTCAAGAGCTGACCAATATGTATTGACAATCAAACGACGTGAGTCATAGCGTTGTACTATAACGGAGTATGCAATTTCATAATTGTCATTATTTATTGGTAGATGACGAATTAAATTTCTGGAACCTACATCCAACGCTTCAGTAAGAAATAAAACTTTTCGATTGGTAATAACTGTGTATTTAAATGAATGAGATTTTATACAAACTATGAAACGATTCCCAATGCTCTATGCGTCCAGAAAAGCTCCCAATTGCCACCTTTGGAAGTTTTAAATTACTGGTGATACCTATACCAGCGGTATCATACGACGATCTACTTGTAGAAAACGGTTTCGCTTCCTGCTTACTTTCAACCAAACTAACAAATTTTGCCCCAATAACTTTAATTGATATTAAAGTTTTATCCAATTCAATTCTGATTGCTGTAATTTGACTTAAACTGTCCGAATCATCCTCGTCTAACACACACCTTTTGTAGGATGCATCAAATTCTTCCTTTATCTCTACAGCTGACTGTACCATCATCGTAGCGATTGCTTGGTTTTCAAGATTATATTTCAACTTTGAAATACTTTCAAACAAATTTTCTATCCTATCCAAACACCCTTTTCCATCTACTATAAGACGGTCCATAAGCATCTGAGTCATTTCGAACAAAATAGCTATTCCCCTAAACACGAGTACCCTTGTCACAAAAATAACAAATCTTATAGATGTAAACCCAAACTAATGATGAACATGTAACTACTCTACCAATTTTCAGAAACTAGCAATTATGTAGCTAATCCTGAGTGACACTTTAATTTAACGTTAAAATGAGACTTGTGTTGACCACAACCCTTAAGATACCTCGAGGAATAACGGTTCTTTAAGCTCTCACCAAAATAGATTAGTGCAGTTTCAGGTATACAATGCAAGTTCTTAGAACAGGGGTATCGCAATGATGTTTTTCCTATTTGTATACGTTTAAGTTAAATTAACTGCCTTTTTTAATGCACTTAAATTTTAAGAAGTAACTTTTTAAAATGCAACGGCATGCACAAACATTATGAAATAAGCCTAACTGCAATTACTATTAATGTGCAAAACTGACCTGATTACTCTAATTGTTTGATTAGATAATCAATTTTTATATGCAAATATTAATTAATGCGGTCGAAAGGAACCAAAATGTAAGGATAAAGGGATGAACCAATGATATGGAATTCACCTACCTTTAATGACTGCGATCTTGATTCAACGCTGGTCGATCAATGTAACGAAACTATTAATTGATTGCGGACTGTAGTAATGTTAATTAGCACACGAACCGATTGTACGGCACTAATTACTGCAAAATAACCACGACAACATATTGCGTACATGTGACGCTTGCTACGGCTTTCGAAGCACTGAAATTTCTGTCCTTTCTCACCATTTAGTCCCTTTTCTTGTAGGTAGGTAGTGAATAGAACCGGATTATAGGACGGGGTTAACTACAGTTATGTTAAAGGATAAGCGACATTAATTAATATCTATAAGCTTGAGGTAAAACTTGTAAATAGGGTAACTAAGCCTAAACAAATACAGTTTATGATAAGTTCATGAATGGCTCGAGGAAGGTAAGTTATCTATGGTCGCTCTTGTTTTGAATCGTAATTTCGATAGTGGGAGCGTATTTTCAATCTGGCTTTCAAGATAAATGTCTGAGTAGGAAATGGAATCTGAGAATGTTAAGGATGTGAGTATTAGGACTGTGACGAGGATCAACGTGGTCTTTTAAAAAAAGGATTTTGGATTTGGTGGAGGGTATGGGTAGTCTGTTTTGGATGGACCAGGTTTTAATGAGATTTGTTGGAGTGTTGGTAGTGGATTCAAGTGCGGAACGTGAGTTGTCCTGAATGAGGTAGGTAAGATCGTCTGCATAAACAAAGGTAGAGGTTTTCGAGATGTTGAGAATTAGTAAGGGATTGATCGTAAAGTTCAATAAGGTAGCAAATTACAGTTGGTTTATTGTCAATCTCGTGGGGAGTTGTATCGAGCTGATTGGTAAACTTTTTAAACATTTGTATTTTGCGTTTATATTTCTTAATTTTAAAATTTTTTTTTTAACTAAAAATGCAAAACGGGAAAAGTTTCGTCTTTATTAAACGGGATAGTTATTTATACTATCAGTGACAGTGTCTGGAATGACGTGAGTCTTTATTCCATGAGCTAATATAGTATATGTTATAATATCATCATCTGTCCTTTCACCGGGTATTCTTTCCTTTTTACCACTTTTATTATTAGGTAAACAGCTTTTACGCCTAAGTGGTCTGGTTAGGTTCGTTTAATTTATCGTTCATTAGCTAAACCAAAATCACGACACTATGTATCTTGCATCGTACAAATCATTAGATATGCTTTAAAAAGATATCCTGTTCTTTGCAGATAATTTGATAATGGTGTGGTAACATGGACTATTTGGATTCACAAAAAAACAAGACCTAAACATAGTAATTTCATCGTTTAAAAATCTAATTAAACCGATGTTGGGACTTACGAATAAAGCTGTCGATAAGATAGATACCGGCCATGCTCAACCAACTAAACAATGTCTTTTTCCTATATCGACAGCTATGCAACTTATGGCAAATAATGAATCATATAAAATGTTAGGAGCAGGTTTCATTCATTTTTCCAATTTACCTTAGAGTTCTCTGATGGTGTTAGTAAAGAAAAAGGTCGGAAAGAGCTACAGGTTATGTTTTCATGGTAGAAAATTGAATTTAGTAACAAAAAAATCCATATGTGTATACTATCTTAAATAAACTTAGGCACGCAAAATATTTAACTTCCATAGACATGAAGCAGGCGTTTTATCAGACTTTGTTGGATCCGGATTCTTGTGAGAAAAATGCTTTTGTTGTACCGTATCGTTTTAGCATTTCCTGTAGGCAACTGTAAGTCAGCTCCAACTGCATCTGCCGACGATGGGTATTGTAGTCAATTTAGTTCAAGTGATATAATGCAATAAAATAATTCTGTTTTAGAAAAATTCCTTAAAATTCCAGACCTGTGTTCATCACCAATAAACACACATTTGTGTAAAAAAATTATTGTTTTATTACATGGACAAAGATTAAATGGTATATTTTATGGTATTATTTATTTAATGATATATTTTAAGTTGTTATGAATAATAACTGCTTCCACTGCACTTAGGATCCAGCTGCATTTACTTAATTTTTGCTTATCTATGAAACAGCATATTGTTTAGTTATAAAAAGATATTTGTTCTGTTATTTACTTATGCGTAATTTAACAGGTTTACATATTAAACTGAATGCATACCAGTTTTCAACTATTGCGAGATATGATCATATCATATCATTTTATGATAGGTAATTCTGTTATTTTTATTTGAACTACATGGCGCCCAGCATTTTCTTTATTCTTTTATACATTTGTTTAAGAAAAATGTCAATATTTATTTGTTATTAAATTAACTATAGTAATGTACGGGTTGTTAATTATTCGTTTAAGTACATATTTTGACAGAAACCTATTGTATGTCAGGGTAGGCTACCTGTTGCTGAATGAATTACTAAAATTGTGTGGGAATTAGTACAACTCTCGACTTTTGCACTGTACTGGATATCTATGCTTGAGTTGATAGGAAACGAGTATTCCCGTGAGAATCTTTTTACGCTCATTTCTCTTCTCCCTTTCGCCAATTGTATTTCCCTATTCTTAACATCACAGGAAAAGGAATATGCATAGGAATGCACCATGCAATGTTGCCTGTGCGCTGGTCGGTTATTTCTTAAAGGGAGACAATATTGTAGTAATGTTAAAAAAAGATGTCACAAATTACAACTTAAAAAAATTAGTGATTGTTTTATGGTTATATAGTTGTTTATTTGATGTACGATAGTGTGGAAATTGAAGAACTACACGCGCTTCTACATATACCAAAAAATGGCTTTGAAATAACAAAGGTCTGTGTTCCGTCCAACCCTATATATATTCATTTAGTTTCTTTATATTATTACTATAAAGTTTAAGTTTATTTGTTAATGGTAATATCTGCTCTTTTATTTAAATTTAATTAACCCGGTCACGTTACCACCTACAATGTTTTATCTTGTTTGTCATATGTTTAGTGATTGTGCGGCCTAACTCACATTCTATTGTCACCGCTTGAACAATAAGTTTTGGTTTCGTAGATCAATTCCCGCATAGAACTATCTCATCGCTTTATATTATTTTTCCAGTATAGTAAAAAGTGTTTTGGATCCAAGAATCTTCACCGCTCTAACTGGACATCAGGTAAAAACACTGAAGGCCGTATTTGTTCACACCTGCGTTTCTTCCCTGAGTATCTTTTATGTACTCAACATTCAAAGTTGGTCTTTCGAGCCGGATATTACCAGTAGTAGATATTAGTATTATAATTTAAAACATAATTATTAATCATTTACCTGAGGTCAAGTTTGTGTTATCAAACATATTGTCTTGATAATACAAATGATATATTACTTGCATTGCATTCATACCTATTATTTATCGTGTTTGATACAAAGTTCATTACTTTGCTTGTATTTACATCTATTTACATTTACCGACGATTATTTAATTGGTGCCTAAATTGATAAAGCTTAAAAGCATTTTGCAGCACTAATTTTCTATAAAATTTTTAAGAAAATTTGTACTTTAGTTATTATTTAAAATAACAGAGAAACATAAAATTTTTACGATACACGCAGATTCAAAGTTTACAAGAGATACAAGAGATCGCGCAATTGGCCGTTTCTAATGCCGAATATCATAATTTATTTAAATAGCACCTTGAGCATATGATTAAATTAGAAAAAGCCTTCTATCAAAGTCACAATAATATTACCTCCTTGATCACCACTGATGAAAACGCGGAACATTTGTTTGAGGTTGAAAGTCAAAAAAGCGTTTGATCGTTTCTTTTATTTAATCAAGTTAATCAAAATGACACTTTTTGAATCTAAACCGACAGAACCTAGCGCTGTTCTTTCTGCCGCTCACCCAAAATCAAAAATAAATTTACGTTCGTTGCAGGTCCTCTCTTTTGGGGACGATTTCTCCGTGTTCAGAGGTTTCCTTGATTTATACGACTCCCTCATACACACTAACCCGGAATTGTCGCCAATAGACAAATTCACGTATTTAAACTCACTTCTGCAAGGTACGGCTTTACTCTCCATTAAGAATTTTGATTTAACTTAAAGTCATTATACACTCGCGTACAATAAACTGCGCAGTAAATTTGAAAATATCCGCCAAATTACGAGTGCGTATTAGGCAAATTTGGACAATTGCCCCAAACTGCACTTTGATAACCCCTCTGGTTTACAAAAACTAGTCGACGTTTTTACCAATAATTTGGAAGCCTTAAAAAAAGTTTGATCTTCCGGTTGAGGAGTAGAGCTTTATTTTAGCTCAGATGCTCTTAAATCGACTGGACGTACGAACAGTTCAAGGTTTTGTGTTGCAGCATGATCCCGCCACCATTCCTACTTATACTGAAATCATTACATGTCTAGACAAAACATGTAAATCTCTGAGCAACATATCTTTAAATCACAAATCAGACATGAACAAAATTGATCACGCGCAGAGCCGACCAGGTTCACGTCCCATGTTAGTCCGCATTACCAATCATGTTGCTAAGTGCCCGCATTGCAAAGTTAACCATCCGCTATATAAATGCCTTGTCTTTTAAGAATTAACCCTTAACGACCGCTATAATTTTGTAAAAGAACGCAAACTTAGCATTATCTGTAAGCAGTTCGCATACTTTTTTCAAGTGTAAATCGATTATGACTTGTTGCACTTGTTGCCAGCGGCATCATACCTCGTTACACTTACCCCCCCATTAGAATCGCTTTGAAAAAGTAGTGTTTCCACTAGAGTTTATACCGCCACATCTGATAACGCTAAACAAGATATTTGCAAGTCATCTGTTCCCCCTGCTTTGAGTACCTGCGAATTTTCACCAGTAAGTCGTTTCTCCTCTGCTACCAATAATTCCAATGTTGTATTATTTAACACAAATCCCCAAAAAAGGGTGGTTTTATTGTCTACTGCACAAATTAAAGTTCGCGATCGTTTTGGTAAGTCTCAAAAGCTTCGCTGCATGTTAGTTACCGGTAGTATGACTTCATTTATTACTCAACAATGTGTTAAGCGTTTGGGTTTAAAATTTACCCCGTTACCGCTACCCTTAATGGGCTTGGCTCTATGTAGACCGTAGCTACTCACGGCCTTGTTTCTGTCTTTATTAAACTAGTGAAATGAATCTTTTTTTAACATTGACGCAATAGTCCTACCTAAGATTTGTGAAAACCTGCTTACTACTTGCGTCAACGTCAACCAGTTATCGCCATTACATAACATTCAGTTAGCCAACCCACAGTTTTCAAAATCCGGTCCTATAGATTTATTACTCGGGGCTAATGTATTTCCACAAAGTCTAATATATGATCGTGTTCCTGTTGAACACCATACACCCATAGGAATGAATACTGTTTTCGGATATATTTTAATGGATCGATTCCCGTGTCAAGCACCCCGTAGGTTACCGCTTTACTTGGCTCTACGGACCAAGTACTCTTTTTGGAAAAAATTATTTCCAAATTTTGGGAGGTCGAATCACTTCCCAACGTTGAAATCCTTTCAGTAGCGGAAGAGGAAGCTGAAATTATTTTCAAGGAAACTCATACGCGGACAGATCAGGGCCGTTATGTAGTTTCTTTGCCCTTTAAGGATGCTGCTACTATGATTACCGGAAGCCCCGATTTAGCAATACAAAGATTTCCTTCCTTAGAAACACGCTTTCTCGAACAGCCCTTTGTATATCAACAATATAAAGATTTTCTTTAAGAATACATCGATCTTCAACACATGCAGCCTATCCCTAATAAGGGTCACTTTAATCATTCTTATTATATACCTCATCATTGTGTTATAAAACCTAACAGTGTTAGCACTAAGCTTCGCGTGGTTTTTAATGCCTCCGCTCAATGTATTCCGGAGGTTCACTGGATGATCATTTATTAATTGGTCCCAAACTGCAAAGAAACCTCACTACACTGTTATTACAATTTCGGCTGCATCGTTACGTGCTCACTGCAGATACTCGTCAAATATATCGGCAAATTCTTATTGCACCCGATCAGCGTAATTATCAACCGATTGTGTGGCGTTGCTCTCCTGATAATCATATCCACGATTTTGATCTTAATACCGTTACGTATGGGGTCAACTGAACTCCATTTCTTGCCATACGTACTCTTTTGCAACTTGCCGATGATGAACTTGGACCCTTTCCTCTAACCGCTTTCGCTCTTTATTATCATACCTATATTGATGACGTAGTGTTAGATCGAGATACTTTTCAATCCGCCTTAGATTTAACAGAGCAGCTTGTAGCCGTTTTAAAACAAAGTGGTTTTGACCTGCAGAAGTGGTCTAGTAATGATCCCAATTCACTTAACGGCATTCTCGCCCCTCATTGGTGTTTGAAACCGCATTGCTTTGAGGATCCTTCTAATTTTACCGTGAAAGTTTTGGGTTTCCAGTGAAACCCCTCTTCAGATAATTTATTTTTCGTGGTCAACTCTATACATACTCCTTGTACAAAACGTAATATTCTTTCTAATCTATCCCGCATTTTTGACCCGTAAGGAATTGTCACTCCTCTTTCTTTTTAATAAAGCATTTCCTCCAACGTCTTTGGACTCTCAAACTAGATTGGGATGCCCGTCCACCACCGGAGTTTTGTCATTTATGGGAAAAATATGTTGAGAGCCTTCCTCTTCTTGCAGATTTTTGTTTACCGCGCCTTCTAGTCCCTTCTCACTACGATTCGTGTAAGGTACATTGTATTGGGGACGCTTTGGAACGCGGCTACTGCGTCGTCGTTTATTTTTGTTTTCTTATCGGATCTAAAGAACCTATAGTTCGTTTGGTATGTACGAAATTTAAAGCAGCTCCATTGCGACCCTTTTCCCTGCCAAGGTTAGAATTGCTAACTGTTGCCTTATCTGCTAAATTACTAGATTTTGTTCTAAATGTGTTTTCTTCTCATCTCACCTTTAATAGAATATACTGTTAGTCCGATTCGACGGCTGTACACTCATGAATTTTCGCTCCGCCCCAACGATGGAAGATTTTCGTGGCCAACAGAGTTGCCTATATCCAAGATACAACTTCTAACGCCATCTGCCTTCACGTGCCTTCTAATGATAATCTCGCTGACGTATGGTCACGGTTTGTTACCCGCCGAGTTGGTCCAATGTTCGTTATATTGGACGGATTCACCCATTTTAGTACATTTTCAAGAAATAATCATGTTCCACGTTCTTGTTTTCTGGAACCACAACAGATACTAAGTGAAGAACGGTCCGTTACACTCACTACTATTTTGTCCAGTAGGGTATTGGATGCCCTACTTAAAAATCAGGTATCTTTTCTTTCTGTCGTTTGAATTACCGCTTATACCTTCTGATTTATTATTAATGTCAGGCATCCTTTAACTTAGCGTACTGGATCTGTATCCGCTCATGAGTTCGAGCTCAATTTGGAATGCCTTGTTAACAAACCCAACAAGCATCTTTTACGGTTGAGATCAGAGCCCTTCAATATGGGACCTCACTTGCTAAAAGGTTCCAAAAATTATTCCCCTTTCTTTTAAATGACGTGTTTACGATAAACGATTCCCCGCTTTATTGTCCAGTAAGAGCCGTTTCACGGATCTGTATATTCAATACATTCATCACAAATATTATCACGCAGGTATTCAAACAGCACAGTTCCTTATAAGCCAAAGATTTTGGATAGTTTGTGCGAGAAGATCTATTTGCCGAGTACTTCTCTCTTGTATTTCCTGTTGGAAAACACTTTCCAAGTCTTTTCAGCCCCCATGGGCAATCTTCCATCTGCTAGAATAACTCAAGTGAAACCATTTTTGCATACCGGTGTGGACTTTTGCGGCCCATTTACAATAACCATGAGCCGAATACGCGGCGCCACAGCTTTAAAAGCCTACCTCTGCATTTTTATTTGTATGTGTATCAAGGCTCTTCACTTAGAGCTAGTTCCCGATTTAACCGCTGGCGCTTTTTTGGCTGCGTTTTGTCAGTTTCTTGCTCGTTGTAGTCGGAGTAAATATTTGTACAGCGAATGTGGTACAAACTTTGTCAGTACCCATCGCCAACTGGTTTCCTTTGCCAAAGCCACGGCTTCCCAAGAACTAATTACTTGGCATTTTAACCCACCTTCCGCGCCCCATTTTGGGGGTCTTTGGGAAGCTGGCGTGAAATCCGTTAAGATCCTGCTACTTCGTGTTGTAAGAGAGCAAGTTCTAACCTTTGAAGAGTTGTCAACCATTTTCATCCAAATTGAAGCTGTCCTCAATTCGCGCCCTCTGATCCCAGTTTGTAATGATCCTAACGGCCTTAGTTGTTTAACGCCGGGTCATTTTTTGACCGTTTCCGCTCTCTCCGCCACGCCTAGTCCAGCACTGACTCACTACCTTTAAATCGTTTGTCTCGATGCCAATTATTGCAGCGTATCTACCAGCACTTTTGGGCGCGCTGGTCCCAGGAGTACTTGCATATCCTTCAAGTAAAATCCAAATCGCATGTAGTCAAAAATAATATTCAACCGGGAGACTTAGTTCTAATTAAAGTTGATTCTCTTCCTCCTCTTCAGTGGTTACTGGGGCGTATTATCTCTGTGCATCCTGGCGCCGACAGGATGGTCTACGTTGCCACCATTAGAACAGTGCGCAGTGAGTTTAGGCGTCCTATGGTTGAACTCTGTCCCCTCCCTCTGGATAAAAATTAAAATGTTTCTATTTTGGTGGGCGGTATGTTCCGTCGAACCCTGTATATATTCATTTGGTTTCTTTATATTATTACTATAAAGTTTAAGTCTATTTGTTAATGGTAATATCTGCTCTTTTATTAAAATTTAATAAACTCGGTTACGTTATCACAATCAATGTTCTATCTTGTTTGTCATCTGTTTGGTGATTGCGGGACTTATGTATCTTTCAATTTATGTATGTATAACGAAATAGAAATAATTAGGAATTATTAAAAATTGTTAAAGAAATTATAAAGTAAAATGGAACAATGTAATACAAGGATAAACCAGAGTTATTAACAGTTTATGAGAACGGATGCAATACAATGTGTTCCAGTGATACTGCAGGTGGCAGGTCACAAACGCTTAAGGTATCGCAAGTACCTAGAAAATAAGATTGTAACAATGTAACAAAGTATAAAATTAAGAATAAGCAAACATGAGCTCTGCAAGTTCCCACAGAATTGTGAGGGGCAGGGACATCATAAAAAGCCCGGGAGCCCCAAGACCCGGCAGTCAGTCGAAGTATTCAGCTTTAGCATTGCAGTTTGCTTAGACGACTCATAATAATTCATTTAAATCAGTTTATTTCGACTTAGAATAGATAATATTAGTTTGTCAAAATTCTACATTAATTTCTGTTAAGTTGAACCAATAAATAAATTTGTTAAGAAGTTTTGGGAGTGTTTTTTTAAAAACGCAGCTTCCAAGGCCCGAACCTTAACTCGCGGCCTAACTCACATTCTATTGTCAACGCTTGGACAATAAGATTCGGTTTTGAAGATCAATTCCCGCATACAACTACCTCACCGCTTTATATTATTTTTTGAGTGTAGTAAGAAGTGCACTGGATCCAAGAATCTTTACCGCACTAACTGGACATCAGGTAAGAATATTGAAGGCCGCATTTGTTTAATAACTGTTTGGGTATACGCCCCCTTTTCTCTCCTGAGTATCATTTATGTACTCAACAGTCCGCATAATTGTGAACAAAAGAAGCTGCTAGTAGATTTTATAGGTTCTCAACTTGCACTAGCATCAAGCGAATCTTTACCTGAGTTTACGGAGAGAAAGCCGCCGTTTTTATGGCAAGATATCAGCCAGAAATTAAACAGCATTCCAGGAGGCGTATGCAAAGAGTGGTTGCAGTGGCGCAATACAAAATTACTTAAACAGTGCATTTTAAGGATAATAATTATAATTCATTAAAATTGTATACATGCCATATCTGAAAAAAATATAAAAGCCAAGGCTTCAAAATTGAAGTTGGATACACAACAAACAGGGGGCGGTACACCACCAAAGGAAGTATTTGATGACATCAAAATACAAATATTGGGCATGATACAGTCTATCGCTGTTACTGGCAACAATGTGTTACGTTCATTTTCGGCATAAATTAAAGTACCCCGTTTTCTTTTTTAATTTATTACCCATTCAAATAGATTCTATTTCTACTCTTAAATCCTTCAACAACATCCTGTACATTTTACCTGTTTATAATAAATACGCTTTCTAATAATTTTCTACTCAAATTTATTTGCTTTAGAACGAAAGTTTATGCTATAAATTAAATAATTTATATCCTGTTTTTGTTACCGGTGTTTCGACTTTTCCAATCACCTGTTGGTATGGTATATAACGGCAGGATTGCATTGAATCCTTGTTATTTAAACGAGTTAATTTGTACTCAATTCTTTCTGTATGAATACGACAATAATGACTCGTCGTTAATTTTACTTTTCGCTACCTTTTGTGTTGTCTTCAAAATTTCGCGCTCACACTGTGTGGTGAGTATCTTATTTTAAAAAAAAAAAAATTTTCTTTAGTAAGGGTAATCGTATGCGGTAATTGTTATAGCTCTACCAGGTAGACTGGAAAGATCTAGTTGAACCGCCGCTCCTGTTGGTACGGGAGGACACGCGTATGGTGTGATCGCGAGAACATCTGTTTCGTGCTGTCCTTGGAGACGGTGTGACTAGCATACACCTTGGACATGCTGGGGAGTGTTTTTTCCTTGTTTACGTTGAAACCATATCTATTCAAACTTTACATTTTAAACTCCGGCATTCCCAACATTAATTTGCATATCCGAAAATTACGGTACTATTTCGCTATTTATTGCCCTGTTAGAAAAGCAGTAGGTACTATTTGTTTTAAATAACTAAAAAGATATTATACTACTTATTAATGTGTGAATGGTTTAAAAATGATTACCTTTAGGGGAGAGGATGTTTGTCAATAATATTGTATTTATTCTGATAGTTCTATGTACTGAATTTGGTATTTACACTGATACTGTAGGGCTGTGGTTTTTAGAGTTGTAATTGAGTAATTTTTCTTCACGTAATTCATATGGGGAGGGACCTAAAAACTACAGCTCCCCAATTGTAAGAAGTAATTTTTGTTGTGTATTGTGGTTATTAATTTTGTTTCTTGCTTTTGTTGTATACTACGCTGCTATGCCTACCCAGAATGTTATTTAGAATGATTATAAATACTAATAAGTATGTTTAATTTTTTAAATTTTTATTTCAGGCATTCCTTTAATTTTCTTTTCTTGAATTTGTACTCCCCACCCACTCTGCCAACTGAGTTCGGTCAGTTTCTCTCCTTGGTTCTTTTTTTTTGTTTTTTAACTACGTCGCTGCACGTAGCAAGTGACATTACAGAATCAGCGAAGATCTATTTTGAAGAGGTATACTATAATCCATTACATTTCGTAATAGTATACAGAAATCTTATATAGCCGAACACACCAAATACAGGAAATACTACTGCAGATATTGCAGATCATCCTGCGGTTGTCAGGGATGTTGAAATTAGTATGGGTAGTACAGTTCTGCAACAACTGACCGATAATCAACATAAATTGACAGGAAAAGATATCGACATAATGCACACGGATACAATAAGAAGTAAGTTAAGTTAGTTCTTTCTTGCTTTGAATCAAAATGAAATAATATAATACCTTTTTATGCGTAAGTATAGATACGTAATAAATTATTACAACTTTTGTTAAATGTATTAATATTTTCGTCTTAAATTGATTTATGAAGATGATACATTTACCATGGCCAAGAGGTATATGCCGCCTATTGGATATACCAACGCGTGTACTGCATTGTTACATTCATTTTTATAACTAATTGATTAGTTTATCTGCAATAATTTTAACCTTAAATTCCTTGGCGTTAAACACAAAAATTTATTCCGTAAATTAAACATAACCCTTTCGCGTGTTTAAATTGTATTGTAATTAATAATAAACATCTTATATATTTTACTTAATAAATCTTTCTGCTCATTAAAAATAAATATCCTTTCTAAGAATTTCTTAACGTGGAATTTACGCCTTAATTAGATAGGCGTCTTTCCAAGTAGTCACTAATTAAATGCTGGTGTGTTTTCCCTTTTTAAAGAATTCGGCGAAATTGTTTCAATAAATTAGGGTTTTCCTGTTTTATTTCCTTGAGCTTTGGTGCTTTAACTAAACAAATTTAATATTGATTTTCTGTTCGAATAGCAACCAGAAAACATCCGTCCTGTTTTGCTTCGTTTCGTTTTCTTTATGCGAATTGCTAGCACGCATTATAGCGTGGTGAGTATATAGAGTTTGCATAAAACAATACTTTTCGTAACAATACTTTTCGGCTTCAATAAATTAATTTATTGTTTGTAATTATTCTAGCTTCCTGCGGGGACACGTTAATCCCTTGAGCTATCGTTTTATCTGGTAATGAAGGTCAAATGCGTTCTGCCAGGGCGTAAGCCTATCTACTCGCTGACTCCATCCCGATGCCAGCAACTCGAGGGTGAGTTCTTTTTTTTCTTTGTATGCGTTTCTTACTTCGGAACCAGAACGCCTGGGATTTTACAGTTCAACTATGGCCTTGCGAAATTTAATTTTTATATACGAAAATTATTGAACTATTTTGGGTATTTCCTGCTCTTTTCGTACTGCTTTACTATTTGGTTATAAATTACTAAAACTATACTAATTATTACTGTAAAAACTGCTTAAAGATTTGCGGGCACATTTGAAAATGTTGTCATTATAGATGTACATATAGTTTAAATTTATATTTACGATGATCTAGAGCTGTGGTTTTTAGGGTTGCGCTTGGTTCTTTCCTTTTTTTACTAAGTACTGTCAGGGGGTAATTACCTAAAAACTACAGCTAGCCATTTTCGTGAATTTTTTTACTATGTGCTGTAAATATTTTGTTTAATTATAAGTTCTTTTTTTTTCGTTGAATGTTTTGTTCTGAGTATGAATGAGTGTGAATGAGTGAGTGTGTCTATTTTTTTCTCTATTTATTTCATATTTCTTTGTAATTTAGCTATAGGTACAAAACCCCGCCCACTAACCGATTGAGCCCGGTCACACTTACTTCCTTTCTTTCTTTTTCTTGTTTTTTTTTAAGTTACCTCAATGTACGTAGCATAAAATATTAACGCCCTGACGTAGGGCTGTGATTTTTTTTGGGAATTAATTTCTGCTGCGATTTATTGGTAATTAATTTCGGCTGCGATTCTTTTTGTGATTAATTTCTTCAGCGATTTGATTTTCGTTAATTTTCTTGTGCTGCGATTTTGTTTTGTGTAACTTTGGCTCCGATTTTATTTTAGTTAGTTTTGGCTCCGAGTTCGTTTTAGTTAATTTTTGTTCCGATTTTTTGTTTATTATTGTTAGTGCTTAAGTTCCTCCATGACTCGCATTTTCTCGGCTTGATATTACTTATATTTCGTCCCTTACGTTCAATATTACTGGTTGGCTTATTTCAGATTATTGATCTTGTGTTTTTGCCAATAATCCTAGTCCGTTGAAAACGCTGGCGCCCAAGATTTTTCTTTTTCTTCCTTTCCTCTCTGTATATTTTGTTCTAGACTTTCCTCCGATTATTCCTTTATTCTACAGCCCTATTCTAATTCCTATTTTGTTGTTTCGCTCCTATTGGTGTTCCCGAAGTAATCCGTCGGATATGTTTAAGCTTGCTCTGTATTCGCAATAATTTTTTTCTTTGGCTTCTATAGAGTTACGATTAGCCTTTATTTCGTTACTTTCTACCCATTTCTCTCTTGTTCGTATTCAAAATGACTTCTTTTTCGGCTTCCTACTACGGTCTCCTAGTGTGGGAGTGGAATTTGAAATTTTCTGGTGCCCCGAACACTCTTACTGCACATGATTTTTTGGAACCAGTCGAAAAACTCCGACGAGCTCACCATGTATCCGAATTTGAGTTATTTGAGTCTGCAGTAGATTTATTCGAGGCTGATGCTTTACTTTGGTATCGTGGTTTTTGGCATAGGTTTTCTGACTGGAAGTCGTTGTCTAATTTACTAATTCTTTATTTTGAACACATGGAGCTTATTTATAAGGCTACTACTATTGAGAAAAATACTTTTGCTTCACATGACCAAGTTGTTAAAGTTTCTCCTACGCCTACGAGGAGATCCGATACTTCTTCCGTACGTTCTACTGTTCTTCCTCCTATTTCTACTCTTACTCGTCAGGTCGTATGCTTTAATTGCGATAAATCTGGTCATGTTTCGACACGTTGTAATCGTCCTCAAGTACTCCATTGTTATGGTTGCGGACATAAGGGAGTTACTCGCCACAACTGTCCCAACTGTCATTCTACTACTAATAGGTCTTCGAATAATCCTTCTAATTCTGCCCTCATCTCTAGTTGCCTAGCTTCTTCTACTTCTCATTCTACGTTCTCTTCGATCCTTCATTTAGGTACTCCCGCTCCTACTATCAAAACCTACGCTTCTTCGGCAAATATAGCTTCTAACAAAATTTCCTCCGTTTCTAGTTCTGCCTCCTATTCTACTCCTTCTTCTGCTCGCCCTACTTATACACTCTCACCCCAAAATGTGCATCCACCACGCTTACAACCCATGCTTCGAATTAGTGACTTGCAGCTAGCTTCTCAAGAGTTTGTTCCCGCTTTCCTAAACGATTCTACCAAAGAATTTTCTGTCGTGTCCATAAACACAAAGGTCGCTGAAATGACCATAACTTCTAATTTAGTCTGCGAAGGTCCTCCGGAAGTCCATGGACCTGTATCTTTAATGCCTCTTGCCGTTTTTGTCAAAATTTTACCTGTTCCTGCTTTCTTAAATGATTTTAGTCAAGTAATTGCTGTTGTACCTACAATAACAGGTGTAGCTAATTTGACGATTACTCCTAATTTAGTCAGCGAAGGTTCGGTCGAAGTTCAAGAACCTGTATCTTTAATGTCTGTTGCTGTTGCTGTCAAAATTTTACATGTTCCTGCTTTCCTAAACTGTTCAACTCAAGAAATTTCTGTCGTGTCTACAAAAACAGCCGTAGCTGAAGTGACGATAACTTCTAATTCCGTCTGCGAAAGTCTTGTTGAAGTTTACGAACCTGTATCTTTAATGGCTCTTCCCGTTTTTGTCAAAATTTTGCCTGTTTCTGCTTTTTTAAATGCTTCGACTCAAGAAATTTCTGTTGTGACGGCAATCACAACCGTAGCTGAAGTAAAGATAATTTCTAATACGGATAGAGAAGGTCCTGTTAAAGTGAGGGAACCCGTAGCTGTGATGCCTGTTGCTGTTGTCGTTAAAGTTTTACCTGATCCTGTTTCGTTACGTACTCTTACTCATTTTTCTCATGCTAGTAGATAAATAAGGCCGGTCCTAATTCAAACGCGACAGACGTATTTTCCATGTGTAAAATACGTCTGTCACGTTTTGAATTAGGATCGGCCCTATATAATTTCAATGTAAAATAGTTGTGAAAACATGAATTCTTCTATACTTTCAATGTAAAATACATGTGGGCGCGTTTTGAATTAGGATCGGCTTTATATTACTTTCAATGAAACACACACGTATGTTGAAAAAAATGTAAGTGCAGAGAAAAAATGTGTGTAGCTGTTTTGAATTCGATTTTCTAGCGAGAAGTTACACGTGCACCGTTTTGAATTAGGATCGGCGTTATATACTTTTAATGTAAAATGTGAAAACCTGAATTCTTATTATACTTTTCAAATGTAAAAATACTTGTGGGCACGTTTTGAATTAGGATCGGCTTTATATTACTTTCAATGGAACATATTTCAAAACACACGTATGTTGAAAAATGTAAATGCAGAGAAAATGTGTGTAAATTTTTTGAATTTGGTTTTCTAGCGAGACAGTATGACAGATGCAAAAATATCGCATTCAAGTCAATTGTGTTTTAATTAAAGTGGATTCTGATTTATGTTTAGAGGCTGCAAATACACATGGGCCGGTTTTAATTCAAAATGAGTTCACTCTTGTGATAGGTTGAAAAGTGGGTTGGCAAAGTACGCAGATGGTGGTAATCTGCTATATAAGGAGATTGCTCCTTATATTAATTTAATTAGTCGAAGTTTACTGCATATATTTACATACAAAAATGTATATAATTGATATTCAGGGATTTAAATACAAGAAAAACGAGTTTGTGTGTAAAGAAATTGCGGTTTTGGACTTGTTGAAAGTTGTTGTTTGGCATCAAATTTTTAAACTGCCAATGCAGTCCAGTTGTTTGAGCCAAGATAATATAAAACATAACGACTGGGTGACAAAGAATATTCATGGTCTTTCTTGGGATGAATCTTCAACGGCTGGAATGGGTTTATCATATATAGCGCTTTATTTAAAGCAAATTATCCTACCCGGTGAAGAAGTATTTGTGAAGGGTCTAGAAAAGAAGAAATTGATTGAAACCTATCTAATGCAAAACGTTGTAACTGATATGCTTGCACTAGGTTGTCCTAAGATATCGGAGTTAAAATCAACAACCGTTTAAAATATAACATCCATTGTTGTAGACACAGCAATAATAATCTGCAATGTGCAAAACAAAATACCTTGTTATTAAAAGAATGGCTTGATAATAATAAAAAACAATAGAAAGATTGTGTCTGTATTATTTATTTTAATATAATTTTACAATGTTAGCCGAAGCAAATTATCCGACTCGGTGAAAAAGTATGTGTGAAGGGTATAGAAAAGAAAAAATGGATGGAAACCTATCTATTGCAAAAACAAAATACTTTGTTATTAAAAGAATGGTTTGATAATAATAAAAACAAATAGAAAAGATTGTGTATGTATTATTATTGTAGTCAGTAAGAAATCTTTAATGCTGATGTCTGCAGAAAAAGCAATTAAACTCAGACAGCACGAATGGGACTCTCAACCCTGAAAGCAATTATAATTGATCAACGCAATAGCTCTTTACTGGTTTTTACAACATTTAACAAATTGTACAGATATCTCGAAAAATTTGCCAAAGATAGACAAACAGAAGGCAGACTGACTGCACCAATTTTCTCATTCTCGCTTTTAAAGAATAACAAGTCGTAGTTATTTAAATCGCGAACTCAGTTTATCTACAAGAACTATATAAACGTGGAAATTTATGAAATGTTCCAACTTTAAAAAATCCACTATCATTATTCTTTCCTGACAAGGGTAATTTTAACAAAGTTTTCATTTTTTTTATTTGTTCTATAGAACACAACTACAACTTGACAATAAAGATTGAGCGATTATCACACACATATCTTGAGTATATATATAAAGATATTAAACAATAAGAACATCTGAAAATTCAACTTATGTCAGACAGCTTTTTACTTGTCAACGATAGTCTAGTCTAATGCTTCTTCAGCATTTGCATTTCCATATTTACGTACTGAAGGCAACTCTGCAATTTTAGATCACATGCATTTCTAATTTCAATTACAAAAAATTTGAAAGCATCTATTTGAAATGCATTTCTAACTTTAATCGCAAAAAATGAGAGCATCTATTCGAAATATGCACTCAGATTAAAAGTCAAAATTGCTTTACACCGTTCTGTAAACTGAGATTACGTAGTTATTAAATCGGGAGTAATGTGAAATGAAACACACAATGTATGTTTCTTTATTGTAATCTATAAAATACTATATATATATATATATATATATATATATATATATAATATTATGTACTCTAGAATAAACATACTATAATTCACTTAAGTTTCCCAAATATAAAAGAACAGTTCTAACTCACTCCAACTCTGAACGGTTAAAAAATATTGCATTATCAATTCTATGAGGGCTGTCTTCTTCATCTTTGACGCGCGGTCGTTTTCTGGTTGTTCTTCTTCGTGTTAACTAAAAAAAGATTAAAATGAATATTATATCAAGTAAATGCATTAAGAAAATTAAATCTATATATTAAGCTAACGAAATACATACTCTGTATTGGTGTCATTAGGTCGTACGTTGCAATTGGTGGATCTGCTCACGGCGTCAACGATTTTTTCACCAGTACTTAATTTGGATTGACTATAAACTACTCAATAATTTTAGCCCAATCACTATCATTATTCTTTCCTGACAAGGACAATTTTTTAAAAAAAGGTTTTCATTTTTGATTTGTTTTATAGAACACACAACTACAACTTGACAATAAAGATTGAACGATTATCACACACACATATCTTGAGTATATAAGGATATTAAACAACAAGAACAGCAGAAAATTCAACTCATGTAAGCAAGAATTTAATGCTAAGGTATTGTCTAAATAGCAATTGTAGAAAATATGAAATCTATAGAAAATTTAATAAAGCCAGTCATGTATAAATTTTTTAATGCTGACATCCACAGGAAAAATAAAAGCGAGAAATTTAATGCTAACATCAACAGAATAATAAATAAATCCACTTAGACAGCATTAATGGAAGACCGGCCTGGCTTCGAAACTATGCACGCGTATATACCATATTTTAAAATTAAAGTTGTCAATTGCAAAACAAAAAAATTAAATTTTACCTAGAAATCATTTTAAAATATTTACTTTTTTTTCAGTACAACTGAAAGAACTTGACTTTTATACATTTTTTTAATCGATATCATAGACTTTTTCTATACTGTTGATAAAAATCTACGTGAAGTATTTATATTAAATAATAAACTGACCTGTTAGAAAAAATAAAAAATTTGCATCGTTTTCTGAAAAAATTGCGTACTTTTTCAGTACAACTGAAAGAACTCTAGTTTATACATTTTTTTAATCGATATCAGACTGTACAGAAACAGTAATGTTTAATTATATCAGTCAAAAACATGATGTGTTTACTATTAAACAAAACAAAATTGTTCTTAATCCAAGTGATGATAAAAGAATTCTTAGTACCTCAACCACTGATACATACGACCAGCGAGTACTGTGTTAAAAATTGTTTTCGTTGCAGAAAGTAACATCAATTCCCGTCAATATTACTGTATTAGTCGATTAAGGCATGAGTTAATTTTTTTACAACGTTTCTTTTTATTCGCTTAGGGCAATGCAGAGAAGGAAGTTAGAATTGAACACCTTTTTATAATAAAATAAACCTTGATACAAAAAAATCACATTCAGTTTTACTGAAAAGTTACAATTTACATGCATATATAGGTAATTTGTGTGAAATTCTTTAAAACCATGAGTGTGTAAAAATTATTAAACAAAGACGGTTTAATCTGAGACATTTTTTTCAAAATTTGCTTTGTTTTTATTTAAAATATTTCATATGTAATCATAATAAAAAATAGCGCTGTAATTATAATGTATATTCTGTACACATCATAAATCAAAGGTCGTATAAAAACGCAACTGAATGAAAAAAAAATGATGTTGTATGCTAAATTCCTTTTGTAGTGGTTTTTGCTCAGAGCTGCCTTCAGTATGTAAATATTGGAAATGCTGCATAGCGAATTTTTTGTCATAGTTATGTACTGAAAGCAAATCTGCAATTTTTTAGATAGCATGCACGATTCAAGCTTGAAAATCGTCTTGAATAAAACGTAAATACAGGAGATTTTTTTAACAATTTGCATCCAAAGCAATTTGCTATGCAATTATTTCTTTTACAGTTGTTTTTGCTTACGCGTTTTCCGTAAAACTCAGCTGAATGAAAAAATTAAAATTCATACTGTCTCGCTAGAAAACCAAATTCAAAGCATCTACACATTTTCTCTGCACTTATTTTTCAGCGCTTTATTTGAATCAAATTATTCGACCCGGTGAAGAAGTATTTGTGAAGGGTTTAGAAAATAAAAATTGATTGAAACCTTCACAAGTACGCATTTTTTTCGTTTTGGATTTATCTAAAATAGGATACCTTTCAATCTACCCGAGTTTAACTATATTAGCATAAATGTATTGTAGAGAAAAAAGTAGTAGTAACCGTTCTGTTTAAAAATCCAGTTTGTTATTGTTTAAAGTTGAGTTAGCATAAGGTTGATGAGTATGTTTTCAATATTAACAATTGCATTATCGAAGTAAACTTTTTCACGCACGTTCAGTATTTCACTATTCATTTTACATTTTAATTAAATAAATGCAGTCCTAACGATTGTAGAAACAACGGCTGGAATAGTGTTATCATATATAACGCTTTATTTGAAACAAATTATCCGACCCGGTGAAGAAGTATTTTGTGAAGGGTTTAGAGAAAAAGAAATTGATTGAAACCTATATATAATGCAAAAACATTGTAACTGATATGCTTGCACTAAGTTGTCCTAAGCTACGGAGTTAAAAAACGTCCATTGTTGTAGACACTGCAATAATAATGTGCAATGCACAAAACAAAATACCTTTTTTTTATTAAAAGAATGGCTTGATAATAATAAAAAACAATAGAAAGATTTTGTCTGTGTTTACTAATCCTCACACTGTCTTTAATTGAATATTTTGGTTGCAAGTTTGTTTGCAATGATGATTTAAGAATAGTTTTTTTTCATTTGATTTATCAACTTTTACTAAAAGTGCGTGTAAAAATTAATAAACAACATTGACGGTTTTAATCTGAGACATTTTTTCAAAACTTGCTTTAATTTTAATAAATTTTTTTATATGTAACCATAAAAAATAGCGCTGTAATGATGGTGTATTTTCTGTACACACATAAATCAAAGGTAGTATAAAAACATTTGATTACTATACTGCAAGCAAGCAAATTTTTCAGTAAACGCAGCTGAATGAAAATAAGGTTGATGAGTATGTTTTTCACGCACGTTCAGTATTTCACTATTCATTTTTTACATTTTAATTTAATAAATGTAGTCCTAACGATTATAGAAACAACGGCTGGAATGAAGTTATCATATAGCGCTTTATTTGAACAAATTATCCGACCCGGTGAAGAAGTATTTGTGAAGGGTTTATAAAAGAAGAAATTGATTGAAACCTATATATAATGCAAAACATTGTAATTGATATGCTTGCACTAGGTTGTCCTAAGCTATCGGAGTTACAAATCAACAATCGTTTAAATAATAACATCCATTGTTGTAGACACCGCAATAATAATCTGCAATGCACAAAACAAAATACCTTTTTTTATTAAAAGAATGGCTTGATAATAATAAAAAAACAATAGAAAGATTTTGTCGGTGTTTACTAATTGGAAAAATACGACTGTCGCGTTTTGAATTAGGACCGGTCCTATATAATTTCATATGTAAAAATAGTTGTGAAAACATTTCAATGTAAAATACTTGTGGGTATGTTTTTGAATTAGGATCGGTTTATATTACTTTCAATGAAACACGGCTCCACTTGCTTTGCAAAGGAACTTTTAATATAAAATCAAGAAAGATTGCGGTATTGTTTATAAGTCCGGAACCGGAACAAACGTTGAACACCCTCCTTTAAGTGGATCATGATTGTTTATATTCACCTTCAAGTGTAAAACTTCTTGGATTGCCCGACCTGAATCCTTTTCGCTAAATTCCTATAATCGCTTCGAAATCTTGTCTAATACGTTCTCCTTATACCACCGCTTGAGATTGGTATTTATATCGATGTGACGAATTGCAGTAGGAAACGTTTTCAAATCTATTTCGCCAGTTGTACAACAAAGTTAACGGTCAATATTACATTAACTTTCAACATTGACTTTTTAAGCAAGCAACAATCTTGCGTTTAAAACTAGCGAACGCCTTGTCTAAGAACACTAGAGGATCTCTATAACTTAAATTGGTAATAAGTCCCGTAATTATTCGACTTCCAAAACATGATTGTACATCATGCCAAATCATATTTTTTCGAATATGAACTCTAGATAGCGTTGCATCAATACCTTTACCTTGATATTCCAAAGAGCGTTTCAAGTTCCTCAATCGTACAAGGTAACTTTTAAGATGTGCCAAATTAGATTCCAGCCTACTAGGATTTTCCTGACGGTTGTCTTCATATACCTTATTTATAATAGCATGCTTCAATATACTAATATTTGCTTTGATTATTATAATGTGTTTCGTTATTGCATCGACTGTTCTGATTAGATTCACGCATTTCACAGTTAATTTCAAAATAGCGCTACTAATTATTAATTTTACACGCACTTTTAGTAAAGTTGATAAATCAAATGAAAAAAAAACTATTGTTAAATCGTCATTTACCCACATCAAACTTGCACCAAAATACCAAAATATTCAATTAAAGACAGTGTGAGGATTAGTAAACACAGACAAAATCTTTCTATTGTTTTTATTATTATCAAGCCATTCTTTTAATAAAAATAGTTATTTATTATACAAGGAAAAAAGTACTAGATTTTAGCTCGATGTGTTTGTCTCCCGACGCGAAGCAAACAAAACACATAAAATCTTCATTTTACCCGCTATAATCACTATTTTCTGTGACTGCAAAACAATGATTTAATATTTAAAAAATATTACCAATTATATTAAAGTCAAAAAATCAATCTATGTCAAATTTGAAGTTTAAAACAGGTAGGCTGATGTACTTATAGGGACAGTTAGATCTGCGTTGCTAAAAACCTTTAAAGTAATCAAATATCTGTCAATTTAATTTTGCAGTGGTTACAAAAATTGCGAACTTAAGTTGTTTTATATCGATTGTTTTGAATATTCAAAATTCAAAATGGACAGTACTGATTCAGAAGTTTCTCTTACTCCACCGGAATTGGTAGAGGCAGCGAAAGTAGCATCAATAAAATTATTGCCAGCTAAATCACGAAAAATTTACGAAACTGCGTATTCAAGATTCATGGAATGGAAGGCGAAAAGACATGTAGTTCTTACTCGGAGACGGTGTTATTGGTTTATTTTTCGGAACTAGCGCAACAACAAAAGCCATCAACAGTGTGGTCGAATTATTCAATGATAAAAGTATGTTACAAGTCAATAATAACGTAGACATTTCAAAATATTGCAAACTAATTACGTTTCTGAAACAAAATGGGAAAGGTTACATGCCCAAAAATCTGCAATATTTACAGTACACATATTAGTGATTTTTAAATAATGCTCCTGATGAAGTTTATTTATTGGTCAAGGTTGTTGTTGTATTTGGGATTGCAGGAGCCTGTCGAATATGTGAAATTAGCCAGGTAACATTAGATGATATTGAAGACGTGGGAACGTCATTAATTGTGAAACTTAAGCAAACAAAGAATGATGTAAATAGGAGATTTATAGTTACTGAAGAATATATTAAATTTTACAGAATGTACATGGCACTTCGTCCAGCAGCAGCAAAGGATCGCCGCCTGTTTTATGCATATCGCAATGAAATGCGTCAATCAAGTTGTGGGTAGAAATCAGTTTTATAAGGTACCTGAAATAGTAGCCAATTTTCTTCGACTTAAAAATGCTAAGTCATATACAGGTCATGCATTTCGAAGATCGTCTGCTACACTTTTAGTTGAATCTGGGGAGACTTGATGACACTAAAGAAACATGGTGGTTGAAGTCATCAATGGTCGCTGAAGGTATGTTGATGAATCGATAGTGCACAAGACAGAAATAGCTAAGAAACTGTTTAGTTTGTGTGGCAGTGCATCAGCTGAAACAGAATCCAATTTGCGAACAAGTACATCAACGGCAGTTGTGTCAGTGGCACAAAATATTATTTCAAATCAAGAAAATTCCACTGTAGCAGACATTCCTAATTGTTCAAAAACATGTCTTTCAGGCAATGTACATTTAATAACTGTACTTTTAACATTAAGGAAACGTAACTTATACATAATAAAATATTCTAAAATTAAATATCTTCGTGTTCTTACTTATTTGCACTTACCAGGGAAAAATACTCATTTTTTGGGAAAAAGTAATTTTATATAAAGTGACATTTTGTTACCTGTCAAGAAATATTAAATGTCACATTTTTTTCCCGTCGCAGAAAAAAGGTATTTTGTTTTGTGCATTGCAGTGTCTACAACAATGGATGTTATATTTTAAACGATTGTTGATTTTTAACTCCGATAGCTTAGGACGATCTAGTGCAAGTATATCAGTTACAATGTTTTGCATTAGGTAGGTTTCAATCAATTTCTTCTTTTCTAAACCCTTCACAAATACTTCTTCACCGGGTCGGATAATTTGCTTCAAATAAAGCGCTATATGATAACTTCATTCCAGCCGTTGTTTCAATAAACGTTAGGACTACATTTATTTAATTAAAATGTAAAAAAAATGAATAGTGAAATACTGAACGTGCGTGAAAAACATACTCATCAACCTTATTTTTCATTCAGCTGCGTTTACTGAAAAAATTTTTGCTTGCAGTATAGTAATCAAATGTTTTATACTACCTTTGATTTATGTTTGTGTAGAAATACACCATCATTACAGCCTATTTTTTATGGTTACATATAAAAAATTTTATTAAAAATTAAAGCAAGTTTTGAAAAATGTCTCAGATTAAAACCGTCAATGTTGTTTATTAATTTTAACGCACTTTTAGTAAAAGTTGATAAATCAAATGAAAAAAACTATTCTTAAATCATCATTTACCACATCAAACTTGCAACCAAAATACCAAAATATTCAATTAAAGACAGTGTGAGGATTAGTAACACAGACAAAATCTTTCTATTGTTTTATTATTATCAAGCCATTCTTTTAATAAAAAAGGTATTTTGTTTTGTGCATTGCACATTATTATTGCGGTGTCTACAACAATGGACGTTTTAACTAATTAGGACAACTTGTCAAATATAGTTACAAGTTTTGCATTATAATATTTAATAACCAAATTAAAAATTTCTTACCGGGTCTTTTGTTTAAATAAAATTTTTTAACACATTCCAGGTTTTTTAAATTTAACCATTTATTTAATTAAATGTAAAATGAATAGTGAAATACTGAACGTGCGTGAAAAGTTTACTTCGATAATGCAATTGTTAATATTGAAAACATACTCATCAACCTTATGCTAACTCATCTTTAAACAATAACAAACTGGATTTTTAAACAGAACGGTTACTACTACTTTTCTCTACAATACATTTATGCTAATATAGTTAAACTCGGTAGATTAAAGGTATCCTATTTTAGATAAATCCAAAACGAAAAAAAATGCGTACTGTGAAGGTTTCAATCAATTTCTTATTTTCTAAACCCTTCACAAATACTTCTTCACCGGGTCGAATAATTTGATTCAAATAAAGCGCTGAAAAAATGTAAGTGCAGAGAAAATGTGTAGTATGCTTTAATTTGGTTTTCTAGCGAGACAGTATGAATTTTAATTTTTTTCATTCAGCTGAGTTTTACGAAAACGCGTAAGCAAAAACAACTGTAAAAGAAATAATTGCATAGCAAATTGCTTTGGTCAATTGTTAAAAAATCTCCTGTATTTACGTTTTTATTCAAGACGATTTTCAAGCTTGAATCGTGCATGCTATCTAAAAATTGCAGAGTTGCTTTCAGTAATAACTATGACAAAAATTCGCTATGCAGCATTTCCAATATTTACATACTGAAGGCAGCTCTGAGCAAAAACCACTACAAAAGAATTTAGCATACAACATCATTTTTTTTCATTCAGTTGCGTTTTATACGACCTTTGATTTATGATGTGTACAGAATATACATTATAATTACAGCGCTATTTTTTATTATGATTACATATGAAATATTTTAAATAAAAACAAAGCAAATTTTGAAAAATGTCTCAGATTAAACCGTCTTTGTTTAATAATTTTACACACTCATGGTTTTAAAGAATTTCACACAAATTACCTATATATGCATGTAAATTGTAACTTTTCAGTAAAACTGAATGTGATTTTTTGTATCAAGGTTTATTTTATTATAAAATGTGTTCAATTCTAACTTCTTTCTCTGCATTGCCTAAGCGAATAAAAGAAACGTTGTAAAAATTAACTCATGCCTTAATCGACTAATACAGTAATATTGACGGGAATTGATGTTACTTTCTGCAACGAAAACAATTTTAACACAGTACTCGCTGGTCGTATGTATTAGTGGTTGAGGTACTAAGAATTCTTTTATCATCACTTGGATTAAGAACAATTTTGTTTTGTTTAATAGTAAACACATCATGTTTTGACTGATATAATTAAACATTACTGTTTCTGTACAGTCTGATATCGATTAAAAAAATGTATAAACTCAAGTTCTTTCAGTTGTACTGAAAAAGTACGCAATTTTTTTCAGAAAACGATGCAAATTTTTAATTTTTTCTAACAGGTCAGTTTGCTATTTAATATAAATACTTCACGTAGATTTTTTATCAACAGTATAGAAAAAAGTCTATGATATCGATTAAAAAAATGTATAAAAGTCAAGTTCTTTCAGTTGTACTAAAAAAAAGTAAATATTTTAAAATGATTTCTAGGTAAAATTTAATTTTTTTGTTTTGCAATTGACAACTTTAATTTTAAAATATGGTATATACGCGTGCATAGTTTCGAAGCCAGGCCGGTCTTCCATTAATGCTGTCTAAGTGGATTTATTTATTATTCTGTTGATGTTAGCATTAAATTTCTCGCTTTTTATTTTTCCTGTGGATGTCAGCATTAAAAAAATTTATACATGACTGGCTTTATTAAATTTTCTATAGATTTCATATTTTTCTACAATTGCTATTTAGACAATACCTTAGCATTAAATTCTTGCTTACATGAGTTGAATTTTCTGCTGTTCTTGTTGTTTAATATCCTTATATACTCAAGATATGTGTGTGTGTGATAATCGTTCAATCTTTATTGTCAAGTTGTAGTTGTGTGTTCTATAAACAAATCAAAAATGAAAACCTTTTTTTTTTTAAAAAAAATTGTCCTTGTCAGGAAAGAATAATGATAGTGATTGGGCTAAAATTATTGAGTAGTTTATAGTCAATCCAAATTAAGTACTGGTGAAAAATCGTTGACGCCGTGAGCAGATCCACCAATTGCAACGTACGACCTAATGACACCAATACAGAGTATGTATTTCATTAGCTTAATATATAGATTTAATTTTCTTAATGCATTTACTTGATATAATATTCATTTTAATCCTTTTTTTTAGTTAACACGAAGAAGAACAACCAGAAAACGACCGCGCGTCAAAGATGAAGAAGACAGCCCTCATAGAATTGATAATGCAATATTTTTTAACCGTTCAGAGTTGGAGTGAGTTAGAACTGTTCTTTATATTTGGGAAACTTAAGTGAATTATAGTATGTTTATTCTAGTACATAACATTATAAATATATATATATATATATATATATATATATATATTTGAAACTTAAGTGAATTATAGTATGTTTATTCTAGAGTACATAACATTATAAATATATATATGTATATATATATATATAAGTGTATTTATAGATTACAATAAAGAAACATACATTGTGTGTTTGATTTTAATCTGAGTGCATATTTCGAATAGATGCTCTCATTTTTTGCGATTAAAGTTAGAAATGCATTTCAAATAGATGCTTTCATATTTTTTGTAATTGAAATTAGAAATGCATGTGATCTAAAATTGCAGAGTTGCCTTCAGTACGTAAATATGGAAATGCAAATGCTGAAGAAGCATTAGACTAGACTATCGTTGACAAGTAAAAGCTGTCTGACATGGGTTGAATTTTCTGCTGTTCTTATTGTTTAATATCTTTATATATACTCAAGATATGTGTGTGATAATCGCTCAATCTTTATTGTCAAGTTGTAATTGTGTTCTATAGAACAAATAAAAAAAATGAAAACTTTTGTTAAAATTACCCTTGTCAGGAAAGAATAATGATAGTGGATTTTTTAAAGTTGGAGCATTTCATAAATTTCCACGTTTATATAGTTCTTGTAGATAAACTGAGTTCGCGATTTAAATAACTACGACTTGTTATTCTTTAAAAGCGAGAATGAGAAAATTGGTGCAGTCAGTCTGCCTATCTGTTTGTCTGTCTTTGGCAAATTTTTCGAGATATCTGTACAATTTGTTAAATGTTGTAAAACCAGTAAAGAGTTATTGCGTTGATCAATTATAATTGCTTTCAGGGTTGAGAGTCCCATTCGTGCTGTCTGAGTTTAATTGTTTTTCTGCAGACATCAGCATTAAAGATTTCTTACTGACTACAATAATAATACATACACAATCTTTTCTATTTGTTTTATTATTATCAAACCATTCTTTTAATAACAAAGTATTTTGTTTTTGCAATAGATAGGTTTCCATCCATTTCTTCTTTTCTATACCCTTCACACATACTTCTTCACCGAGTCGGATAATTTGCTTCGGCTAACATTGTAAAATTATATTAAAATAAATAATACAGACACAATCTTTCTATTGTTTTTATTATTGTCAAGCCATTCTTTTAATAACAAGGTATTTTGTTTTGCACATTGCAGATTATTATTGCTGTGTCTACAACAATGGATGTTATATTTTAAACGGTTGTTGATTTTAACTCCGATATCTTAGGACAACCTAGTGCAAGCATATCAGTTACAACGTTTTGCATTAGATAGGTTTCAATCAATTTCTTCTTTTCTAGACCCTTCACAAATACTTCTTCACCGGGTAGGATAATTTGCTTCAAATAAAGCGCTATATATGATAAACCCATTCCAGCTGTTGAAGATTCATCCCAAGAAAGACCATGAATATTCTTTGTCACCCAGTCGTTATGTTTTATATGATCTTGGCTCAAACAACTGGACTGCATTGGCAGTTTAAAATTTGATGCCAAACAACACCTTTCAACAAGTCCAAAACCGCAATTTCTTTACACACAAACTCGTTTTTCTTGTATTTAAATCCCTGAATATCAATTATATACATTTTTGTATGTAAATATATGCAGTAAACTTCGACTAATTAAATTAATATCAGGAGCAATCTCCTTATATAGCAGATTACCACCATCTGCGTACTTTGCCAACCCACTTTTCAACCTATCACAAGAGTAAACACATTTTGAATTGAAACCGGCCCATATGTATTTGCAGCCTCTAAACATAAATCAGAATCCACTTTAATTAAAACACAATTGACTTGAATGCGATATTTTTGCATCTGTCATACTGTCTCGCTAGAAACCAAATTCAAAACATCTACACACATTTCTCTGCACTTACATTTTCAACATACGTGTGTTTTGAAATATGTTCCATTGAAAGTAATATAAAGCCGATCCTAATTCAAAACGTGCCCACAAGTATTTTACATTTGAAAAGTATAATAAGAATTCAGGTTTTCACATTTTACATTAAAAGTATATAACGCCGATCCTAATTCAAAACGGTGCACGTGTAACTTCTCGCTAGAAAACCAAATTCAAAACAGCTACACACATTCTTCTCTGCACTTACATTTTTTCAACATACGTGTGTGTTCATTGAAAGTAATATAAAGCCGATCCTAATTCAAAACGCGCCCACAAGTATTTTACATTGAAAGTATAGAAGAATTCATGTTTTCACAACTATTTTACATTCAAATGTTTTCACAACTATTTTACATTGAAATTATATAGGGCCGATCCTAATTCAAAACGTGACATACGTATTTTACACATGGAAAATACGTCTGTCGCGTTTTGAATTAGGACCGGCCTTATTTATCTACTCATGCTGACAAAATGCTACTTACTTCTGTTCTTTTAACTAAGGTTGGTGACATCCTAGCTGATGTTCTGTTATCTAATGTTGACGAACTTCTACCAGATTCTGCTCCTTTTTGTAAGGTGGATACGTTCACAACTAATGCTGTTTCTTTTTCTAACTGTGATACTTCTAGTCCTGCACATAACGTCAATGGAATTTTAGCTACTTCTGCCCCTTTCTCTAACGTAATTGAAGGGTGTTCCGCTTGTGTTTCTTTTCGTCCGGTTGGTTCTCGTACAGCCAAAACTTTTTCTTTTTCCACCATTGATATTCTGACAACCCATGATGTTTTCTTCTCTGCCATTGACTTTCTTATCACCCATCCTAACAATGAACAACGTCCTTCTATGACGCGTTTTGAATTTCCTAAACTACCCTTGCCACCTCCTAAACCTAGTGCTACAACTCCTATACCGCCTGCTATTCCTATTTGGCAGAAAACTGCGCAAAAGAGGAAGACATTATTCTATGCTCCTTCCGAACCTGAGGATATAGGCTGACGTAACCCTAATGCCCTCGATCTGGTTTCATTTTCCTTCTGGCGGCGTAAACGCCTTAAGCCCAATACCTAGTCCTCGTGCCCCCGATTCTGATGACGACTTTGCTCTACTTCGGACATGATTTTTGGATTTACGATTTTGTTTTCTTTATACTTGGTGTTGGCATTATTCTTTTTCGGTTTTTTCTTTTTGTCTCTCGTTCCTTCATTCCACTTTCCTTTCCCTATCCTTTTGCTGGTCTTCTTTGCCGTTGGTCCCAATACCGATTGTGTTTCGTCCATCCGCTCCTGTGGTAGGTGCTTTCTAGTCCGTCTTGTTTTCTTCGGAAATCATGATTCAGTCGACTTTAGGACTAGTCAGCATTTCTGTTTTTCGGTTTTCGTTCGTTGCGATTCTTCGTTGCCACAGTTGAGAGTACGTCGTTTCCTTATACCAGCGTTCCTTCTCTCTTCTTCTCATGCTCCCTTGTTCTTTTTTTTCTTACTTGAGTTTTGACACCTTTATCTTTTTGGTTTGCACTGTTGTTTCTCTTCCTCGTTCCGGTTCTTCTTTTGAGGTTGATAACATTTCCTGTTTCTTTTGGAGATACATCCGTCCTCTGATGACTTTTTCAGTGTCCATGCCATTCCATCTTTGTCCTCAAAGATTGTTACTTTTCCTTTTTCTTTTCCTATGTCCTTTTCATTTTTGGTTTTGATCCGGTTCCTAGGTCCGTCGAGCCGGATGAGAATTTTTTTAGTTTGTTTGTTTGTTGTTGGAGTATTTTCTTTAGTTTTTTTGTTGTAACGAGTTTTCTTTTAGTTCCAAGCGAATTTTCTTTTTGTTGATCCTATCCACTTCCATTGTTTTGCTTCCCGACCCCGACCCTTTAATTTTGCTGGGGGGATTTGTTACGTTCATTTTCGTAACTAATTGTTTAGTTTATATGCAATAATTTTCACCTTAAATTCCTTGGCGTTAAACACAAAAATTTATTCCGTAAATTAAACATAACCCTTTCGCGTGTTTTAAATTGTATTGTAAATAATAATAAACATCTTATATATTTTACTTGATAAATCTTTCTGCTCATTAAAAATAAATATCCCTTCTAAAATTTCTTAACGTGGAATTTACGCCATAATTAGATAGGCGTCTTTCCAAGTATTCACTAATTAATGCTGGCGTGTTTTCCCTTTTTAAAGAATTCGGCGAAATTGTTTCAATAAATTAGGGTTTTTCTGTTTTATTTCTTTGAGCTTTGGTGCGTTAACTAAACAAATTTAATATTGATTTTCTGTTCGACTAGCAACCAGAAAACATCCGTCCTGTTTTGCTTCGTTTCGTTTTCTTTATGGGAATTGCTGGCACGCATTATAGCGTGGTGAGTATATAGAGTTTGTATAAAACAATACTTTTCGGAACAATATTTTTTGTCTTCAATAAATTAATTTATTGTTCTAGCTTCCTGCGGGGGACACGTTAACCCCTTAAGCTATCGTTTTATCTAGTAATGGAAAGTCAAATGCGTTCTGCCAGGGCGTAAGCCTACCTACTCGCTGACTTAGACCAGCGACTGACTCCATTCCGATGCCAGCCACTCGAGGGTGAGTTCTTTTTTTTCTTTGTATGCGCTTCTTACTTCGGAACCAGAAGCCTTGGATTTTACAGTTCAACTATGGCCTTGTGAAATTTAATTCTTACATACGAAAATTATTGAACTATTTTAGGTATTTCCTGCTCTTTTCGTACTGCTTTACTATTTGGTTATAAATTACTAAAACTATACTAATTATTACTGTAAAAACTGCTTAAAGATTTGCGGGCACATTTGAAAATGTTATCATTATGGATGTACATATAGTTTAAGTTTATATTTACGATGATCTAGAGCTGTGGTTTTTAGGGTTGCGCTTGGTTCTTTCCTTTTTTTTTACTAATTACTGTCAGGGGGTAATTACCTAAAAACTACAGCTCGCCATTTTCATGAATTTCTTTACTATGTGCTGTAAATATTTTGTTTAATTATAAGTTCTTTTTCTTCCGTTGAATGTTTTGTTCCGAGTGTGAATGAGTGTGAATGAGTGAGTGTATCTATTTTTTTCTCTATTTATTTCAGGTTTCTTTGTAATTTAGCTATAGGTATAAAACCCGGCCCACTAACCGATTAAGCCCGGTCATACTTACTTCCTTTCGTTCTTTTTCTTGTTTTTTTTAAGTTACATCAATGTACGTAGCAGCATGCTTAGCACATATGCTCACCAGGGCCTATGCATTTTAAATATCAGCGGTTGACGCAATTAAAGATGTTTAAATAAGCCTATTCTCATTTTTGCTGGTAGTATAAGGTGGTGACATAACTGCAAAACTAAACCTTAAACAATACCTTCGAATGCAGTCGTATTGAACAATTGATATTCGATATTTCTTAGTGAAACTGCTTTATTCCACTGTCATAG
Source organism: Platerodrilus igneus (assembly GCA_036346225.1). Lineage (NCBI taxonomy): Eukaryota > Metazoa > Arthropoda > Insecta > Coleoptera > Lycidae > Platerodrilus > Platerodrilus igneus. The sequence continues at coordinate 5,300,424 of JARFIW010000131.1, read as the reverse complement.
AATATTATCACTAAAAAGCCCAAACTGAATGCACGCAGTCAAATTTTATTATTAGTCATACTAAACACAGATATTAGCAGTATAAAGCACTAAAATCTAAAATTACTTCGCAATTAGGTTCTGATAGCCGAATTGAATGGAGCCACAAAACGTTCCGTCAAAGCAGTAATCTGACAATTTCATTAAGGAAATTAGACAAACCGCATATCTTGTATTCAAAAATAATAACCTAAAGTTATTACCGAGCGTGTAAGAGCGTTTCGAATTTAATCACCAAATTATAAAGCGCCCGATGTAATAAACCTTCAAATAACCGACTAATTTATTCCACAAAATATTTTCCCTTACAGCATTATTATGTGGTTCAAAGCGGCAAGATACGTTTGATATTCGAAGTATTGCTAAACACTAGAAATTTTATTAAATTTCTAATCGACTGTAATGCTCACAACCTAAGGCCTTGCCACAAATTTAAATTAAGCTCTCTCTGTGTGTGCTTATGGAATAACGTTATTAAATGTGGTTTGCGTATAAAAATTTTAGGAGTTGACTGGAGTAATTATACTAATATTTGACATGTCGTTATTAAAAATGTCAAATAATTTTTTTTATCATAACCACTAAGAACCTGTGGCGATGTCAATCGCAGAGTTCATAAACGTTAATTTGTAATGAAAATTTTATATAGGGGAGAATAGTCGAATTTCGACACCACTTAGGCAAAAAAAATTCGTAGTTCCGTTCCAGTTGTAGTTAGAAACTTGCGTAGAAAACTAAAAAAGGATTATGTTTAATACAACCACCAACAATTATTGTTTAGTTATAATTCCTTTTTTGAAAAATGTGAAAAATGGAATTTGTATTTTTGGTGGGTAATATCGACCTGTCGGGTAAAATCGATCATTAAGTCGCGTAATATCCGCCAAATAATTTTAATAACTTTTTACAAAGATAAACAAGCAGATGTAAAAAAATACAAAATATTTATAATTAGCATTGAGAACAGTTATAAAAGTCAGTTTTTTCGATGTCTGTGCAGTCAGCATGAGCCCAAGAACCACATACCCGACATCTCCACCACAGCTCATTTTTCACCCCAAAATCTTGCCATATGGAGCATATGTCATCTTTCCCGACATTTTCTTCTTCTACATCTTTTAACGTTTTTCAACTACTCCTGTTTCATCTTCTTCCTTTTTTTCTAATTCTTCGTTCACCGGAGTCGAAGTCATAATTTTTTAATGTTAAATTTGTCTTGATTGATTTCTAGTTTTTAATCTTGGTAGCGGCAAAAGATCTGCAATGAATTTGCTTGACAATTTTGGTTCAAGAATCTTATCGTTGTCGTCAGTCAATTTGTCATCGACATGCTCCTTGAGCTCTAAATCTGTGTCGGTAGAAGTAGTAGATGTACGATGTCGTTTACTCGTAGGAGTAGATGGTCCAGGCTTAGGCGATTGTGTTTGCTCATATCTGGGTGTTCCAGCTACAGGAGATCTTCGATTCAAACCTTCACTATTAAAATTATCTAGGGTTAAACTGTCACCAGGTACTGCACTCTGTAAAGAAATTGGAATATCAACATCGGGTAAAGCGGTGATAAATTCTTCGTCAAAAAATTGGAACCTATTTGTAGGATGTATTCCAGTAGCCTCAAAACCACGGACTCTTTTTACTATAGTTGCTACCTTGTTGTAGGCATTTTTAAATAACTCCACAATATCAGTTTGCAAAATTTTCATGCAGTTTTGATTTAATATATCTATCACACTCTTGAATATAAGTGATCTTTAGTAGACCAAAAAACAGATTTCAAGAGGTTGAATCCGGTGTGATGTATCGAGTGGGAGTGATATGACTTTAATACAGTTCTTCCTCCAAAAATTATATGTGACTAAGCTGGAATGGGTGGAATGGTTATCCATAATTAATACAACAGGATCAATTGTGGTAGCTCTTGTAAACGTTGCAAAATGCTGTATCCACTCGGTAAAAATATTTTCAGTTATCCACCCCGATTTAGAACATTTGTACATGGTACCAGAAACGCTTCTTTCATCCGTTTTCTTTTGAAAATGAACAGTGGTGGGACTAAACTACCGGCAACGCTCATACAAACAATAACAGTCACTAACTGCCCTCTTTCCCGCTTGTAAGGGCACCTACTTGTTTTTGACCTTTCTTAGCTACAACACAATTTGGAACATGAACATTACTAATACCAGTCTCATCGACATTATGGATACGATGAGCTTCGAATTTATGTTCATTACAGAGTTTTTCTACATTTTCGAAGAATAATGCTACTTCTTGTTTATTAAAAGTTGAAACTCTATTCAAACTTGTAGCTTCTGGTTTTCGGAGGCTTAAAGTTGGATTACGACGCAGAAATAAATACAGCCAATCTTTACCACCTATTTTTTTTCTTTGTTGAAGTTATGCTTCTGCAAATTAATATGCAAACTGTCTAATTTTAATTACCGCGAGTCCATAAAATACGTTTACCATGTCAATAATATGGTTTGCAAGTTCAGTTTGTTGCTCATCACTGAACACTGATTTTCTTCCCACCTTGTATTTTGTAGACGAAAGCGACCACTTAAATGATCCTGTAAGATTCCATATTTAACATCAAACATTCTTGCTGCTTTTCTTATTGGAACATCCTTCTCTATTACTGCTGTAAGGACACGCTCCATGTTGTTCTCAGACAACGAAGAACGGATGCTCTTTCGCGTATACCCTTTCCGGGGCATCTGAAAATAATAAACACCATTAGTACAATATCGACCATGGTGGGATAATATCGATCATTTGTGGTCGTTATTAGCCGATAGTCTGTTAAACAAAAATATGTAATCAAACAAAAAACTAGGTTAGATATCAGCGTAAAGTTTTACTATACAATTATTCTAGTTTTATGTCTTGTTTAGCTTACATCACAAAAACAAACTCAAAATCAAACAAAAATATTTTCTTACCATAACGTAAACACGTAGAATATTATAGAAAAAGATCGAAAATCACGCAGCACTCACTCTCCAGACTAACTCTAGACTAAATAGCTGCCTGTTGATTTCGTCACAGTAGGTGCTGTAAATACTTGGCGTCCTGCTCCGCTCTGATGTTAAATCACTTAGAGATTCGGTTGAAGGGGGTGCGGTCGATAATTGACTACTCTCCCCTAACCAGAAAATACAATTTAAAATTTCGAATGCTGCGGCAGTCTTTGTACCAACAAGTAATTCTAAGAACTGGATATTTTAGCTGATTTCTGATGCAAAATGGTCTAAACACGATGAGCTCCAATATTGAAGCAGACAAGTGATGCGTTAAAAGATGTATAAATCGATAACCATTTCGACAATGTGTATGGCGTATTATGCGCTTTAGGTCATATCTGCCACTGAATCAGATGTGGCCTTGCGTAGGCGGGATTTACCGCTGCAGTGTAGTTCCGTATTACACTAGAGCAGTAGTCTTCAAACTTTTTAAAGAATCACATTATGTACCTCGGCATTTTTTATGAGTCCTGAAATAAATAGCTTCATGTGTTTCATCGAAGGCATATTTTTTAACAAAATAATTCGAAAGTAACTTGTTGCGTCTCATTTCATAGTTTGAATACACTCTAGATGCGGTTTTAATAAATTTTTTTTACACGTATGGAAAATTGCTTAATTATACCTTATAATACATTGGCATTCAATATTTATTGTAGCTAATGACCGAGTTTAATTCTAAAATTATGTTATATTTGAGTGCTAGAAATGTGTGTGCCCTATTCGATTTTTCGTAAAGTACTGTTTATAATTTTATAAGAAGTTTGTTAAACTAGCTCGTATATTACAGGTGTTGGTTGGCGTAGGTTCCTTTGTAATAAATAGTGTAAAAGTATACTAGCATCATAGTATGATAGTAAATTACAAAATCTTTATGGCAAAAACTTGCTTCCTTTCTATATAGCTGGTAGGTATTTCAAGAGCGATGCTTCTTTAATTAAAATTTCAGTGTTTTCAGCACGGATTCTAACCCACATTCTCTTCCCGGATTCTAACCTACATCCTTAGGTTCTTTTAACCAATACTTTTTTGGCCTTAAAACAGAAACCACAATGACCGTTACCTTACATTTCGTCTGGTTATAGTTATATGCAGGTTATGTTATGTTAAGATAAGTACAATACAGCTACCAAACACCCTTAGCAAATAACGATGACTTTACTCATTTATGGTACGTAGGTTTTACTTGTATTATAGAAATATTAAGAAATGAAGGAGCAAACTGTGTTGATTATATAATGCTGTTATTATGAAAATAAGAATTTAGTGTAGGTTCTGTAATCCTAGCTCTCTTATATTGATGGATAACTCCTAAATGCACTATTGTAAATACTTTTTTTTTTGTTTCTTAGGTGTAGTAGATTCTATTGGGGCGAACTTCACATCGTCAACGTAGTAAGTGAGTGGGTAAGATCTTTGTAATATTTATATTTATATTTACATTTGTATGTTATATTCCTTTATTAATATGTGATACGGGGTATAAATATGTGTAAACATAGTGGAATATATCCCTTAACCAATCTGTTAATTTATCCGTGTGATTTGTGGAATGTTGTATTTTATTGTGTTAACTAATGTTCAGCCCGCATGTATGTGTTGTATATATACCAATCATTTTTTTCAGTGCGAATTGGGCGGCGTCTTTTATTGTTTTGTTTATTAGTCCCCCCTCTCAATTTTTGACAGTGCTAGCGTTTTTTCTTCAATCTTCTTTAGAAATTAAACCATTTATAGTTTTTAAAATCATCTTTATTTACGTTTCGATCCATGACCTAAGATCGTTGTCAAAATAATAAAAACTTCAAGTTTGACATTTATGACATAAATTAAAGGTGACTTTGATTTATTGATGTTCGATATATTTGGTTTGAATACATTAGGTGAAAATTTTAAAGTTTAAATAAATGATTGCCTTCAATTTGTGTTGCGGCCTGGGACCGACTTTTTAGGTAGCCAATACGCTTAATGTGAAATCAGCTGATTAATTTTTATTGGTAATAATAAAATAAATGTCAAACTTGAATTTTTTATTATTTTGCCAACGATCTTAGGTCAAATAAAGATGATTTAAAAACTATGAGTGGTTTAATTCCCAAAGAAGATTAAGAAAAATACTAAACAAACCACAACAAACATACAGGGAAGGCTAGCTTTCGATCCCTTCTTTGTTATTGTAATTCGGGCAAACACACCGTCACTGATTTCGTTCTTTTCTTTCTGATCCGCTTGTAGTACGTGTAACAAATTTGGCGAACCAACGTGAGGCTTCGCTTTTTTCGATAAAATTTGACGCCCTTGTGTTACGATTTTTGTCAATTTTTTTTTCTCTAGTATTTTTAATTTTTGGTATCTGCTTAAAAGTTACCTAAGTTTTGGTTTCACTCCAGGTTATCATACTTATGTTTTCTCTGGTAACTTTTAGTTTTCTTACTAGGGAAAGCTAAAAGTACTGGCGCCCTATTTCTAATTCTATCCGTATTCTTACTTCTTGGCTCCTTCGTTACGGAATTAAATCTTCTTGTTTTGGTATATCTCACGCATACAGTAGTTTAATTTATTGTTCTCTGTGGGTTACTGAATTTGATTTTGGTTTTTTGTGTTTTAGTTTCGAGTGAGTCCTGTTGCTTTGTTATTCACGATGGTTATATGGAGGTTACATGTAAATAGATTGCTAAAGTACGAATTTTAGCAAGAATTTCCTTCTAGGGGGTTTGAGGCCGACATTAGAGTTGCGCAAAACCATTTGCTACGCAATTCGAGTAAAAACAAATCAATCCTTTACCCAGAGTGCTCACACTATTGCTTTTGAAGAAGATTATGATGCTACTAAAAACGCGCTTGTTGAACTTGGACAGTCGTCTGACGAACTTATTGGGAATATCACAGATAAAGTTTACTCGTTTCTAATTTTTTTCTTCATTTCTTTCACTTCTCCTCCCCTTCTCTTTTCTTGGATTGATTTTACTTGTTGTCAGTCGTGGTACTGACTTAGACTGATTATCTATCTTTTTTCTGTGGTATATGCTTTTTAGGCCTTTTTTCTTTTCTTTGGAAACTGTGACCTAGTCGACCCCGGTATATTAAGTTTTTTTCCTCTTGTTGGTTATATTTTTTGAATGTTTTATGGTTAACACAGCTTAAAGTACATATTCAGTGTTCCGGCTCTCTCTTCGTTCCTAACATAATTTAAGGCTTGGCGTTATATCTTATTTAGGCTAATACTGTTAATTTTCTATTTGGTTTCGTTTCATACTTTTTGATTTTCTGCACGAAACCAATTCTCTTCGTGAGGTTGGAGACTGTAATGTTCCTTCCTGCAATACATCCGCCCTTTGATGACTTTTACAGTGTTTATACCTTTCCATTTCGGGTCTCGTTGATTGTTACTCTATACTTCTCATTTTCCTATAATTATCTACATTCCTAGCTTTGTTTAGTATTTAGGAACCTCGAACGGCATAAGTTTTCTTCTCAGTTTTTTGTTGGTACTGCTTTGTTGTCTAATAGGAGTTTACTTTTGTTCGTATGGTTATTGTGTTATCTCGTCCGTTGTTTTGCGTCTTACCCCATTTTATTTCGTCTTTGGAACATTTTCTGCATTTTACATTTTGTTATCTTTAAGTGATAGAAATATGCTCAAAGTTATTGCTATTCTTAAATGAGTTTTCCGTGAGCATTCTTTAGAAAACAATTTTATAATACATTTGTTGAACTGTCTCTGTATATTTTAAGTGTTGGTTGGCGTGAGTTTTTTGTGATAAATACTGCAAACCCAACCGGGCGGTTACTAAATTGTTAGGGTAAAAACTAGCTTTCTTTTTATGTGACTGGTGGCAATTCACAGTTTATGTCCGTGTAATAGAAATTTTAATGCTTTCATTACGGATTTTTTACCCATTATTGAAAAAAATATTACAATATATTAAAATCAAAAAATCAATCGATGTCAAATTTAAAGTTTTAAGCAAGTAGGCTGTTGTACTTATAGGGACAGTTAGACTTGCGTTGCTAAAGAAACCTTTAAAGTAAACAAATATCGGTCAATTTAATTCTGCGAGTGGTTACTTATTTGCACATACCCGCAAAAAAAGTACTCATTTTTTTCCCGGGGAAAAAAGTAAATTAATAAAAAGTGACATTTTTTACCCGTCAAGAAACATTAAACGTCTAATTTGTGTCCAGTTACAGAAACAAAAAGTTTTTATCAAATTTTACAATGTTTTCAGGTTTGAACCTACTATTTTTTATATTTTTTAGTAATACATTTAAAACTAGCAAACATGAAAATTTAATAGGTGATGTAAGCTGAAAAGACCAATTTTTTTTTACAAAGAGCGTCATATTATTGGACACCATTGAAGCAAATTTAAACGTACTGCAATGTTCTAAAACGCTGCTTTTACTACATATACAGCTTACTACATGCAATATTAACAAATTTACACGGGGTTAAATTGTCCGGGGCAGCAAATAGTTTAAGCGGCACTTACATTGTGGTGTCCTGATCCCGCTTCGCAATTTATCTCGGCGTAGGTAGCGCCCTGTGTTTGGTTGGCTGTAACTCTCTCCGACGAATTGCCGATATGTCATTTAACGGTAGGGGAAAGGAACGAAAAGGAAAAAACTACATCGGCAATATGTCGGAGCACTACAAAAACGTCAACACTTGAGGAAGGTCAGTAGTCAAGTTTTTCTGCTTTGACATATCCGCTCCTACAAAATATCTCTTCCCTTCCAGAGATGTTAAAGTTGTCTGACGTACATTAATGAGCACAGCTGCGCGTGTTAAGCATAAGAACCGTAATTTCGACATTCTCCCAAACCACAAATAATAAGTCAATGTCTGGACTTACGGAGAACCAAATTTTGCGTGGCTTTTAGGTAACGTTTACATTAACACATATAATACTAGGAATTTCTCTGCGAGTTATGTATCCCCAATTATGTATGTATTATAAAATAGAATCTAATAGGAAATTATTAGAAATTATTAAAAAGTTACTAAGTGACTTGCAACAATGTAATACTAGAACAATTAATAAAGTTTATTAACAATTTATGAAAACGGATGCAATTCTTTGTATCCAGACGATAGTGACACTGCAGGTGGCAGGTCACAGACGGTCAAGATACCGCAATTACCTAGAAAATAAGATTATAACATTGTAATAATGAATAGAATTAAGAATAAGCAAACGTGAGCTCTGCAAGTGCCCACAGCCATGTGGGGGGGTAGGGACATCCTAAATAGCCCGGAAGCCCCAAGAACCGGCGGTCAGTCAAAGTATTCAGTTTTAACATTGCAGTTGCTTAGACTACTCAAAATAGTACATTTAATTCTTTTTTCGACTTAGAGTAATTTTAAATCAAGTTTGTAAAATTCCATAATTAATGTCTGTTTGAAATAAATTTGCCAAGAAGTTTTGGAAGTGGTTTTTAAAAACACAGTTCTCAAAGCCCGAACCTTAACTAGCGTGGGGTTTAAAAATTCCGTCAGCCTAACTATGACAATAAAAGCATAACAACCTTAGCAGAATGTATTTACAAATGTAAAAGCGATTTATGTTATTTATAATGGGAATTTAATTGTATTCAATTGTTAAATATAATAGAAGTAAATTTTGAGGACATAAATCTATTTATACTAATGCAAATTCGGTAGGGTTGTGTTGAATTAACTTAGGTAAGAGAAAAATAGCTGAAAGGTTTACTTAGCTGGAACATGACAATTAGCTCTAATCAAAATGGCATGTTACTACAACACATTTTAGTGATAACACGCATACGCATTCCTTAATTATAAATAATCGTAAATAGTTATATAATCATTTGTCTGTTTGCTAATTGTAATTTTTAGGGCTTCATGTCTTTTTCATTTAACGCGCATTGTTTTCTTCGCGATAGTTTCCGATAACATTTAAATTTTTAATAATTAGAATGACAGAGATCATTGATTAATCAATTTAAGTCAACTGAAACGTAAAGCTTTTTGTAGCTAAACACCAATTTAAAAAAACAGCCTTATATAACTTCAACTTTTAATCTGACACAGAAGCCTTTTTTGGTTGAAACCCCTTTATCAATAAGCCAATCACAGAGTATAAATTTAATGAAATATTTGGTGTAAGTAAAATTTGTATTTAAGTTTGTAATTTTTTTAATTATTTAAAAATCCAATTTGAAGACAATGTGGATATACATATATAATCGCATATCAATTTCAGTTTTAATATTTTAGTCCAAATGCATGCACCTAGCGAGATTATTTGATAGAACTGATTAGTAAAATGCACGTTCAAGGATCTACTATTGTTCATTCGTTATTGTAGACCATTTGTGCACGCCTGCACTTTTAATATGCGTTTTATACATCTGTTTTGTTGGCTAGTGCAGCAGCGACCGATCCTGTTACCCAGAGATTTGTAAGCTCAATTTTGAAAGTTTTTGATAAGTGGTAAGTAGTTATAGTTACAGAGATAAGCGAGTTTTATATTCCCCAATTAATATGTATATAAATTTAAATGCAATTATTATGTCTTAAGAAATAGAATGTTACATTGTATAATTGAAGGTAATAATATAAAAGGTTAACGAAAGTTCATATTAGACATGAGAACGAAAGCAACTACTTTGTATTCCAGCCGCAACCTGATACTGCAGCTGCAGGATACAACGATCTGCAATAAAAGTAGATTTAATTAATATTACTAAGAAGTAAAACGTATGTTATCAAGAAATAGCAGACTGTGAAATCTGCATTTCCCACAAGATGATGTGAGAGCAGGGATTACATAAATACCCCGAGGAGCCCCTGATGGCCAGTCAGTCTCGAACTTCATAACTTTAACATAGTTGGTGGTTCAAGCTACTCACCATAATTTTTAATTATTAATTATTGATTATTAACTTCAAGTATTTTGTCAATTTCGATTAGTTTAGTGAATATAAACGTTTAAGTTGATTGTAACAGAAAGAAGTCATTTTTTTAATTGTATAATTGAGAATAAAATCGATAGAAGAGCTTTTTGGAAAATAAATGTTTTTAAAAAGAAGCTCCCAAAGGCCCAAAACCTATCTAGCGCCAAACTTATTTTCTTTACTTTGTCATTGCTATATAAGACTACACAGAGTAAAACATGTAATAATAAATTTTGAATACTATAACGTGGTATAAATTGTAACTACTTACAAATTGCACGTTACAGTAACTTTAAAATCTACTTGCACCTAAACATAGAACAATTTTATTCAAGTTGAAAGGTCTACCTGCTACTATCTTTTACAAGTAATTTGGTATTCGTCAACATTACTCTGCTAATAGTAATTCCTGTTATTATCAAATCATTTCCTAACTCAATCAGACAGGCATTCGGAGGAGCGCTCTTTATGGGTTACGAGAGTAATGCAAGCGATTAGATTGTTATTGATTACTCAAATTGCTGATTTCTCGTTAGTATGTCATATGCTTTGTAAAGCATAATGCATTGTTTTGAATTCCAATTGGGAGGTTTGCAGTTATTAATTTAAGAATACAAACAAGGTTCCTCACATACTTTGATTCAGTGTCGTTTGATGTGCAAATTAAGAAAGAACTGACTGCTTTTGAATAATGAAAAATTTGTGCTTGCCTAAAATTTACATATGGGAGCACGGAATTCAATATTCAATCAAGTTATATGAATATTCAAACTGTATGTGGTACATAATCTATATTATAATATAGTTTGATCAAACAAAACTAATTGAGTGGCGGAAGGTTCCTCAGATGTGCATGCAATGTTAATTTCGTTCGTGAATATTATGAGAACGAGTTCTTGCTTATTGTTTAGGGAATCGTACATCTGGAAATTAGTTTAACCAATTTTATTCCAATAAACCTATCACTATTTTTGTAACCTATTCTTTGTAATTACCACATGTATATACAGCATCGTATTGAGACCAGTTGGCGATAGCGAATCAGATGAGTTGAAAATTCAAGCGATTCAGTAACGATAATATTTTAAATTTTCTATAGTTTTTGTTATTAGTCGGGTAGCTTGTTTGATACAATCCTAAGTGCCTTCATTCTGTACCAGTCCATTCATGTTGATACCTGGCTCAACCTACATTGTTTATAATTTTTATAAAATTTTGAAGCCGTTATCTATTCACGCAATTATTGCATTAAAAGTCATAGTAGGTTTGTCACGGTACACTATTGCAATTAAAAATTTGGGAAATAATTACAGGGTTGCTTCATAGCCGATGGCAGCTTAAGATTCCTGGGTAGCTTAGCGCAGAGGCTCTTGTATGTTGGTCCAATGATAAAAGATGGGGTTCTTACTGAACAATAATATTCTTGCGCCTCTGTAAAACTATTCAATAAATTAGAGCGACAACAGGGAGCAAAAGTCACAGAAAACTATTTCACAATATCTAACGAACCGCAAACATCTCTATAGCTACTAAAATAACCAAACATGAAAACGAAAAATAGCACTGGCTGACACTTTTTTGTAAAACAGTTCAATCTATTATTTCCACAATGGTAATACCTTTTTAATAATAGAACAAATATTCATAAATCCCGAATATGGTCACTTTTCAATGGGGTCATTAGACTCTTTTATATTGACGGGTAATAAATTCTACAAGGGGCCATTTGAATGGGGTGCATTTTAAAACAAAAGCATGATCTAAAATAGACGGTTTATAATAATAAACTCATTCTCTCATTTAGTCCTCTTTTGAGTTTCGAATTGAGTTGTTCTGTGTAGTTAGGAAAGTTTTTTAACGACGAAAATGTCAAGAGAAACGATCCGCGGTTGCAAAACTTCTCCTGGCAAGTTTTGTTATATTTGTGAAAAATTTCTGGTGAAGGCAGAAGCCAAAGCATTTTCTGAAAATATAAAAAATTTTGCTTATGCATGTTGGCACTTTAATTGGAAATCAAGACAAGAAGTGTGCTGCTTCAGCTGTAGCGTGTCATTAGTGCAGTGGGTGAAACGGACGAGAAAAGTATGTTTTTGCTGTTCCAATAGTATGACGAGAACCCACCAATCATTTTGACAAATGCTATTTTTGCATGACAAGGATTGAGGTTATTCCAAAAAGAAAAAAGCACGATGAAATATCCGAATTCGTCTTCTGCCATAAGAATGTTCCTTACAATACAGACCTACAAGTACCGACTGTACCTTTATATTGAAAAGATATTGTTTTGGGAGATAATGAAGATAATAGGACATTATCAGGCAGCTCCGAAGAACAGTGTACCGACCCCCACTTTTACTTTAGGTCACAGTTCGGGCGAGCCACGTTTGATTGTTCCAAGTGAGTTAAGCGATTTGGGGTTGTTAAAACAACAGTCAAAACTTTTTGGTTCCGTTTTACGAAATGGAACTTACTATCCAAAGAAATAAAAATTACGACTTTTAGAAAAATAAATGGTACATTTTCTGTATTGTACAATATGCAAAATTCGTTATATGCGTGTACCGATATCGATGGTTTAATGCAAAAACTCAATATCAAACATTCTTGATGCGAGTAACGCTCTTTCATAGACTAATCGCAATATAGTCTAAAAGCTATGTTATTACATAAAAGAAATTTAAAACTATCTATATTAGTTGCCCATACCAGTGTCACTGAAAGAAATCCATGAAAACATTCGCATTCTTTTAGGTAAAATAAACTACAACTGGTACAGATAACAGATATGTGGAGATTTAAAAGCAATTTTAGTGGGACTTTAGGGAAGATTTATAAAATATTACCGTGTTCTTTGTTTGTGGGACATTTGTGAAGTAAACGAACATTTTGTAAGAAAAATTTGGCCGAAAAAGAGTGAATTGTAACCGGAATCTCAAAATGTTAAGAATGTGCCCCTTGTAGATCCAAAAAATGTTATATTGCCTCCTCTTCACATTAAACTCGGACAGATTGGATGGTAAGGTGATCTAGATATGGTAATTATAGGGAAGGACCAATTGCTATTATGCAGCAATACCGATAGCAGTGTAGCGGTTATGTAATAAACAAAGCAATTACGACAAACTACTTAATAAAGAATATAAATACATTAAGCTTGTGCCGCATTGGGCAAGAAAGCCACACACAAAAGGTTAGCGGACACCCAAGAACACGCACGTTTGGTGTGGTGTCGCCTTCAGGGCTCTCGTACAACTGTCGGCTGCTACCGTCCGAATACGACTGACTGTTACTTCACGCACTCTCACTGTGGCATAATGTTTCACTAAACTGTAGGGTACCCGCACTAATGGTATTTATTGTCACCGCTATTATTTTGTTCAATGATGACGTAACACAGATGAAAAACCTTGTGAAGGCTATGAAGAAAAAGGTTGAAGGATTTAAACTCCTAAAACGTCTTTTCCCAGTTAAGCGATGCCGAATTAGAACAAAGAATTTTTATTGGGCCACAAATTATAAAAGTATTGGATGATGTTATTTTTATAAAAAAGCTCATAGTCAGAAGATTGTTTAGACAATAATGTGGATGCAAACTACGAACAACCGTTTAATGAATTTTTAGACCGGACAAATCGTTTGGTTACCGAATGTCATTAAAAAAATGGCACTTTCTCCATTCTCGGTTATTATTTTTTTCTAAGAATTTGGGCGCTGTCAAAGACTATCAAAGTGAAAGGTTCCATCAAGATATCAGGACAATTGAAATTCGGTACCAAGTACGATGGGATTCAACCATGATGGGTGATTACTATTGGTTTTCGAAGAAAAAAGGTGAGACTCTCCCCATAAAGGAAAAAAGTAAAATTAGTGTTTTATACAAAAATTTTTGATGTTTATCTTAGAATTCAACTTAATATAAATTATAAAAGTAGTCGATATACAAGGTTAAAATCTTGTAAAACCACTTTTTCAGTAAATTTTAGAAGGTACCGTTTTATATGTGGTTTGTCGAATGTAACAAGCAAACCTCACTTGTCTTTGGGCCATTTTGGTATTTATATAGCTTCATTCTACTACACTATGCTATTTAGCTTTACGTTACAACAAAAAAATTGATTTTTGTCGATCAGTGTAATCATATTTAAAGTAATGTATAGATTCTACTTTACTTTTGCCAAACTACACGTTCATCAACTTAAATAATGTTGCCAAATTTTAATAATTATATTCCAAGTAAATCAAATTTGAATAATTACCTTCTAAGTAAATTGAATTTCTATATTAAATACATACTAAGTAAATAAATTTGAAAAGGACAGTAACTGATTAACCCACCAGGTTCTATAATTTTTCACGAGTGCGTTGAAGGAACTATGTGTTATATCTGTAGGTTGTTATGTGATAGCAATAATACGAAGATGCAAAGAGCTTCATTATCAACATTCGACAATCTAAACGACACTGCTATATTGTTGGTAACCCTACCGCTATATAACAATAGGTGTGATGTGTTACATTATAATTAATACTAAATATATCACTTATACATTCTATTACGTTATAATGTTAGCATTTCCAGGTTTTCATATGATCACACAAAAGTCGCAGCAGTTAAACATGTACTACTGAACGTGTTACGTTTTTTTATCGTGGCAGCACGTTGGGCGCCAAATTTTTGTTAAGTTTTTTTTTCGTAGCCGAGCGTAACACAAAGATATCAAGAAATGACCGGGCTCAATCGGAGATTAGGGGGGGTTGTAGAAAGCAGACCAACATATAACGTACGGGGCTGTAAGGAATTAGTAACAATACCTGCAATAAAGAAAAGTTAGAATAGCAAACCTGCAATAAAAAAAATTATTAGTCCTGCCAACCTGAAATAGAGAAAAAGCATAGCAGTAATGAAAAGTTTCAGTTATTCAGTACTTTGTAGAATGTAAATAAAACGGTTTAGATAAACTATATAATATAATCACGATAAAAGCATTATAAAAATTTTTATTACAAAGTAAGGTAATATTGGGGAGTAGCAGAAACGTTTTCTCACACACCAATTAAACATAAATCAGACAAAATGTAAAAAAAATAAATAGGTAAGACACAATTAATATGAGTAATTCAGTAAATAAATAGGTAAGACACAATTGATGTCAGTAATTCAGTAAATAAATAGGTAAGACACAATGGGTATGAGTAATTTAATAGTATTGATTTTTCTTTCTGTCTTTTTTTTTGTATGTTTTAAAGTAGCATGCAAGTCTATTGTGAAAGGTATCAGAACGACAAAGATATGGTAAAGCAACAGATAGATATTTAACGTAATAACCAGTAGGAAATAGTTCAACTTACAAAAGTCCTTCAGCAACGCTTCCTTGCAACTGAAGTGTGGGATTCAACGATGTCCTGCACTAACGAAGCACTTCACCCTTGACTGTGAGGGTGTTGATGGAACTTATCACACGTTACACTAATCATACCTACGTATTTCACTGGTGTTAGCAGCAGACATTATCCCGCGTCGGAACTATGTAGCCTTGATAAATTTCTTGGTAATTCTATTTCCTAAGACAATAATTTCGAAATATTCTAAAGCATTAGTTTAATTTCAACTGGGACCAAAGGTATGTTATTTTCATAAACATCCCAAAAAGCAGTGAGAAATTTCAACCAATACCTTAGTAAGCCGGTAATCTGCTATATTTCACAAATAACGAAATTTGCGCAAGCAATGATCTATTTTAGATTCTTTGTTGTTAGAAAATTCAGAGACTACAGTATCACTGTATTGAAATAATCCAAAGTATGCACTAATCTGATAAACAAAGGACCGCGACACGAATTCGTCTTCACTATTTTCAAAGCAAAAAGGAAACTCTTTTTCAACATAATTAGTATATAGAAACCAAGAACAAACTCGTTTCCCAATCTGTTTATTCAACTCGTTCCATTACAACTTCTTACCGTCTCTTATCTACCTTGTATATTCACATAAGCAACAAATTTATAGTTACGGCAAGACAAGAACGATGCAATTTATAATCAATTATATGCGGTTTATAATTTTCAATTTATCTATCTTTAAATTACTACACACGAGTTGATAAATATAAAATATAGAACTAGTAGTTGCCGAAAGGTATTTACAAATTGGGAAAAAGCGTAAAATGTTTAAGCTATAAAAATGCCCGTTACAAACGTCATCGGGCGTTGAAATAATGACATGCAAATTATACTCATATAGGGATTAACATTATTAATATAAACCAAAATTGAAGTCTAATCCCGTGTTCCAATTACCTATGTGCAATAAAATCAAACAAATATTATTATAGGGCAATTAGTCAAGCACTAGTGTAAAGTTTTCTGCAGTGCCTTTAATTTTTAAACAAAGAAATTAGTTTATTACCAAACATGTTTGCACTAACACAGGTAGCGCTGGTTAACATGCACAAACAATAATAGGCAAAAGCGTACGACCTTATAAGGCATCACTTTTATAGGCCTAGAGAAACGACACGATTGGCGATCGAATCTTAATAGTACTTCAGTCCAAGTGTAAATAACCGAACATTTCAGGACAATACCGTCAACGAGTAAAGTTTTTTGTACACCACCAGGTACAATGCGTTGTTTGCTAGTTGTCCTGCGAGGTTAGATTCAAACCAACAAGTTATAAGCATGAAAATCGTTGTAGACAGATTTTAGTCGAGGTTTATAAGCTTTCAGTTGGTCAGATTTTCCAGCACCAAAGAGCTATCATCAAATATTACTTCAATTCTATCTTAAATGTACAGGTAAACAACAACATGTGTAAGTATTGTGAGAAATATAAAGCCCTCACTAAATCCCAACAAGAAGAGGGATTATAATTCAAAAAATCGGAGATTTTCTAACTCTTATAGGAACAGGTGCTCTATAGTTGTAAGCCAACCAAATACATAGTCAATTCAATCATAAAGCGTAATTAATTACTAACCCACCATCAATTAAAGGGCAGTAAATTAAAATTAACGGAAGACTGTAAAATGTCCACCAAAGGGTGTAACAAGTGCAATATTGCCTTCAACTACGTCTGAGTTTGGCGACTGCTAGCAAACCAGTCGACGTGAAAGCCGAAAATACCACATTGTCACAAGCTTTAATGGTAACAACATCTAAAACAAGTTTTTTTTCTTTTAATTATTTTGAACGGAACAGTTCAATGGCCTTCAAAAATATTAAACACTGTTATGACAATTTGCTACGTGCATCGACGTGGCCTAAAGAAAAACCCAAGAAAGAAGATGGCCGGACTCAACCGGTGAGTAGGCGGGGTCTTACACATGCAAAATGAAAAGAGACCTTAAATAAAAATGTACTCACTCATGCACAATTAAATACATACAAACGGAAAACCTCTAATTAATTAAAATAAAATTATGTACAAAAGCATAGTAGTACCAAGAAATGAACAATCCATGAGTACACGTTATACATATTTACTAAATCAGAAAAACAATCATTTTTAATATGACGAGATGCCTTTTTTAGGTACCTACCCTTACATTATTTAGCAACAATGCAACAAAAAAAAACCCAACCGTAACACTAAAACCACAGCTCTTAATGGTTGTAAATATAAAAATTACATATGCCACATTGGCAGTACAATGTCTTAACTATTAAGGAAAATTCATAACTCAGGAAAAAAAGAACCAAGGTAAATTAACATATATCATTCATTCTCGTGAGCACGCAATTGCCGACATACAAATAAGTGAAGAAAATGATACCAATAAGTGAAATATTACTACTTCCGACTATCTCACATCACAGTAATCAGTTTAAGGTCACCAAGTGGGGCTACCAAATGGTGTCAATTAATACATATACACACACCCTCGAGTTGCGGTCGTTGTATCGGCTCCTACCGTCTCTACTGACGGGGCGAGGCAGAGGGTGCGTGATTCCGCCTTGGGATCACAACAAGGGGCAGCAATCCATCGTGGCTTTAAGGCCACCGAAAGAAGTTAGAATATTTATAGGCGAATTAATTTATTGTCGCCGAAAAGTATAGTTTTGTAAACCCATTATCACCTACCACGCTGTATTGCGTGCGCGAACTTTCCACAAGGAAAGCGGAACCAACAAAAATATGGCAAATGTTTTCGTCTTGTTTATGGAAAAGAAAGTGAATATTAATTTTGTTTAACTAAATAACCAGAGCTCCAAGTAATATTGGTGTTATCAACCGTGATTAGCAAATTTAAAACACGGTTTTATCGGATAGCTCAATACCTTATTTCAACGAGTTCCCGATTGAAACAATCGAGATAGTACTTACATGCTATCGCAAGGTGTAACAAGTTCACGGATACTTAAAACAGGGTATTGACTATTTAATTTATAGCATAAACTTTACGTTTTAAGGCAACTAGATTTGAAATTGAAAAATACTAGCAAACGGCCTTATTATAGGAAGGTCTAATATACCGGGTGTTGTTGCAGGATCTGAGCAGGATCTAAATAAATGAATAATGAAGTAGAAGAATGTACGTTTTTAATTCATCAACAGTAAATGAACGTAACAAATTGACAGAATCATATGACGCAAAAGCATATCAAAAATTTTACACTACAGAGCAGACAATCGTAAGCTGCAGCAATAGTACATAGAATTATCACCCTGAACTATAATACACTATAGAGCAGAAGGAGAAGAGGATGGTCGTAGTTTTGAACGTCATAAGTGACAGCCTACTAGTCGATTCTTTCTTCTTATCATTTTTCCATAATAGAGTTTTCTTCGCCAATTTGTTTTGGTACCTCATTTGTTAACTTGTCTATTCAGTCTATTTCAAATTTTTGCATTGTTACACATTTTTAAAAACGCTTCAATTTCTCTCACTTCTATTTCTCTCATAGACAGTTTATCACAATCATTTCATGCTACAGTTCATACAAATGTGGGTAAAAATTTCTTCATTATTATAATTAATGTTTGATGTGAGCAAATTATTTGTTAAAGGATGCTGTTTTCATTACCAGGATTCCGTACTTCTATCACTTTTACTGTAATGAAATGATGCTATTTCTAGGTTTTAATTGCATAAAACTTTACATTATACGTAAAACTGACAAAATAATAAATAACAGTAACCTAGGTGACTACTTACACTGGTATGGTAAATTGAGTAGGATATTTTCACCACATCCACCTCCATTAAAATAAAATGACAAAGGTTTAAGGTATATAAATCCGATACGAACTCGGGTTCTTCTTGAAACATGTTGACCATCGGCTTAGTTCGGTCAGCATCGATTGGATTTTATTAGCTTTCAACTGAAACGAGCCTTTATTGTATATTTTTCTATTGGGGTCACTACAACTATTTTTTAGTCTATCCTCGTCTATCTGAGTTCATGTCCAACTTAAACGTAAAATGTTACTGTCAGGCTTACTTACTACCGTATTTCTATTAAAAACATAATCATGGTTTATATTTATATTCTCTGTGTTTTCGTTACTTCTAGGAACTAAACCTCTTAAGAATACGACAACCTTTCGTCTATCGACGGTGTCTGATGTTTCGTATTTGGAATGAACGCCTATAAAGTACGCCTCTTTCACAGGAGGTTAGTACTTCCTATTCCTGTTAAAACTTTCTAACAAAACTGGACCAGGAGCCAAAACCCTGTTACGGGTAAAATGAGCGGTACACTATAAATTTAGATTTGCATTGAAGGGGTTGGGACCCTGTAACAATTTTAGGGTGCACCGGTGTGAGGGTACGCTCCAAGGGAAGAAAATAATAAAAATAATTGAAATGGCTGAAATACAAACAAACTACGTTACAATTTTCGCTTATCTTGAAAGGTATTTTTACAGTCATAATTAAGAAGGGGCCATATCGTCTTGTCTCAGCAATCCCTTTAGATATTTTCCCTGCACGGAAAACGGTTATTACGAATTGGCATCCTGTGCTTTTAATTTCCTGAGTTTATTCCATTATACGATACCCTTTGTACCATCCCGTAAAAACACTCATTAAATTTTGTCACATAAAAAAAATTATAAAATAAAGTGCCTTTCTCAAATGCAACTTCATCTTTGGGGGGTGGCTGGTTATCCTGTCACAAATAGCTAATTATAGCTAGTTAATAGATAAATGCAAATACATTTTAACATAAATTTAGTTTCTATAAAAATTGTATAATTGCAATATGAATAGAAATACACTTTTCTTAAAACTTCCTAACATTCAACTTTCCAGGTACTACTAAAAGAAATCCCAAAGATAAACGTTAAATTAATCAATGATACTATCATACTATTGTTCCCGTTTCTAATATTGATATTTTAAATCCTATTTCTGGAAATGTGCTTAATAACAATACATAGAAAACAGATAAATACGAACTTTTTCGTTTATCGTTCCATGATCCATTCAAAATACTAAATTTTTTTCTTTAACTAACACTAAGGTCCACCAATAAAACTGACATTCATATCCATATGTACAGAATTATAAATTATAAGCATAAAAGCTCATATTTTACTCACTCTTTAATTCGAATATATCTTTAAACTTGAAGATGTCCAAAACCATTTCAATTTTTGTTATGGCAGCTAACACAAAACCCAAAATATTTGTGAAACAAATTCTCAAGTTCCTATCTCCTTATACTTGTCGTCACGATGTTAATTTTACGAACTTGTAATTGATACGTACCCCGCTCTTGCAATAGTAGTTCAAAAAAAGAATCACATGCCGCGTTTCTCACTGCGGCGAATTCTATGTTTACACTTTGAAACTGTGTTTCTTTTCAACTTAACTTCTCACTTTTAAGCTAAATCATTATATAATAATTCTCCCTTCTTGTCATACATGCTAACCGCGGTCAAAATTCCTCTCACACAATGTAACATATTTTATCCATGCTGAATACATAGGTTATTGTCACATTAATTACATAGAAGGTAGGTAGTTTGTATTGTTGTTGCACTTTTCTTAAACGTTCAACAACGTCTTAGAGATGGTCTTGCACGTTATTGGTTTCTGCGTTTCTCACGTATTAATTTATTTCATTAACACTTACTCTGTGGTTTAGATTATTGCATTGCGTCTTGCATTTAATTTTAATCATAATCGTTAATCTTGCATTACATATTTCTTTCATTGTATGGTTTATGCAATTTATGCGGTTTTAATTGTTGCCACGTTTATTAAACTTAAATGAGTAGTACGTTTTCTTGATGTATTGTATTCAGTGCCCCAATTTATTTTAGGAAAGGTTAATTAATTTCTTTGATTATTTTAACTTCACCAATTGAAATTAGATTTTCTAAAAACAAAAGCATTAAAATATCAGGCATAATTAATATTAACTATTCGCGAAATCCACTATTCAGGGTGCGTTTATATTTAGTCTGTCCATCCAAACTTAATATTTACATCTTCTTATCTGATTTATAGTTACAAGCCAAGACGGCAAAGTTTTCACACTAAAGTATTTCGAGGGTGATTAAACATCCTTTCATGCGGGGTTGTAGTTGCATACGTGCAAAGCAATGACGCTGTAGAGTGAAATGCATCTACTAGAACTACTTTCCACTTAGGAATGTGCAAATTCTTCGACATAAGAGCGAATACAACAGCTTTCTATTTTATGGAAAGCATGTGCTTGATACGAACTAATTAGTCTTGCATTAGATAGCATGGTGTAGCTGATATATTTTAATACCCTTGTTTATAGCTTTTCAAACACAAACTTAAAATTGGAAATAAAACGACCTCCAACATGTGCATTAACAAAAATACATTTATTGAACCACTACGTACATTTTAATTTTCGACATTCAAGTAAAAGTTAAAAACTAAGGATTATATTTATTTGATGTGCTAAAAATATACATAATATTACAGAAAAGAATTAAAAAATTTTAAAACTCACCGTTGATCGTAACATTTCAAACTTAGTTTATTGCACCAAGAGAAGTAACCACTGTGGAAACTTTGCACCTCTTAGGCAACGCTTTATGTCGTCAAGAATGAAACTGTTTTGATCTATTTTTCGACAATCGATTGCCCAAATCGAGTGACTATCAGAACTAGATTCACAGTCATAAGGTATATCTTGCCAACAAGCCAAGTACAAAAAAAAGACATATGCTACTATACAGTAATATGATAAAGGGGTTTAAAATATGTAAAATTAAAATCATAGCAAATCGCTTACTACCAATAACTTCAGGCAGTATACAAAATGTTTAATTTCACATAAATAGCAGATGGCGGCGAAAAATTACGCCGCACTATTTGTATAGTAGACTACGAGAGTGATTTATTACAATATATATTGCATAGGGTACTGAGATATTGAAGAGTAAAAGTACTCGCAGATTTAAAGGGGAATATTAATTGTTATGATTTTAACGCTCTAACTTATATAAATGATATATTATTACTCGTAAATATGATAGGTATTTAACGCGTACTATAGTTAAACGCTTGTCCGTACAGAGGGCGAAATGATATTGCACAATCCTGTTGACTAGAATCAAACATGGTGTACTGGCTATACACTAGAGTGGTCAAACCAGAGATATCATATGCAGTTTTGGTGCGGTGGGTTAAGGCAGAGCAAATTAACACCGAAACTAAGCTAGACAGGATCCAGGGATTGACCTGTCTAAGCATTAAAGGGACGATGTGTTTTACATCCATTGCTACACCACTACACTAAATATTTGTGGAAAAAGCAAGACTAGAAGAGCAGAGACTCAAAAACTTTTTATCCAAACTTATTGAAGAGGCGAAACATACGAGGTTGCTTGGGAGAGATTGGGGGCATCTGCTCGAGATACGTGCGAACCCAATGACTGTCTAACAACGGTCTGACACACTTTTTGAAACTCTTATTCAAAGAAAGTGGGAGGATAAGAAGGGTAGCCTACTTCTGGGCAGCATGGTTTTGTACACGGATGGCTCTAGAGGAAAAACTGATTCTGAATCTGGACTCTATAAGGAGAGACCGAAAGCTCAAATAAGTTCCTTTAGAGGTTTATGTCACCGTTTTTTTAACGGAAATATACGGTATATTAAAAAGTGGGCGAAAAAGCATAAGAGGAGTCTTCTCTAGAAAGCAAATTAATATTGTGTCTAACAGCCAAGCAACACTTATGTCTCTAACAAGCCAAAAGGTGTCATCAAGACTGATATGAGAATGTATGTACTGATGCACTTAATGGACTGGCACATCAGAACACCGTAAGACTACACTGGGTGCGATGTCACTCCTACATTTGATTTACCAATGCTCCACCCCAAGGTGGTTAGGAAGTGAGTTTTTTCTGGAAATTTTGAATTTTGCCAAACCTTGCAATTCGAAGCAATTTAACATGCGTGACAATACTCGCCCACGGGATCTACATTTTACCTTTCATCCGAATGAGGACGTACTCTTGTAAAAAATGCTTGTCTAACATTTTTCATGTAGTCCGTGTCAGGAATCGAACCCGGGACCTGTGCTTAGAGCCACACGAAAATTAATTGAAACGCAAAGCCGCCTGGTGCCAGGTTATTGAAGAATCAGCAGTAATGAAGTAGCAGATGAATTAACAAGGCCGTTTATTGATCTCGAACCTGTCTAGGGAGACAACAATATGTGCCATCCACAGGTATAATAACGAGTGGATGTGCAACTAAAACGTAAAAGAACGGCTTACTAGACTAGGTCTGGCTTACAGCAAGGCGTTATTAATGGGACCTTGCAGAAATAGAACTCAGGAACTGCTTCGCTGTAAGCACGGCACAGCCCAGAGCCACTCTGGGGTTAACGACAAAACGTACATTTATCAAGGGTCCACCTACGAAGATCTCGAATGCAGGCTCTGTTAAAGGGATGCGGAGACTGCAATGCATGTATTATGCAGTTGCAATGCACTGGCTAGAAAAAGACAGCGTCTAGTCGGAAGACCATAGTTAGAACCGAAAAAAAGTTGATACCCTTTTGACGAGGGACCTATACGCGTTAGTAGAGGTTTAGGCTTTGTCGATAGGGTATGAGTATTATCCAGGGCCAGCACAATAAATATGTTAGGCTGCAGTGCGGCGTAGCCGTTTGGCAAACGCACCCGGAAGGGGAAGTTGTTTTAGTGGGTACGCCTTAAATGTGAGTCCCACACTTCGGCTATAGAAGTGTTTCACTCCACCGGGTTTGGACAACTGTCAAAAAAAATTACGCAAATTTTACAATCAATGTTATTCAATTTCACATGAAATACAAATATCATATTAATTAAACCATTTACAAAGTGAGCGTACGGATTAGTTAAGCTAGGCATACTTTGCGTCCTTCGGCATTTACCACGCTGTAATACAACTACGTATTGTTCTTTCTTTTGTTTTGCAAATCCTAGGTAGGTTCGACGCCTAATAAGTTCAGATTTTTGCTTACTTACAACATTAAACAGTGAGCACAGATAAGAGATACAAAAGGTTGACGTAGGAAATAGACAGGTGAATTTCACTACTTTGTTATAAAAGCACTACTTTACAATTCGTCAAGATATGGCAGTTGGTGTAGAATCATCAAGGCGGCTAGCTTTTTTTACTTATCAAAGCCATCACCTCTGATTGATCGACGACAATGACGTACAGTTATTGTAATGCGTGGGAAACATTTTATTTAGCATTCCATTCCTACGAAATACATAATATTTCCCCGAAACCTTGCTGTGAACCCAAAATCGCATATATATGAGGCGCAACACCTAACTTAATTATACAAAAAAGCCCCTACTATTATTTATCTACTAGAATCCTTGTACAGCCATTTGAAGCGTAACAATATAATTTACGAAAGGTTGTGGAACAATTAAACTTGAATCAAATAAAGGTAAAACTTAACCTAAACGATCATATTTATTTAGCAATAATGCGAACTTAACATTCTACGATTATAAGCATGCAGCCATTATTTACGGTTAAAATAAGTGCGCAATTTGATAGCAGCGCCGTCTCCAATCTTTTTCGATTCTGTTCCAGCGCCTCCTGTGGAAGAAAACTAGGAGAAATAAAAGGTAAGGTGCGAAAAGACATAGAGATATAAGTTTACCTAGCAGCTATATTGACACCATCTAACCGCCTTAAGGCAACAAGGTCCTCTTTACCATACAGGAAGCCGTGATGTTGCCCACTCGCGGTAAAAGGTTAATAGCCTTTGACTTATGACAATGCCACAATTTTTTTAATAGGAAATTACGGACGAGTATAGAAAAGCGCTTAATTAAAACAAAGTTATAAGAAAATTTTACATAAAAGTTAAGAACTAAAAATGATTTGATTTGCGTCAGATTGACACTTAACATGGGAACTCAAAAAAAAACAGGATCAGAGAAGGGAAATTGTTTCCAATATTCAAGTTACTATATTACGTAACAGAATACAACATGATATTCAGAGTATATTATCATAGGGTTCACTTTGGATTTAGAAAGAGGACTGAGGTGAAAACTCTTTTTACATCTTCTTAATACAATATATTTTCAAAATGTATAAAAGTTAAATAATTTTTGTATAAGGGTGAACTGCTTCGACATTAGAACATGTTTAAAGCTTGCTTAATCCTATGATTTATGCTAATACTAGTTCCAACCAACCACACGCAAATTAAATACTTTGATAATGAGCTATTATAGCTATAGTTCTATCGTATTATAATCAAATGCTACATTTCATATCGACTAACAAATCCCACCGCTTCAAGCCTTCGGTTTATCTTTGGTCCGTTAAACATAATCCAAGGGTTTTCCACACATATACATAACCAAGAGGTTGAACTAAAACTGGGGTTGTCTTGTATTTCACGGTTGAAGGAACAAAAATTTCATTTCATGTTAACTTCGTGACCAACAGTATTGCCCCGTTTTCAGTCATCGGCATGATTTGCGGATAGTTGTTTATACTAATATCTAGCTAACTTATATTTTAAGCTACTGTCAATTTTGAGTGATTACTGAATCTTTCTTTATGCCAAGAGGACTATTGATTAACATTTTAGAAAATGCCCTGTTTTACGCTTTGTGAATGAATCGAAAAAAAACGAAAGGTATCTAAATATCGTCTCCAATTACAGGGCATTTTTCATTCTTCCGTTTATGCACTGTATATAAGATGTGTAGTCGTACCTTAGAGATTGTTTTACAACGTCGTATCAATATATCTAATTATTATTATTTTGAGAATCTGTATGTACCACGGTAGTAGAGTTTTTGAACAATGTGAAAGCAAAATCCTGAATAATATCTGCTTACAAGATCTCTCGTTATTTACTATAAGAGTTCTCCCACTTTAAATTTTACTCCACAGGAGTTACTTGTCATCATTTGTATAGTCTTGAATATTTATTTGCTCATTGTTGTAGTTCCTGTGGATCCCATATTCTCGATTAATTTGCACATTCAAACTAAAGTGAGAATATGCGAACGAACAGAGCAAACGGAGTTACTTACATTTCGCTCGGCGGTAAAATGTCGAGACAACAATTTGAAAAGTGTAAAAGTACAAAAGCCGATGCTTTTATAACATTTATAACATAAATCCATTTCGAATGGACCTGCACCTTGAAGAAGTTCTAGATTACTAGAACAGTGAAATGGCTTGCAGGTTCCAGTGATCTAAAGAGCGAAATTACAGGTCCAACCAAAGTAGTAGGGTCTTTAGTGAGGAACCAGACTAAGACATGTCCCCGAAGAGGAGAGCAGTTTTCGGTACTTAAAGTGACAGAGACCATAAGGGGTCGGTATGGCATTCTAAGACACACTACTGCGATGTGGAAGGCAACGGAAACCAACACATTACTACCCAAGTACACAGCGTACTTAAATTGTTATTAAAGATGATGGCATCTTTTGAGGTAAAAAATTCTAGACTTAAAATAGTCCTATATTCGGATCTCCGGGAGGGGACTACTTCGTGGGATGTGATCGGAAAATATAAACAAAGAGTCTTGAACATTCTGCGAGTCAAAGCGTGGAATGTTAGAAGTATGATGCAGGCAGGGAAGCTAAATAACTTGAAAATTGAAATGGATAGGTTAGCATTAGACATAGTAAAGATCAGCGAAGTTCGACGGCCAGAGAATACAGAGATACAGGATCAGAAGAAGGAAGTTAGGGCGTGGGTATAGTTATGCGGAAAAAGATAGGATACTGTGTAGAAAATTACTTACAAAAGAACGAAAGAATACTCATAGTTAGATTAGAATCAAAACCGGTAACTACAGTTACAAGTATTCATGCCCACCTCTAGCAACAGTGAGGAATTGGTAGAGGTGATCTACAAAGATATCGGAAACATACTAAGATACGTAAAAATACATGAAAATTTAATAATTACGGGGGATTTTAATGCAGTGGTAGGTGAGGACAAGGAGCGGTAATAGAATTATTTGGTTTAGGCACGAGAAATGACAGGAGGAATAAGTTGATAGAATTTTGCAACAAGAACAATTTAACCATCGCAAACACATTATTTTGCTAGAAGACGATACGCGTGAAAGATGCCAGGAGATATAGGAAGATATCAAATAGATTACATTCTTGTTAGACAACGGTTTAGGAATCAAGTAAAGACTGTAGAAGCTACCCAGAACAGAGATAAAATGGGTCACCGAAAAAGTGACCAATGACCCATGACCCAGTGACCCAAATAAGTATGTGACCCACGGCCTATTGTACAACTGACCCAAATTGACCCGGTGGCCCAAATTGACGCGGTGACCCAAATTGACCTAAGATAATTTACGTCTACGCTAATCAAATATTGTCATCAACAAAATACTTTATTTATTTTACATAATCACATAAAATGTAAACAAAAGCACTAAAAATAAGAAAGAATTATAATATATAAATACAAACCCTCTTATAAGTCTACGTAATAAAAGAAGATTACATCACTTATGAATTTATGATGACTGGGCTATATTTTTAAAATTCCGTTTTTTAAAAATTCTGAAAGAGAAAACATGCGTGTACGGGAAGAGTATTTACTTTATGTTGGAAGATATTGTTACGTCGTCATCGAACAATTCGGTATTTTGTGACAATAAATACTTTGTGCGTGCATCCTACAGTTTGAGTGAAACATTTTATATACCGGCAATAACAGTGCATAAAGTGACAGTCGTACTCGAGCCTTTAGAGAAGCAAGTCGCCTTCGAACCCTTGAAAGGACGGTCGTATTAGAGCTTTCAAAGCGAGACCGACACCCGGTCGAGCGTGTTACTGGTTCTCCGTAAAAGCTTTTGTGCGTGAAAGTGTCTATTGCCCCAGCGGCGCAGGACAAAGCTTTGTGCGTGAAAGTGTCTATTGCCCCAGCGGCGCAAGACTTAAGGTATTTATACCCTTCCTTAATTAGTTGGTAGTTGTCTTTTTGTTATTACATAACCGCTCCACCATTATCGTTATTGCTATAAAAGCAATTGGTCCTTCATTGTAATTTGCATATTTATATTTATACACATTTATATCAACCTCCTTAATCCCCAATTAATCATTGGCCCTATAAGTCGATCCGGATTCATTAGTCCTGTGGTTACACATGTCCTAAATTAAATATTATTGTGCATTTCAGCGAGCTTTTAATTAAGTAAATATTTTAGCTTTTAAAGTTGTGTTCAAACTCCATATTTAGCGAGTTAAAATGTGTAAATATTATTTATACTGTCTTTAGATTAAATTAAGCGATTTCGCCGTAATTAAAACCAGCAAGCGTTTTAATTACAAACAAATCATAACATAAAATTTGTTAGTTTTCAGTTTAAATTTATCTTAGCGGTATATAAAGCATAAAGCAACCTGAAAACTATAAATCGCTTTATACTTCTTAAACGAGAAACGAAAGAGTTTGCTTTGTATTTAAAAGCTATTGTACGTTTTAGTATCAATACAAACCTTTTCAGGCGGTTTACGGTAAAATATTGAACATCTGCAGGAGTAATATAATGTAAAAGCTGCATCTTTCGGCAAATACGTTAAAACCACGTTTCCTGTGATCTTTTGATGGTAAGCCGCTCGGGTTGTTAAGCGGTACATCTTATATTCACGCTTTTGTTTGACGAACCGTTAGTCATAAAACGTGATTTATTGGTTATACCCTATTTTACATTTTCGTGCTTTGAACAACTCATAATATTTTAATATTTCTCAGTGCACATTTAGCTTTACCGTTTTACAACAGTTTATTGTAGTCCTTTCAGAAT
Source organism: Platerodrilus igneus (assembly GCA_036346225.1). NCBI lineage: Eukaryota > Metazoa > Arthropoda > Insecta > Coleoptera > Lycidae > Platerodrilus > Platerodrilus igneus. The sequence goes on along the minus strand of JARFIW010000131.1, from coordinate 5,271,193 downwards.
CTTTGAGAATGGCTCCAAAGAAAGCACATGTGGTAGAACTAGAATTACTGAAAACACGCATTTTAGAAATCTTTGAGCTTTGTAAGACTATACAAAGTGACCCAACTTTAAAGGCATTGTTCCTTATTCAAACAAGGGAATACATGACCTTTATGCAAATTTCAATACAATTTTAGTCGCTGTCTTGGCCTCATGTGACGAGGTAGACTCATTAACTTACAACGCTGTACGGAAGGAAGTAGATTCCGCTTATTTTTTCATACTGCTGCATCTCGATACGATGCAAGAAATGAAAGCACCACAAATTACAGAAAATGCTCCAAGCAGCACGGTATCAAAATTGTTACCGTTAAAGCTCCAAATTTTTAATAATGAGGTAACTGAATTTTCATCTTTCATCGATTTATTTGACAGCCTGGTCTATAATAACGCGTCGCTGTCCAATATCGAAAAATTAAATTATCTTATCAGTTGTTGTACCGGGAGTCTTTAAGAATCGTTAAATCTGTACCCATTTCGGGGATAATTTTATTATTTCCTATAACGCCTTGCGTGAGAGATTTAGCAATCCGCGTTTATTGGCAACTTTGCATTGGAAAGCAATGAAAGACTTTCTACCTTTAAAATCAGAAGACCCTAAGAAACTTAGGGACTTATTGATTGTTTTTCGGAGAACCTTGCTGTTCTAACTAACTTAAAGTTTCCCACTGAACATTGGAACTTTATTCTGGTCGATTTGCTTTTAGAAAACTTGATCCGTTCACTAGAAAACGCTTCGAACTCCAATCGGATCCGAAGCAAATACCTAATTTCGAGGATTTGAGATATTTTTAACCCAACAATGTGCAGCGTTGAAACCTTTTCTTCAACCGCACCTGTTTCTTATTCGACGACTGTCCATACATCGCACACATCGGTGCCTAAGAAATCCTCAGCGTTTCAATTTAAACCAAAGGTTTCTTCTAACGTAGTTTCACTGGACACCCAAGTAGCTCCAGTGACTCAAATAATTCATTTTCGCACCATTGTCCTTCCTGCAAGGGCAATCACTTAATTTACAGATGTCAATCGTTTCTAAAGAAAACTCCGACAGAACGTTTCGACATTGTCAAACGCTTACGCCTTTGTTTAAATTGCTTACGAACAGACCATGCGTCCATGCAATGCAAATCTTATAATTCCTGTCGAACTTGCGCCAAGCCGCATCATACCTTGCTACATTTTGAATCGCAACCTGCTTCTAGCCGTTCAGCTGAACCGACCGCTACACATATGCATAAAAATGCCAATAGGACGCAGTCAGCCTCTCCTATTCCGGCAAATGTTTTGTCTTCACAGACGAATTCAAATCTTGGGGTTACTGTCTTACTCTCCACTGCTGTTGTGGAAGTTCAAGATCGTTCTGGTAGATACAAACCGATCAGGGTACTCTTAGATCCTGGTTCCCAAGCTAGCTTTATTCGAGACGATTGCGTGAGCAAACTTTGGCTTCCACGCATACGTTCTCAAGTTCCGATTTATGGACTTGGGCAGACAACTTCAGCAGTCAATAGGGTGCCGTCAGCTGCACCATTCGCTCTATGTTAGACTCTGAAAATCTCTAGAAGTCACAACTTTGTGCTTTCGTCAATATCTGGCAAATTACCTAGCGTTGAAGTTCCTAATAATTGGGAACACTTATGCGGCCTGCACTTTGCAGACCCGACCTGGAACTCTCCAGGAACCATTGACATGCTCCTAGGAGCAGATGTTTATCCGTTCATCATCAATGGCGGTGTTATACATGGCAAGTTTCTTCAGCCTGCCGCCATAAATACAATCTTTGGTTGGACTATTATTGGTCCCACAAAAGCTTGCAGTCTGATACTGTCCAAGCATTTTTACGTCTGTAGAAGATCCTATCGACCAGACCCTAAGGCGGTTTTGGGAGATAGAAGAGTTGCCATCCACGCCTTATACTTCTCCAGAAGAAGAAAAGGCAGATTTGATTTTGAAAACACGTTTTCTCGTGACCCTAGCGGTCGTTTTATTGTTGCGTTACCGTTCAACGATACTTTGCCCGTTTTGATAATTGCTTTGAGATGGCTAAAAAGACTATTTTCGTTGGAGCGCAAATTACATGCTCAACCGGAGCTACGCGCCCAATACAACAATTTCATGCAGGACTATCTTGATGCGGGTCATATGGCATTACTCGATTCTCCGCCCGTTGGGAACGATAATTACTTTTACCCCATCACCCTGTGTTTAAAGAAGAAGGTCATATTTCTAAAATTCGTGTGGTTTTGACGCCTCTGCAAAGGCTAAAAACAACGTGTCACTTAATGACACTCAATTGGCTGGACCTAGTCTCCAAAACGACATTTCGTCAATCTTACTGAAATTTCGTACTCATCGTTTCGTTTTTACTTGTGATGTTCGCCAAATGTATCGACAAATTTTGGTTACCGAAGAACATCGAAAGTTTCAATTAATTGTTTGGCGGTTCTCCGCAGAAGAACCCATCCAGACATATCAGCTTAATACAGTGACCTATGGTATTAAGTCATCGCCTTATCTAGCATTAAAGACTCTTCAGCAATTAGCCATTGACGAAGGCAAAGGTTTCCGTTAGCCGCTGAGGCTATACGGTCAAATCTATATATTGATGATTTCGTCGCCGGTGGAGATTCTATACAATCGGCCCGCGAAGTTAAAGATCAACTTATCCGACTTTTACATTTGGCTGGTTTTGAACTTCGAAAATGGAGTTCTAATTCAGTTTCTATTTTGGAAGGCATTCCGTCAGATTTTTGCCAATATACTTCTCTCGATTTCGATTCGGACGAATCAATAAAATATTAGGTCTTCAATGGTCACCTACAGAAGATATTTTCTCGTTTCGGGTTAAACCATTAAACCAAATATGTACAAAGCGCAACATACTTTCACAAGTTGCCAGAATATATGATCCATTAGGATTTTTAGCCCCACTAACACTTTTTGCAAAACGCCTAATCCAGCATCTGTGGATGTTAGGTTTAAATTGGGATGACATCCCACCAGCAGACATTTCGTCTCAATGGCAGCAATACCAAGAAGAGTTGCCGTTATTATCGTCATTAAAGTTACCACGTTGTTTACCCCCTTCGGATCCTTTTACTTGTCATTTGCATGGGTTTTGCGATGCTAGCGAGGTAGGGTATGCAGCGGTAGTGTATTTCCAGTTCATAAATCAAACTACTGGAGAAATAACTGTACAATTTGTAACCGCTAAAACCAAAGTAGCTCCAATTAAGCGCATTTCAATTCCACGTTTGGAATTATGTGCCGCCGTTTTATTAACCGATTTACTTTCTTTTACCATTCGTTCTTATCAAGGCTTGATTGACATTTCCGATGTTTCAGCGTGGAGTGATTCTACGGTCGCTCTCACTTGGATACGTTCTCCACCTTTTCGTTGGAAAACTTTTGTGGCAAACCGTGTTAGCCACATTCAAGAAATCATTGCACCTAGCCGATGGTTTTATATTAAATCTTCGCATAATCCGGCTGATCCTGCATCTCGGGGATTAATGCCAAGCGCGGTTATCTCATGTTCGCTATGGTGGGCGGGGCCTGAATGGCTTCACTACCCTAGTGACTCGTGGCCGCCTCAACCAACATTGTCAACCTCAATTGCTGAGGTAACTACGGAAAAGAAGATCCTAACATTTGTCGCTCAAACAGATCCAAACGTCATTGACATTTTACTAAGCCGCTTTTCATCGTTATATAAAATCCAAGGCATCGTGGCTTACATTTATAGATTTTCTAAACCCATGGCTCAACGTCATACGGGTCCCTTAACAGACATTGAATTACACAATGCTCTCATGATTATCGTTCGGCATGTACAAAATGTTACATTTTCAAAGGAAATAGCTTCGATCAAGGCAAACCGTAAATTACCTAAAAGCTTGCGAAAACTTTCTCCATTTGTTGATCCACAAAACATCTTAAGAGTAGGTGGGCGCTTGACACATTCTTCGCTTTCCTATTCCGAAAAGTTTCCTGCGTTATTGCCTCAGCGGCACCGATTAACCGAACTTATCATTCTGTCAACTCATGAAAGGTATTGCCATCCCGGTGTTAATACCACAGCGTATCTTATCCAACAGAATTTCTGGATCCTTTCTATTAAACATTCAATCAGAAATTATTTATCATCCTGTCATAGATGTTTTCGTACCAAACCGGTCCTGGTAACTCCTCCTATGGGAGACCTACCGGCAGCACGTATTACCCAGATCAAAACTGCACATGGCACATTAAAACGACCTTTGGTCAAACTAGCGCCGCTACCGGTATTTTAACTTTATTTTATGTTTAGATGTATATACACATTTTTACATGTATAGTAGTATATTATTTTTACATATTTGCTTATTTACATATATATTTTTATTCTTTGCATAGTTGGTAATATCGCTCGCTGTAGTGCACCACCCTATCTTTCGTTACCTCCTTTCCTAGCAAGGTCAAATCCCATGTGATTTCCTTCACCCAACCTACTTCCTCCTTTTCAAAATTCTATGAATTTGGTGGGCGGTATGTTACGTCGTCATCGAACAATTCGGTATTTTGTGACAATAAATACTTTGTGCGTGCATCCTACAGTTTGAGTGAAACATTCAAAATCCTGAATAATATCTGCTTACAAGATCTCTCGTTATTTACTATAAGAGTTCTCCCACTTTAAATTTTACTCCACAGGAGTTACTTGTCATCATTTGTATAGTCTTGAATATTTATTTGCTCATTGTTGTAGTTCCTGTGGATCCCATATTCTCGATTAATTTGCACATTCAAACTAAAGTGAGAATATGCGAACGAACAGAGCAAACGGAGTTACTTACATTTCGCTCGGCGGTAAAATGTCGAGACAACAATTTGAAAAGTGTAAAAGTACAAAAGCCGATGCTTTTTATAACATTTTATAACATAAATCCATTTCGAATGGACCTGCACCTTGAAGAAGTTCTAGATTACTAGAACAGTGAAATGGCTTGCAGGTTCCAGTGATCTAAAGAGCGAAATTACAGGTCCAACCAAAGTAGTAGGGTCTTTAGTGAGGAACCAGACTAAGACATGTCCCCGAAGAGGAGAGCAGTTTTTCGGTACTTAAAGTGACAGAGACCATAAGGGGTCGGTATGGCATTCTAAGACACACTACTGCGATGTGGAAGGCAACGGGAAACCAACACATTACTACCCAAGTACACAGCGTACTTAAATTGTTATTAAAGATGATGGCATCCTTTGAGGTAAAAAATTCTAGACTTAAAATAGTCCTATATTCGGATCTCCGGGAGGGGACTACTTCGTGGGATGTGATCGGAAAATATAAACAAAGAGTCTTGAACATTCTGCGAGTCAAAGCGTGGAATGTTAGAAGTATGATGCAGGCAGGGAAGCTAAATAACTTGAAAATTGAAATGGATAGGTTAGCATTAGACATAGTAAAGATCAGCGAAGTTCGACGGCCAGAGAATACAGAGATACAGGATCAGAAGAAGGAAGTTAGGGCAGTGGGTATAGTTCATGGCGGAACAAGTATAGGATACTGTGCCTAGACAAATTACTTACAAAAGAACGAAAAGAATACTACATAGTTAGATTAGAATCAAAACCGGTAACTACAGTTTACAAGCTATTCATGCCCACCTCTAGCAACAGTGAGGAATTGGTAGGTGATCTACATTAAGATATCGGAAACCATACTAAGATACGGTCCTAAAAATACATGAAAATTTAATAATTACGGGGATTTTAAATGTCAGTGGTAAGGAATGAGTGACAAGGAGCGGTAAATAGAATTATTTGGAAATTTCATTGTGCACGAGAAATGTACAGGAGGAATAAGTTGATAGAATTTTGCAACAATCGAACAATTTATATCCATCGCACATACACATTATTTTGCATAGAAGACGATCACGCGTGAAAGATGCCAGGAGATTATCAGGAATTGATCTTATAACATAATAGAATTATTCATCTCTTGTTAGACAAACGGTTTAGGAATCAAGTAAGAGACTCGTAGAAGCTACCCAGAACAAAGAGATAAAATGCTTGGTCAACCGCACGATTTAATTATTTGTTGACCAATGACCTTTTCATGACCCAGTGACCCATTTAATAATGTATGTGACCCATTTTTCGTGCCTATTGTACAACTGACCCAACATTTGTACCCGGTCGAGTCAAATCCTGATTCGCGGTGACCCAACATTGACCTTTAAGATAATTTAGGCGTCTTACGCTAATCAAATATTGTCATCAACAAAAATACTTTATTTCATTTTAACATTTAATCAGCATAAAATGTAAACAAAAGCACTTAAAAATCTAACCTGAAAGAAGTTATAATATATAAATACAAACCCGTCTTATAAGTCTACGTAATATTAAAGAAGATTCCCACGATCAACTTATGAAATTTATGCCCATGACTGAGGCTATTATCCTTCTTAATATGATTCCGTTTTTTATAAACGCACTTCTGAAATGAAAAACATGCGTGTACGTGAATTGAGTTATTTTACATTTATGTACTGGTAACCCATAGATATTATGGATCTACTTATGCAGGTTATTACATTTCAAAGCGAAATTGAGAAGCGGCCAAAAATATTTGCCTACCAGCAGCAAATTTTATAAGCCAGCCCTGGGAAGAGGGGGTGCAACCTAAGGAAAACGTAACGAAATCGCAACTTGTAATACGCATTTCATATAATTTTAACCATTGTATTTGTTTTATGACTTCACCTTTCGGAGATTTACAAAAGTTTATATTACAACCAAGGTGATGCCTACTGCTACAAATTACCAAAGTAATGAAGTGTTATGAAAATAAAGAGATAATATTTAGATTTTTTGCCACAAACTACGTCAGTGAAAAACAATTCTATTGGCAAACTAATTTAAGTGTTTATATTTGATACTATGACGATTACTAACTCTGATGTTAGTTCTTAATTGTCATTGTTTTTTTATAAGTCCAACTACAATCAAGAATGATGCAAATTTTGAAATCTTATATATTACTGCTACAATAGTGATAAGAGAAGCTAAAAACAGAAATATTTGAATTTATTAAGATTATAACATACAAAGTTCTATAAGTTTATAACACCGTATTGTGAGCCATAGCACGTTTCTTTAAAAAAATTTAAAAATGCATTTTTATATTATAAGAAAGGCGCTGTACTCTTATCGCATTATAAATTATTTTGGCGCTTACTTCAAATTTATAAAATGAGTGCAAGTAACTAACTGAACTAATAACTTTATGTATAATTTTGTGAACGTACTTAATAAACTGATCTGAAAGTTCACTAAACTATGGCTTTACCTAGAGAAAGTCAATCTGTCACTTTATTAATTTGGATCACTGGATCCATTTCGGTCACCGGGTCAATTTAGGTTACTGGATCAATTTGGGTCGCCGGATCAATTTGGGTTGCCAGGTCAATTTGGGTCACAGGGTCAATTTGGGTCTATGCATATGACCCATTAATCCGGTGACCCAAATAAAAAGTGACCACTTAGACCCACTGACCCACTTGATCCATAGCCCATTTCATCTCTTACGCCGAAGCAGAAATAGACACTGACCACAACATCGTAATTATGAAAGACGTTCTTAAATTTAAAAGTTTGACAAAAAACAACGAAAAAATGCACTTTGACTTTGAGAAACTAAAAGATAAAAATATCCACGAAAGATTTGAAAAAAAAGTGAAATGAATTGCTGCAAGATATCGGAAAAATTTCTGATACTAAGGAAGTAGAAACAGAATGAAATAACATTAAATCCAGCTTAGACACGGTGGCCAAAGATATTCTGGGGTATACACAAAAAAAAAAGAAATCATGGATAACAAAGAATATCTCGAATTTAACATAACAAAGACGAAAATACAAAAATAGATAGGACGAAACAAGAAAACGGAGATATAAAGCCATAAAATGCTAAAAGCTAAAAGCTAAAGAACAATGGATTGATGAAAAATGTAAAGAGATACAAACTAAGATGGAAATAGGAAAGACAGACGAAGCACACAAACTAATTAGAATGAATTTTAGGGATATAAAACCAAATAGCAAAAATATAAGGGACGTGGTAGGAAACGCCATTATAGAAAATGTAAAGAATGTAGTTAGATAGCAAGAATATATAGGAAATTTATATGCAGGAGAGGAACTAGCAGCATTAGAACAGAAATTAGACATTCAAAATGATGATTTGGGATATCCTATATTTCGAAATAAGTTTGAATTAGCATTAAAGGGTCTGTAAAATGGTAAGGTGCCGAGTACAGATAAGGCGTAAGCAGAAACTCGAAACCCGCTGAACAAGCAGTAACAGAACATCTCTTCCAACTTGTAAGCTATATGTATGAGACAGGTGAGATACCAAAAAGATTTCAAACGTAACATCATAGTAACTATACCAAAAAAGAGAGGCGCGGATAGATGTGAAAATTTTCGAACAATAGGTTTGGCAACACACGTATCAAAAATATTAACTAGAATTGTACAAAGACGAATGGAAAAACGAGCTGAAGAAATACTAGGAGAAGATCAATTTGGGTTTAGGCGAAACAGGGGAACACGGGTGGCTATTTTAGCTCCGAGGGTGATAATGGAGAAAAGAATACAGAAGGGGAAAAGCGTATATATAGGGTATGTAGATCTGGAAAAAGTATTTGACAATGTGGAAAAAAATGTTTGAACTACTCAAAAGATTGAAATGAGTTTTAGGGATAGACGGATAGTTCATGGCTTATACAGAGACCATACAGCGGTAATAGAATTAGAGCAGCAACTACAGGTGTTGGTTTGTGAAATATTTTCAACTGATGTTGATTTTGTGAAACAATATATTGGAAAAACTATTAATTCGATAAATGTTCAAATGCTGGGGGAACTTGGCAGTCGCAGACTGATTTTCCAATGCCCCACACATCTCCAATTTTGAACAATACAGTAGTGACGTATTACGAATACAAATGAACTGTGCCTACATATTTCTTTTACACGCCTACGTAAGTACGCCTAATAGCTCACAGTGTATAAAAGTGTGCCATTTAGAAGCACATGCGTTATAAATAATTCAAAATAATTAAGATTATTTCACATAACGTCAAACGCATTTAAAACGCTGGTAAATTATAAAAACTCGATATAGACAACTAAATTCTAAAATATCTGTAGTCAATTATGTTACAAATTAAATCTTGTCAAAACACGCTTCGCCATATGTTGCCAAAAGTTGGCGAATAATGTATACAAAGCTGAGGCTAAATGCAAGCATATAACTTGCTAGTTTTTCCTGTCTAGTATTTCACAAATCATGAGTCTACTTATCTAATATATGAGAACTAAATCTGATTTTCCAATGTTCCACCAGAAACATTGGTCAGGAGGAGAGTTTTTACTTGAAAATTGTTAATTTTACCGAACCTTCGCTGTTCCAAGCAAGGCAGGGATCTTTAACGAGCATGACAACGCACCCACAAGACCTACATTTTATCTTCCATCCGAACAAGGGTGTATTTTTCAAGCGGGCCGTGTCAGGAATAGAACCCTGGACCTTGGGTTTAGTAGTCACACACAAACCAACTAACCCGCAGGGAGGACCTGTAACTAAATGTAAAACGATTAGGAAATTAATATATTTAGTTTAATTAAAAGAAGTTATTTTGTTCTTCCATTGTTTTTCCTATACAGTTGTAGTTTTAGCTTTTCTTTAGGCTCGCGTATAATAAGCATATCACCTGACTTAGTTTGGGGAAAGGTGTTTTATTGAATAAACTATAACTTACGATAAAATTTATCGTTGTACTGCATTCTTATTGGAATGTTTTAGCTTTGATAATGTAAGAAACCTCATATACGTTCAACATTGTTCTAATATCTTTTTAAAACTATTTATTAATTTTAGCTTTAGGCTATTAAAAGCTAGCAATAAAAGTACGTTAATCGATCATTATTAAGTACCTAATATAGAATGGTATTTGTGTAAAAGCATGATTAAGAAGTAATTATAAGTTACATACAAAAAGTTTTTTTTACAGATCAAGATCAACTGACGTGGTTCTGAAGTAAATTCTAGGCATGTGCAATTATAATTGATAATGAGTAAAATCTTCCAACCTTTGTAATGGCAAATTAATCTGAACTGTTGTAGAACAACTTCAGCACAATTTGATATGGCATATTGTATATTTCTGTCATAAATAAATTTATGTCGGTTTTAGAATTACGCTCATTACTACATACTTCTGCAAAAGTATTTGTATTAATTCAGATGATAACGTCTTCATTAAACAGATGTCAATATTCAATGAGTTTAATTAATTACTAGCTGCCGAAGTCGGCTTTGTCCATAACTTTTTGTGTTTTGTTTTTGTTTTGAATATGTTTGTATTGTATTTCTATGCATGCGAAGATGATAACGATAGGCTGAATTTTTGAAAATGCACCCTTGGCAGCCAAAATACTGTTCCATACAGAAAAAAGCATGTTTAAAAATGTAGCAAAAGGACAATATTTCGACTTCCAAGAACATTTTCAAAAATTCAGTTTGCCTATTCTCATCTACACACGCATAGGAATACGCTACAAAAATGAAATAAGCAATACACAAAAAAACTACAGCGACCGCCCCGAAGAAATATTCCTCAAAACATGCTCAACATGCATAAATACACACTGACACCAAAATAAAAATTTTTCAAAAATTTAACCTGCCCACTTTAATTTACATTTATCCAAGGAACACAATACAAGAAATATGAAAACAGAGAACAGAATATAAAAAATTACAGATGCCGCACGCAAGAAATCAGTCTTATAAGGAATGTTTTCTTCTTTGCGGACGCTTTAACTTTTTGTGTTTTGTTTTTGTTCTAATTTTTTTGTATCCTATTTTTGGGTGTGTGCGGATGAAGATAGACACACCGAATTCTTAAAATGTCCCAATTGAAAGCCAAAATACTGTTCCGCACACAAGATATAATGAAAGGACAATATTTTGATTACCAAAAGCATTTTCAAAAATTCAGCCTGTTCCTTTTCATTATACACGTACAGGAGCACGATACAAAAATTGGAACAATAAATAGTACAGAAAAATAGCATCGCCCGCACAGAAGAAAATATTCCTCAGACTTGTACAACATGCAACAATACATACAGCTTTATCATCATCAGGTCTTCAGTCCTGGAACTGGTTAGACGCGTACCATTATTGTTTCCTAGTCTGAACTAACCTACACATTTCCCTGAAATTTGCACAGTCTGCATCTATCACTATCTGCGTGCGAAAGTCTGATTTCGGCCGACCTCTACCTAAGTTTTCCTATCTCTGCTTGTACTATATCCCGTACTATTCCCCAAAAATGCCTTAGAACGTATCCTGCCCTTCTATTTCTCATATTTTTTGTTTTTCACAGATATCTTTATTCCTCTACTATTTCTATAACCTATTTCTCATTAACTTTGTCTGTCCATGCTATCAACCTCTTACAAACACCAAAATAAAACATTTTTAAAAAATGTAACTTGTCGATTCTTCTTTAAACACGCACACGAACACGATACAAAAAGGCAACAAGCAATACCCAAAAATGTTACAGTGCCCGCACGGAAGAATATATTCCGCTAAACATGCCCATCATGCAAAAATACACACTGACGCCAAAATAAGATATTTTTCAAAAACCTGGCCATCCCATTTTCATCTACATACATCCAAAAACATAAAACAAAAGGTATGGCAACAGAGAATAGTAGACAAAAAAGATACAGCACCTAAACGTAAGAAATCGGTTTTATAAAGAATGTGTTCTCTTTTGTAGGCACTGTAATTTTTTGTGTTTTGTTTTTGTTATAATTCGTTTTGTTGCGTATTCCTGGCTGTGTGCGGATAAGAATAGACTAGTTAATTCTTAAAATTGCCTTTAGTGGCGGCTAAAATACTCTTTACCACAGCAGATAGCATTCCTAGAAAATAATAAAAGGACAGTATTTTGGCTGCAAGGGGCATTTTAAAAATTTTAGCCTGTCCATTCTCATTACACACGGACAGGAGTACGATAAAAAGTTAGAACAATAAACAATACAGAAAAAAGTAACATCGCCCACACGGAGGAAAATATTCCTCACAAACTTGTACAACATATAACAATACATTCATACACCAAAATAATACATTATCTATCTATCTATTGAATTTGGAAGGGTGGCTTGCGCCACACGCACTTAGGCTACAAGGTGGGCCCGTTGAGCTGCCTTTCTTACACTAGTCTGGCCTTCTCTCGCTCAGTCACCCGACTTTACAAGTAAACTGGAGGTTATCGGACCAGGGTGTGTTTCTAATGCTGGCCCAGCCGGGCTAGAAGTCTCCTAGTATGGAACCTCGGAGTCTGGCAAGTGTCGAATATGAACACAGAATGTGTGCCACCGTCTTGTCGTCTTGTTGACACCCGCGGCAGGTAGGGTCAACAAAAAGACCCATTCCGTATAGATGTTTTTTGAAATTACCATGCCCAGTCAGGGTTCCCACGAGTAAGCGTAGTTTCTGTCTCGGCTGGTAAATGCAATATTTTCCACTTTTGATCGCAGGGGACGTAATACACAATTTTGTGTGTATGCAGCTTATCAAGCTAGCTTATCTCTCCGACGAAGGGTTGATAGTCTTAGAATGGAAACCACTGCAGAAGGTGAAAAAGTGATACCGACGGCTCAGGACTGATATAGCACTGAGCTGAACCCGCTTCGCCAGATTGTCCGCCTGCTTGTTACCATGCGCCCAAGTGTCTTTTGATCCAGACTATCTGGAGGATATTAGTGCAAGAAGCAAGCTCTAACGTGTGTTGACACTATAGTACCATCTCTGAGAGGAGCTTTTATTTGTTTAAGGCCATTAGGGCTACCCTACTGTCACATAAAATGCTTATTATTTTATTTTGGATTCCACGTTTCAAAATGGCAGATGCACCGTGCATGATGGCAACGATCTTTGCTTGAAACACAGTAGTCGTTAAACCCAGTGTGACGCTAATATGAAGGTCAAGATAATCCAAATATATGCCTGCCCTTGAACCTTCCCTTGTGCTGGATCCATCCGTGAAGATGGGGATATCTGGTGGAGACGCACTCTCAGAGTCTATGAAGACAACGAAAAGCTTTTTGAATATTATTTTCGATGCAATCGAGTGCACCACCCCATCCAAACGTGGCATCGTACACGCGGTCTTCTTAAGGATACTGTAATGTCTACCTCCGCATTCCTTGTCGATCCACAACCCTTTGACCCGCAGCCTTATTTCCGACCACGGAACCATCCCCTCCACATGAAGATCAAGCAGAGTGAGGCCGAGAATGGCTTCTAGGGCTGCAGATGGTGTGAATCTCATCGTACCCATGATGCTTAGGAAGGCTAGTCTTTGAATATGTATGAGTTCCTTTGCTGCGTGTGCCAGTCTGGTCCAGGGCCACCAGACTACAACACCTTAACAAAGCATTAGTGGTTGGTGTGGTGGGTAAGATTAATCGAAAAATGGTAATGATAGGGAAGGACCAATTGCTATTATGTAGCAATACCGATGGCAGTGTAGCGGTTATGTAATAAACAGAGCAAATACGATGAATTACTTAATCAAGAATATAAATACCTTAAGCCTGTGCCGCACCGGGCAAGAGAAGTCCCACACAAAAGGTAGCGGACACCCAAGAACACGCGCGCTTGGTGTGGTGTCGCTTTCAGGACTCCCGTTCAACTGTGTTTTTTGTCACCGTCACGAATCATGTTGCTTCACGCACTCGCACTACGGCATAAGGTTTCACTAAAACTGTAGGGTATCCGCACTAATAGTATTTATTGTCACCACTGCTAAATTGTTCAATGATGACGTAACATACCGCCCACCAAATTCATAGAATTTTGAAAAGGAGGGAAGTAGGTTAGGTGAAGGAAATCACATGGGATTTGGCCTTGCTAGGAAAACAACTAACGAAAGATATGGTGGTATACTATAGCGAGCGATATTAACAATTATGCAAAATAAAAATAAATATGTAAATAAACAAATATTTAAAAATAATATACTACCATACATGTAAGAAATGTGTATATACATCTAAGCATAAAACAAAATTAAAATACCGGTAGCGGTGCTAGTTTGACCAAAGGTCGTTTTAATGTGCCATGTGCAGTTTTGATTTCAGCGACACGTATAATACCGTCCGCACCGGGAAAGGTATTAATGATATGACCAAACTTCCATTAAAGTGGAGAAAGCTGGTCGTCCTTGATGAGGACAATAGTGTCCCTTTTAACTTGTCAAACACCTACCTTGGAGTGCAATTTAAACTTCTGATTGAGAGTATGTAAGTATTCATGGCTCCAGCGAGCCCAAAAATCTTGGTGGAGTTTTTGCAGGAGTTTCCACCTGATGTTTAACGATAAAATGTTGTTTGAATGGTACTCATCTGGTAGTGCAGAAAGAGGTTCCATAGTTAGGAAATGACCTGGTGTTAAGCAACACAGGTCATTTGGATTCGAACTCAAAGCGCAGAGTGGCATTGAATTTAAAACAGATTTAATATGAGTAAAAATTGTGTAAAGTTCTTCAAAGGTAAGTTTTTGTTCGCCGATTACGCGAGCTAGGTGTGTCTTTACCGACTCAACACCGCTTTCCCACAAGCCAACGAAGTGAGGAGCGCTAGGTGGATTAAACGGCCACTTTATTTTTTCTGAGGTTACTGCACTATGCAGATAACTCGTAAGCTGACGATAGGCACCTACAAAATTAGTACCGCAATCACTAAATACTTGAGAACAGCGTCCTCGACGTGCTATAAATCGTCGCAAAGCGGCAAGAAATGCGTCTGCCGCCAAATCCGAAACAAGTTCAATATGTGCTGCCTTAGTGGCAAAACAAACAAAAATGCAAATATAGGCCTTAACAGTTTTAGAGCCTCGTAGGCGGTTAGCCTTTATTAAAAGAGGGCCAGCAAAATCAACACCAACAATACTGAACGGTTTGATTTGGGTAATACGTGCTGCCGGTAGGTCTCCCATAAGAGGAGTTACCAGGACCGGTCTGGTACGAAAACATCTATGACATGATGATCAATAACTTCGGATTGACCTTTTAATAGAAATGATCCAAAAATTCTGTTGTATAAGATACACCGTGGTATTAACACCCGGATGGTAATACCTTTCATGTGTTGACCGAATGATAAGTTCGGTTAATCGATGCTGCTGAGACAATAACGCAAAAAACTTTTCAAAATAGGAAAGCGAAGAATGTGTCAAGCGCCCACCTACTCTTATGATATTTTGTAGATCAACAAATAGAGAAAGTTTTCGCAAGGTTTTAGGTAATTTACGTTTTGCCTTGATCGAAGCTATTTCCTTTGAAAATGTAACATTTTGTACATGCCGAACGATAATCATAAGAGCATTGTGTAATTCAATGTCTGTTAAGGGACCCGTATGACGTTGAGCCGTGGGATTAAAAAATCTATAAATGTAAGCCACGATGCCTTGGATTTTATATAAGCGACTTAGTAAAATGTCAATGATGTTTGGATCTGTTTGAGCGACAAATGTTAGGATTTTTTTTCCGTAGTTAACTCACCAATTGAGGTTGACAATGTTGGTTGAGGCGGCCACGAGTCACTAGGGTAGTAAAGCCATTCAGGCCCCGCCCACCATAGCGAACATGAAATAACCGCGCTTGGCATTAATCCCCGAGATGCAGGATCAGCCGGATTATGCGAAGATTTAATATAAAACCATCGACTAGGTGCAATGATTTCTTGAATGTGGCTAACACGGTTTGCCACAAATGTTTTCCAACGAAAAGGTGGACAACGTATCCAAGTGAGAGCAACCGTAGAATCATTCCACGCTAAAACATCAGAGATATCAATCAAGCCTTGAAAGAACTGAATGGTAAGAGAAAGTAAATCGGTTAATAAAACGGCGGCGCATAATTCCAAACGTGGAATTGAAATGCGCTTATTAATTGGAGCTACTTTTGTTTTAGCGGTTACAAATTGTACAGTTATTTCTCCAGTAGTTTGATTTATGAACTGGAAATATACTACCGCTGCATACCCTACCTCGCTAAAATCGCAAAACTCATGCAAATGACAAGTAAAAGGATCCGAAGGGAGTAATCAACGTGGTAACTTTAATGACGATAATAACGGCAACTCTTCTTGATACTGTTGCCATCGAGACGAAATGTGTGCTGGTGGGATGTCGTCCCAATTTAAACCTAACATCCACAGATGCTGGATTAAGCGTTTTGCAAAAAGTGCTAGTGGGGCTAAAAACCTTAATGGATCATACATTCTGGCAACTTGCGAAAGTATGTTGCGCTTTGTACATATTGGGTTTAATGGTTTAACCCGAAATGAGAAAATATCTTCTGTAGGTGACTATTGAAGACCTAATATTTTTATTGATTCGTCAGAATCAAAATCGAATGAAGTATATTGGCAAAAATCTGACGGAATGCCTTCCAAAATGGAAGCTGAATTGGAACTCCATTTTCGAAGTTCAAAGCCAGCCAAACGTAAAAGTCGAATAATTTGATCTTTGATTTCTCGGGCAGATTGTATAGAATTTCCACCGGCGACGAAATCGTCAATATATAGATTTGACCGTATAGCCTCAGCGGCTAACAGAAACCTTTTGCTTTCGTCAATGGCTAATTGCTGAAAGGTTTTTAATGCTAGATAAGACAATGACTTAATACCATAGGTCACTGTAATAAGCTGATAAGTCTGAATGGGTTCTTCTGCGGAGAACCTCCAAACAATTAATTGAAATTTTCGATGTTCTTCGATAACCAAAATTTGTCGATACATTTGGCGAACATCACAAGTAAAAGCGAAACGATGAGTACGAAATTTAAGTAAGATTGACGAAATGTCGTTTTGGAGACTAGGTCCAGCCAATTGAGTGTCATTAAGTGACATGTTGTTTTTAGCCTTTGCAAAGACGTCAAAAACAACACGAATTTTAGAAGTATGACCATCCTCTTTAAACACAGGGTGATGGGGTCAAAAATAATTATCGTTCCCAACGGGCGGAAAATCGAGTAATGCCATATGAACCGCATCAAGATAGTCCTGCATGAAATTGTTGTATTGTGCGCGTAGCTACGGTTGAGCATGCAATTTGCGTTCCAACGAAAATAGTCTTTTTTTAGCCATGTCAAAAAAATTATCAAAAATGGGCAAAGTATCGTTGAACGGTAACGCAACAATAAAACGACCGCTAGGGTCACGAGATAACGTGTTTTCGAAAATCCAATCTGCCTTTTCTTCTTCTGGAGAAGTATAAGGCTTGGATGTCAGCTCCTCTATCTCCCAAAAATGCCTTAGGGTCTGGTCAATAGGATCCTCTACAGAAGTAAAAAATGCTTGGACAGTATCAGACTGCAAGCTTTTTGTGGGACCAATAATAGTCCAACCAAAAATTGTATTTATGGCGGCAGGCTGAAGATATTTGCCATGTATAACACCGCCAGTGATGATGAACGGATAAACATCTGCTCCGAGGAGCATGTCAATAGTTCCTGGAGAGTTCCAGGTTGGGTCTGCAAAGTGCAGGCCGCATAAGTGTTCCCAATTATTAGGAACTTCAACGCTAGGTAATTTGCCAGATGTTGATGAAAGCACAAAAGTTGTGATTTCTAGAGATTTTCCAGAGTTTAAAATAGAGCGAATGGTGCAGTTGACGGCACCCCTATTGACCGCTGAAGTTGTCTGCCCAAATCCATAAATCGGAACTTGAGAACGTATGCGTGGAAGCCAAAGTTTGCTCACGCAATCGTCTTGAATAAAGTCAGCTTGGGAGCCAGGGTCTAAGAGTACCCTGATCGCTTCGTATTTACCAGAACGGTCTTGAACTTTCACAACAGTAGTGGAGAGTAAGACAGTAACCCCAGGATTTAAATTCGTCTGTGAAGACAAAACATTTGCCGGCATAAGAGAGGCTGACTGCGTCCTATTTGCATTTTTATGCATCTGTGTAGCAATCGGTTCAGGTGAACGGCTAGAAGCAGGTTGCGCTTTAAAATGTAGCAAGGTATGATGCGGCTTGGCGCAAGTTCGACAAATTAAAAGATTTGCATTGCATGGACGCATGGTCTGTACGTAACCAATTTAAATAGAAACGTAAGCGTTTGACAATGTCGAAACGTTCTGTCGGAGTTTTATTTAGAAACGATTGATATCTATAAATTAAGTGATTGCCCTTGCAAAAAGGACAGTGGTGCGAAAATGAATTCTTTGAGTCACTGGAGCTAATTGGTGTATCCAGTGAAACTACGTTAGAAGAACCTTTTGGTTTAAATTGAAACGCTGAAGATTTCTTAGGCACCGATTTGTGAGATGTATGAACCGTCGTCGAATAAGAAGCAGGTGCGGTTGAAAAAACGCTGCACATTGTTGAGTTAAAAAATATCTCAAATCATCGATATTAGGTATTTGCTTCGCATCCGATTGGAGTTCAAAGCGTTTTCTAGTAAGCGGATCGAGTTTTTCTAAAAAAAAATCGACCAGAATAAAGTTCCAATGTTCAGTAGGAAATTTTAGGTTAGTTAGAACAGCAAGGTTCTCTGAAAAACAATCAATAAGTGCCCTAAATTTCTTAGGGTCTTCTGATTTTAAAGGTGGAAAGTCTTTCATAGCCTTCCAATGCAAAGTTGCTAATAAACGTGGATTGCTAAATCGCTTACGCAAGGCATTATATGAAATAATAAAATTATCATCAGAAACAGGTACAGATTTAACAATTTTCAGAGATTCTCCGCTACAGCAGTTAATAAAGTAATTTAATTCCTCAATATTGGTTAACAAAGCGGTATTGTGAACGAGACTGTCAAATAAATCAATAATGGATAAAAATTCAGTTACCTCATTATTAAAATGTGGCAACTTTAAAGGCAACAATTTTGAGTACTGCATGGAGTATTTTCAATAATTTGCGGTGCCCGCGTTTCTTGCACCGCTTCAATATAAAGCAAAATGCAATAATAAGCCGTATCTACCTCTTTCCGTAGAGCGTTGAATGCTAATAATTCTACATCGTTACACAATGCTAAGACATCAATTAAAACCCTATTAAAATTGGAGTAAATGTCATTTACTCCCCTTGTTTGAATATAGAATAACGTTTTTAAACTTGAATCACTCTGTATAGTGTTGCCAAGTTCCAATATTTCCATAATGCGTATTTTAAATTGAGTCTTTTTTGAAGCCATAATGAAAATGTTATTTTAAAAGACGTACAAATCCTGTATACACAGTAACCATCAGCTGTGCGCTGAGAAATTAAATATCATGGGTGCTTGTTCAGGCACGAAAATGTAAAATATCGCATAAATCAATCACGTTTATGAATATTAGGCTCCAATAAATATTAGGCAACAAGTCGTAAACCTAACGGTTTGTCAAGACGCTTACAAAGTGTTAGGATATAATTCATAGTTTAGAGTAGACGGCTTTGAACTTCAAATATTCAAAGGTGCACCAAAAATTTAGTGTGGCTAAAATAATTGAAGAGAGCTGCAGCTTTTACAATTTTATTACCACTCCAGGTGTGTTCAATATTTCACATTTGCAAACTGACTGTAGGGTTTGTATGTGATACAAAAAAACGCGCAATGGGTTTTAATTACAAAGCAAATCCCTTTACCTTTCTTATTTGAGAAGTACAAAAGCGAATTATAATTTTCAAGTTTGCCGTGTGTCTTATATACCGCTAAAGTGAGTTTAAGACTGCAAACTAGCAAATTTTATGTTAAAGAATTTGTTTGTAATTAAACGCTTGCTGGTTTAATTACGGCAAAATTGTTTAATTTAATGTAAACAGAGTATATAGCTAATATTTTACACATTTTAACCCGCTATATATGGGGTTTAAAACACAAATTAAAAAACTAACGCAAATAATTAAAACAACGCTCGCTAAAATGCAAAAATAATATTCAGTATAGGACATGCGTATAAACATAGGACAGTTGAATCCGGATCGCATTAAGGACCAATGGGGTTGGTGTAGTGGGTAAGATTAATTGAGAAATGGTAATGATAGGGAAGGACCAATTGCTATTATGTAGCAATACCGATGGCAGTGTAGCGGTTATGTAATAAACAGAGCAAATACGATAAACTACTTAATCAAGAATATAAATACCTTAAGTCTGTGCCGCACTGGGCAAGAGAAGTCCCACACAAAAGGTAGCGGATACTCAAGAACACGCGCGCTTGGTATGGTGTCGCTTTTAGGACTTTCGTCCAACTATGTTTTTTGTCACCATCCGAGTACGAATCATGTTACTTCACGCACTCGCACTACGGCATTAGGTTTCACTAAAACTGTAGGGTACCCGCACTAATAGTTTTTATTGTCACCACTGCTAAATTGTTCAATGATGACGTAACAATTAGTCTCACTACCGTGGTGAACAGTCACAGAACAGCCTTCGGAAAAAACTTCAAAGTTTACATATGGTTCGTCTGTACTGCTAGAAGACCATGCTGGGTTTTGTAGTTTTGGTTTGGAGGTGTTTGGCCCAATTCAGCTTCTTGTCAAGTATGATACCCAGATACTTGACCTCATCCAAAAGGGTTAAACAAATTTGGAAGAGAAGTGGCACATATTTTGTTTTTATCTTGTACTAAGCCGGTGCTTTAATTGGTTTTGAGTTAAAAAAGTAGCTTATGGATATTTGAAAATTTGTATACATCTATATGCAATGTCAGAAAATTAATTTTGTATGTAGTTCTACACTGAATTTAAGTGTCAGGTTTAAGTATGCAAGTCCCATACTCCCCAACTAATTTGACGCGGTCGGTGTGGCCTAATGATTGGATGGCTACCTATTGCCGTCTCCTGGTCTAGCAAACATTGCTACAGTTAAGAAGCCAGGTGACTTCTGCAGACACTATTTAAAATAAGTTCTCCGTATATATGAAGTTTCGTCGAGATTTTTTCTTTTTTTTTTGTTTTTCTTTCTGAAGCGTTGACTCTATTGTTCTGCTCCATTTGTCTTCACGGCGATTTTATTTTAGTAATTCATAGTTGTATAAAATTTTGTTTTTGCATCTAGGGTATTGTACATTGTAATTCAGCTAGAAAATAGGTCGTGTAATTATCCTCGGGACTATTTAGAATGTTTTTATTATGAGGTAAATGCAGTCTTTAGTTCCCAGTACTGCTTAGGGAGTTAATTGTAATTATTATTATGTATTCTGCGGCGTAAACTTTTTCCACGCTTCGAAATAAATATACATCATTGTTTAGATCAATGAAAACGTGTTAAACTCATACTACGCATAGAGTGAGAATGGAAAAATTTTTACGGCTCGTGAGCAAGTTCGAAAAGCTCGGTTCGACCACATTTTGAGCTCGGCTCGGTTCGACTAAAATGAAGCTCGGCTTTTATAACAAAGTTCGGCTCTAAACTCGACTTGATTTCGAGTCGAGCTTCGAGCCGAGCCGACCTAAGCTCGAGTTTTAGGCCAACACTAGTAATTGGCTCTACCTTAACTTAACTATATAGATAGTGTGAAAATTAAGCTTTATTTATTCATTGAGTAATTTGTTTATTTTGTATTGTAGAATTAGTGCAATGTTTTACGTCGCCTGTACAGGAACTCAATGAATCGTATCAACTTTTACTTATCCAATCGACAAGTAACAAGATATCAAATATATGTCTGGCAAATAAAACACAACTGCAGGCGCACTATTCATGTTATACAGTATTGTGAGAAACTAGCCTTTTCGCAATAAAAAGACGATCAATTATGCAATTTTCAAGTAGACTGTGACAATGGGTTCATTCCTATCTAAAATGGTTAACACATTTTGCAGAGAAAATAAAGGGCAATGCACAGGGTTAGTAACTAAAGAAGTTTTTTAAAATTGCATTTTACATGAAACAGCGCTTTCCTGTTCTCTATGCAGAACCTAATCTATGACCAAAGTTAAAAAGCCAATTTATTGAACAAATATTAATTACGTATGGCGGCGTACTACTAATGACCTAAGCGCATTCAAAAGCTTTCAAATATCGCACAAATGTGTAAATTTTGAATAATTTAAGACAAGCAAACGAAATTCTCCCAGGTTTGCTTTTAACAAAACCAGAGCACTTTCAAATAAAAAAGCAATTTTCTCTCAAAGTGCATTCTAATGTAAAAGAGTACGTTATAATAAAATTTTTTAACGCCTCGGACACTAAACGTGCGCTGACGTGTGTGAACTGGAATTTTGGAGGTAAAGCAATTTAAACTATGAATGTTGTATTCAATATGGAAATCCACTTTTCATTAAACTTTAACCTTTTTGTGTAGGTAGAAGTTATTTCAATATAAAGTTGAAGGTAGTGTGTTTTGATTCACATACAGCTTCGTTAAACCTTTCAGATACTTTTTAATGGAAACCTTTTATAGGCGAAATAGTATTGCATGTTTTTGTAACTGACTGCAAAAAGTGTTCCATATCATTTTTAACACAAAAGGGTTATGTTATTTCCATTCAGAGATCTTTCATTCAAAGATTGTATCACTCAAGGGGTAGAACGTTTTGAATGTGATAGTGTTGCTAGCTAGAACTTTTATGCAAAGCTACAATATTCGTTTAGCTACGAATCGTTGGGAATGGACTTGCATTCTGTGCACAAAAATTCTATCAACTTTTTAGAATAAAAGTTCATTCAAATCACCGACACTTATCTTGATTGATAACTTAGATGATGTGGATATACCTACAAAGTACATGAAGCAGCCACGCACCTGAAGAAACTAACGAAACTGTTTCTGCAACTGGTGAATACAGTTTAACATTTAATAGAAAAATTCACTCCACTTGAACATTTTTATGTATTCTATTTTTGGTCTTCATTTTAGCTATACATTTTGTTGACATCCAGAACAAAAGCTTTTGACAAAGCCCAAGTACTTACAAAGTGCACTGATGCTTTGCAGAAAAAGGTGACATATCTATTAGTTTCATTTTTGAAATGAAAATTCACGCTTTATAGCCAACATTAACTAAAATATCTGGGCCAATCTACTGGGTTATTCTAAATGATGGAGCCATTTTTAAAATTCGTATTTATTAAAGTACAAATCCAAAATGAACAATCGTTATATCAATAAAAAGAGGAAACTTCAAAGTTTCTTTAGTACATTATAAATGTTCAATGTGTCCACCGTTTGCTGCACAGCAAACATCTACGCGGTAGGTAAACTCATCCCACACAAGAGAAAGCGTAGCTACTGTTACTGAGTGCACGGCAGCAGTGATACGGTTCCGCAGATCGTTCAGAGTTTTTAGTAAGGGCGGACGTAAACAGCGTCCTTAAAATAACCCCATAAGAAGTAGTCTTATGGGAGATCTCGATGGCCAGAAGTGTAGAGGAAAGTCTTCATTTCCCCTGCGACCTATCCAGCGCTAAGGAAGGGATTTATTCAAAATCCTCGTACATCAAGGTGCCAATGTGGCGCTTTATCGCTAAAAATTATACGCCGTAGAAACGCCTCATCTCCCATCATTTGTAGTATACAACCACAAAATTCGAAACGCTTCTCTTTGTTATTAGGCTTAAGAACCTGTGGAAGTTGTAATATGTAAGGCTTGTACAGCAAACGCGGTCTCAGAACTTCCATACAGTTGGTTGGAGTATTCCAAATTCTCTACTAGCTTTATTGGTAGACTTACGTGGACTGTGAACAAAACTTTTTTCAATCAGTCTGACATCATCTTCTGAAACACGCGGTTGGCCTGTGCTTTTTTTACACACACTTCCGGTCTGTCGAAATTGCTTAAACTATTGGCTAATGCTTCTTCTACTTGGTGGTTCAATACCGAATTTGGTACGAAATGCCCACTGCGCTACAATTTGCGACTCATTTTTTGCGAACTCAAGAACGCAGAAAATCTTGTGCGCCATAGTAGCCATTTTACTCCCAACTGACAGTGAAGCGAAATGACAGCCTATTGTCGCGCAAACTCTACCGACCGCTTCTAGAATCATAACCGCCCGCCTTCCTCTTTTTATTGGTATGTGGAACCGCATCACTGCTGCCGTGCACTCAGTAACAGCAGATACGCTTTATCGTGTGTGGGATGAGTTTACCTACCCCGTAGATATTTGCCGTGCAGCAAACGGTAAACACAGTAAACATTTATATTGTATTAGAAAAAACTATAAAACTTCCTCTTTTTACTGGCATAACAGTTGTTCATTTTGGATTTGTACTTTAATAAATATAAATTTTTAAAAATGGATCCATCATTTATAATAACCCTATACATTGTATCGTTAGTTTGCTATAGTGTCCTATAGAAACAGTTTGCAGTAAATTAAACCTTCAAGGGATGTGCCAACTTTGACCTTTTGTAAATACATTAACAATGTTTCCTCTGAACGTCAGTACATTGTTGGTGCTTCTTAATTTTATATATATATCAAAAACTATTCGTTTTCAGCCAATTTGGTATTAAAGATCCGTGCCAATTCTGCGTACGCTGAATGTTCTTGCAAAAATCCAGAAACAATTTCAACAAGATGTCGTTAGAGATATAACGGGTAAAATGAGCGTGAAGTTAATTAATTTTATTTGCCCTAAAGGGGTGAAAACCTCGTAACAATATAAGAGTTGCGTTGACTAACTGCAGTAGTCCAGCAGTAAGTTCCTATCAAAGAATAATAAAAGGAAATAGAAATACGAAATAAAAATAATAAAGTCATAAAAATCAAAACTAAATTAACCGAAAGATAAAAATTCTACTTTACACTAACACTTACCCATTAAGGTTTTCTATTTTTGTCAAAATCGAAGGGCGTCAAACCGTCGGTCACAGCAATTCTTTTTGGAAATTATATCTATACGGAAGACAGTTAATCCCCATGTGGTTGGTTATCCATTGGGCGCGTCCCCAAGTGACGGATAGGAAAAATCCCAGGATATATAGCCTAGGAATTGGCTATCTACTCTGGAAAGGATCGCGATAATCTTATCTCTTTCAGTGACTTAGTGACCTGAGTGGCATAAAACCCACAACATGATGGAGAGCAAAAAACAAGTGAATACGATCCCGCGGACCAAACAACCCAAGCAGTAGTTTTGTGGCTAATGGGCCTGCACGGAGGTAAACGAAGCCGGTGGGGCAATTCTGCAACACCGTCATACCGCGGCTTTCTTGCTGACGTGGTCATGTCCGAGGGGCACGAGGGTAAGAGGGTTTTGGCTTAACTCCCCGGACCAAGTAGAAACAACCTCGTTAAAAATTCCTAAACCCCGTGGTGTAGGAGCGAGCCCAGGGGATGCGTGGTTGGATAGTTAACCAGTCTCAATCGGTTCAAAACTCGGGGAACAGTTCGGCACTCCGATCTATTCACGCCCTCCATGCCAACAGGGGGCATCTGGCATGGCGACCATTTACACTCCCCATACTCGTGGGAACAATCATGAATAATATAGGTACCACAATCGATAGTGTTGTTGTTATTGTTATATAGTGCTTTTTAGAAAATATTGTACTACCTAGACATTTCTGGATAATTGAACTTTTAAAATGATGTGCCAGCTTCACCATGTGTAAACTCGTAACAATTCTTAATGCTAAGATGTACAGGAGTATTATTTTTATCATTTTTTCCAATGTAAAACACTTTATAAAAAGAGCATTAAGTCGATGCCTGTCTGATTTATTTAATTAACTGACTGCTTCTTTGTTTTTTTAACTCCAAAATTACTAACTATATGGGGTTTTTGATGAAATATTTAAGAGTTAAATTTAAAAACATTTCTTTAGGGTAAAATTAAATCAATTAGTATTTTTGGTAAGCAAACTTTTCTTAAAGGAAATAACTGATTCTAGCTGGAATGTTTTTTATAGATTGTAAAAGGTCACAGAATTACTGTCCATTTAGAATAAATCACTGTCAAAATATTACTCTAAAGAAATTTTTAAATCAAATATTTCAAAATACCATCAAGAACATCAAAGAATTAATAAATCGGCTATAACACAGGTCACTTATTCGGATTGTGCAGGATGTATCAAAGGCTGTAACAATTCGCTTTCCCTCTTCTAAAGTAACGCATAAAAATTATGTGTTGTGTTATAAAATGTTTAAATTTACTTTTATAATTCAAAATAAATCGTACTTTTACGATTAATACAAAATTAAAACAGAGTATCATCATTTCGAAACACCCCAATTATTATCCTACTTTATTCTAATTATACAGGGTTGGGATAAAGTATGGAACCAAGTGAATATCTTTAAAACGAAAAGGACGATATTTATGAAACTTTGTAGATAAATACATTGAGGCAAAATGCATCTGACTAGATTTGTTTTGTTAATAATGTACTTCTGGTTTAGCCGGAAATGCCCTCAATTTTTTTTATTTAAATGGGACACTCTGTATATTTTTGCAGATCTTGATAGATCTTGTTATTTCGAATTCATACATACCAGGGTTAATGGAAATAATCTGTAAAAACAAGATACTAAAGCACTTTACATTTACTCAATAATAAATTTTATTTATAAGATTAACGAGAATGAGAATAATATTGAATTTAATTTAAACAAAATCATTTTATATGTTCAAAATGCTCGCCGTTTACTTCCTGACAATATGCAAGTCTATTAATAAATTCCTGAATTACTCTTTCCAAGACTTTTCCATGGATGAGTTCACATTCATCGATGATTCTTTGTTTTAATTCCTGCAGGGATGTTGGTCGTGTAACGTAAACATCTGATTTCAGGTAACCCCAAAGAAAGAAATCTAACGGGCTGAGGTCTGGAGAACAAGCAGGCCAGTCTACAAATCCTCTACGTCCAATCTATCGATTTGGAAAATTTGCATCTAAAAAATTCAAAACCCGTTTATTATAGTGAGGAGGCGCTCCATCTTGTTGAAACTAAACATTTTGTGGTAACTGCCCATTTTGATGGAGTGTAGGAATAATTTGGTTATTTAGTAAATCTAAATACTTCTCACCATTCAAGTTTCCGTCTATAAAAAATGGGCCTATAAGCCTATTTTTCACAATTCCCATACAAACATTCAACTTTTGTGGATGTTGGGCATGGACTTCATAAATCCAATGAGGATTCTCATTTGACCAATACCTTGAATTATGGCGATTAACTGTTCCATTTAAACAAAAAGATGCCTCATCCGAAAACACTACATTATTTGCAAAATGCTCGTCGACATTACAGATGTCCATCATTCGTTCGCAAAACTCCAGCCGTCGCTCAAAATCATCATCAGACAATTCTTGAACAAATTGTATTTTATACGGATGATATTTTTCACTTTTTAATATCTTCCCTACAAAACGTCGACTTATACCGTGGTTTAGTGCCAAATTTGTGGTAGAAGTTTAAGGTGATTCCTTTAATTTAATAGCAATGTTTTGTCTAATAGCTTCGTTCGTTGCGGTCTGTGGTCTTCCAGTTTTTGGCAAATTTTTGACCATCTCTGTTGCATTAAAACGTTGTAATGTTTTAGTAACTGTTGAACGTGATATAGGATTTCTTTCAGGATGCAAATCATTAAAAATATGACAAAATTCTTTCCTAGTTCTAACACATCGCCAAAACCAATTTATTACCGTAAGTTACAATTAACTTGACAGTTTGTCTTGACATTTTTCTAACAGCTACTTTACTAAACAGTACACGTTTAATACAAAGTAAACATCAATTTGCTAATCTAAATGGTTTTTATTCTAATGCGTAAAAACTTAAAAGTGATTGTACTAAAGTGCTTTAGTGTCTCGTTTTTACAGATTATTTCCATTAACCCCGGTATGTATAAATTCAAAATAACAAGATCTATCAAGATCTGCAAAAATATACAGGGTGTCCCATTTAATTAAAAATAAATTGAGAGCATTTCCGGCTAAACCGGAAGTACATTATTAACAAAAAAAATCACCTCAGATGCATTTTGCCTCATTGCATTTATCTACAAAGTTTTATAAATATCGTCCTTTTCGTTTTAAGGATATTCACTTGGTTCCAAACTTTATCCCAACCCTGTATAGTAAATAAAGCACATAGTTATAAATGTCTAGTTTGTATTGTAAAGCCATGCTAAAACTCGAACAAAGTATCTTCAAGGTGATATAGAATAGCGTGTTTTCGCGCATCTACTTGCTGAGGTTGTTGTCGACGAGTGAATCAGTCGGATTTTGATCATTCTAACGTCAATATGGATGAATTCACATCCAAGGCTGACTTGCAAGTTGCAATTTAGTTTAGAACAATCCATCGATCTGGATGCATAGAAACTCATCATTGTTTGTAATTTCTATTTCTAAATAATTCAAACTAATTTTATTTAGTTTTCCTTAGCGCAACACAAAAGCACTTATGAACTAGAAAAATAAAACAACACTTAAGAAATAAAGCTGCAATGGTCGTGTGAACCGTTAAACTTTTACTGCGTATAAGAAATATATATGTTTCTCATGTTTCAACATGGAAATTTTGTTTTAATTCGGAAGCAACATTTTAGAGCTGATTAATGGCTGTAAGAAGAAGTTAGTTTAATTGCGTATAAAACGATTACCCATTAGAAACTTACAATATGGTTCTAGTTTACGAGGCGTTGTTATAACAATGTAGAGAACTGCTTTTCCATGTGGTTTCCAATGCTGTAAGTCCACATGTGGGCCGATCTTGTTTGTTGACTGGTCTATAAGCGGCCATGCCCTGAATTCAAGGACGGTAAGTTATATCTTTCTTTAAGACAGTCATCTGTTCGACGTTCACGTTTTGTTTAAACCGTAACCTTGGTAGTTTAAATCCATGGAAACTAACATCTTTGTGATAATATTTAATTATGAGCTTAACTTTTCAAATGTGGCTTTGGATTAAAATTATGCTTTATAAAATTGTTTATCTAACAAAATCTTTATGAATTTACATTATGAATAATATAGTCATATATTTGATTACACAGAACAACTTTTTAACAAAGATTAAGTTTGCTAATTTAAAAGATCTTATTACAAAACTAATTTTGTATACATGTGAGTCATTTAGTCAGTACTGAAAAGATGACAAAAAAAGCTCATAACTATGTTAATGCTATTTATAGTGCATATTTGCTTTAGAGGCTTTTTTATTTAAATTGACAAAGATTAACAAAATAAGTATATAAAATTAATTGAACATTCAGAAAACTTATAATAATTATCTGTCAGAATAAATCAGAAATATGTTTGTAGTTAATATATGTGTTGATACTTAACGGCCTTAATTTCTTTATAAACTTAAACAAGACTAATTACACTCAAAGAAGCACTTAAGCAATAGTATTTATTTTGTCCATACTTATCATTGGATTCAAAGAATTATATATAAACCAGAAGTGCATAAATTTAATAAGTAGAGTGTCCATGCACGATTACGCAAAAGGAAGAAATCATAAATGTACAAAACCTATCTGATTTATTGATTTTATTTTAAGGCGCAAATTGCTGTTTCTAATATTATTTTATGTATTTTATTTTATTTCAGTAGTACCATCTAAAATCTTGTATTCTTATAACAGAATATACTCGTTGAGGTTCCTGTATTTTTCTTAGCAATATTTCTTGCTTTTACACACTATCTAAGTACAGTGGCGCCCTATTCATCCGTATTTATGTAACAACCCCCCTGATAGTCTTTCTAAACCGCTGAAGATAGAGTTCAGAGCTAGTGCGGAAGTCTTCAAAAATCAGTAGTGTTAATACGGATAAAACAACATCTTCTGCATGGCTTTTGTAAGAAAAAAATAAACATCTCATTAGAAAGTTGCACTATCGCCCAAGGCGTGTGGCTATATAAGATTACAAGGCACTATATTTGTCTTTCTAATGCACCATCCGAAGGTACTACATTCAGTGTACAATGCGGTTCCTACATTTGGGCGTCGCCGTGGATCAATGTAGTAAGCGTAAGACTACGGATCCCAAGGTCCTGGGTTCAAATCCCGACACGGCCGACTGCTTGAAAAATGACAGGTGAGCATTTTTCACAAAAATTACGCCCTCGTTCGGATGAGAGGTTAAATGGAGGTCCCGTGTGTGAGTGTTGTCACGCACGTTAGAGATTCCTACCTTGCCTGGAACGGCAAGGGTTCGGCAAAATTCTAAATTTCCAGGCAACAAAAAACTCGCCTCCTGGCCAATGTAGTACCTACTGGTGGAGCATTGAAAAAATGAACGGTGAAGGACCTAGTCCAGGTACGCTAGTCACGGGATCCCTATAAACGTCCTTTGACAAGGGATCTCGAGTCCGACACAAAAGTGGTTTTTAGTGGGTATGTCCTTGCTTCGGCAAGGAAGAGTCCCACACAGCGGATATAAAATCTTTTACCACTATAAAAAAAAAACGTTTTTCTACTTTGGGTATGTAGCTTAGTTGAAAAAAAAAATGTTGTTGATTTTACATATGTCAGTTGCAGTATTATAAAACTTGTATGTCATAATTTAATGTTTTTCATATTTAATAGAGTAATTTACCTCGTTTCTTATTCATTGCATCAAACCACTCTGTGATACTAGCATTGTAGAAAACTACAAGAGTTTTCCATATTGTCTAGAAAACCACAAGAAGAACAAACCAAAGAATCTCCAGAAATTCCAACTAAGTTTTTGTGCTACCCAAAAATCTGTACTTTCATTGATTAAACTAAATTTGGAGATTCTTTTACAATCAAAAACTCGAAAAACGCATTTCATTTTTTAAAGACATCATTAACGTTTTTCAACACACGAAGCATATGAAATGGAAGTGTATAAATAAAATTTCAAATTCTGCAGAAGACATTCGTTGTGCTCACCATACCCTAGGAATCACCTTGCATGTTCCCCATAGCCTGCAAACCCTTCAACTAGAAGCGCTCTCAATAGCCTGCTATACTACAACACGCAGTGCTCTCCATAGCCTGCGTATTCTCCGACGGTGACGCTGTCCGACACCGTACCCAGGGCACGTCATTACAATTCATCAACCCATAGTTAACAAACCACGTATGAACGTTAAGCTCCGTTCCATACTTGACCGACCAGTCGTTATTGTGATTGCATCTGTAAAGCTCTACTACAGGAACGACATCCCCGTAGAGGCATCACACCACGAAGCTTGCCGAAGACTTCAGAAGACAACCGAAGACCTTCTGAACCCTCTTTTCTTGTAAATATTGTAAATTAGTAGTTTTTAAGCTCATATAATTTCAATTCATAACTCTTTTTAATGTAACGTTGACCCACAATTAAAACACGAAGCCATCCGAAGTGTTCCGAAGACAACCGAAGACTTCTGAACATTCTATACTTGTAAATATTGTAAATTAGTAGTTTTAATTTCAAATCATAACTCTGTGACTTAACGTTGTGCCAAAAGGAAGAAACGAAACCTTCCGAAGAGATCCGAAGACCACCGAAGATGTCTGGACCTCTTCAACCTGTACATATTTCCTAATCATCGTTGTTCAAATTTACACTGGGCCTCGTAAGCAACTTCCGAAGCATTCCGAAGAAAGCCGAAGACTATCGAAGACTTATACAAACCGTTAAATTGTACATACATTCAATTAATCAGTGTTTAAGTTTATTTCTGGTTCCACAAGCAACCCTAAAGCCATCCGAAGACTCCCAAAGACTTCCGAACTGCTAAATCATTCAACTTCACTTTTATTTTATGTAATTTTGGAACATATAATTATTTTTGCTTATGTTTATTAAACAATTAATCAAGCTAAGCCTACATGCTTTCAGATGCCTCCCATTCGAACGATAACTGTCGGTGTATTCGTTAGTTTGTTTTTAGAAAAAGAGTACTAAATTCACGTTTCGTTGAAACCAGTAACAGAAAATTTTCGCCTATCGATAGTGAATTGTTATTGTTCTATAGAAAAAGTTATGCGACCCGAACATTTATGGAAAATTGAACTTTTAAAATGATGTGCCTACTTCCCCTTTTTGAAACCCTTGACAATGCTTTCTACGAATTGTCAACATGCTCATTATTTTGATCAATTTTTTCTAATGTAAAACAATTTGCAAAATAGAACCGACTCGGTATATGTCAGATTTGTTTTAGAAATGGACTGCTTCTTTGTTTTTTTACTCCAAAATTAACCAAGATTTGCTATTCGAAAGAGCATATTGATATTGCATTCTTTTGAGAAGTTTTTTAAGATTAGAGAATGATTTTGGTGAAATGTACGTTGTTGTTACACATCTTAACTTACTTTTCTTTATTGTCCAACACAAATTTAATTATTCACAATACTTATATGCCATGCCGCTCCATGAGTCTATTACTGTCAATAATTACTACACTAAGTTCTTCCTTTATTACTAATCCAACTGCGCTGTAATGGTACATTATGAAGTTATCTACACAATCACTAATTAACTAACTCTTATGTTATAAATTACATAGACACTAAATGTATTTATTTTAACAACCTAATTAAACAATTTATTTCATATCATTTGTGGATTAAGACAGACTTGACTGTCAGGAGCGACTGTATTCATATCTTACCATAAACTTGCGATAACTTTCGTGAATTTGCTAGAACAAACTTGAAAATCACTTTTCCCGTCTCTATCGGTTCTTTAAATACACCCTTGCAGCTGATAATTTTACCAATTTTATCAATGCTCAGTAGTTGTAGAGATTTAAAATTGCTGTTAGTTGGTCACCATTATTGATGGGCGATCGTCTTAACGTTTTAAGAGAAAATTAAATTTCGACATTTTACACGAAATGGCTTAGTATGGACTATAACAAAAAAAAAGAATATGGGTGGTAAAAGACCTGGTAGATATTGAAGACAATATTTTTAAGGTCGCGAGATAGATTTTGGGCCTCTTGGAGCTTCTTTTAAAGAGAATTTCTTCCAAAAAACACTTCTATCAAATTTATTTAAACAGTAATTACAATGGTTTGACAAATTGTATGTCTTAGTTTCAAATATAATCAAAGTTAAATGTTACTAATTAATAATTAACATTACGGTGAGTAGCTTGAACAACCAATAATGTTAAAGTTGTGATGCTCGAGACTGACTGGCCATCATGGGTTTCTCAGGGTATTTATGCAATCCCTGCTCCTACATCACTTGTGGGAAATGCAGATTTCATGTCTGTAATTTCTTGGTACAATACAATGTATTGCTTTTTAATAATCTTAATTCTTACAACCATTTCGCATGGACCTGCACCTTGCCGAGTTCTAGATCACTAGAACAGGTGAAATGGCTTGCGTGTTCTAATAAGCTAAAGAGCCAAACTACAAGTCCAACCAAAGCAGTAGGGTCGTTAGTGAGGAACCAGACTAAGACAGGTCCCCGAAAGAGGGCAGCGGCTCTTTCGGTACTTAGATTGGCAGAGACCATAGCGATCGGTATGGCAGTCTAAGACACACTACCGCGATGTGGAAGGCAACGGGAAACCACCACATTACCTCCCAAGTACACAGCGTACCTAAATTATAATAAAATGATGGCATTCCCTGAGGTAAAAGATTCCGGAGTTAAAATAGTCTCCCATTCGGATCTCCGGAAGGGGACTACTTCGGAGGATGCGATCGGAAAGTTAAGAATAAGAGTCGCGAACATTTTGCGAGTCAGAGCGTGGAATGTTAGAACTATGAAGCAAGTGGGTAAGCTAGAGAACCTAAAAATCGAAATGAATAGGTTATCATTAGACATAGTAGGGATCAGCGAAGTTCGGTGGCCAGAGACGGGGAATTTTTAGAGTCGAGACTTCAGGGTAATTCATACAGGAGCCGAGGAAGGAAATTTGGGTGTGGGGATAGTTATGCGGAAAGAGATAGGATACTGTGTAGAAAATTACTTACAAAAGAATGAAAAAGTACTCATGGTTAGATTAGAATCTAAACCGGTAAACACAATAATAATACAAGTATACATGCCCACCTCTAGCTACAGTGACGAAGAGGTAGAAGCGATCTACAAAGATATCGAAGACATATTAAGACACGTAAAAGGACACGAAAATTTAATAATTACGGGGGATTTTAATGCAGTGGTAGGTGAGGGTAGGGAAGAAGCGATAGCAGGTTTATTTGGTTTAGGCACTAGAAACGACAGAGAAAATAGGCTCGTAGAATTTTGCGACAAGAACAATTTAATCATTACAAACACATTATTTCAACATCATGCTAGAAGACGATATACGTGGAAGATGCCAGGAAATATAGGAAGATATCAAATAGATTACATTCTTGTTAGACAACGGTTTAGGAATCAAGTAAAAGACTGTAGAAGCTACCCAGAAGCAGATATAGACACTGACCACAACATCGTAATTATGATGGCCGCACTTAAATTTAAAAATTTGAAAAAAAGAAACGCACTTGGACCTACAAAAACTAAAAGAAAAATATATTCAAGAAAGATTCGAAAAAAGGTAAAATGAATTGCTCAAAGATATCGGGAAAATATCTGATACTAGGGAAGTAGAAACAGAATAGAATAACATTAAATCCAGCCTTGACATGGCGGCCAGAGATATTTTGGGGTATACACAAAAAGTAAATAAGAAACCATGGATAACAAAGGATATCCTAAATTTAATAGAAGAAAGACGAAAATACAAAAATAAATCAGACGAAACAAGAAAACAGAGATACAAAGCCATAAAATGGGAAATTATTCGAAAATGCAGGAAAGCTAAAGAACAATGGATTGATGAAAAGTGCAAAGAGGTACAAACTAAGATGGAAGTAGGAAAGATAGATGAAGCATACAAACTAATTAGAATCAGTTTTAAGGATATAGAACCGTATAGCAAAAATATAAGGGTTGCGGGAGGAAATGTCATTATAGAAAATGTAGAGAAAGTGGGTAAATGGCAAGAATATATAGGAAATTTATATGCAGGAGAAGATCTAACTGCATTAGAAAAGGAATCAGACATTGAAAATGATGACTTGGGATATCCTATACTTAGAGATGAATTTGAAATAGGATTAAAGGGTCTGAAAAATGGTAAGGCGCCGGGTACAGATAAGGTGCAAGCGGAGATTCTAAAAGCCGCTGGTCAAGCAGTAACAGAACGTCTCTTCCAACTTGTAAGCTATATGTATGAGACAGGCGAGATATCCAAAGATTTCAAACATAACATCATAGTCACTATACCAAAATAGAAAGGCGCAGATAGATGTGAAAATTTTCGAACAATGAGCTTGACAGCACACGTATCAAAAATATTAACTAGAATTGTACAAAGACGAATGGAAAAACGGGCTGAAGAAATACTTGGAGAAGACCAATTTGGGTTTAGGCGAAACAGGGGAACACGGGAGGCTATCTTAGCTCTGAGGGTGATAATGGAGAAAACAATAGAAAAAGGTGAAAGCGTGTATATAGGGTTTGTAGATCTGGAAAAAGCATTTGACCATGTAAAATGGAAAAAAAATGTTCAAAATACTCAAAAAGATTGGAATGAGTTATGGGAATAGACGGATAGTACATAGCTTATACAAAGAGCAAACATGAGTAATAGAATTAGAACAGGAACGTAGAGAAGTAAACATCAGGAAAGGGGTGAGACAGGGATGTTCCC
Organism: Platerodrilus igneus; assembly: GCA_036346225.1. Taxonomy (NCBI): domain Eukaryota; kingdom Metazoa; phylum Arthropoda; class Insecta; order Coleoptera; family Lycidae; genus Platerodrilus; species Platerodrilus igneus. The sequence goes on along the minus strand of JARFIW010000131.1, from coordinate 5,235,492 downwards.
TATCTCCACTAATTTTTAACTTGTACATTGAAAAGGTAATGAATACTGTACAGAGATAGGAAAAAAGAGAAGAAGAGGTAGACCTAGGTTAGACTACTGCACACAGATAGTGAAAGATGTAGGCTGTAGGAGTTTCAGGGAAATGTGTAAGCTAGCTCAGAAGAGAAATCAATGGAGGTACGCATCCAATCAATCCCAAGATGGATAAATTAATGACAAAGAAAGTAACTGCACTTAAACATGATATTTATTATAAGCAACTACAAGCATTGGAGGGGCAATATTCTCGAACAATGGTAATTGCGTGAAAGCATTTACTGGAAAACTATTATTTCGGCAAATGTCTAAGTGTTGGGGGATCGTGGCAGCCACAGGTTGCTTAACCCCTTTCAATAAATCTCAGTGAAAAGGGCATAATATTAGAAAACAATAGAAGAAACATGATATTTATTATAAACAACTACTAGCATTGGATGGGCAATATTCTCGAATTATGGTAATTGCGTAAAAGCTTTTACTGGAAAACTATTATTTCGGCAAATGTCTAAGTGCTGGGGGATCTTGGCAGCCACAGGTTGCTTAACCACCTTCAATAAATCTCAGTGAAATAGGGCATAATATTAGAAAACAATATAAGGAGAACCGAACTGTATTGCTGTGTGAGAATTTCAGGAAGCTATGTAGGTTAGTTTAGAAAAGAAATAAGTGCATGTACATGTCCAACCAGTTTTGAGACGGGAAACCCAATGACGAAAAAATAAGCGCAGATAAATCCGATGATTATTATAAACAACTACTTGTTTGTTGTGAAATTTCTGCAACTAATGTTGACTGTGCGAAAAGATATATTGGAAAAAACATTAAATCAGTGAATGTTCAAGTGCTGGGGGAACTTGGCAGCCACAGGCTACTTACCCCCCTTCGCAACCACTGAATGTCGGAGAAATAGGGTATATAATTGCAAAACAATAGAAGGTGACCGAACTGCATCTAACAAGAAAGAACGGCGCCTATGATGAAAGACAACAAACATAAAACAAAATGTTGTTGAAAGCGTATGTGTGAGCACAGCACCGACAGTATGTATGCCTACGAAATACGAGCAGTCTGAAAAGCAGACAGAAGAACAGTACCGGCCTTTGAAATGCCGTGCTTCAGATGTTTGAGGATGGACAGACAAAGGTAATAACAAATAGGTTATAGAAACAGTAAGGAAACAAGGATATCTTTGGGAAAAATATGAGAAATAGAAGGGCAGAATACGTTCTAAGGCATTTTTGGGGAAAATATGGGATATATGACAAGCAGAAATAGGAAAAAAGAGGTGGATGTAGACCTAGATCAGATAGTGATGGATGCAGACTGTGCAAATTTCAGGGAAATCTGTAGGTTGGTTCAAAATAGGTAACAATGATGGTACGCGTCTAACCAGTTTCAGGACTGAAGACCCAATGATGATGAATTCAAACAATTGGTTTCTTATAGTTTATTGTGACCTGCACCTGCAGTATCATGTTACGTCTAGAATACAAAGTAGTTGCTTCTTTTCTCACGTCTGATTAATAAACTTTCATTGACCTTTCATAATGTGTCTTTCAATTATACAATGTAACAATCTAATTCTTAAGACTTAATAGTTTCATTTAAATATAAATATACATCAATTAAAGGGGCATGTAACTCGCGTCTTAATAAAATAGCAAATAAATGTAAATTATTATTCCTTCAAATTAAATAGTAAAATTGATATTGTTATGCAAAGAATTGAAAAAACATAATTGATAGTAATATGAGTTTTAGAAGCTGTGGTAATAACTAGTATTCCATCGAAGTAACGATTTTCTTGAAAAAAAATTGATGTTTGATCATGTATTTGGTTTTTAAATCATTTGAGAAAATTTTGAGCGTAGATAAGATAAATTGAATTTTATAACAAGATCGGTAAGTTATCAAAAAAATTATTGTGAAATTTAAAAGTGTTCTGTGTAATGTTAAGTAAAGCCATAAAACAATTTCTTTGACAATAGTATTCTAAAGAATGTTGGTATACTGCGAAAAACGATAAAATAGTATAATCTGGGGCAAATGTTAGATTTTGTTTCAGAGTTCTTAACCTTATGGATTTTTTGATGAAATATTTGGGAGTTAAATTTAGAAACACTTCTTTAGGGTAATATCAAATCAATTAGAAATTTTATAACCGAACTTTTCTTATAGATAAGCTTGGATGTCTTTTTATGGATTGTGGAAAGTCACGTAGTTTCAAGCAGACCGTGTCGGGAATAAAAGCCTGGGTTTAGTAATCACATGCAAACCTTTCAAATACTTTGTAACGAAAACTTTATATAAACGAAACGGTATTGTAAGTTTTGATAAATGATTGAAAAAGGAGGTGTTGCATATCGTTTGTGTAACACGGTTATAAGAGTAACATGCAAAAGCATGTAACCAATTTATTTTTCAGCAGTATTTGTGTAAATATTTATGCTATTATTTTGATACAAGGTTATTTGAAGCCTTACATCATCGTCAATGTCTAACTAGTAATTAATTTTACGATTCCGTTTTGCCTCATGTATTTATTACCAATAGGATTAATTTACTTTTGTGCTTCAAAACTGTGAACATCATTTCAAATTGTGCGGTGACAAGAAACATCTCTTATAAGAATCATTTCAAGATCTCTTTCCTCCTATAAACAGAATGATCGTTGTAACTGTCGAATTGACAAGTATAACGGACAAACACTTTTAAGTAAGCTGTTGCTAGTACAGATCGAGCTTCTTATCGGGAAGATGGCCCTGGACAATTATGCTTGGTGCCGGGTTCGAAAAAAAGCAGACAAACTAGAAACATCGTGTAATAATTAGATTCCTGGCTATTATGTATCTGCTATAGTGATAATTTTATAAAGCGTCAGAGACACAGTGAGTATAAATTAACCAGATAATACTTTGTTAATTCTTTTTTGTAGTACAACAAAATAATGTAGAGAGATACGAATTTGCAAGCTTTAATTTGAGTATCAAAATGTTAGGATTTCTAGAACCTAATTCGGAATTGATAAACTAACTTACAGATCGATTTTTGGTAATGGGTTATAGTAGATGATTTGAGAAATAACTATCAATTTCGTGATGGTATTAGTAGGTTTCAAAATTTGCATAAATTCAGGGAATGGCATAAGCGCATCGCTGATATTTTCGTAAGTTGTCGAATATATGGTATGTTGTTTGTTCTGAAAGAACGTGCAAGTTTTGATCACATCTGTATCCTATTCACGTAAGTGATTTCAAGTTTTGTTTAAGGTGGAAATTACTAAGTTATTTAATGTCGTTTGATTTTATTATATTCTTGTGACATTAAAGTGAACTTTATAAAAACTCCATTTTTAATTTGGAGATGTGCCGTTAAAATTCATAGAGGGCAGTATGCAAAAGTGGTTTACCTGTTTTGAAATAATAAATTAAGAGTACCTAAATAGGAAAGCTAATAATTATTGAGTAGGTCCCAAATTTTAAAATAGTTCATCTTGAATAGTATTGGTTGTTAATAATTAAACGCTGACATTCAAAAAGCTTTGTTTACTGAAGGCTATGTATGCTTAATTTAACTTTAGAAATAACGAGGAAGTTAAGTTAAAATAATACTTATATGTGAAGTCTATCGTAGTACTACACAAAAGAGAATAAAATCTTGTTAGTATATCATTAGTCATTTACATAGTGCAAATTTTTAATATCTGTATGAAAAATAATCGCAAAATTTTAAGATGTAGTGAAACAATATTACTAAATCAATTTGATGATGATGTGTACATATTGAGTAATCATTTGTAAATAGATATTTTCGATAAATTAGATATTAAGAAAATAGAAAGTTATTTTGGTTATGTACCATGATTATTATTTTGAATGAGATAAAATTTGGTTATTGTATTCCCATCGATTGTGGTGGGTTTAGAGCATGGTGGTGGCAAGTCCGTATGCCCATTTTTATGCACATGCCTCTGACCTTATTTCATATAGGAGACGTGACAACGCCGGTGCCTGCAAGGAAGCATATAATCATTTTCTCTATTTGAACGTTTATAAAACACCGGGTATCGGTGGGCGGGAGACAATTGTAGCCGGAAGGTAGCCAGGAGCCAGGTCGTCTGTCGATAAACAAGCAGTTGCAATCTTTTGACAGTATCCCTTGCTGTTTGCACCTAGAACAAAATAAGTTGACGGCTGTGTTCAGGTTGGCCACAGCACCAGCAATTAGTCTGGATATTTTGAATACGGCTTTCGGTATCGTGATTGGCAATATAGACGACTTTTCGTATGTATCGGCGTTTTGCACGGAGCGCGAATACGCTGATTGGGGTGTCGGTGTCGGCATTGGGCGTCAAAGGATGCTAGTCGTCTTTGCTGATAACTTTATCTGTGCGGCCTCACTTAAGCGGCTGGTTTGAACTAATCTTTGTATTCTTTAATGGCGACTAACAGTTGTGCGGTGTTAAAAGAGCCAGAATCGTTGCGGTACCACAATGAGGCTTGAGTCGGTTACGAATTCGGGTAAAATGGGTAACAATGTATTCGAAACCTTGCTAGAGCAAATTAAAATTTTGTCCAGGTGTTCGGGAAAGACAATCGGGTCAGTGCGTTCTTCGTCGACTCCCAGTTGTAGACGTTCAAAGACTCATGTCTAAGGTGTTGGAGGAGGGTTGAAAGTTCCGAGTCGATTCTGTAGCGGATCGACGGTGTAGTTGTGATCAAAAGCGGGTATGCTTGTGAAGGCGGCTATTTCGCTTTGTACAGCGGTAAAATCGTAAGGGGTTGAGGGTCAACCTCAAGGTTTTCCTGCAGGTGTCTGATTGTACACCTGGAATAATATCAAATTCGTGGTCAAGGCGGCCTCCTTGGAGAAATTGTACAAATAGGCTACATAACTCTATTACTGTACCTTCCGATTCTAAACCAAAATTTTCATTTTCTCCACGAGTGACGGCTTCTTTCTTCAATCGGTAAATTCATCTGACTCGGGTGACCGTAACTTCAAATATCACAAGTTCTTGTTCGTTTTGAAAAATATTGGGGCGTGGGAACAGTTTTAGGTGGTGTTATTGAATTGCATTCCAAAAATACTGTTAACGACGCACCGAATTGTTGGCAAAACAACCTATAGCACTGGGCTAAAAGGAAATAATTATAAGTTAACTATAATTAACGAAAAACCAGCAGTTCTAGAGGTAAAAAAGGAACGGTCCCTGCTCGTGCGCCAATTCCGTGATGCATTTTCTTCGGTATTACGGATCTTGATCGCCAAATTTTATAAAAGGATGTACCCTCCGTTGCTCTGCTCTTCCATGGAGTTTGGACAGATCTGAATAACCTCAGTAAAAAAACGGATTCCAGAAATCAAATTGTGGAAAAAAAAGAGAAGAGCATTTATGAGTTATTTTGTGGCTTGCACTGGTATAAGTCCGTAGCTGCTGCGACGGCCAGGGTCCCACGTCGGCACAAGTGACGCCGGTAAGCCTAGACGCTAGGATAGCAGCGGCCTGCAGAATCGGAGAACTATACCGTGCCGGTCACTAGTATGACTTCGCAGCACTGCAGATGGATAAAAAACGCTTTGAAAGTGTGCTGAAACGGACACAAGCACTGTTTCAAGATTTCGCTTACCTTTGGTATTGTGCTGTTAGTATTTTGTTTTAAAATATGTTTTAGTAATATTTACATGCTGATGATAAGAAATGTAATATTAAAGACTATCGTCATTAAAGTTACGTGCGTCAAAAATGTTTCCAGAAGTACATGCAGTTTGCTTGTTCTTGTGTAACATTGCTAAGTTAGGCACGTTGTACGATAATTTTTCTTGCTGTAATCTTTAAGTTTTAGCTGCTTACGAATTAAAATCTTTTACTGCACAAACTGGATGGGTTCCCAGCACTAGAAGTCCTCACGCAGTTGCACTCGAGTATAATCAAACTGAAAACCAAATTGTATCGAAAACTTGTAAAGTCTTGAAGACACCAACAAACACCGCAACTGTTGAAGAAATTCTACCGTTTATTTATGATACAGACCAATTTTCTTCTACATCTTAACTAAGCATCCTATTTCTTCAATTTATCCTTGTTGCAAAAAAATTTCCGAGCAGACCCAAAGGATTTTCATTCAAAGTAACACTTATTAAATTTTAATTTTAAATCTAAAAGTGGAAGAACTGAAGCAAAGCTTACTAAATCAGGTAAAGGAAATTGAATGTTGAACAAAAGAAACGAGCAGGAGGACGCCACAGCGCCTGAGATCAAATCAAGAGAATCAAGCCATATTGATGCTGTGGAAGCCTGTTAGCGCATTTTGCAATAAATACAAAAAACAGAAACAGTTAATGTACTCGTCCGTGATCGGAAGCGTAAAGCTCAATCTCCAGAAATTGTAAGACGAGAACAAGGGTATGGGCAAAAGCATCTTTGTAATTTGACAAAATATATTATAATGACGTTTGCAACGATGATGAGTCTTATGACCTTGACCTCAGCCTTATTCCAAGAGATCAAACCTTAAGACGGAAATTAATTGTGGAAGTCTCGGTGATGAAAGAAAAAATGAGGTGTAGTGCAGGTGCGGATTGTGAACCACATTGCTTGTTCTAGAGAAGATTCGGCCGAAATCTATATGTGTGGCCATTGTAAAATATGAAAACCTTTGGTTTAATATTGTTTGAATTTTTTCCAAATTAAAGGCAATACACATAGTTTTCAACCTGATATATACACTATTATTCCATGAGGTAGGGTATTAAGTTCAAGTACACGTTCTTGTTTAGGTTTATACTTTGAATTCGAGTCGAAGTGCATTACGATTTTTTAGAGCTTTGTAATATTTATGGGTTGACTACCACATTAATTTTGACTTAGATGTGCACCATCCCCCCCAATTTCCCTAGTATGCTTGGGCTGGTTTGCAATTACTAAGCTGCTACATTAACACGACAACTTAATGTAGCAACTATAATTTATAAGAAGGTACTAAAGTTTTTCCTACTTGCGATTGTAGAACTTTAAGCCTTAGCTATCATGAATAAAAATAATGTAACGCACTTTTACTCGTTTTATTGGTTTTAGTATAAGCATCATTTCTCACCAATACAGAGAGACTTAAAGGTATTGAGATGCTGTTACAAGTATCGCTGATGATTGTCACTGCAATGTATATTAACACTAAATTTTTTTTAATATGATGGTTAAACTACAGTTATTACTGAATTCCAGTATGTAAATTTTTGTAGAGAAGCATTTATTTATATAAACATCAACGTATTTATTTTAACGTATCATCCAATAATTTATGTCACAGTACTCTTATTTATACTTCGATTTAATCTGCCTGCTCTGCTGAAATGTGGATTTTTATAGTGATTTAGAAAGGTCCTACATATTCCCAGAAATGTCGAAGATTTTCTATATTATTTGATTTAGTTAGCTCTATATTAGTTTTACCGTGTACCTTCCTAGCTGTCAATCGATCAATAGTTAGTTTAATGGTTTTGTACTTTTCGATTCTGGATTATTGGAAGCTTTTCTTAAAATAAGATTTAATCACATGTGGTTTAAACATATGTAAGGCTTGATTTCTGCCTCATAAGTTATACAAAATTTTATTACTGGAATACCTAAATTAGTTCTATATTTTTACATAGCATCACATGTATAATTTAAAATCTGTTTCAGTTTAATATAAACGCCTAGCTACTCATTACTAGTTAACTTTCAATAAAATATCTCGCCGTATGAAACCCAAAGCCTTTAAATAATACTACCAAGTTAACACTTGAGTTTTCTAACTAAATCATCGTACGTACCGCAGTTATTGCTTAAATTCTTTGGTAACAATTTTAAGCCAACAAATCGATAAAAACTCCTAAGGAAAATTTCCACTTAAATATTTTCTAGATAATTGAAAAACTTAATTTTCTTCTTTTGAAATATGATTTGAAACGTTTTCAGGGGTTATTGTGACCTACCTACGAAATAGCATTTTATATTCGTAATATATTCCGTATGTAGTAGAAATAGAAATACATTTACAAATTCTGTAGATGATGAAGACGGAATGACGGGCGTCCTTAATTCAATAAATTTTCAAATAAATGTTACCTTAGGTGAAACAAGAGTGCTTATAGGCACTCTAAAGCAACACAGTAATGTTGCTTAAAAGGGTTTTCATTTGCACAGTAATGAAGTCCCTGAAAGTGTCTACAACAAAAAATAAATGGGAGAAACGCTCTTCAAAAACGAGCTTGTTTGCTACAATAAGACCGCATTCCGCTGCGACAGATGTTACTGAAGATGTTAATGTACATATTCCTTTAGTAACATGAAATTGCGCTTTCTTAGTAGTAATGCTTAACCAAAATCACACTATAGTCAGAAGAATATCATTATTTGTATTAAACGTTTGGTTTGTCGTAATATCTGTCATTCCACCGTATTTTGATAAATGTCGCCGACGGTGTCATAAACAAACAAATGCAAGCTAATAAATTATGCTTAAATATGATTCTAGGGGTTTAGTATAAAATACCGAACTTCAAATTAATTCCCGTTTTATATTTAATTTCCAAATAAACATAAAATTGTTTTTCAAATACAAAGTGTTTGATTAAAAGTTATAAAACATCTTCGGGATAATAAATCGTCTAATTGCTAACATTTAATTGATGGTGTCCGGCGGTATTAAAACCCTATAAAGAATAATAGAGATATATCTGTCTAATTTACTACAAACATGCAGGTGTGAAGTACAACTGTCCAAAGTAAGCCTTGCATTTTAATTCTGCTGACGCATTATAAGTGTAGTGTATTGAGTGGACATTTCAGAATCCACCAAGAACAAACGTAAAGGATGATGGCCGATGTCGTGGCACTGTGGCTTTTGATGTAAAATGAAAAATGGTATAAGCCGATAAATAACATGTTCTTATTTAAAGTCTATTAATTATTAACACTCGTTTGAAAACACATTACTGGCGACGAGGATAAACAGTGGTAATTAGTACAAGTAATATTCAGTCGGGTAAAATTCGTAGTTACAAGCACGTGCAAGGTAAAGGTCGAATTCGTTCGAATACTACAGAAACTAAAACTACTGTTTTGGTCAAATGCAAATACAGGTGTCTTAATTGGTAGTATCGAACCATATGATGGTAATATTGATATTGCTACTTATCTGGAAAGGAAGGACAATTATTTTAGCTGTAACAACATTATATCTACAGATCGGAAGCAAGTGCCACTATTCTTAACACTGATTGGTACTAGAACGTATAGAATCATAAAAGATCTGTTGTGTCCTAACACACTGATACAAAAACCTTACGAAGAATTAAAGTCTACCTTAAGGAAGTATTTTAGTCCTAGAAAGCTTTTTATAGCGCAGCGAAATAAATTTTACCAAGCTCGTCAGGAATCAGGTGAATCAATCACTAAATACATGGTCAAAATACGAAGTCTGTTCGGAACGTTTGAGTTTGGTAATTTTTTACCACAAATCTTGCGTGACAAACTTGTCTGTGGGTTAGCATCGGAAGTTATTAAACGAAAACTTATGTTAGAAGATACTATAGATTACGATGAAGCGTTAAAAGCTACCTTAACAATGGAATTGTCTGAAATACAAACTAATTTATTAGAGCCATTTCAGGCGCTGCAGAATATTTATAAAAATAAAGGTGCTGTAAAAAACAAATTACCAATCCACAGTAGATGTAAGCAAAGCAATACCAAAAGTCAGCCAGGAGAGAAACAAGGTTTTTTCTAAGTGTTATCGTTGTGGCAGGAGCCACAATCCACAGAACTGTCCAGCTGTACATCAGGAGTGTTTTTCATGCAAGCGCAGGGGCATACTTCCAAGGTATGTAGATATCCAATCGATCCGGTTGTAATCTTTAATCTTTTATCATCATCAAGTCCTAAGCCCTGGAACTGGTTAGACGCGTACCCCAGTGTTTTTTAGTCTGAACTGAACTAACCAACAGATTTCTCTGAAATTTGCACAGTCTTTATCTTTCACTATCTGTGTGCGAAAGTCTGATCTCGGTCTACCTCTACCTCTTTGTTCCTATCTCTGCTTGTAATGTATTCCGTACTATTCTCTAAAAATGCCGTAGAACATATCCTGCTCTTCAAATTCTTCTATATATTTTTTAATTTCCACAGATATCTTTATTCCTCTACTATTTCTATTGCCCCTATTTCATAGACGTACGTACTGTGCTGTGCTTCACACACATACGTTGAACAATTTTCTTCTTGTTTCTATGTTAGTTATCTTTGAACATAGCCGCTGTTCTTTCTTGTAAGATGCAGTTCGATCACGTTCTATTGCTGTACAATTATATACCCTACTTCACTGAAATTCAGTGGTATATGCAGCGGGTTAAGCAGCCTGTGGCTGCCAAGGATCCTTCAACACTTAGACGTATGCCGAATTAATAGTTTTCCAGTAAATCCTTTCGCATAATTAACATTAGTTGAAAATATTGCAAGACCAATACCTTTAGTTGTTTATAATAATCATCAGGTTTAAGTACAATTACTGTTTGCTTCATTTGTTTTACCATCTTCAGACTGGTTGGATGCCTACCTGCATTGTATTTTGAGCTAGCCTACATATTTCTCTGAAATTCTTGTATCCTACATCTTTCACTATATGTGTGCAATAGTCTAACCTAAGTCTACATCTACTTCTCTTTTCCTATCTCTGCTTCTAATATATTCCGCACTATTTCCCCATGTCCTAGTACGTGGTCTATCATCCTATCTCTCCTATTTTTTACCGTTTTCCACATATTTCTTTCTTCCGCTGCCATTTCTAGTACTTCTTTGTTCTTAACTTTCTTTGTCCATGATATCTTCATCATACATCTGTAGCACCACATTTCAAAGGCTACCTTTTCCTTGTCCGCTTCTCCTACGATCCAGGCTTCACAGCCTTACAGTGCTGTGCTCCATACATATGTTTTAAGCAATCTTTTCCTTCTTTCTATGTTTGTTGTCTTTGAACACAGTAGTTGCTTTTTCTTGTTAAATGTAGCACGACCTTGTGCTAATTTTTGTTTTGTATCTTTTGTGCTATTCCCATCTTGCGTTATTTGGCTTCCTAGGTAGTAGAAATCCTTAACCTCCTGTAAGTTCTCCTTATCTATTTGTATTCTTGTTTTTGATTTGTTTCCCCCTTCTTTGTACATTAGCTCTTTAGTTTTAGTTTTATTAATTTTCATACCGTATCTCTCTGTTAGAACTGTTTCCATTTTATTAAGAGCAGCTTCTAACTCTTCTTTGCTAGATGCCAATACCGCTAGATCATTTGCAAATCTAAGCATATCAATCTTTTGCCCCTTGCATATTAATTCCAAATGTCGTCCTGCATTTGACAGTACTCAATGCCTCTTCCATGTACACGTTAAAAATTAATGGGGATAAGGCACATCCCTGTCTCACACCTTTCTTAATATTTACTTCTCTACGTTCTTGCTCTAATTCTATTACCTCTGTTTGCTCTTTGTAAAAGTACTATGTACTATGTTCTATATACTATCCGTTTACCCCTAGAACTCATTCCATTCTTTTTGAGTATTTCGAACATGTTCTTCCATTTTACATTGTCGAATGTTTTTTCCAGATCTATAAACCTTATATACACGTTTTCCCCCTTTTCTATTGTTTCATTCATTATCACCCTCAGAGCTAAGATAGCCTCCCGTGTTACCGTGTTACGCCTAAACTCCAATTGATCTTCTCCTGGTATTTCTTCAGCTTGTTTTTCCATTTGTCTTTGTACCACTTTAGTTAATATTTTGACACGTGTGCTGTCAAACTTATTGTTCGAAAATTTTCACATCTATCCGCACCCCTCTTTTTTTTGGTATAGTTACTATGAAGTTACGGTTTGGGTATCTCGCCTGTCTCATACATATAGCTTGCAAGTTGAAAGACACGTTCTGTTACTGCTGGTCCAGCGGCTTTTAGAGTTTCTGGTTGCAACTTATCTGTATCCGGTGCTTATTATAGTTCAGACCATTTAATGCTAATTCAAACTCATCTCTAAGTATAGGATATCCCAAGTCATCATTTTCAATGTCACATGTTCTAATTCTGATAATTCCTCTCCTGCATATAATTTCTGTATATATTCTTGCCATTTAACAACTTTTGCTATACGTTTTTATATCTCTAAAGTTCATTAGTTTGTATGCTTCGTCTGTCTTTCCTATTTCCATCTTAATTTGTACGTCTTTGCACTTTTTATCAATCCACTGTTCTTTAGCTTTCCTGCATTTGCGAATAATTTCCTATTTAATGGCTTTTAGCTCTGTTTTCCTGTCTTCTCTGATCTATTTTTGAATTTTCGTTTTTCTTCTATTAAATTCAGAATATCCTTTGTTATCCACGGTTTCTTATTTTCGTTTTCTGTTACCCCAGAATATCTCTGGCTGCTATGTCTAAGCTGGATTTAATGTTATCCCATCCTTCCATTCTGTTTCTAGTTACTTAGTATCAAAAATTTTCTCGATATCTTTCGGCAATTCATTTGACTTTTTCAAATTTTTCTGGATATCTTTATCTTTTAGTTTCTCAAAGTGTCATTTTCGTTTCTTATTTTCAAATTTTTAAATTTAAGAGCGGCCTTCATAATGATAATGTTGTGGTCAGTGTCTATATCTGCTTCTAGGTTGTTTCTACAGTCTTTTACTTGATTCCTACACCGTTGTCTAACAAGAATGTAATCTATTTGATATCCTCCTATACCTCCTGGCACCTTCCACGTCGTCTACTAGCATGGTGTTGAAATAATGTGTTAGTGATGGTTAAATTGTTCTTGTTGCAAAAGTCTACTAACCTATTTCCCTGTCAATTCTCGTGCCTAAACCAAATAAACCTACTACCGCACCTTCCCTACCCTCACCTACCACTGCAATAAAATTTTCCGTAATTATTAAATTTTCATGTCCTTTTACATATCTTTGTATGTTTTCGATATCTTTATAGATCGCCTCTACCTCTTCCTCACTGTAGTTAGAGGTGGGCATGAATACTTGTATTATTACTGTATTTACCTGTTTAGATTCTAATCTAACCATGAGTACTTTTTCGTTCTTTTGTAAGTAGTTTTGTACACGAGTTATAGTAACCCCCATCTATATATATAAAATACTAATATCCGTATTAGGAAATATTAGGAAACTAAGAAATGCTAAAGACAAGTGCAACAATGTCGTTGCAACATTATATTACATATTATTATTATGATTTTAGTTCCCACGAGAGGAAACGCTACAAAGTAGCCCAAGGATAAGTGACACTGCAAAAGTCAGGTCACAGACGGTCGACGGATGTCACGTACCGTGATTACGCAGAATAAGCCTGCAACAATGTATTTATGAATAGCTCTTAAGATAGCAACTAAGTATTGTAGAATGTAAGCAGGACATTACGTCCGCAGGTTCCCACCAGAAATGTGAGGGGGAGAAAGTTATATAAGGACCAGGAGCTCCACTCCTAGTCAGTTCATCAGACGTTCAGCTTTAACCTTGCAGTTCACTGGTAACTCACTGTACAATTAATTAAAGTATTTCGACTTAGACTTATAAATCAAGTTTGTTCAAATTCCATAATTAAACTCTGTACAAAATTAAATAAATGTGTTATTGTTCAAAGAAGTCTTTTTAAAAAGGACCGCTCGAAGCCACGAACTCTAACTGGCGCAGTCGTAACGGATGTCAAAAGGGCACTAGCGAATCCAACTTCGAGGAACTGGTGGTCCGGGAACTTCAATTCCGATTTTGGCAGAACAAAAACTGGAGAAGAAACACGCATCGTTCAGATCCAGCCGTTGAAGGAGAAACAAGAATAGTTCAAATTCAACAAAAGAAAAATTGGAGGCGATACAAGAATAGATCAAATCCAAGAAGCCCAAAAGAAAAAACAGAAACAAGAAAACAAATCAATGAAAGCAACCAAGCAACTAGTGTAAGTTCATTTTCCTAAACCAATTAAAAAATTATTTTATTATTAACAAAGACAATTGATATTTGCTAGTTTTATGATTTATGATTTATTTATGTATATGTTGACTATTGTTACAAATATTTTATGCCAATTGTTGAAAATAATCGACTTAGCAATTGCTAGAGATTATCTTCAAGCCTTTATTGAAATTTTATTATTATTTTACTTGTATATATGAAAAATTTATGAAAACTTGAGACAACAAAAATATTCTGAGACTAAGAACAGAAAAATTATTCTGAAACAAAAACTAGAGACAATTATTAAAAAAGTCGCAAAGCGCAAGAGACTAGAAAACGTTTTAATTAACGTAAGAAAAATTCTTAGAAACAAAATCAAACCTCTTAAGATTGCGGAATTAAATCTAACTGGCGCGAAAAATTTTTTTAAAAACCTCTAACTCGACAAACTTAACTAACGCAAGAAAAATTTTAGAATTTCTAATCTAACTAACGCAACAAATTTTAGAATTTCTAATTCAATCTTAACTGACGCACAAAAATTCAAATACACCAAGAAAAAACGCGAAAGCAAAACGAGCAATTAAAAAAATCAAAACCTTATAACCCCACGATTCGAATTCAAATACCATCCATAAATAGACAAAACGCATTCTATTAATTAAAACCCACATCTTAATACGAGAATTAACAAGCGCGAATTCAAATTGAACGTAATATCTCATCATACTTCATCGAAGTGAATAGAAACTAACCTTGAATAAAAAACGCATAAAAATCTAATAATAAATCACAGTACAAAAGTTATTTAAATACATCGTGAAACCTTTTCAGACTTCAAGCATTATAAAATTACAATCGAAAACTTATTTAAGTATTAATCTAAAAACTACTCAGAACGAATAAATTATTACGGTACTAAAATTTAAATTACAACCTTATTCAAACGCGAAAACATTTCAGTAAATCTCACAAATTGTATCATATAAGAAAAACTGAGAGTAATAATTTACACCCACGCAAAAATTAAATATAACTTATAATAAAGACGCAAATGCAACTAAGTGACTAAGAACATCCTGCAACAGCAGATAACAACATTGTAAGCATTACAGACACCTTACAATCGCATAAACCAACGAGAGAATTAATACGCATCTAAATAAAATCGACATAACGAAATCGACTTAACTAGAAAAGTAAAGAAGTTTTAACTGATTCAAATAACGCAAAACATTCACACCCGATAAATTACCACAAAAATAACCCAGCCCACTGAAACTTCGGAAATTAAA
Organism: Platerodrilus igneus; assembly: GCA_036346225.1. NCBI lineage: Eukaryota > Metazoa > Arthropoda > Insecta > Coleoptera > Lycidae > Platerodrilus > Platerodrilus igneus. The sequence goes on along the minus strand of JARFIW010000131.1, from coordinate 5,220,175 downwards.
ATTAAAAATCGGCAAATCAAAAGTAAAAACTCAACCAAACTAATACCAAGCGTAAAACTCATTAAATAACACCAAAAAATCACAAAATAAATCCAAATTTTTTCAAAAAAAAAAAAAAAATTTTTTTTTTACTTTTTTAAAATTACCCAAATATTACCCCAACCAAGATGACTAATGAAATGAAGTTGTATCTCGAAATGATACCGTCATTCGATGGAAATAATACATGCTTACTTAGTAATTACATTTCGGCAAGTGAAATATTCTTAAAGACATTTTATAAGCCAGGCGATAACGACAGAAACACTCTTCTTATCCGCCTCATAACCAGTAAACTAACCGGAAGGGCACTAACGCTAATTGCCAGCCGCGAAGACGTAGATGAGTGGGAAAGCTTTAAACGGATATTAATTTCATATTTCGGCAATCAACGGAACTTAAAATGTTTAATAAGGGACTTAACCGGACTGAGAATGGAACACAACCAGTCACCCTATCAATTTGGAATGAGATGCCAAGATGTCAGAAGTTTAATCTTGACAAAACTCAAAATCGAAGAGACCGACCCAAACGTGAGACTAATAAAAACTAAAATGTACGACGAGATGGCATTAGATACCTACCTAAATGCACTACCCGAGAGACTTTCAGACAAAATTAGATTTCAACATCCCCAAAACTTAGAACAAGCAATGAATATGATAATTGAAGAAGAAAACGTAATGTACTACAGAAACCGACTATATAACCCCAACGCGAATAAAAGCTATACGCCAATGAAAACTATACAACCCGCAAGACAAATAAATCCACAACAAAAATTTAACGCATTCAATGCACAAACAAACCAAACACGAACAAATAATCCACAATTTAATAATTCAAACTTTAATAACCAATACAAACAATTTACAAAACCAACATTCTACCCGAACTTTACAAAACCCGCATATCAACCAACATTTAACTCGAACTTTTCAAGACCCGCATTTCAACCGAGATTTAACCAAAATATAAATCAACAAAGACCAGCATTTAACGCGAATCCTAACAGAAACTCACCGATGATAAACAATAATAATCCCAATAACTATTACAAACCTACACCAATGGATACCTCATCTGGTAACACCAGACCTAACACAAAAATAACGCACATAAGACCAAATCCTAATCAAAAACGCACATTCACTTCAGAAGAGCTATTTCATCAGGAAGTAGAAGAGTATGAAGACGAACAGAATAATAATAATCAACCGTGTACGAATAACGAACAAAACCAATCAAACCATTATGAACGCGAAGAATCACCCGAAAATTACGAGGAAGACGACGAAGAGAACACATGTTCAAATTTTCAAATGGACCATTTTATAAACGACCTAACGTAATAAATCTAAACAATATGAATCACCTTCTATTACCCTATATCGAAATACCCCACGCTGAATTTAAATTACTAATCGATACCGGATCTTCTAAAACATTAATAAGCCCGCGAACAGTAAAAAAGCACTATTTAAACTATGTAGAGCGAGAACCCTTTAAAATTAAAACCGCCCATCAAACAACCATACACCAATTCGTAGCAAACATACCTTTACCAAAAACCTTTAACGTAAAGATGAAACATAAATTCTGCATATTTGAATTCAATGACAAATATGACGGACTATTAGGAATGGACCTTCTAAGAAAATTAGGAGCCAACATAGATATCAAAAACCGATTATTAAGAACCAAGTATGGACGAATTCCCATTAAATTTCAAAATACCCAAATAGACGAAAAATATACATTAGAACCCCGAACGGAAAAAAAAATAAAAATCCCCGTAGATTCAAATAAAAACTTAGGAATAATAAACCACATAACTTTTCAACAAGGAGTAGAAACCCCAACCGCATTAGTAAAAATCAAAAATAATTACGCAACAACAACAATAATAAACTCAAATGATTACCCCGTAGAAATATCTTTAACAAACGCGATAAACGTAGAAGAATTAAACTTTGACGAAATGGAAATAGATGAATCCCCAAACGAAAATTATAACCCCGTAGAAAATGACGAAATGTTAAAACAAAATTTAAATAATATACGATTTAACCGCGAAATAAATCACGAAGAACAAAAAGCAATACAAAAATTATGTTATGAATACCGCGATATATTCCATTGCGAAGGAATACCCCTAACGTTTACAAATACAGTTAAACACAACATTGAGCTAACGGATAACAAACCCCTATTCACCAAAGCATACAGATTACCCCAGGCAAGTCAGGAAGAAGCTGACAGACAAGTAACCGATCTATTAGATCAAGATATAATACAACACTCCAATTCACCATGGAGCAGCCCCGTACTAATAGTACCAAAGAAACTAGACGCATCAGGAAAACGGAAATACCGAATGGTAATAGATTACCGCAAATTAAATGAGAAAACGGTAGACGATAAATACCCGTTACCGAATATCACAGAAATATTAGACAAGTTAGGCAAATGCCAATATTTTTCGACGCTAGACTTAGCATCAGGATACCATCAAGTAGAAATGGAAGAAGGAGATACACAGAAAACAGCCTTTAGCACACCTAGAGGACATTATGAGTATAAACGGATGCCATTTGGACTGAAGAACGCACCAGCAACTTTTCAACGAGTAATGGATAACATACTACGAGGGATACACAACGAAAAATGCCTTGTGTACCTAGACGACATAATAGTGTATTCAACATCATTAGTAGAACACATAGAAAGATTAAGAGAAGTGTTCGAAAGATTAAGAACCGCAAAATTTAAAGTACAACTAGACAAAAGCGAATTTCTACAGAAAGAAGTTACCTTTTTAGGACACGTAATAACACCCCAAGGAGTGATGCCAAACTCCGATAAAACAAACGCTGTATTAAATTACCCTATACCCAAAACTAATAAAGAGATTAAAGGATTTTTAGGCCTTAGCGGATATTACCGAAAATTTATAAAAGGTTATGCTCAAATAACAAAGCCCCTAACCAATTGTTTAAAGAAAGGAAACAAAATTATACATACCCCAGAGTTCATAAAAGCAGTAGATAAAATTAAAAGCATTTTAACAAATCACCCCGTATTAGAATACCCAGACTTTTCGAAACCATTTATTCTAACAACAGACGCATCAAATGTAGCCCTAGGCGCAGTATTAAGCCAAGGAACAGTAGGTAACGATAAACCTATCAGTTACGCATCAAGAACCCTCAACGAAACAGAGCAACGATACAGTACGATAGAGAAAGAATTGTTAGCCATAATTTGGGCAACAAAATATTTCAGACCGTACCTATACGGACGGAAATTCTATATATATACCGATCATAGACCATTAGTTTGGCTATGCAAACTCAAAGAACCTAACTCGAAATTACAAAGATGGAGAATCAGACTAGAAGAATATGATTATGAGATCATATACAAAAAGGGAATTTACAACAATAATGCAGACGCCTTAAGTAGAATCCAACTTAACGCACTTGAGACAGAATCATTAGCAGGAAACGTAGACGAAACCGAAGTCAGAGAAGACCCAGAAGAAATGGAAACTATACATTCAACACAAAATGACGAACCGGAAACCGCAATAAAATTTTAAACGAAGCTATTGACACGAAACCCAATCAATTTATAATCACAGAAGTTTTAAACAACCCCAACCCTGTAAAATACACGAAAGTGGATAATAAGAAAATTTACAAAATTCAAATAACTAAAGACGACAATGAATCACAGATAATTAAAATATTAAAGGAATACACCCGAGAAAAACGATTTTACTTTTATTTTAACACAGAAAACTTATACAAACGATTTTCAGAAATATATGTAAAACTATTTAACAATTCTGGCCCCTGAACTTATAAGATGCACAAGAAAATTAATAACATTAGACGACCCTGACGAAATAAATGACGTAATAAGAAACCAACACGAAGGAAAGACCAACCATCGAGGAATAAACGAGACCCTAAAACAAATTATGAGACGCTACTATTTCAAGGACATGAAAGAACTAACGACCGACTTTATCAATCAATGCGAATTATGTGATAAAGCCAAATATGACAGAAAACCCCCAAAGATACCCTTAATGTTAACTAAAACACCAGACAAACCTTTCCAGAAATTACATGCAGATACTCTAGTAGTAGAAGCACAAAGTTACCTAACAATCGTGGACGCATTTACGAAAATAGGACAAGCAATACCAATTACTTCTAAAAATAGTATAGACGTAACTCAAGGATTTCTACACTATTTTACATTTTACGGAACACCCGAAACAATAACATTAGATAACGGAAGCGAATTTAAAAACGAAACGATTCAAAACACTTTAGAATTACACAAAATAAAAATACACTTTATAACAGAAAACCACCCTGAATCAAACGGACTAATTGAGAGACTACATTCAACCCTATTAGAGCAGCTTCTAACTCTTCTTTGCTAGATGCCAATACCGCTAGATCATCTGCAAATCTAAGCATATCAATCTTTTGCCCCTGCATATTAATTCCAAATGTCGTCCTGCATTTGACAGTACTCAATACCTCTTCTATGTACACGTTAAAAATTAATGGGGATAAGGCACATCCCTGTCTCACACCTTTCTTAATATTTACTTCTCTACGTTCTTGCTCTAATTCTATTACCTCTGTTAGCTCTTTGTAAAAGTACTATGTACTATGTTCTATATACTATCCGTTTATCCCTAGAACTTATTCCATTCTTTTTGAGTATTTCAAACATGTTCTTCCATTTTACATTGTTGAATGTTTTTTCCAGATCTATAAACCTTATATACACGTTTTCCCCCTTTTCTATTGTTTTATTCATTATCACCCTCAGAGCTAAGATAGCCTCCCGTGTTACCGTGTTACGCCTAAACTCCAATTGATCTTCTGCTGGTATTTCTTCAGCTTGTTTTTCCATTCGTCTTTGTACCACTTTAGTTAATATTTTGACACGTGTGCTGTCAAATTTATTGTTCGAAAATTTTCACATCTATCCGCACCCCTCTTTTTTTGGTATAGTTACTATGAAGTTACGGTTTGGGTATCTCGCCTGTCTCATACATATAGCTTGCAAGTTGAAAGACACGTTCTGTTACTGCTTGTCCAGCGGCATTTAGAGTTTCTGGTTGCAACTTATCTGTATCCGGTGCTTATTATTGTTCAGACCATTTAATGCTAATTCATTCTCATCTCTAAGTATAGGATATCCCAAGTCATCATTTTCAATGTCACATGTTCTAATTCTGATAATTCCTCTCCTGCATATAATTTCTGTATATATTCTTGCCATTTAACAACTTTTGCTATACGTTTTTATATCTCTAAAGTTCATTAGTTTGTATGCTTCGTCTGTCTTTCTTATTTCCATCTTAGTTTGTACGTCTTTGCACTTTTTATCAATCCACTGTTCCTTAGCTTTCCTGCATTTGCGAATAATTTCCTATTTAATGGCTTTTAGCTCTGTTTTCCTGTTTTCTCTGATCTATTTTTGAATTTTCGTTTTTCTTCTATTAAATTCAGGATATCCTTTGTTATCCACGATTTCTTATTTTTTTTTTGTGTTACCCCAGAATATCTCTGGCTGCTATGTCTAAGCTGGATTTAATGTTATTCCATCCTTCCATTCTGTTTCTAGTTACTTAGTATCAAAAATTTTCTCGATATCTTTCGGCAATTCATTTGACTTTTTTCAAATCTTTCTGGATATCTTTATCTTTTAGTTTCTCAAAGTGTCATTTTCGTTTCTTATTTTCAAATTTTTAAATTTAAGAGAGGCCTTCATAATGATGATGTTGTGGTCAGTCTCTATATCTGCTTCTAGGTTGTTTCTACAGTCTTTTACTTGATTCCTACACCGTTGTCTAACAAGAATGTAATCTATTTGATATCTTCCTATACCTCCTGGCACCTTCCACGTCGTCTACTAGCATGGTGTTGAAATAATGCGTTAGTGATGGTTAAATTGTTCTTGTTGCAAAAGTCTACTAGCCTATTTCCCCTGTCAATTCTCGTGCCTAAACCAAATAAACCTACTACCGCACCTTCCCTACCCTCACCTACCACTGCAATAAAATTTTCCGTAATTATTAAATTTTCATGTCCTTTTACATATCTTTGTATGTTTTCGATATTTTTATAGATTGCCTCTACCTCTTCCTCACTGTAGTTAGAGGTGGGCATGTATACTTGTATTATTACTGTATTTACCTGTTTAGATTCTAATCTAACCATGAGTACTTTTTCGTTCTTTTGTAAGTAGTTTTCTACACGTTGTCCTATCTTTTTGCTCATAACTATCCCCACGCTTACCTACTTGCTTCGTACTTCTGACATTCCACGCTTCGACTCGGAGAATGTTCATGACTCGTTTTTTATACTTTCGGATCGCACTTGCCGAAGTAATCACCTCCCGGAGATCCGTATGGGGACTATTTTAACTCCGGAATTTTATACCTCAGAGAATGCTTTTATCTTTAAAACAGTTTAAGTACGCTGTGTACGTAGGAGGTGATGTGGTGTTGCGATGTGTAATCGCAGTAGTGTGTCATAAAATGCCATACCGACCCATATGGTCTCTGCCACTCTAAGTACCGATAAAGCTGCTGCTTTTTTCGGGGACCTGTTATAGTCTGTTCCTTACTAAAGACCCTACTACTTTGGTTGGACCTGTAGTTTGGTTCTTTTAGATGACTGGAACGCGCAAACCATTCCACCGTTCGAGTAATCTAGAATTTCTTCAAAGTGCAGGTCCATTCAGAATGGCTTTAATCTTTATAAGGTGTATTTTATCTTTATTTTTTTTCGTTTAGTCGTTTCAGTTTCTATAGATGTCATCGAGTGGAATAGTTTATATAAAGATATTGATTAGGTGTTACAAGATAAGTATAGAACCACATTAATTTCTCTTATAAGTTATCCATAGATATAGTTTTTCGGAAAAGAAATAAATACTTTATGAGACTTCCGAACTGACTCTGGACTCTGACTTCAGCGGTATGAGACTAACAGGGGGGGGGCTCTATAAATACAAAAATGTCGGGCGCCACTAGACTCAAAGATTTAACATAAGCAAGACAGTATTAGTAAAGGGAGTGTAAGAACTTTAGTAGCGGATATACGCACGTAAAGCACAGGCTAAAATGGTTAAATTATGCAATATTATTTCAGAATGGAAAGTAGTTATACGTTAAATATCAAATAAATCATAGATTGCATCTGAATAAGGAATATATCTTTATATCAAATTTTAATCTTAAAGTTACCTTCTTAATAAATTGTTACCTTAGTAAATTTAATTATATATATATATATATATATATATATATATATATATATATATATATACTTATATTGTAACATCTTTTTAGTGATAGGGTAACCGACCCTCTTCAATCGCGACTATGGGCCGCACCATGTCGTGCAATACGATAGCAATATTAATGTTATTTAGTAATGTTTAAGCCTTTGTGTAGCGTGATTGTATTTTGATGCGACCCTCGCGCATGTGTTTCGAGAATGAGTCGGCTTTCTTTGTATATTAGATACCTTACAAATGATCATTACTCCCTTGTTTATTACTCCCTGTATATAAGGATGTATACAACACAAAAAAGGTATTTATGTTACTTTTAGTGGCTTTACCTGTTTATTGATATGATATATAAAATTGCTTCTATGTTTATGTTTTGTTTCGAAGTAATCAGAGCAATTTCAAATGTTTGCAATAATTGGAAAGATGAACAGTGCGTTACGAAACTGCGTTGTGTTTTTTAATTTAAAGACTCCTCCGAAAATATAGTGTTCGGTAAAAGTGGACATTTTACATATTCGCGATCTTGTTTTCGTTGTGTTTCAACCAGAAACATATCTGAGATTGTGGTAACCAACCCCTTTGCATGGATAGCTTGGTTGGAAAGTATTTCTTTAAGGATTATAATTATATTGATAATTTTATTTTCAAACTCGTATGTCAAACGATTATTTTTTAAGAAGTAAAGAAGGTGAAACTTGTACAAAAAAGGATGAGTCAACCGAGAATTTAATCACTAAATCCGTGACGATGTCAAAAGAACAGTTTGATGCGTTAATACAAAGCATTTGTGGTGTAAATAATAGTAACGTTAGTGTCGCTAACCCACCAGCAGTAACTGTGGGAAATTATTCAATTTTCTCGCGATTTGACGGTAAAAAAGGCACAGATCTGAACGCATTTATCGACGCAATTAAAGTTTACAACGATTGTTCGCAGATAAGTGATGTTAATGTGCTTCGTAGACTTTCTATGCTTTTGGATGGATTTGCCGCGTCTTGGTGGCAAGGTGTAAAAGCTGATGTAAAAAAATCGTCAGACGCTATAGCCTTATTACCTACTACATATGGACCTAAAAAACCTCCATATCGTGTTTAAATAGAATTATTCTCTAGGAAGCAAGACGCTTGCCCCACGACAAATGTTTTTGTTTGTCAGTGTCGTAATAGTTTAGCGAATTTACCGGTTAACACTTTGAGTGAAGCCATACAGTTAAATATGGGGTATGGCTTTTAAACATTCATGTACGTGAGAAACTATTTCGCGATAGTATTGTTTCATTTACTAAACTTTTGGAACGGGACCGTTTAGTTAAAGAAACTTTCGTGGAAAAACGTATTGATTATCACGCTGAAAATTCCAAATCAATGGATAAAGGACTTCCAGAAATACGAAATTGACCCACAGTGTTCGATGTGGTTACTGTAAGACATTTGGTCATAAAACAGACGATTGTCGTAAATTAGCTCGCAAGAAGGCTGCTAAAGTAAGCAATACAATTAGTGGTAACTCTATTTCGTGTTTCGGTTGTGGAAATCCGGGTTATATTTGCGCTAATTGTCCAACATGTGAAACTACAGAGAATGCGCCAGAAGTGAACTCCATGGAATTCTGTGGTATATTTTTGAAAGACAGACTGGTTAAACCCCGCCATCGTCCTACTTTATATGTGCAAATACTAGGTATTTCTGGCACAGGTATTATAGATACCGCTGCAAAACAAAGTGTTGCTGGGGACTTGTTGCATAAGGCCTTGCTATAGAAGGGTCAAAAAGTGTACGAAAATCAAGTTACGATTAAACTTGCTGATAGAGACACTTCGTTTTAAAATATCTTAGTAACCAATGTAAATGTTTTTCTAAATGTTCATCCCATTTACACATCTTTCATTGTTTTACCCCATGCTAAGAACAACTTGACTTTATTCGGTATAGATTTTCCCGAGGATGCACATCTTGATTTAGATATTGTAAGTAGTACGAGGAATTTTGCAGACAATGCAAAGCGGAAATTTGTGTTAAATTTTGAAATAATGAAATGCGAGCCGCACATTGCTATAAATTCCACTATTACGTTAAGTTCTAACGAACGAACTATATGATTGATGCTTCTCAAGTTTCTCGATAAGACCATTTACTAAAAGCTAACGAAGATACTTTGCAACTAGGGGAAGAGACCACCCTATTTACGGAACACGGAATAGAAACTGCGGACCACCCGCTATTGCTGTTCCCCACATCATATTTATGTCGCCCTCTAATAAGGAAATTATGCGGAAAGAAATTGATATAATGCTTAGAGAAAACGCAGTTGAAGAGTGTGAATCATTCTGGGCTGTCCCGGCAATCCTTGTGCCAAATAGACGGTTCAACTCATGTTTCGTGTAGCTTAATACCATTACAACTCGGATTCATATCCATTGCCTCGCACGGATGATCTGTTACATGCCACAAAACGCACGTTTTACATGTCTATTTTGGACCAAAGATCTGGTTACCATCAAATTAGTGTTCGCGAATCAGATCGTGATAAAACTGCTTTCGAGTGTCCTTTTGATATGTTCCGCTATAAAGTAATGTTGTTTGGCTTACAAAATGGCCCAGCCACCTTCCGACGGTTGATTAATATGTTCAGGCGTGGCTTGGGAGATATGCTAATTTTAAAATATTTGGATGATGTGTTAGTTCTGTTAAAAACGTTTGACTCGCATATTAATTACTTAGAAAAAGTTTTCAAAAGATTGAGACAATTCAAGTTAACTCAACCGGGAAAAATGCATCTTTGCTTGTTCAAGCATAAAATATTTCGGTCATGCTATCATCCCGAATGGAATTCAGGTTGAACCAGGAAAAACCTATGCCATTACCAATATGGAATTGAAACTAGTAGCTATTTGCGTCATTTTATTATTTATTGAATCAAACTAAACATATTTGTATGGGGAGACTATGAATTTTTATATCTTTTAAGGTTTAATTGTTGGGTATATCAATTAGCGCTTCAAGCTTTTCATCTTCCGTAATGGTTTTTAGTATGGGAATCATGAAAAGGCAAAATTTTTGTTTTCATCTATGTCATCTAGAAACACCTTAAGCAAATAATCTTGAAAATTAAGAATAAGTTTCCCTTTGGGGGTTGAATACCTAGCAAGCGGATTTTTAGATGTCTGAGATGTCATAGATTTCATCACGTTGGGAATATTCCACGTTGCCCTCGGTGGCGCGTTGTTGAATTGATGATGCCAGGAAAAACAACTTTTCAAAATACGTGTACTGTCGTCGTTTCGTTGACCCCTGTCTATATTTAGTCTTTTGTGTTTTTAATTCTCTATTGAAATTCAACCACTTTTTCTGAACCTCTGCACCTGTAACAAAAAAATTTTGTTTCATATACCTGGTAACCGGTACAGCTTTCTGTGCCCCATATTTTGATTATTTGATGGCTGAAAGTACTGTATGAGAAATGGTGCGAGAAACGTGCAATTCGCTTTGGAAAAGATTGCAACCATCACAAATGCTGCAGAAAACTAAAGAAAACTGGAAAGAAGTCGCAAACGAATGTTATGTGCGTATAAGTTTTCCGAACGAGACTAGTGTAATTGATGGTAAACATATACGGATCCAACAACCGGTACAATCTGAGTCTTTATTTTACAACTGCAAAAAGTACTTTTGGTGTGTTGTGATGGCTTGCACCGACGCCGACTACAAATTTGTATACATAGATGTTGAAGCTTACCGATGCTCGAGTGATTCAGATGTTTTCAAAAATTCAAGCACGGGAAAAAAGTTTCAAGAACAAAAGTTTAACGTTTTGAATGGAAAAAGGTTGCTTGACTATGACGGGGAAAATAATGTCATTTTGTGTAATGGCTGATGAAGCTTTCGGCCAAGGAGGTAATATTTTGCAGCCGTACGCAAGAATAAACGTATAATCATATAGCAAACGAAATTAAAATTACAGACAGACCAGAATTCGAAGAATGGTTGTACGAAAATTTGGGATATTGACCAACAATTGGCGTCTATTACATAGGCCGTTGTAGCGGATTATTCTTATTTTTCATAGCGAACCAAAGTTGTTACACACCCCGGGCGCCACGTTGGGAATGCTATTGTAGAGATTTAATTTTTTTAACCCTAACTCGGGCCCCTCGTTGTAAGCGTTAATGTAGAGGAATTAAATATTGTGAAGTTGGAACTATATAAACTTGCCGCTTCTGCCGCTAGCTTGGCTATTTACCCTGGGAGATCATGAGAAAGGATAGGGTTGAAATATTTCTTTGTTAAACCGAAAATTAAAGTGAAGTTGGACGCCAATGTATCTAGCAAGTATTAAAAAGGATATTTTAGGATATATACAGAAACCCTATTGGAATGAATTTTTTTAAATTTTAATTAACTTTACTTAGAAAATTAAACCTGTAGAATCAGAAAATATCTATTGTATAACAAATAACTTTTATCCAAAAAATTAAATCAATTCAGAAAGTTTAGTGATATGAAACAAAATTATTATTTATAGAACATTTTCATCTCTTAAGACTTGGATGAGCATCAGATCTGAAAATTACGAACATACTTTAATTTAAAGCTTTTCACTATAGTTATAACTGTAAATTCTTAAATATAAAAGTTTAATCAATTATAATTTCTAAAGATTAAATGCTTTGAACAAGAAAATTAACTTGTTAGTACTAGGTTATGGCTTTTAACGATTGAATGCCGAGTCTTACGGACTGCTACTTGGTGGCTCGGGACTGAGACCTAGTGGAAAAGAGGGTTGTTAAAACAATATATAGACCCTTTTGTGGTCTAGCAAAAAGTCACTCACCATCATCAGTAGTGGTTGGGCGCGGCCTTCAAGTTGGTCTGGTACAGGTCCTGGTTGTATTGTTACAAGGCGTCGGCCCCAATACGGTATGGAATGGATCATTTTCAACATTTGGGATCTGGTTGCCTCACTATTGGGATGGTTTACTCTACAGGGGGTTTACGCTGCAAGAAAAACCAATTAGGAAACTAAAGTTTTTGAATAGCAATCTCACCATCAACGACTTTCCAGCCCGCTTGCTTCGAAGATGTAGTGGAAGTGAGCGGATTAAGAAAACTACTTCCCAGGACAGTTCAAGCGGGGAATCTTATCAAAACAGAACTTTTAATGCGCACGCGCCGCGTATGAAACCAGTTGGAAACTATGAGTTATTTCCTGAACCATAAGGTGTTTACACGGGCTTTTGAAAGATTAAATTGTTATTACTGACTTCACAAACCAGGTTTCATAACAGCTGGATTGTATTCTTCAAGACTGTGGATGCGAAATGTTGAACTTAACCTTGCTATTGAATCAAATTAGAAAATAACAAGCTTGTTGTCTTTCATATGGGACCACGGACTTATTAAAAATTGAGGATCGACTTATTGCTGTAAATGAGTGGTTTGGACAGATTTTTTTCAATTTTTTCCTTTCGCTTTTTCCGGTAGATTTCTAATTTGTTTCAACCAGCAATTTTTCCTTCTACATTTGACGAAAATATTGACTTTTGAGTGTCCGTGTTGCATTTTGCATAATTACGTGAATATAAAGAATGAAATAAAATTTTCAGATACGCCTTATGAATGCCCATTCAAAAACTTTACAGCTCAAAAAGATCAAAGAGGAAGACATTTTATAGGGGGAATAAACGTACGGCAATATTTGATTTCTTATTTTATTGCTTCATAAGGAAGCGTACGGTGGCAATATGACAAGATATAAACTATACATACATAATGTAAAGTATAACAATAAAACAAAGGATTACTAACCAGTGTTTTTTGCTCTGCACCAAGTTTACCTCAGCCGGCCACCACTTCCAAACACACCTATTGCCATAATTTTTTTACACATTGATATCCAAATACTCCTTTGGTTGTTTTATATAAAAAGTTGTCGTCTTTCATTACTTCTACGAAAGTTTCGATATCTTACTTGATTATTTCACCCTTAATTAAACACGCAAAGCTGTACGGAACAAGTCTCCATTCAACGACAAAACGTCAATTAAACAGTCGCAACATATTGGTTTCATGCCGACCAACTTACGATTGTTTTAATGGCGGTGCAATTGTGTGGATTGTATGCAGACCATCATGTAAGCCCACAGAATTTAAGCTTCAACTAAATGGTTGTGCGACTAAAAATTGCAAGTTTGCGGGGGTCCTAAGTAGACAATTACGATTGGTATTGAAGTTTTGTCAAAAATCCTAATGTTTCGTAAAAAGCTGCTATGCTTTAAAATCGCTTCACAAAGATTTTAGTAATTCATCGTAAAGGACCTTTTTGTATAATTAAGTAGAGTATTATGCATTATACAAATGTGGTTTTGAGTTCTCAGCAATGGTTTGAGGAATTAATTATTATTATGTATTCCGTGCACATGGAATATTAGTATGACTCCCCACGCTTTGAAATAAATTCACGTTGTTGCTAGTGGTTGACCAGTTGGAGATCATTGGCGGCCATTAATCTATTCTACGCGTACTTACTTTAACTTGAAGAACTGCGAGAGTAGTGTCTTATAATTCAGTGGAGTTTGCTTTGTCGATTCCTTATCTCAATTCACTTACCGTACCTGTTTGTTCCCGTATGTTGTGGGTAAACAACCAACGAAGTTTATTGCAAATTTGATTTAGAGGGGCCATGAAACTCTAGGCCCTACAGAACCAAAAAACGAAGTACAATGTATAGTAGTATTCCAGCGTAGCAAATGCCGTAATAAAAGGGCTCATTACTTGACTTTCGTTTAATTTAATTATTTAGATGTGCAAAAACCTAGTTAAAATTAAAGTGCATGCCTATTTTGTAAACTGATTTAAATAATATTGTTTGTAGGTTCTGTAAAATATAATACGCCATCTATACGAGTATGCGATATACTATTGTAATTGCCTGTCACTATAACAAAGACTTTTGTGTATAGTTATTTAAATAGTGTCAACGTACTTTTTTTGTAACCAGTGACCAAAAATTGCAATATTGTTTCGCTTGTAGAAGAGTTTCATAAAAGGTATTTAAAAAGTTTGTCAACGCTATATGTTCAGTGAATGGTATGCACCAAATTCTATATAAAAAAGCTTTATATCGACATAAGTTTGAAAGTTTAATGAAAAGCAGCATTCTGTATTGAGCGCAATATTCATAGTTGCAAATAACTTTTATCTAGCGGTTTAAGTACGCATATGCCGTACTTCTACGGTATACTCCAAGAAATTATGATTATAATGTACTTCTTTATTTCAAATTGTGTTTAGGGCATAAATTATTTCTGAACTTAAAAGTTTTTTTATGTTAAGTAGGAGCAAGAAGGCCACCGCATAAAACGGTAGTAAATATTTTATATCATGTATAAGACAAAGCTTGCGGTGGAATAGATTTTCAATGTAATTTTCGCAATATGGATTTTATGTACGTGAAAGATGGATATGCATATAACGTTCACCTTTACTTAATTACTTTCTTAGCGCATTTGATTGTCTATCATATGTGACCACCAACTACATTTACATTACGTTAATTATCAATCTTTTCATTTAACCAGATAAATATTTTAGACTACGCTGAATTGCAAATTGTATTTTTTTTGTTTTCTAATATTCGATGAACGTTTCGTATAAGATTTTTTTCCCGCTAATTACGGCTCTGTTAGAAGAATATTTCTATCCCTCTCTAGTCAAAAGTTATTTATATTTTTGTGACCATTTGTTATGATACAAATTATGCACATCACGTTGTCGACAATCGACCCGAAGAACTGAGTGTCGATGCTAAGTTCAGATGATGAATTCTGATGTTAACTTTGTTATGAATTAAAATAACTAATAAAGTCTAAAATAATTTATTTATTATAAATTATTACAATTCCACATCTATGAGTACTATTCACAGTTCTTGCCGTGGATGGTGGAACAGTTTGAAATAAGTACTGACTTCCTATTTATAAACCTTACTTTTTATACCCAAAAAAGTAGAGAAACTTATCCAAACATATTCAGTTTTGTGCTTAACTAGTGTTCTACATTACCCATAATTTCCTTATTACACTAATGTCTTAGTTACTTCATATTTCACATCTCATCAGTCTTTCCATTGCATGATGTCAAGTTCCTAAATACTTGATCCACTGAACAATACTATTTGCGTTATTAAATTACCTTGGATTTATTATTTACAAAATATGCATATTAACAATAATTAGGAATAAGCTTATTTCTTATTTTCTGTAACACATTAAATTTTCCACTTACGAAATGTGTGATTTTTAACCTGAATCTTAATTGTAATAGGAACCGTAAATTTATATAAAATATGTTTGCAATAGTTTTGCGAACATTTTGCCGTGTCTACAAAGATACCTAATACTTACACCTATATTATATTATTAACCTAAACCTAATCCGTCAGTCTCGATTACAAGTCGACAAATCTTTCTGATCGAGTTACTAAGTTGTTGTTACTTGTTTTTCGTGCTACTACTAACCAGTCTTTACCCGGATGGATATCTTGAATTTTTGCTAGGCAGGTGATCCTTACCAGTCTGATTTTACTAAAACTATATCTCCTTCTTAAACATTTGTGTAATTTGTTCCCCATTTTGTTTTTTGTTGGAGCGTGTGTTACGTTCACTTTCCGACGACATACTAAACCTTCGCCATTTTATTTCAGTATTCATTCGCATAGATTCTGTTTTTGATACTCATACACCATCCTCTATATTAGACATTCCTACAATAAGTACGCTTTACTACAATTTCATTTAAATCTATTTGCTGCGACATGGAAGCTCTTCTATAATTTAAATAATCGGTACCTTGTTTCAAGTATCCGTCGGCTTGATACATATGACAATAGAGTGTGATTACATCTTATAATACCCAAACCTAAAGATTCTTTGAAATAATTGATCATACATCTCTGATAAAGTTTGTTTCGAGTTTCTGTTAACACCTGTGTGTTTGATAATGCTGGGATTCAATTTTAATTCTTGCTCTAAAACGAGTTCAATTCATTCTTTCTGTATACGACCAAAAATATTTGTCGTTTTTAGTTATCTACGGAATTTCATTGTGTGGTAGTGCTTTCAGTTTTAAAAATGTACTTTTCGTCGTAAATGATCTAATCTTTAATCGTACTTGTTACAGCTTCCTCCGACGGACATAACCGTCCATTACATTGACCCCTGATTGACGAAGCAGTTACCGCTCCTTCTGTAGGAAGGATAAGCGGATGGCGTTGTCCAAGGTCCATCTGTTCCTCTCCGTCTTTGGGGAAGGTGTGACCAATCCAGCAATGTGGGCACGCGGGTGAATGCTTTTTCACTACTTACGTGTATGGGTCTTATGTAATTGCCAACACCTCTAATAATTCTTATATCAATGTACTAAGAATGAATTTCCCGGGTGCTAATTGGACGTATCCCATTTGTTACTGGGACTGAATAGTGTGATATAATCAAGCAGATATTTCTTTCACGTTACTATTTGTACCTATGCTATTTAACCGATAGGAGAAAGAAATTCTTATCATACTCCTATTATACATATATGTATTCTCTTTATGCTTAGATATTGCCGAGACTAGAATGCATTTTGAGTTATGTCAATTGGGGTAGGGAAAAACGTTTTTACTTAGCCCAAGGTTACCGGACAGTAATTGTAAATACTGTACATATTGCAAAATTGTAAATATTAAATATTCTCTTGGTGGTATACTCTGTAGTTTGCTGAAACAGCTACGTTAAATGTAATTTAACCCAATAAACCATTAATTTTTTTTGTTGTAACTTAATGTGTTGATTTAACCCAATAAACCATTAATTTTTTTGTTATAACTTAATGTGTTGGTTTCTATTGCAAGTCGTACTGAACCTTTAATTTTTTATTGCAGGCAATGTCTTTACTTGTAAAACCCCGCCTACTTGCCAACTGAGTCCGATCATTCTTTCCTTGTTCCTTCCGTTTACGTCTGGGTACGTAGCACAAATTTTGGAGCCCAACGTGGGGGCCCGATTTTGGATTACTTAACTTTTGGCCCGATTTTTTTTACTGCCTAATTTTCTACATTACCCGCTTTTCTCGGCCTGATGCTGCTTATTTTTTCCCTTTACGTTTGAACTGGTATTTATACAGGTTGACCTAGATCTTGCTGTACAATTTTTTCTCTCAGTCTTTTAGTATCTATTTTTAGTTCTCTCTATTGGCCTTTTGGTGTTCCTCACATTGTGGATCTTATATTTATTGTCTGGGCGGTGGTCACTAGTGTCGAATAGGCCTAAGTGAGCACGAATGTCACTGTACAAGTCTTCTATCTCTACACTATACACGAGCGAATCGGTATCTGTATACAAAAGCGAAAGCTTAGACTCATACACAGACTTCATTTTCCCATAGTAAAAGTCGTAAATCAAGGTTTTTGACAAATCTAAAATCGAAAACCAGTATATATAGGCTTGTTATAGGTGACTTTAATGCGGTCTATATTTATGAGCGCTAAATTTTCACCTAGTACCAGATTACAATTAAAGTTTGGGCGGGCAATCATGGTACTCGCACACAAGGTCTTCCGGTCACATTCCCACTGAGCCACGAGCTTGACGTCGATGCACTTGCCCACGTTTTTCTCCATCCTAAATGTAAAGCAAGTTGAAATGCCAGGCTCTCCTGCTATGAGTAAAATGTAGAGGACCAACAATAGAGTTTCCTTCTACTCCGAATACGTTGTTACTCAGATCGTTCAAGTTCTCAAACCTGGCAGTCTCGTCAGAGGCCATAGGAAACTCTACTCCGCTCATATTTAAGCAGGTCAAGTAATGGGCGTACTTGCTAAGACGTTAGGGTCATGCTCGACAGGATACAGTGCTGCTATAATACTGTGGGCAAAACAGGCGGCGTCTCGGTTTTTCACATTCACCTCAGCTTTTTTAGTATTTATCCAGTGGGGAAGGGCAATGTAGGAGGACCCCCTAAGTGGCTGGTATTTGTTGATGTTTAACTCCAAATGTAGTACACGTTGTAGGGCCCAACCAGACTGGCGATGTTCAAATTCTTGTGACTTGTCGAGCATTTCCTAAGAATATGCTGCATACACTTCGTCCAAATCACTCGATTGGGTTATAATTTGATTCCTGGTATTAAGGGATTTAGCTCCATTGGCATCACACAGATCCGTTTTCGTGTACATGACAAATACTTCTAAATTAATTTTAAAAACCGTAGGAGCATCCAGTTTGTCCCGAACCAACTTTTCAAAATACTGCTTCTGTGCAAGAAAAAGTCTTTAATGTCTCCGCGACCTAACAGATTGTTAATGCGGTAGGTTGCAATCCGGGACCAAAAGGCTTACGACAACTGTTGTACCTCTTCTAGTCCACGGTCTACAAATCTGGCCTTATGCGCGGCACTGCGCAAATGTCCAGAGAACTGGCACGAAGGAACGTCTAAACTGCATTCTTCACAGTGCCGTATGCCCTGTCGCTCTCGCTTGGGGTCGGGTGCAGCACGCGTTGCTGATGCTACACGTTTGACCGACCAAGATGTAGAAAGGGTAAAATTTCCGTGTAGGGCCTGGTGATGTCGTGTTAAATTAGCTCGGCCCCCAAACATCCAGCCACAAATATCGCACACAAATGGTGTTGGCGCTGGTAATCCAGTTGGCGGAACCGTGGCTGTAACTTGACGTGATAGAGGAGGTGATCTAACGATATTATGGGTCTCCTTTTTGTGTCGGTTAAGGCTGATCTGGGTCGAGAAGCTCTTCTGGCACACATCGCAGATGAATACTTTGGTAGATTCCATTGTAATCTGCACAATAAAACAGTGTTACTATTCGGTTTAAAACACGTAGACAACGATGTTTACACGATCGTGGAAGAAACACAACTGAGGAAAATAGGGCGATGCCCCCTATATAGACGGTCGCTAGAGCCCTATGGCAGGCGTAGGTCATACAGTATAAATAGAACTTCCTTTTCAAAATGAGCTCAATTTTAACTGCAGTCCTAATAGATGTACACCAAGGAATCTCTTGTAAAAGCAATTAGTGAACTTGGGCGGAATGTGATAAGTACCCGATCTGCAAGCAGACTGTAGAATATACCTAGAGGAACGTTGCGCAATCGTCTCAAAAGGTTGCAAAACGAGAAGAAATTACATATTAACTGCAATGTTCATAGAGAAGAAGATGTAAAAATATGGAAACTGCGAAACAACAACTTACAATACCTATTTAAAACACAATTTTGTAACCACTATCAAAGATTTGGACATTGATAAAGGACGATACTACAATGTTGTGGAGAGAATAATTGAATACTAAATTGAATAACAAAATACTCCATTATACATTTCATAAAGTGGAACGCTAGATTATAGAAGATATCCAGCAGTCAACCAAAGACATATGCACACAACCGTAGACCATTTGCTTTTAAATCGCACCACTTGATAGCGCATCAACTCCGAGAGAAACGTGAACTTGTTTTGCGAATGCAAAAGAACGAAGCTGGGATGCACGAGATCTATATAATTTGTGTATGCAATGTGTTTTTTAAAGTTGCATAAAATTGTAGGTTGTTTGGATGATTTTTAACCCTGCTTACAAACTAAGTTGTCATCCGCTAATGTTGCCCTGTTTGGATATATGAAAACATCTTATGCCAATTTGACAATGTGTTACGCGACATGCTTGAAGAACTGATCAATGTTAAACTCACTTGAAAAGAATGGTTACAAGTCACCCTTCCAATAAAAAAAGGTGGCTTAGATATTCGCTTATCTGTTTGCCTTTCTTTGCCAGATTTCTTATATTCTTTTCAAAAATCGACACCATTAGTTTAGAAAACCTGCTCAAAATTCTTAAGCGGCCCCCTACAATGATTTATTTCTAGAAGGTGAATCGCTTTGGATTTCGAAAACAAATCAGTCTGGCATAAATCAAGATAAATCCATTCAAAAACAATGGGCTTACCTTTGTTAGACTTCGTTTTTAACAATTTGCTTTCATCAGCTACCAACTTTAGTGACAAGACCTGTATTCGGGCAGTCTTATCTATACACTCTAGAGCTTGGCTACAAACACTACCAGTTTCTCCTCTGGGAACTTTGTTAAATAATCAATTCTTCAGAATTGTTACCGGCCTAAGACTAAGAATAAAATTATGTACATCACATACATGTATTTGCGGTACATTTGTAGACGAATTAGGAATTCACGATCTAAACTGCCGACTCAGTGCAGAACGCATCTCACGACACAGACCAGTAAATGACATTATTAAACGAACTTTAGGTTCCGCAGACGCTCTGTCTATTTTGGAACCAAACCATATCTTTCGAGACGACAAAAGACCGAACGGAATCGGTTTAGTCCCATGGAACCGTGGCAAAGCTGTCATGTAGGATCAGGCGGCTCCTTGACGTAGTGGTATGTGTGTGACTACTACGCCCTAGGTCCCGGGTTCGAATCCCGAAACGGTCCGCTTGAAAAATGTTAGGCGAGTATTTTTCGCAAAAATACACCCTCGTTCGGATGAGAGGTAAAATGGAGGTCCCGTGTGTGAGTGTTGTCACGCACGTTAAAGATCCCTACCTTGCTTGGAACAGCAAGGATTCGGCAAAATTCAAAATTTTCCAGGTAAAAATAACTCGCTTCCTGGCCAATGTAGTACCTTCGGGTGGAGCATTGGAAAATCACATGTAATGTCATGTAGGATCTTAATCGCCTTGACACTCTAGCTCCTTCCTACGCTCTAGCATGTGTTAATAACCCTGGAGCCATAGCAAAACACGGAGAAAATTTCAAAATGACGATAGTATGTCTACATCTGTATAACCGGTAAAGTATAATATCTTAGGTTGAACACACTATTAATTACAAAAAATTGTAGTACTCATTGTACTTTATACTTTAACAAAATGAGCTTTTGGAAAATTAATTAACAAAATTATTCTTACAAGTCATAGTAAATTGCATACAGCAACCTGAAGTAAAAATAAGCTTCAAAAGGAAATCATTACATGCAAAATTTACGTAATGAACTTTATTACGTTAGCATTATATTATAACTATTACTTTCTTACCGATAGCGGCAATGACATATAACCTTCAAACGACATGTACATCAGATGAACACGTCGGCTGCATTACGGCCATGTGTCGAACAAAATTGCTTACTCATTTACCTTCTAAACGAGTTCCATAAAATTTAATTGAACCAAACCAAATAAAATATTTTCTGATGATCTAAGCCTGCATCGAAATTACGTGAAATTATATCAATATCATTACGAAATTATCTACATTTTCAGAGTTATCGAAGTTATCGAAGTTATCAAAGTTGCACTGTAATAAAATAATTAATTTTAATATGCCTACACTTTTAAACAAACCGTTCGCCAAGAGGATTTGTACACTACACTTCTACTTTAGTTGTCACGGACAACTTTAAAAATACTGTGCAGTCTATTACGACGCCTTTGCCAGGAAAACTTGACTTTCCTGAACATCTTGAGTGTTTTTCAACACCAAGCGACCTTCCAGTTTAACTAAGAAACGAAAAGTGACAATCGATCGCTTATCGTCGGAACAACTTGAAAATCTTAGATACTTCAAGATGTAGGAACACGCTAACAAGTTTGTATATATATATATATATATATATATATATATATATATATATATATCTTCACGTTTTATTTGCAACTGTATTCAAAGTTATATTGGCCAAACGTCAAGGACGCTCCATCAACGAATTACTTCACATAAAAGTGATACCAGAAGAAATGTTAATTCTTCAGCACTTTCAACGCATGTTATAGAAACTGGCCACAAAATGAACTATACTGATGCAGTAATTTTAGATGTAGAAAAAGACACTACAAAAAGGAAATTCATAGAAATGGTTAGAATTGCACAAGAACCAGCAGCACTAAATTTAAAAAAAGATATAGATAATCTTAGCTGCATATACGCGTATCTACTGGAAATAGACACCAAAATAAGAACAAGAACTGTACCACAGACATAATTACTAAATCTCATTAGTGCTTATATTCTTAGCTTTGTTTTTTGTTTTGTTTATGTGTCTGTGTATGTGTGTGTGTTGTGTGTTTGTCTGTTGGTGTTTGTGTGTCTGTTGGTTGTATGTTTACGTTTATACTTACGTGTATTCTTGCACATGTTCTTTCTTTTTTGTTTTATTTATTTTTTGTATTTGAATTGTTTGCATGTGTACATGCACACACATATATGTATTTCTATACATTTATATATGTTTATATGATAAAATGAATGTGATTCTATTGCTTCTACGTCTTCTTACTACTTGTACAAATTTCTCATACAGACGTACATACTCTTGCGTTTTAGTTTATGTTTGTTAGTTAATTAATTATTTTAATACTTGTTCAATGTTTAAAATTTATCCAAGGAATTATTATTTTTGTATCACTAATTTTAATTTTGTAGTACCCATTGACATTGACACTTACTTTTACCTTCAAAATTCTGAAACATATTTTTGTAATTTAAAATTAATATTTTAAATCTAAGTCAAACCTCACATTCGTAAGTATTTAACTTTTAAAATTTATTTATTTGTTTACCATTGTATTTATTTAGTTACTCCTGAAGAAGAGAAAAATAAAATCTCGAAAGCTTGAGTTAAAGAAAAAAGAGTAGACTTTCTTAATTTGCTGCAATCCCCAATAAATTGAATTATTATATATATATATATATATATATATATATATATATATATATATATATATATATATATAATATAATTCTTGGTGACCTTGCAGGAATAATACTTCTTCTTTGTAGGTTTTTAGGTCTGCTGGATATAAATAAATACTCTTTTTTATGGCCTAAATTTTCGCATATATTTTTTTTTTTTTTTATGCTTGATCACAGGCTACAACTGTATTAACGCTGTATAAAAGATGAACAAAGATAAGAAAAACTTACAGTGAGGATGGTTGAAATTGACATCAGTGTTTGGAATAAAATAATGTTTTTTATAGAATAAATATTAATGTAAATAGTGAAAGTAAAATGACAGTGTCATTTTTGATAAAAGTTTATTATTTGTTTTTAACGACAGTGTTGGTTTGTGAGTGTATGTGCATGTAGGTGTGTGTGTGTGTGTGTGTGCATGTGAGGGTGAATGTGTTTGTGTAATTTTGTATGTTTGTGTGTGTGTTTGTGTGTGTGTGTGTGTTGTAATAGTGATTTAATTGGAATATGTGTTATCAACAATTGAGTATATATAAATTTAAAATAAACAAAAAAGAAAGAAATAAAAAGTGGTTGAGGGTGAAGGGTTTGATTATTATTGAAGGCATTTAATGTTTAAATTTTAATAAATATGAATATATGACGCTTAGGTTGTCAATATCCGTTTTTTTGTTGAAGTTGTTTGGGCTTTTATATATATATATATATATATAAATGTTATCAGTAAGGAATATGTGGTATGTAGTAAATTGTAATTTTAATTAAAATTGTAGAGTGCTTTGGAGTTTATTGGTTACTAAATATGCAATAACGACTGAATCAATTATATAAATGTTGTTAAATAAAGAATAAAATAATAGATGCACTGCGCTAAAGTCAATGAATAAATTTACAGGAAAATTTATATGTTACATACTTACTACTTTCCGAACGAATTCTATAGTTCTATAATTAGCATACTCTTTGTATACTAATAAAATTTACTTGTTATTAAAAAAAAATTAAAAATAAAATTGAAAAACTTAATGTTTTCAAAATTCGGGACTTATAAAATTCAGCGGGACGCGTAGCAAATTGTTAAAAATCGGGATTATTTCACGAAAAGTGTGAGAACTTGTCATTTAAGACAACATGCTAATAATAAATCCCAACAGGCAGTTTTGCGTTTGGCGGTGAAATAGTTTGTAACAGTATTTGTATTTACATTCGAAGCGGAAAAAGGTGTAACATAGGTTTTAGTAATTGGGTCATGGTTTGAGCTAAAATGTCCTCGAAGGTTAGATAGAAAACTAGAGAATACTGTCTTAAATTATTTAAAAATATAAGCATTTTCATAAATTATTTAACAAATTCAGAATTTCCAACATTATTTAAAAGCATTTAGACATTTTCAAAATGTGCTAGAATGTTGCAGAAGGTTTCGAAGAAAACCAGAAAACATTAACACCTTAAACAATTTTCAAATACCTGTAAATACTTTCAATAATTACTTTTTTAAAATCAAAAATTCAAAATTATTTAAAAAATTTGAACATTTCTTAAACATTCTTAAAATGTCCTAGAAAGTTGAACAGGAAAATAGAGAAAACCGGCTTACATTATTTTAAAAAATTATTAATTTCAAAAATTATTGTTATACAAATTCAGCATTTCCAAAATTATTTTAATATATACAAACATTTAGACATTTTAAAAATGTTTTAAAATGTTAGATAGTAAACTAGAGAATACTGCCTTATGCCTTAAATTACTTTAAAAAATAAGTGATTTCAAAAATTATTGTTTTAGAAATTCGGAATTTCCAAAATTATTTTAAAAAAGAGAAACATTCAGACATTTTTAAAATATAAAAGTCCTAGAAAATTTGATAGAAAACTAAAATACTAACGCCTTAACTATTTTAAAACTACTTTCAAAAAATATTTTTTAAATCAAGCATTTCCAAAATTTTTTTAAAAATTCGAGCATTTAAACATTTTTAAAATATTCTAAAATGTCTTAAAAAAGTTTGACAGGAAACTAGAAGATACTAATGCCTTAAGTTATTTTATGAAATAGGTAGTTCCAAAAATTATTTTTTTTAAAGTCGCATATTTCCAAAATTATTAAAAATATTTAAGTATTTGGACATTTTTAAAATAGTCTAGAATGCCTTAAAACGTATGACAGGAAACCAGAAAATACTAATGCCTTAAATTATTTTACAAAATAGGTAGCTTCAAAAATTTTTATTAATGTCAAGCAGTTTCAAAATTATTTTAAAAAATTTAAGCATTTAGACATTTTTATAACATTCTAAAATTCTTAAAGTTTTATAGGAAACCAGGACATACTAGCACTTTAAATTATTTTGATAAATGGATTTCCAAAATTATTATTTTTAAGGAATTCAGGAATTTTGATATTTTTAAAATATTTTAAAAATATCTTAGAAAATTTGTTAGAGATTAAAAAAAAATTAACATTTAAAATTATTTTGAAAACTTTCCTTTCCAAATTTGTAAAAATAAAAAAATCAAGCAATTGGAAGATTACTATTTTAAAAAAAAATTCAAGCATTTAGACATTTTGGAAATAACTGAAAAGGCTTTAAGATCTTACATATTTCCAAAAATTATTATTATTTAAGAATTTTAAACGCATTAGATATTTATCCAATTTGTGAAACTACTCAACTGGAAAAACATTAAAACCTCAAAATGTTTTTAAAATTTCAGGTTATTCCAATTTGCTTCAGGTAGCCATACTGATTGATTGTCAACAAGTCACTGGAAAAGGTTGCGGTTCTTACTTTGCCATTATCCGTTTATTAAAAAATTCAGTTTCAATTTTCTGAAAAGTTAATCGAAATTACCAGCGCAACCAGTGACTGCCGCACATATAAAATTGCATCATATAGTCTATCCGATCGTATACTGTACGTAAAGAATACGGAATAACAGGAGTCGTTATTCAATTAATTATAAATAAATGTTACCTAAGCTGAAACAACAGTGCTTGTTGGCACTTTAAAACAACACACTACTCTTGCCTAAAAGGGTTTTCATTTGCACAATAATGAAGCTTCTAAAAGCGTTTCAAAAAAAATAAAATGCAGAGAACCGCTCTTGCCAAAGCTGGTAGTTTGCTACAATGGGACCGCATTCTATTACGACAGGTGTTTCTGAAGGAATTTTATAAATTGCATAAATTCCTAAGGCAATATGAAATAGCACCTAAATCTTCGCTATGCTTACTCATAATCACCGCTTAAGGCAAACAAAATAATTTTTTGCATCGAATATCAATCATGTATGGCTATATTTACTATGTCTTGGTATATCAAAAATTAATGCTAGCGGCGTGATAGATAAATAAATGCAGGGCATATAAAAGTTCTTCCATTATACCCAAGTTGTGATTTGTGAATAATTTAAGCGATGCTAACAAAATCCATGTATAATAAAACGCTAGGTTATTATTAGTATAACAAAATACTTTAAGTTAAATTTTCTTGAATATGCATTTTAAAACGAAAGTATTTAGCATAATCAAATTTTTCAATATGCCTGTGATGACGTATATAATGCGGTGGAAGTCATTCGCAACTCCACACTTAATGTAGGAACTTCAGCAAATTTTTAAGTTTGTTATATAAATATAATATGATTTCCGTATAGAGGTGAGCGTATTTTACTTTATTCCACATCTAGCTTTGATAAAATATTTAAAACTGTTGTCAGTTTAATTAGGCAGAGTGTAGTTGACTGGTAATATCTATCACAGGCTCTCGCATAAATTTGGAGAGGGTAGTAGGATCTCTATTTTAAAATACTTATTTAGAGTATTAAATTTTTTGCGGGGCAGAAGTTTAGAGGTAAAACGAATAAACCTTTTCCATAAAATATTGGAAACTTTTTAAACTTAAGCTGAACAACTGCCGTCTTTAGTAATATTATTTCTGATAACACTAATCAAGTTAAAAAAAAATAAAACAGTTACGCCTCATTATTTTGTTTTGTTGTGCACATTATTAGGACAAAAAGTAAGCAATCATATAATTAATTTATTAAAAATTTGCAAGGATTGTACAATTACTATACTATTAAACACTAAAAAAAGTATGGAAATAAGGAAGAGTTCTCGGGTTTTATTGAATATCAAACTCAATAGTCCAAAAATTTTAAAGTCATAGTTGACGCGAGGAGTCAAGGTTATGACAATGGCGCAAATATAAAGGGTTTTAACAGTGTACCTACTTCAAAATAAGGTTTTAGAAATACTAGGGTAGGCTAAAAAGTGATGAACACATGCTTGTAGAAGACGAACAAAAGCTAATAGCAATATCGGGTAAAAATTAAATCAAAGTACAATTCTTAAGGATCAAAATCGTATATTTACTTTTGAACATAGTCACCGTTAAACCTAACACATTTCTCCCAAAGTGTAACTAGTTTTCTCATTTCGTCACTGAAGAATTCTTCTCACTTCTTTCAAATCCAGGACTCGATAGTTGTCTTTACATCATTGTCCGAGGTGTACCGATTGTTACGTGCCAAATTGGCCCTTAAACATGTTTTAGTTTAATTTTGATGTGCGGAAGTTTCGCGCCATAAATTCAAAAGACTCGAGGCGCGTATTTCCGTCACGTCAGAGTGCGTTTGCGCCAGATCGCGCGACGCGAGTGGAGTAGGGACAAAGTGGGGACAAGTGTTTCCGTGACTCTCTGTAACGTGGCTGTTTGCCTTTTATCTTCAAGGAGTGTGGTCGTGCGGGGTATCGTATCTTCATTTTTATTATGTAGATTTCTTTTGTTTAGCTTTGTTTTGTCTTTCCTAATTAACCTATTCCTTATCGTTCCGCTACATATAGAAATATGGTACGACCTTGGAGCAGCCCACAACCCGAGACGAATTGGATGTCCTAGCTCAGCCAACAGCCCCGGAGCGGAGACCACCTTTAACTTAATCCTGCCGGATGCCGGATTCCTTATGTAAGTAATTAATGTATTACCTTTTGTTTTAAATTCTTAAATTTTCCGGTTATGGCGCAATATAATTTTGTGTATTGGTGACGTCATTGGTAGTTGGCCAAGCGGAACCTGTAAAAAGGGTTCGCGCTGCCCTCCGCTAGAGGCGTCACTCGCTTTATTTATTGCGCTTGCGCGATGTATTTTATGAACTTTGGTAACTGTATTATCGACTTTTAACTGTATTACCGACTTTTAAATTGTAAGAACTATCACCATATAAATGTATCACCCGTATAAAAAATTGTAAGACGATTACTCCTGAAGGTCTCTCTTAATACATAGAAAAATAAAAATCGCAAGGCACAAAATCAAAGGAGTAAGCAGGGTGTGGAATCGGTTTAAACTTCAGGTTTAGCAGTGCTTCTTCGGTTGTGCGCAAGGTGTGTGGACGACCGTTGTAATGTTGCAAGTTGATTGCTTATTGTAGTACTATGAAGCAAGTTACGAGTGCAAGCATTTTTAGTGAGGACTTAAAACTTTGTGGCGATTAAGTTGCTCAGCTGTAAACTTTATTGATAAAGCAGGTATGTTTCATCATCATTAGGTCTTCAGTCCTGAAACTGGTTAGACGCATACCTCCATTCTTTCCTATTCTGAGTTAACCTACACATTTCCTGAAATTCCAACAGCCTACATCTTACACTATCTGCGTTCAATAGCCTAATCTAGGTCTACATCAAAACCTCTTCCACACTATTCCCCGATGTCTTAGAACGTGTGCTAGTCTTATATTTCTCGTATTTCTTTTTTTCTTCGCAGGTATACAACTACTTTTTCTAGAAACTTCGTTGTTATTAACTTTGTCTGTCCATGCTATCATTATCATCATACATATAAAGCACATTATTCCAATAGGATCCGACCTTTCTCCTGTTTGTTTCTTCTTCTGTCCCCATATCACAGTCGCACACTGCTGTGCTCCACACATATGCTTTCAACAATTCTTTCCGTGTTGTAACAGTATCATTTCCTATTACGATAGGAGAGTTTAAGACAACTCTATGTACACTATAATGCATGCAGTTGGGAATGCAATTAGTATCTTTGTCACGTAGTAGAAACCAGAGGGGATAAGATTGTTTGATATTGTGCGCGCGCGTTCATCCCTACGTGGTACTGGACATTTGGTCGATGTCGGGTGAGACAATGGACCGTAATGGCCATGCTCGTCTTAAATTAAAATTTAATTATAATCACGACCGAGTCAAGATTGTTTCTCCGGTCGAATACATTTTGCAACGCCTGTTAGGGGTAAGATATTATAATTTGCAATAATACAATCATTGTCACGTATACAGTTTTTAGCACCTAATCTGTTATTTGATTTCCCAATATGGCGGAATCACTTTAAAAATTATAATTTATCCAGAGGCCTTTGAGCATACATTTTCCATATGGTTGGATGCTGTAGGAGGTAGTATTAAATGGTTAGAGGCTTTTAATGGACACCTTATATATATATATATATATATATATATATATATATATATATATACAGAGTGGTAGAAAAGTCCCGGAACGGTCAAATATTTTGAGAAATACTCATCGCATCAAAAAAAGAAAAAATACGTGTCCAATATTTTTTTAAAAGCTATCCAATGACACCAAAATTAAAGCCCCACCCCCACCCCCTGGGGGTAGGGCTGGAACAACTTTAAAAGTTTAATTGGAAACCCCCATTTGTTATTGCAGATTTGGATTCGCCACAAAATGTTAGTCATAATTTTTTTAGGTTTTTTGCAGATGGCGCTAGTTATGGGATCCCCCATCTATTATACATATAAAACTAATAAAGATATTAGGAAATGTTAGGACAGTGCAACAATGCCATAAAAGACAAATTGCAACAATTTATTACAATTTATTATGATGATTTCAGTTTCCCACGAGTGGAAACGCTACAAAGTAGCACAAGGATAAGTGACACTGCAGATGTCACAGACGGTCGCCGGAAGTCACGTACCGAGATTACGCAGAATAAGCCTGCAACATTGTAATTATGAATAGCTTTTAACATAGCAACTAAGTATTATGAATAGAGTCAAGTGTAGGCGGACATTAAGTCTGCAAGTTCCCACAGAATTGTAAAGAGGTAAGGAGATTATAAAAAGGCCGGGAGCTCCACTCCCAGGCAGTTCATCAAACGTTCAGCTTTTGCATTGCAGTTCGTAGATAACTCACTGTACAATAATTAATAATTTCGACTTAGAATAAATTAATTCAAGATTGTAATTGTTCAAATCTGTAAAACAAATAAATGTGTTAAGGACCAAAGAAGTCTTTTTAAAAAGGAGCGCTCGAAGCCACGAACCTTAACTCGCTGCAATCGACAAAAATTAACTATTTCTAGAAGAATTGATGGATCAGAAAATAAAAGAAGTAAAATAATAAATCATTTATTTCATACATAACGAAATTACCGCCGAAGGTGTTTAAATTGACCACCTCTCTGCTCTTGGCAAAGTGCTAACCGATAATACATTTGTTCAGAAAGAGTTTCCAATACTTGTTGAGTTATTGAATTTGAAACATTGCATATTCTCTCTTTTAGTTCATCAATATTTGCCGGTTTTGTCTCATAAACTTTACTTTTTAAATAACCCCAATAAAAGAAGTCAAGAGGAGTTAAATCAGGTGACCTTGGTGGCCATTCTAATGCACCTCTTCGTCCAATCCACCTTTCTAGGAAAACATTATTTAGAAAATTTCGAACAAGAACAGCGTAATGTGGTGGAGCTCCATTTTGTTGAAACCATACATGGCCAAATGCATTTCCAACAAATTCTTGTATAGCAGGAATTATTTGTTCATTTAACATGTGCAAATACTTTTCGGCAGTCAAGTTTCCGTCAATAAAAATTGACCCTACAATTTTATCACACAAAATTCCTGCCCAGACATTGACTTTTTGCTGATACTGGGTATGAGAATCTCTCATCCAATGAGGATTTTCATCAGCCTAATATCTCATATTATGCCAATTTACAGAACCATTTAATTCCAAAGCCGCTTCATCAGAGAAGCAAGTCCAAAAAAAAGCCTATTATTATTATCATACCGTTGCATTATCGTTTCGCAAAACTCAAGTCTACGATCAAAATCATTTTCTAAAAGTTCTTGTACAAGATTAATTTTATAGGGATAATATCTGTGCAGCTTAATAACCTTAAGAACTGAATGATGACTCACTCCTACCTGTTGAGCTACTTTTCTACTCGATGTATGACAGTTTTTTTGAAAATGCAGTAACACCGTTAATGATTTCTGATCATTCGTCGCGCTTTTAGGTCTTCCAGATCTTGGTTCATCCTTCACCGAACCAGATCGCTCAAAACGATTCACTGTTCGACTCACAGTAGATTTAGAAATCGGTTGAAGTTCCGCATTGACTTCATTGAATAGATCTGCGACTTGCTGCAATGATGTTTCGTTATCTCCATACCCCCGCATCATCAGGACAATTATTCTTTCTCTTTCAGACAGAGACATCACGAAATAATATCAAAAGCTAGTAACGAAATGAATACTAAAAATGAATGTAATTCTGACATTTTTCGATTTCAAATGTTTTTGTACTTCTATTTTGGTTTTGTCAATTACAACGCCTTCTATCATCCAAAATGGCTTGTATCGTAGGTCAATGTGGGGTAATTTATCCTGCGGAATCAGAATCTGCAATAACAAATGGGGGTTTCCACTTAAACTTTTAAAGTTGCCCAACCCCTACCCCCAGGGGGTGGGGGTGGGGGTTCAATTTTAGTGTCATTGGATAGCTTTTAAAAAAATTTTGAACACGTATTTTTTCTTTTTTTGATGCGATGAGTATTTCCCAAAATATTTGACCGTTCCGGGACTTCTCTACCACTCTGTTATATATATATATATATATATATATATATATATTGCTGTGAAACCTCTTGAATTACCTGGTCTGTTGATTTTCTTCTGTTAATCGCCTCGGCTGCTCCCTATATAACTTTCATCCTCATACATAAAAAACAAACACATTCCTACCACAAACATCAACGTCAACTCTATTTACATCAATATTCACAATACATTAAAATTTCAAGATTAAAATTCAGCATAAATTTCAGTTTTAAAAGAATTTCAAGATTAATTTTATTATCATTTTAACGTGCATCCAGAATTAAAGTCCTTGTAGGATGCCTACTAATTACTATAACAATATATGCAGAGTAAAAGGAGCATCTACCACCCCTTTACGTTAATTAACCAGGTTCGTCTAATTGAGCTCAAAGACATACCTAAAATTTCATCATAATCCAGAACATCAATACTAAATACCCCTTTCTACTTAAACAAGCAAATTTCATCTTAATATTAAAATTTTATGGTTAGTACAATTTCACTAATGTCCATTTAAAGTAAATTAATTATAAAGTAATTCAACACACACAAAAATGTCAAACAAAATAGTATAATAAAGTTATTCAACACACACCAAAATGTCAAACAAAATAGTATAATTTACCTGAAGGTTACTGTCCTCGTAGCTTCTATGTACATCGTCCCTTTAGTTAATCACACCATTCGAACAGGATTATATTTACGGCTTCTAATTCTCAACGCTTTTAAAATTTTCTCCATCACCATTTATTTAAAGTTGTTTCTGGGCTTTTCCGGAACTCATCTGTGTATATCTGACCCTTGTTTCGTGGATCCAGACACGTATTTGAACCATTTAATTATTAACACCCCGAAAAATAGCAAAGAAATTCATGTCTTTCACCAATATACGCCAAAACTGCCTACTTTTGTGTATACATTTGTCGTTGTAAATTTTGCTAATTGGTACAGTGATACTAAATTTTATTACCTTGTATCTAAGTGCACTGAAGTACATTCATGTTAGCACGTAAATAACAAACTATTTTGAATCACTAAAATATACGAGCAAAATTTTAAATTATTTTATCAAACTAAAATGCACTGTTTAACATCTTGAATCAAGTCGCGGATGTAAGAGCTTTTAACGCATCGAATAGTCAAAAGTCTAAGAGGCCGAAATTCATATTACCACCGGTATATATAGCGAATAGCCGGCACGTCGCTTTTGTCCACAAAACAGACAATTCTTAAGAATTTCTCATTCTATGTTCCCAGTCCGTCGCTCGCGCGTCGGTTTTACGAATTTTCACTCGCCCCATTTAAATCTCAGAAATTCTCACACGGCACGCAAACATGTCCGAGAAAAACTAATTAATTTTGTACAGAAATTGTTGTTTCTACCTCTGATATTTGCATCCTATTTTCAACCAATTGTGACCCTCGTGGCGTTGCTTAAATCACGCCTTTTACTATATGTGTCTTTGCTTGACGCATTTTCTTTCCTTTTCTAACCTGTTCGTATTGGTGCAAATTGATATTCTTTATTATCAATTATATTTTAGTCCATGTGGACTATCTGGGTTTAATAACCCCGTATCGCACCTTCTCGTGAATATTAAGCCCCGGTTTCTCCAAGATTCTTTGAAACCATTTGTTATCTACACAATTTTCGCCGTACGTGATATTTAAACTACGCAGGTGTTCAAAATAATAAAAATTCTCAGAGCTTTTTAAATAAACCCTGTTTTGTATTTCGTGCTAAAGCATCTAACCGTTTCCAATATCCTTAGAATCGACATGTTTATCTAAACAAATTAAACTGAAATTGCCTTTTAAAATACGCAGGTGTGTTCAAACATACTACTTCTAACTAACACTTCTAGGATTTGCATTTTATTGGGTTTTTACAAGTTTCTATAGATATTATCTGTACGTTTTGTTCAATACCGGTTACTTGAAATAGGGTTAATTAATATAAATTTTGCACGTAATTTCCATTTGTTTAGGAATAATTACATTACACGCAGAGCTTTTTAATACTGTTTCTTTTGATATAAAGCGTCTTGTACATGGTTTAAATCTCTTATTTTTACTGAAACTAATAAATTTTTATGCTTCACGGTTTTAATAACGCGTATTATCTAATAATATTCATTATACACGGTGATTAAAATTATTTGATGTGATTATTTAATTTTCTACCCTGGTCTAAATATGAGTATTTTCCCCCTATTTGAATACAAATAATCCCACTTATTTGAATGCAAATATAAAGCATTTAGACAAAAAAATTACAAAAAAAATTGCCTATCTCTCTCTACCCTTATCTATCTAACTTACCTACTTTGTCTCCAATCCAAAAAAATATTTACACCTATCCTATATCCCTATCCTATTCCTAACTCTCACTTAATTTTATAAACTGAAATTATCCCTAACTTCATCCTACTTATCCATCTAATCCTATATACATCCTATATACCTAACTTTATTCCTAACTCTCCACTAATCTTATATGAAATATCTATACTTAACCTATCTTATTTTCTTCCTACCTTTACTCTTTATTCTCATCCTAAACCTATTTCTAATTATCTCCCATATTTATCCTATACCTAGCTTTATTTTCTATGAACACCTACTTCTACTCTTCTATATACATCTATTCTATCCCTATCCTATTTAAATTTTACTCTATTATACCCCTATCTACTCTCTATTCTATATCTATACTAAAATTCACCTATCTCTATCCTTTGTCCATCAAGTTTTTTTTAAATCTAACTCTCTTCTTAACCCTCCACGTCTTTCTTCTTACCATCCTAATACTCTTCATCCCTATCTCTCCCCCTTCTATATCTATACTTAACATCTCTATTATCTCACATACAATAAACTTATCATCCCTCTTATCCTGACTCTTAAATATTACTTCTTCTTCAGTCCCTACATTTGTCTGTTTCTCATTTATTGTTGTTTCCCTTTCTGCCGACAAACCAAACGATACTACTTTACAATTCTCGATTTTTCCCTCTACGGAAAATCCTATGTACCTTCTAGAATTCTTATGTAATGGAATCCGCCAGAATGAATCCCTTAAATCTACTTGATTAAAAACAAACTTGCCATCTTTACTTAATTTCGCCTTCACCGGCTCCTGATATGCTGCTTCTACCCCCACTACTTCTGCATGTTTTTGTATTAAAGCTTGAACCTCTACTTTCCTTTCCTCTGGACATCTTATTGTGTTGATCTGTTTACCTTCATCATCCTCTACCTCTACTACATTAATCCTAAACCCCGTGTCATCCTCTGTGACTTCATAACTGCCCTTCCATGGCACTACCCTATCCTTAATCCTTATTACCTTCCTTTCCATATCTATCAAAACCCCTAACTTCATCATACAGTCAACACCTAAAATGCTCTGGAACTTCAGTCCAGGTACAATTACAAACTCCTGTTCACAGCTTAAACCTCCTATATCTATCCTAAGCACCACAACACTATTTACTACAGCAAACTTCTTTTTATTTGGAGCTACTAAATGGCTACGCTTTATAGGCATAATTCTATCATAAACCTTATCCCTAATTTTGCTGACGAATTCCTCCGATATTAAACTCGCCTCTGCCCCTGTATCAAGTAATACTTCTACATTATTCTCAAAAATTTCTAAATTAATAATTGGCAAACATAATTTTTCCTCAGTTTCTGGCTCTACTTCCTCCTCAATTTTGAAAAATTCACGTGGATGTTCATATACATTTACACTGAAATCTAGTGGTCTGTCGCGTTCTAAAAATCCTGTCCAGGTCTGTTTTCCCTACTTGGTCCTGGTCTAGCCGTCACCTCAGCGTACGTTCTAGGCGTTTCCACTCGTTCCGTGTCTGTATTAGCAGTCCCGCTCATGTCTGGTGAACTATTCATTCTGGTAGGTCCCGGTCTCGGTGCAGGTCCCCTTCCTAAACTATTACTCCTAACGTATGGTCGTCTCTGTTCCCAATTCTGTCGCTGGTATCCGTAACTATTCCCCCGTCTAGCGTAGTTGTCCCGTCTATTGTCAAACCTAACTGTGTTGATCTGTCTTTCCCTATTATCCCGAGGTCGTCCACTACTTACGTCGTCGTACCTCTGCAGGTATTCTAGAAACATTTCTCTGTCCACTATGTTCTGTAGTGCTACGTGTTGTCTTATGTCTACCTCGAAGTGTCGTGATAAATACTTAATAATTTGTCGGTCCGTAAGTGGTGGGTTCAGTTGCTTTGCTATGCTATACTTGCGTATAGCATATTGCTCCCTACTTCCTGAAAATTCTTCCTTAAATTTCCCTGTGATTAAGTCGTCTCGTACCTGATCTTGTCTGTGGTCACTCCAGTAGTGCTTTAGAAATTTGTTTTCAAAGTCCTGATACGTGTCTATGTCCTGTCCTACTAAATTGTACCACGCTTCCGCATTGTCTTTTAATAAAGCCTTTATCGTATTTAGTTTAGTCTGTTCGTCAAATAAATTTCCCACTAGATTTCTTACACTATTAATAAAAATTTGTGGATTTACCCTGTTATCGCCATAAAACTTCATGTGTTGGTCCAATGATACTCCACCTGTAGAAAATCTGGGACCATCCCCCGTTAAATTTGACATGTTGTATTTGATACTACTAACTTCGCGTTCTACCCTGCCTAACTGATCCCTACATGAGTCCGTTACTTCAGTCATTTTTACATTAATCTCTTCTTCACAGAACATGCGTACTTCGGACTTTAAATGTCCCATTTCCTGTCGAAGACCTGTAATATCACGCTCATTTTTTTCAACCCTATTTTCAACTTCCCCCATCTTTACGGTAAGACTATTTTTAAATTCTGAAACTTCTTTATTCGTCTTATCTATTTTCTCACTTAGGATTTTCTTAACTCCTGTTAATGTCTCATTCATTCGGTCAAATTTTCGATTTGAGTCCTCTCTCGCTCTATTCGATTCTTCCCTAGCTAATCGCATTTCTTCTAACATTCTCATCATTAACTCATTTCCTGTTTCTCCTGATTCCGTCCTCGACTGATCTCTACTGCCTCCAGCTTCTTCCATTTTCGAAATTTTCTCACACAATGCACTATCGTCACTTCCAATTTCCACTCCTTGACTCCTTAACCACTCCTTTCTCTGCATACGTTCAAATCACTCACACACACTCTAAAATACTCCTAAATTTATACACACACAAAAACTCTCTCTCTCAGATCGCCAGTTTCCGGGAATAAAATCACAAAAATTTTATTTGGAACTCGAGCCTCACTTTTGGGTCGCCAAAGAATGCTGTGAAACCTCTTGAATTACCTGGTCTGTTGATTTTCTTCTGTTAATCGCCTCGGCTGCTCCCTATATAACTTTCATCCTCATACATAAAAAAACAAACACATTCCTACCACAAACATCAACGTCAACTCTATTTACATCAATATTCACAATACATTAAAATTTCAAGATTAAAATTCAGCATAAATTTCAGTTTTAAAAGAATTTCAAGATTAATTTTATTATCATTTTAACGTGCATCCAGAATTAAAGTCCTTGTAGGATGCCTACTAATTACTATAACAATATATGCAGAGTAAAAGGGAGCATCTACCACCCTTTACGTTAATTAACCAGGTTCGTCTAATTGAGCTCAAAGACATACCTAAAATTTCATCATAATCCAGAACATCAATACTAAATACCCTTTCTACTTAAATAAGCAAATTTCATCTTAAAATTAAAATTTTATGGTTAGTACAATTTCACTAATGTCCATTTAAAGTAAATCAATTATAAAGTAATTCAACACACACAAAATGTCAAACAAAATAGTATAATAAAGTTATTCAACACACACCAAAATGTCAAACAAAATAGTATAATTTACCTGAAGGTTACTGTCCTCGTAGCTTCAATGTACATCGTCCCTTTAGTTAATCACACCATTCCAACAGGATTATATTTACGGCTTCTAATTCTCAACGCTTTTAAAATTTTCTCCATCACCATTTATTTAAAGTTGTTTCTGGGCTTTTCCGGAACTCATCTGTGTATATCTGACCCTTGTTTCGTGGATCCAGACACGTATTTGAACCATTTAATTATTAACACCCCGAAAATAGCAAAGAAATTCATGCGTCTTTCACCAATATACGCCAAAACTGCCTACTTTTGTGTATACATTTATCGTTGTAAATTTTGCTAATTGGTACAGTGATACTAAATTTTATTACCTTGTATCTAAGTGCACTGAAGTACATTCATGTTAGCATGTAAATAACAAACTATTTTGAATCACTAAAATATACGAGCAAAATTTTAAATTATTTTATCAAACTAAAATGCACTGTTTAACATCTTGAATCAAGTCGCGGATGTAAGAGCTTTTAACGCATCGAATAGTCAAAAGTCTAAGAGGCCGAAATTCATATTACCACCGGTATATATAGCGAATAGCCGGCACGTCGCTTTTGTCCTCAAAACAGACAATTCTTAAGAATTTCTCATTCTATGTTCCCAGTCCGTCGCTCGCGCGTCGGTTTTACGAATTTTCACTCGCCCCATTTAAATCTCAGAAATTCTCACACGGCACGCAAACATGTCCGAGAAAAACTAATTAATTTTGTACAGAAATTGTTGTTTCTACCTCTGATATTTGCATCCTATTTTCAACCAATTGTGACCCTCGTGACGTTGCTTAAATCACGCCTTTTACTATATGTGTCTTTGCTTGACGCATTTCTCTTTCCTTTTCTAACCTGTTCGTATTGGTGCAAATTGATATTCTTTATTATCGATTATATTTTAGTCCATGTGGACTATCTGGGTTTAATAACCCCGTATCGCACCTTCTCGTGAATATTAAGCCCCGGTTTCTCTAAGATGCTTTGAAACCATTTGTTATCTACACAATTTTTGCCGTACGTGATATTTAAACTACGCAGGTGTTCAAAATAATATTAATTCTCAGAGCTTTTTAAATAAACCCTGTTTTGTATTTCGTGCTAAAGCATCTGACCGTTTCCAATATCCTTAGAATCGACATGTTTATCTAAACAAATTAAACTGAAATTGCCTTTTAAAATACGCAGGTGTGTTCAAACATCCTACTTCTAACTAACACTTCTAGGATTTGCATTTTATTGGGTTTTTACAAGTTTCTATAGATATTATCTGTACGTTTTGTTCAATACCGGTTACTTAAAATAGGGTTAATTAATATAAATTTTGCACGTAATTTCCATTTGTTTAGGAATAATTACATTACACGCAGAGCTTTTTAATACTGCTTCTTTTGATATAAAGCGTCTTGTACATGATTTAAATCTCTTATGTTTAATGAAACTAATAAATTTTTATGCTTCACGGTTTTAATAAGGCGTATTATCTAATAATATTCATTATACACGGTGATTAAAATTATTTGATGTGATTATTTAATTTTCTACCCTGGTCTAAATATGAGTAATATATATATATATATATATATATATATATATATATATATATATATACATACCAGAAGCTGCTTTTGTAGAAGACGCTGCTTTCTGATTTAACTAATTTTTAAAGCATTTGCCTTTATTTTTAGTTTATGCAGAAAAGCCCATTATAAATTGTTTCTCGTACTTTTATCATCAGTGAAGGTTACTTGATGTCAGCAACGGCCGAGGTCAACACCTTGTGATAAAAGTTATTGGTATATAATCCCGAAAGTAATTCAGGTATTTATGCCAAAACTCATTTTTGCGTTCTTATAAATATTCTCAAATATAATTGATAAAGCTAATTAAAAAAAAAATTAATTCGCTGTTATAGTATTAAATGTATTGGTTACTCAAATGGAATTAATTTCTTTATCTACTCCTATTTAGTTATAATACCATTATTCATATACTTTTGAACAAGTAATAGTGTTCATAATTAAACACCGTGAGTTATGAGCGTGAGTTATAATAACTCACGCTTTCAGCTTTAATTTCTATTTAATTACCTACCAAAAATATCAAAGTAGCCATGCTCATTGTCATTTACGTAATATCAAACAAATTTGTACTATAATTTTTTTTAAATAATCTTGATTACATGTGTTTATTAAAACTTGTTACTGTGCTTATAGTAGTAGATAAAGTATAGTATTTAACATACGGTAATGGCAATAACTCACTTGATGAATTACGGCACTCGCCTTCGGCTCGTGCCGCAAACTTCATCTGCATGAGTTATTGCCTACATTACCGTATGTTGAATAATATACTATTACTGTTTGAAACAAAATATTCATAAATGCGTTTAGAGTGTTAATTTAATTTCTTTTCTATGTGAATTGCTTTGAGCTCAGAGTAGTGGTTAAAGAAATTGCAAAGCCGCTAAAGTTACTTAATTTAAAAAAGATTGTCTTAAGGGAGTTTAAAGATAATATTTTATATATACCTATTTAAAGGTGTTTAATTTGTCTGAATTGTTTGTATGTAGAAATTTTAGTTAAACTGATATTAATTACTTGTGAACATTATTATTTTGGTGCTTTGTAATATATGGGATTGATTTAGTAAGTTAAAATATCAGCTGTTTTATTTCTATATCATTTAGGCAACAAAAGTACAGTTTGGAACTTTTAACAATTGTGATCAATTGCAGCCACAAACAAAGAACCCACTTGTTTCCCTGAAGTAGATTTTTGTGTATGGTCTTTTTTTTATTTTCAAGTACTGATCAGAACAAATTAAAAGATGGTTTAAATTACCCGAAAAAGGCTGAAATTAAAAGTGTTACAGTGTTTCCATGTTATCTTGGAACACAGCAACTGCTCTTTCTTGTTAGATACAGCACGGCTCCTCTTCTATTGTTTTCTAAATATTTACCCTATTTTACGGATATTCAGTGGTATGCGAAGAGTGGCGTCGCCGTGGATCAATGTAGTAGGCGTAAGACTACGGATCCCAAGGTCCTGGGTTCAAATCCCGACACGGCCGACTGCTTGAAAAATGACAGGTGAGCATTTTTCACAAAAATTACGCCCTCGTTCGGATGAGAGGTTAAATGGAGGTCCGGTGTGTGAGTGTTGTCACGCACGTTAAAGATCCCTACCTTGCCTGGAACGGCAAGGATTTGTCAAAATTCTAAATTTCCAGGCAACAAAAAACTCGCCTCCTGGCCAATGTAGTACCTTCTGGTGGAGCATTGGAAATATAAATGCACGGTATGCGAAGAGTAGGCGGCTCCGTGGTGTAGTAGTATGTGTGTGACTACTACGCCTAAGGTCCCGGTTTGAATCCCGACACGGTTCGTTTGAAAAATATTAGGCGAGCATTTTTCATAAAAATACACCCTCCCTCGAATGGGAGGTAAAATGGAGGTCCCATGTGTAAGTGTTGTCACGCACGTTAAAGATCTCTACCTTGCTTGGAAAAACAAGGGTTCGGCAAAATTCCAAATTTTCCAGGTAAAAAAACTCGCTTCCTGGCCAATGTAGTACCTTTGGATGGAGCATTGGAAAATCACATGTAAGGTATGCGAAGGGGGGCGGCTCCGTGACGTAGTTGGTATGCGTGTGACTGCTACGTCCAAAGTCCCGAGTTCAAATCTCGACACGGTCCGCTTGAACAA
Organism: Platerodrilus igneus; assembly: GCA_036346225.1. Taxonomy (NCBI): domain Eukaryota; kingdom Metazoa; phylum Arthropoda; class Insecta; order Coleoptera; family Lycidae; genus Platerodrilus; species Platerodrilus igneus. The sequence continues at coordinate 5,178,543 of JARFIW010000131.1, read as the reverse complement.
TGTTAGGCAAGCATTTTTCACAAAAATACGCCCTCGTTCGGATGAGAGGTAAAATGGAGCTCTTGAGTGTGAGTGTTGTCACGCACGTTAAAGATCCCTACCTTGTTTGGAACAGCGAGGGTTCGGCAAAAATTCAAAATTTTTTAGTTAAAAAGAACTCGGTTCCTGGCTAATGTAGTACTTTCGTTTGGAGCAATGGAAAATCACATCTAGGGTATTTATATAGATACCATCCCATACAGGTATCAGTGGAAACGCAGAAGCGGACAAGATGGCAAAGGAAGCTTGCAACAAGGCCGTAATAGACGAAACACAAACAACCTTAACGAGATTTAAAAATACATACTAAAAATAAACTAAATGAAGCATGGTAGCAACAATTGAAAAGTGTAGACACACAAAACAAACTAAGAAAGCTACGAGAAACAACTAAATATAAAAACAAACTAACAGGCATGAAACTGAGGAGAAGAGAAGAGGTTAGCATTACAAGACTTACAATTGGGCATACTAAATTAACACACCAACACAAACTATATAAGCTACCACCACCAATCTGTCATACATGCCATATCAAAACAACGGTAGAACATATTCTAACTACATGCTCAGAATATAAACAAGAAAGACAAAAAAGTGGACTACAGAACAATATATCTGACATTCTCTTCGATACCACAGATGCTATTCAGAAGCTACTACTTTTTAACTAGCATACAAAAATTATGTTGTAAAAGCCTACACAGCGCTAGTAACCTGTAGCTGTTGAAGCGCAACAAAACTCATAATAAAAAAAAAGGTTTGTAAGTGTTATACAAAAACATTTGTGTTCATAAAAAGTGGATAATTTCACATGTTGCTTGTACTTTTGAACTCAGCTGGTTTGAAGCAATAAGCTTTTAAATTTGGAATTGCTCAAAAGAGTAGAAATCTCTTAACAAACTAAGGATGCACCGGCCAACTACAGTGGTGCGGGAGTGGGTTCCTATAGCAATAAATAACAGAAAATCGAACAAACTTGCGTTATGATCGAAATTTCTTCTTTATGGTATTTCAAGCTACGTTATTACTAGCACTTTTTGGTTTTGAATCTGTCAAGTTTGAAGAGCGTTAACTGCGTGAGGGTTAATAGAATTTTCTCTGGCTGACATGTAAACCAAGGGGTATTTTCTTGGTGAAATGGATTTCCTACAAAAGGTCACCTGTACGTTTGAACAAATAAAACAATTTCTAAATGTACTTAGATTAGTAGTCGGGTTAATGACCTAGAAATATTCTTATAGCAAAAACATACAATAAACAAATATGGTAAAATTTATTATCAATTCATTCTTAATCCATCTAATCCTTTTGGGTTAAATATCTTAATTACTTATTTCTAAATCCACAATGTTCAAACCATACTATAACGTTACACGTTGGGAAGTTAGTTTATAAATGACAACCACAAACATAGTTCCAGTTCCACATCAACTTCTATAATAATTGTACCTTACAGGTACTGAATTTCATTAGATTAAGAGTTCTTTTCATCCTTTGGGGGTCTCAAATTCCAAAACATTCTGCTGGGAAACGTACTGTCGTAATCTCCTTTGGTTTGTAGGTTATGTCAAAAATTCGTGCTCACGCACGTGGACCTTCATTTATTATTTCCTAATTAATACAGTGTTCACGACAAACCAAACCTTTACTCTTTTTCTATCCTCACATCTATTCCTGTTGATGACTTCTAAGGAATAGAATTCTTCTGTTCAAATAATTATCTGGCGATGTCATTGTCTGTAGTTTTCGACCTGAGAAGGGTATGTTATTTATATATACCTAGTATGTGTAAGTTGATATCTAGACGAGGTGACATAAACTGGCCTCCACATAGCCCTGATTTGACACTAATGGATTATTTCCTGTATGGCTACCTTAAATCAAAGGTATATCCTATCTCCTATCTTATTAACAGATTTACCTATCGAATATTAGGAAACAAAAACAAATTACAAATTGTTGTTCAGTGTCATTTATGACAAGCAGTTCTTTAATACCAACATCAGAAATAACACCTATTTTTAAGATAATTGAATGATAAGAATTCATTGCTAACCAAAAATCTTTACCACATTTTCCAAAATATACTGCATATTATAACAATAAACAGCATTTGAACACCTAAAGCAAGTTCAATCAAAAGTTTTAAAATCTTCAACATTAATCAATTTCGTTTTAATTCCAGGATTTTATAACTTCATTAGTTTATAGACTTGATAATGGATATTCTTAATCAAACTAATTTTTTGTGTTCGAAATAATGTATCTCGAGGTGGTAGATATAACTTAATATTTCAAAGTGTGGGTAGTTGAGGTTAACGGAGTGAATATAAAATTAAAGCACGTTGTTTTTAAACTTACATCTCACTTAAATTCATTGTTTAAAGTAAAAACTTCTAAATGTTAAGAATTATTACGGGCGGCTAGTTTGAAAATAAAAATCGTGCAGTTTGTAAGATTGTGCAAGAATCGGAGGCAGAATTACCACAAACTATATAAATGTTCATATCAATCCTGAGCATATTTTGTAACAATTTTATTTTCGATAATAATTCTTTGCATATAATTTCAAGAATAATGTAACAATTTTATTAATAACAATAATAATTTGCATTCAACTTCAAAAGTAATACGCTAAGCCTGCATCGTCCTTTAATAATCTAGTTATATTCAGATATCTGTGTCGTATACAGCTATTTACAAGCACATCTCTGTTTGATTGTCCCCCTCCTGACGGCGCGACCGCCCGAGCTGGTTATAAGATAGTCGGCCACAGGTGATAGAGATATCAACATGTTCCCTTGGTTGGAGGCCGGCAATCTGCGAATCCATTTCAAATAGTTAGGATATCTTTGAATAACGGTCGGTAATGTATATATTTTGCGAACTTGTATAATTTGAGATAATTTATTTAGCGCGACAAGTAGGATGCAACTCTTAAAGACACACAAGGACACAGTAAAACACATGTAAGATGCTACCTTTAGAAGGTGTCGTAATTCAACATTGAGAGTACGATTGCTGCTGAATGTAAGGCGACAGGATATGATTCGACACGTGGAACGCAGGAATTATAGAAGTTGGTTTGGATGAATTGGTTTCAAATTGCAAACGCTGTTATCGTTGCTTGAAAAACGGTGATCCCGTCTTCCTTTGTCACAATGCGACAATTGCAGTTTTGGTCCGTAGATAGCTATAAGTTCTTTTATGTGTATCAAAATTTAGAACACGTTAACTTGCTTTGATTTAACGTTCTAAAAACAACATGCTTTGTTCCATATGAATCGTCAGTAATGTCAACAGGTGTTACTGACGTCATATTTTCTACTTTGTATAGCTGACAGATGTTATTTTAAAAGCAAATGCTTTGAACAGCTTTAGTACAATATATGTAAACATGTATATTTTTGTGATCAGCTTTATCTATATTAAAATTAGTATATATAATTTTGAAAGCTCAAATGCTAATATTGTTAGGAGCTATTAATTTGTTATCTACCTGAAAAGATCTGCCCAGGTCAGAACCCTATTTGTACAACAAGTTCATGTTTTAAAGTAAAGTGTTTGATTGAAAATAATAAAGACAAACATGAAAGTTAAAATTTTAAGATTGATGCAGTTAATGATTAAATTTTTTGTTACAAGTTATATTATTTTAAAAGAGATCTTTTAGTAAACAATTGGTTCAAGATTAAAGGTTTTTTATTTTGATCAAGTGTGATCAAATCTTATTACATAAAGCTAAAACCCTTCTGAGTAATAAATTGATGCCAATGTTATATTGGAAATACTTTTTTTATTATTTTTTTATGTATTTTTGCAGAACACAAATGGTGTCCCACTTTTTTATTTATTTAACTATCACAATTTCTTACAGGAGCTGCGTCTTATTTTATTAAGACAGGCTATTGTCAGCGAAGGCGATCTTTTTTTCTTTGGGTCTCCACGTCCGCCCTTAGAACTATGCTATGCAATTATCGTGATTACATCAGGACTTGGTGGCGCCTATTTGATTTAGCTTAAGTTTGATCTGCCAACAAAATTCGACTTAATTCCCACTTCTCATTGCTCTACCCAGAAATAGACCCCTAGTTGTGTCGGAAGATTTTTGGAACAATAAATACGTTTCACTGACGCCCATGCGTGAGGCCAGCTATATATATAAAAAATGTGTTTCACTGTAGAAAAGAATTCGTTTCACTGGCGCCGGCAACGTGCAGGGCCTCGAAATTTGTTTGCTCAAACTTTATTTTGCTTCGAAATTTGTTTGCTCAAAATTTATTTTGCCTCGAAATTTGTTTGCTCAAAATTTATTTTGCATCAAGGTTTGTCTGTTCAAATTTGTTATTAGTTTCAAAATTTGTTTGTTTAAATTTGCTTTTGCTCTTGAAATTTGTTTTGACATAAATTTGGTTGAGACGTTGACCCCCCTTCAGTCAATTAATTACCTTAGTCAAATTTATTTTTAACTTTCATCCTGTTTTGACCCAATAAAGTTTTTTTTTATATTGTTTTGGCAAAATTTATTTTTACCAAATACACTTTTTGATTTTTACCTTTAGTTGCCCGAATTTGTTTTGACAATTTTCGTAAGGCTCAAATCATTTAGATTTATCAGTTTGATTTCATTAAAATATTAGGCTATTGCAATCATGTCGGAAACATTCCAAATTGTTTGTCTACTTAAAAAGGAGCTGGAGTATGAACTGAAAATCAGAGGAGTAGTGAGTGAGAGACCAGTTTCGGAGAAAAGAAAAATTTTAGGAAGATTGTTAGCTAAAGAAATCGATAAGCCTGGTTGTCTGATTGACCTTTCGTGTAAAGTAAAGAGATTTCTGTTTCAGTTGAGTCAGTTCGAAATGTTTTGTCCGAATTAGAAGGTGATTCGTCAGATTCAATTTTTAGGAGAGCTTGTTCAAGGTTGATCCACCTTTCTGGTCGAGTTAAGCGTATGAAAATTCCTTCAATAAATTCCGAGGAAGCAATTAAGTTCAGAAATGAGACCGTAGCAACCATACTAACCCTAGAGGCTGAGTTATATGATAAAATCAATAAGAGTACAGAGTCCACCAATTTTGATCGGTCTGTTGTAGTATCTCCTTCAGTTGCTAGTCCGCCTACCCATTCTATTTCGTATATAGCACCTTCTTTACCTATAGGTTCATGCCCGTAAAATTCTCAGGAGACCCTAAATTACTATATTCATTTTTAAATAGAGTCAGCGATTTAGCACAATCTCGTAATGTATCCGAAGCTGATTTATTTAGATCTGCATGTGAACTTTTTGTGGGAGATGCTTTGATTTGGTTTAGAACAGTAAAAAATTCATTAAGAGATTAGAATTCGTCAAGGTAAAGATGAAAGGATTGTTTTATTTGTTGCGCATATGCAAACTTTATTTAGTAGACTTACTAATGAGCCAGCAGAAGTCACTAAAGTTAAGATGATAGAAAAAATTGATTCCTGTTTTCATTTCAGCACTTGCGTTGTCGGACATTCAAGATGTATCTACCTTAGTAAGTTTGTGCAAAAAGTTAGAAGAAGCCTATTTGATGAAACTAAACTCAGTTTCTGCATCTTCTAGTAAGCCTAATAAGACTTGTAGTCCTTCTAAGCATCCATTCGAGACTAAACATCCCGTGATGAATGAAAAAATTTATGCAGTTAAGAGTAGGGTTTATCAAAATTAATTAGTTAATCCTCAAACACCAGTAGCGGATAAGACTACTTCGGAGTCTTCAGTTTTCAATTCTTTTAGACCTGATAAGAGAAATAATTTTGCTTGTTGGAATTGCTACCGTAATGGACATTGGTTTAAAGATTGTAGAGCAATCAAAAAGATTTTTTGTTTTGGATGTGGTCGAAAAGGTGTTAAAGCAACGTTGTGTCCACAATGTTCAAAAAAACTAGTAAGGCGGCAGGTGCATAGTGGTCGGCATTCTGTTCCGCGTCATAAGGCTATAGTTATGATATGTAAACAAGAAAAATATTTTTGTAAAGATGATTGGTCGAGATGGCTTACAGATGTAAAAAATTTTTGTCAGAACTCTACGAAGCCTAAGAATAATTCCTTGTTCATTGAAAAGCAGTGTGATAATCGACCTTACATTATGGTGAAGTTACTTGATAGAGATATTCTAGATTCTAGATTCAGGATGCACTATCTCAGTGGTTGGATCCTTAGCTCTTTCGATAATTGGAAAATTAGATTTAAAAATTTTTAGTTCAGCAAAAACAGGTATTACTACAGCTGATGGTTCAGTAAAGTCTGTTTTAGGTTCTGTTGATTTACCAATTTGTGTGGGTAATGATTGTCGTATTCTTAATGCATTAGTGGTCCCGTCTGTACCTCATGCCTTTATATTCGGTAGTAACTTTGCAAAATTATTTGGTGTAGTTGCCGATTTTAGGAACAATAATTGGTTTATTCCGAGTAACATTGAGAACAGTATTGTTTATTTAGGTTCATCTTCTATCCCTTTGAACACTAATGATTACTTATTTGATTTGCATGACCTTTCGGATGCTCAGTGTGTGCAAGCACAAGAGATTATAGATTCATTCAATGAAATTAGCAGTGATGATAGGTTGGGACGTACTAACCTAATCGAAATGGATGTAGATACAGGTAATGCCAAGCCCGTCCATAAGAAACCATATGTAATGTCACCATATATGAGCAAGATATTGAATGATGAGTTGGACGACATGCTTAGACTTAAAGTTATAGAACCGTGTACTAGTCCGTGGTCATCTCCAGTTTTGTTGGTTAAAAAAGCAGATGGAGAATATTGTTTCTGTTTTGATGGTAGGGCCTTGAACGACCTAACTGTTCACGATTCGTACCCCCTTGCGAATGTAGATAGAATTCTCAATATGTTGAGAGGTGCAAACTATATTTCGTCACTTGATTTGAGAAAATCGTTTTGGCAAGTCCCTTTTAGTGAGTCATCTAAGGATAAGACTGCTTTTAGTATTATATCGCGAGAACAATATAGATTTACATGCATGCCATTTGGGTTGAAGAATGCTGCGCAGACTCAACAGCGATTAGTAGATGCGATTTTTGGTCCACGTTTCGAACCTCATGTATTTTGCTATTTGGACGACATGATACTATGCTCGTCGTAGTTTGAAGAACATCTGAAATTATTGTCGGAGGTTAAGCAACGTTTAAAAGAGGCTAACCTTACTATAAATATAGGAAAATGTGAATTTTTCAAAAAAACACTTAAATTTTTGGGTTATATAGTAGGTTCAAATTCACTTCGTACAGACCCCGATAAAGTATCAGCTATGATTAACTTTCCTCGACCGAAAACCACGACGGAAGTTAAGAGGTTCATAGGAATGTGCAGTTGGTATCGTCGCTTTATAAAGAATTTTTCGTCATTAGTTTCGCCCATTAATGATCTCGTTAAGAAAAAGAAAAAAGGTCAAACAGTAAATTGGAGCGCGGAAGCAGAAATTTCGTTTGTGTTAATTAAACAAGCATTAGTTTCGGCACCTCTTCTTTCACAGCCAGATTATTCGGCACCCTTTATTGTTGAATGTGACGCCAGTAACACTGGGTTGGGTGCTGTTCTGATACAAAATATAAAAGGAGAAGAACGTGTAATTTCGTACGCAAGTAAAACCCTAAGCCGTACGGGCGCAATTATTCCACTACAGAAATAGAGTGTTTAGCAGTCATTTTTGCAATTGAAAAATTTCGTCCGTGGGTGGAAGGTGTTCGATTTACAGTTGTCACTGATCATTTTTCGTTACTTTGGTTGAGTAATATTCAGAATCCTACTGAAAAACTTGCCAGATGGTCTGTTCGATTAAGGCAACATTCATTTGATTTGGTACATAGGAAAGGAAAATTTAATATAGTTCCAGATTGTCTTAGTCGTGCTGTTCCTATAGAAAATCCAGAAATTAATTTAGTAGAGATCAAACTTGACAATGTAGGCTTGTGGTATGAATCTTTAAGAAATAAAATTTTGTCGTCACCCAAAAGCTACCCACAATGGAAAGTGGAAGATGGGTTCATTTTTAAGTTTATTCCTTCCAAATTACCTCATTCGGCGAATATTGTAGAATGGAAGCACTTAGTACCGAAATCTCAGCGTAAAGGTGTCATTAAGTCATGTCACAACCCCCCTACAGCAGGACATTTTGGTTCTTTGAAAACTTTGTCTCGTGTCCAAGATTTGTATTATTGGCCAAAGATGATATTTGATGTACGTAAATTTTGTCGGAAATGTTTGATTTGTGGTGCTCAAAAACCACCAAATAAAGGTCCCCTTGGCATAACAGGAAAGGAAAAAGAAGTTGGACTTCCATTCCAAACCATTGCTTTAGATTTGATGGGTCCGTTCCCTCGTTCCAAACGCGGACATAAATGGCTTTTAATTGTGGGTGACTGGTTCTCGAAGTATTCGATTTTACAACCGTTGCGCACTGCCAAGGCACATTTGATTGAAAAATTTTTGGAAGAAAAAGTGTTTCTTGTCTACGGCGTACCACAATTTGTTATTTGTGATAATGGTCCACAATTGATTGGACGTGTTTTTAAAGCTTTGTGTGCAAGGTACGAAATCCAAAAGATTTGGTACAATGCTGTTTATGCTCCTCAATGCAATTTTGTGGAAAGAATTAATAAGACAGTTGGTACAGCAATCCGTTCTTACGTAGAAGAACATGATACATGGGATAATGAGATATCAAAAATTCAGTACGCAGTTAATTCAGCAAAACACGAATCCACCAACTATTCTCCAAATTTTTTAGTTTTTGGTTGTCAGGTACCCTTAAGTGGAAAAGCTTATAGTAACAATTTTGAACCCGGTAAAGATGTAGATGTTGTTTCTAGTAGTAGAGCTTCCTATGATTTGGATCGTCAACCTTTGTTCGATATTTTTTGGAATGTCCGTGAAAATTTACATGTAGCTTGTCAACGTTCGAGTAAACGCTACAATCTTAGAAGAAGAGACATTTCATTCCAAGTCAGAGAAAGCGTTTGGAGGACCAATAAGGTACTTTCAAGTGCTAGTGATAAATTCTCCGCTAAGTTAGCTCCAAAGTTCATTTTGTGCAAAGTTCGTAAAAAACATTCCAATTTAGTATATGAATTAGAGAATGAGGATGGAACAAGAGCCGGAAAATGGCATGTTAAGATCTTGAAACCCGTTGAATCACCAGATTAGTTCCAGTCTAGTCATTTCTTTGATTTTAAGTAAAACAATCGTTGCTTGTTTCGTTTTGTTCTGATTTTTGATTTAGTATAGTTTTAACTAATACTAAATGGAGACTGTGCTTTTGTAACTTATTTTGTTTGAAAATTTTGTTTGATGATTGAAACATGTAGTCAAACTTTTGTGTAGTAGTTTTGTAGTGTACATTAATGTACATACAAGTTAAATTCGTCGCGCGTTATTAGAAGATATTATTAGAAGATATTATTAGAAGATATCATTAGAAGATATCATTAGAAAATATCATTAGAAAGTAGAAATAAGTTGACTATTTAAGTCGCTAGTCCTGATTTCTACATATTTGGGTAGAGAGAATATTAGCTTATTCTTTCCCTTATTTCGGACCTTTCAGTAATTTTTGTTTGACAAGGTCAGAGGTTTGCACGGCGAACCTCACCATTTGATCCATCATTAATAGGAGGTGATATTAGAAAATTAGTGATAGGATAATCAGTAGGGTGTAAGAGATTTCAGCCCTAACTGATTCGATTTTGTATTCGATTTTTGTAAGTGACCTGTTAGTTAGGTTACCTTAGTTTTGATTATCACCTTGAAATGATAATATTTTGAATTGTGATGCTGTTTTGATATTATAGCGTCACCCTTTTTTTGGTTGATAGAGTTGCTTGAGCTCCAGGAAGTGGAGTTGTTATTTTTGGAAATTAAGATAATTTGTATTGTGTTTAGTTATAGTTAGTAGATACTAGCCTTGGTAGGAGCAAGAAAGCTCTAGTTAAAGGGTTACTTTAAATTTAGACTTAGATTAATTTTTTTGTCCCGTGGAGTGTTTGACTTTTTAATTTGACCTCTCTCAATTTTGACTTATACCGATTGTGACTTCCCGATTTTGTCTCCCTATGGACGCTTGGTACACGTAGTTACCGACACACTCAAATTTGTAGATATTTGTCCCCCTCGTTTTCATAGGTTCGTAAATATTTGTAATGTTAGTTAAGAATGTAGAAAAGGCTAGTATAAATAAAAAAATCTTTGTATTTGTTTCACTTAAATTTTCTTTGTTAAAAAGATTTTTTCTTTTAGGAAAGGGTAGTGTAACAATTTTATTTTCGATAATAATTCTTTGCATATAATTTCAAGAATAGTGTAATAATTTTATTAATAATAATAATTTTTTGCATATAATTTCAAGAATAATGTAACAATTTTATTAATAACAATAATAATTTGCATTCAACTTCAAAAGTAATACGCTAAGCCTGCATCGTCCTTTAATAATCTAGTTATATTCAGATATCTGTGTTGTATACAGCTATTTACAAGCACATCTCTGTTTGATTGTCCCCCTCCTGACGGCGCGACCGCCTGAGCTGGTTATAAGATAGTCGGCCACAGGTGATAGAGATATCAACATGTTGTCTTGGTTGGAGAGGCGGCTCCGTGGCGTAGTGGTATGTGTGTGACTACTACGCCCAAGGTCCCGGGTTCGAATCCCGACACGGTCCGCTTGAAAAATGTTAGGCGAGCATTTTTCGCAAAAATACACCCTCGTTCGGATGAGAGGTAAAATGGAGGTCCCGTGTGTGAGTGTTGTCACGCACGTTAAAGATCCCTACCTTGCTTGGAACATCAAGGATTCGGCAAAATTCAAAATTTTCCAGGTAAAAAAAACTCGCTTCCTGGCCAATGTAGTACCTTCGGGTGGAGCATTGGAAAATCACATGTAATGTCTTGGTTGGAGGCCGGCAATCTGCGAATCCCTTTCAAATAGTTAGGATATCTTTGAATAACGGTCGGTAATGTATATATTTTGCAAACTTGTATAATTTGAGATAATTTATTTAGGGCGACAAGTAGGATGCAACTTTTAAAGACACACAAGGACACAGTAAAACACATGTAAGATGCTACCTTTAGAAGGTAACGTAATTCAACATTGAGAGTACGATTGCTGCTGAATGTAAGGCGACAGGATATGATTCGACACGTGGAACGCAGGAATTATAGAAGTTGGTTTGGATGAATTGGTTTCAAATTGCAAACGCTGTTATCGTTGCTTGAAAAACGGTGATCCCGTCTTCCTTTGTCACAATGCGACAATTGCAGTTTTGGTTCGTAGATAGCTATAAGTTCTTTTTATGTGTTTCAAAATTTGGAACACGTTAACTTGCTTTGATGCGTAATACATGTACATTGTATAAGTTTCAACTAACTGTTGAGCTGGATTTACCAGTAGTAAAACGAAAGTTCATTGATTTAACGTTCTAAAAACAACATGCTTTGTTCCATATGAATCGTCAGTAATGTCAACAGGTGTTACTGACGTCATATTTTTCTACTTTGTATAGCTGACCGATGTTATTTTAAAAGCAAATGCTTTAAACAGCTTTAGTACAATATATGTAAACATGTATATTTTTGTGATCAGCTTTATCTACATTAAAATTAGTATACATAATTTTGAAAGCTCAAATGCTAATATTGTTAGGAGCTATTAATTTGTTATCAACCTGAAAAGATCTGCCCAGGTCAGAACCCTATTTGTACAACAAGTTCATGTTTTAAAGTAAAGTGTTTGATTGAAAATAATAAAGACAAACATGAAAGTTAAAATTTTAAGATTGATGCAGTTAATGATTAAATTTTTTGTTACAAGTTATATTATTTTAAAAGAGATCTTTTAGTAAACAATTGGTTCAAGATAAAATTTTTTATTTTGATCAAGTGTGATCAAATCTTATTCATCATCATTTTGTTTTCGACCTTACTTAAGGTCGGTTTGACGCAGCTCTAACTTCTTTTCTAATCTGTGCTAATCTAAAAAAGCTCTACATACCCTTCACAACCTAAATTTCTAATAATTTGACTAATATAGTTTGGTCTAGATCTTCCTAAATCCTTATATCTTTTTCCTATCCAGCTGACTCTACATAGATATTAGCAACCTGATGGTTGTTAAAGAACTCTAACATGTTTACATGATTACCATTTATAAGGAAATGAAATATAACCTGGTTATCCGCTTCAAAAATGAAAAGTGTTAAATAATATGTTATGGTAAGACTTAAGCAACGAATCGCTGCCAACATGCCAGACCGCTACCTAATTGTGAGTTATGTCATGGTGACGTTTATTAAATTATATGTTATGGTAAGGCTTAAGCAACGAAACGCTACCAACATGCCAGACTGCTACCTAATTGTGAGTTGTGTCCTGGTGACGTTTATTAAATTATATGTTATGGTAAGGCTTAAGCAACGAAACGCTACCCACATGCCAGACCGCTACCTAATTGTGAGTTATGTCATGGTGACGTTTATTAAATTATATGTTATGGTAAGGCTTAAGCAACGAATCGCTACCAACATGCCAGACCGCTACCTAATTGTGAGTTATGTCATGGTGACGTTTATTAAATTATATGTTATGGTAAGGCTTAAGCAACGAAACGCTACCAACATGCCAGACCGCTATAGTAGGGGATAAAGAATACTACTATAGTAAGCCTGCTTATCGTAAAAGGCGATTAAAAGGCGCAGCAAGGGGCAGCAGCCTTGCTGGCTAAAAGATATTGGAGGAGGGTCGGTTGGTCTCAGGCGATCCTCAATAATTTACAACTTGTTGGGGTTGGCCGTGACGGATACGGCTTTTTGCTAAAATCTTTAAAAACTGCGTTGTGGAAAGATATGGGAGCCTACCACAATATTTCCCAGGTGTGCGTGACCTAAAACACGAAATAGATATGATGGAGAGCTCACAAGTAAAATTCTTGTCCGGAGGTAAAATACTCCCTCATTCGGATCTCCGGGAGGGGGTACTTGGGGCTCGTCATCGTAAGAATATAAAACAACAGTTTGATTTAGTGATAGGGACTTGGAATGTAAGGTCGTTACTCAGAGTAGATAAGTTAACGAATTTATTAGTCGAAATGAGAAAGCAAAAGCTGGACATTTTAGGTATTAGTGAGGTGAGATGGCCAGATAGTAATGACTTTTGGAAGGATAATTATAGAATAATTACAACTTCTTCAACTAATGCACAGGCAGGCGTAGGAATAGTGTTAGATAAAGATTAGGGCATAAAGTTAAAGAGTACTTACAATTTAGTGATAGAATAATTATGGTTAGATTGAGTACAAAACCCACAGACACTGTTTTAGTACAGGTTTACATGCCAACAACTCAGTACGAGGATAAGGAAGTAGAAAAGGTATACGAGGATATAAATAGTATAGTGAGAAAAGTAAAAGGAGATGAGAATTTAATAGTTATGGGCGATTTTAATGCATCAGTGGGAGAAGGTAGTGAGGGAAAAATGGTAGGAAAATTTGGGTATGGCAGACGAAATGATAGAGGAGAAAGATTAGTTGAGTTTGCCAGGAATATAGATTAGTAACTGTAAACACCCTATTCGAACAACATGTTAGGAGAAGATATACCTGGAAAGCCCCAGGTGATAGAGCTAGATACCAAATAGATTATATTTTAGTTAAACAAAGATTTAGAAACCAAGTTAAAACTGTCGTAGTTATCCAGGGGCTGACATAGATAGCGATCATAACTTAGTTAAAATGAAGTGTAAACTAAAATTCAAAAAATTGAGAAAGGTGAAAAGAGAGGATGGGATCTAGGTAAGCTTAATGATAGTAGGGTAAAGAGGAATATAAACAAGTATTAGATAATAAGAGCAAAGAGATAGCTGTAGGAGGAACGTAGAAAATAGATGGAAAGAAATAAAACTGACGGTACATGATACAGCAACACAGACTATAGGTAAGAAAAAATAGAAGCTAGAAAACCGTGGGTAACAAAGGAGATATTAGATTTAATAGAGAATAGAAGAAAGCTTAAACCTTTCAGAGAAGTGGATAGTGAAAGGAAGCAAAATATAATACAGTTAGAAATAAGATAGTACATGAGTGTAGAAAAGCTAGAAATAAATGGATGGAGGAGAATTGTAAGGAATACAAGATGATTTGATAGTAGGTAAGACAGACAGGGCTTACAGGGCAGTTAAAAAGTTTTTGGGAAGATAGGAAAAATATAATGGTATTAGAGACGAGAATAATGAGCTTCTAATAAATAAAGTTGAGGTAGCTGATAGATGGAAAAGATATTTAGAAGATTTATATAAGGGAGACGATATGGATGAGTTAGAGAACGATCAAGAAGAGGATGTAGAAATAGGGTTCTTAATATTAAGAGAGGAATTTGATAGAGCTATTCGGAATCTTAAATTAAATAAAGCGCCAGGGATAGACGATATTCCCGCAGAATTAATAAAATATGCAAGTCAGAAAACTTTGGACAGATTATATGAACTAATAAATGTAATATATGACACAGGTGAGGTTCCAATAGATTTCGAAAAAATATTATTATCCCAATCCCAAAAAGTCAGGAGCTGATAGGTGTGAGAATTTTAGAACAGTTAGTTTAACTTCTCATGCTTCCAAAATACTAACAATAATAATTAAAAATAGAGTAGAAGCTTTGACTGAGAATTATTTAGGCGAAGACCAATATGGTTTTCGTAAAGACAGAGGACTAGAGAACCGATACTAATGATTAGGGTAATTATCGAAAAAGGTTACAAAAAATAAAAGACTCATTTCGCGTTTGTAGATTTAGAAAAAGCATTTGATAGGGTTAATTGGATTGTTATGTTCAGGGTTTTGCAAAAAATAGGAATCTCTCATAAAGATAGAAAAATTATTTACAGTCTATATAAAAACCAAAGCGTAGTAATTAGATTTGATGAAATAGAAAAGGAAGCTAAGATTAGAAATGGTGTTAGACAGGGTTGTATACTGTCTCCCTTGATTTTTAATGTTTATATTGAGGAAGCTTTAAACTTAGCCAGAGAGAGAAAGAGATAGGTATTAGTGTACAGGGACAGAAAATAGACATGTTACGTTTTGCAGATGATATAGCCATTATAGCAGAGTCTAGAAAAAGTTAGGAGAGTTTTAAATATTTTAGATGAGATACTACGGAGTAACTATAGTATGAGAATTAACTCGGTAAAGACAAAGATAATGACAAGTGAGTTACAGCCTAGTTCTAAACCAAAATTAAAAATAGGTAATATCGAGTTAGAGGAGGTAGATGAATTTTGCTATTTAGGTAGTATAATTACAAAGGATGGACGTAGCAGAAGGGATATAGTAGCTAGAATAGCTCAAGCTAGAAAAATGTTTTTAAAAGAAAAACTTACTAATAGCTAATAGTATTAGTTTAGATAATAGAAAAGTTTCTTAAAGTCGTACGTATGGAGCGTTCTACTATACGGTAGTGAGACTTGGACAATTAAAGAAGTAGATAAGAAAAGATAGAAGCTTTTGAAACTTGGTGTTATAGGAGAATGTTAAAGATTAGTTGGACAGATAGAGTAACAAACGAGGAAGTTTATAGAAGGATAGGTGAGGATCCCTGTATGTGGAAACAATTGAAGGTCAGGAGAGATAGAATGATAGGGCACCAGTTAAGACATGAGGGACTATTTAGTAAAGTCTTAGATTATAGACTACCAAATAAAAATAGAGTAGGAAGGCCTAGACAAAGCTATATTAGTCAAATTATTAGAGATTTAGGTTGTGAAGGGTATGTAGACCTTTTTAGACTAGCTCAGAATAGAAAAGAATTTAGAGCTGCGTCAAACCGCCTTTAAGTAAGTTCGAAAACAAAACAAAAAAAAAATAAAAATCAGTTAACTAAATGTCACCAGGACATAACTCACAAATCTTATTACATAAAGCTAAAACCCTTCTGAGTATTAAATTGATGCCAATGTTATATTGGAAATACTTTTTGTATTATTTCTTTATGTATTTTTGCAGGACACAAATGGTGTCCCACTTTTTTATTTATTTAACTATCACAATTTCTTTCAGAAGCTGCGTCTTATTTTATTAAGACAGGCTTTTGTCAGCGAAGGCGATCTTTTTTTCTTTGGGTCTCCACGTCCGCCCTTAGAACTATGCTATGCAATTATCGTGATTACATCAGGACTTGGTGGCGCATATTTGATTTAGCTTAAGTTTGATCTGCAAACAAAATTCGACTCCCCCCCCACTTCTCATTGCTCTACCCAGGAATAGACCCCTAGTTGTGTCGGAAGATTTTTGGAACAATAAATACGTTTCACTGACGCCCATGCGTGAGGCCAGCTATATATATATAAAATTTGTTTCACTGTAGAAAAAAATTCGTTTCAATTTAACAAACTAGATTAAAAGGTGTTTTTCACGATTTTGTAGAAAAGCAAAATCTATGTTGCTCTCAGGAAACTGAAGGCGTACTATATCAGAAACAGCGGTTTGTATGCTATCAGTTTGTTGACGATTGCTTGTACGGGATCGAACTTGAACAGTTTGATGTGGAACCTAAATTCGGTATAATGTGAAGCCAGTTTTAGTAACTATGTGCTGGAAACAAAAGCAAACTACATCTTACTTACAGCAGCATTACTTATTTATAACTTACATATAGGTTAACAGAAAGTAGGTAGTTATCGCCTGTAAAAAGAATTGTGAATAGAATACTGATATTGACAGAATTAGACAAGTCGGTTACAAAACTAATAAACGACAAGACAAATGAAAGTCGGTTGTTAAACAAAATTTATATCTGACGGAGGAAAAAGTATGTGAAGAAATAAGGTTAGTAAGATAAGACGCGAAAGTAAGGCGAAATACAAGGTAATTAACCAAAGCAGGAGTCAATAGCCGGAAAGCAGATCGATAACTGCAGACACTTAACCAAATACTCACTCAAACAAAGATCAATGAACCCGCACCTAGTATTTGCACGGCTAAAACTAAGCGGTGGAAAACAAAGATTGATCATGAGGAAGGGGCGCCTGATGATGTCACTAGAAAACTTCAAGAAACATACCCAAAAATGGATAGATTGACATCATAAAACTACAGAAACAGGTATCAAAAACGAAAGCAATGATCCCAACATAGATGCGCTTGAAGATTTGATTAGAAAAGGACAAGGGTCCCTGTTACATTAGTCGTTGTAGCCCCAAGAACTTACCGTTTCACTAACAAGAACCATTAGATTATGCTCAACTATATTTTATTTGAATAACTCAAAAGGCGCTAACAATATTCCTCACACAATAAAACGCTACTTTGTTTTTAATATAAGAGAGTACTTTAAACTGAGAGATAGTTTCTGTTGAATATACATTGAAATAAAAAGCACAGGATAGTGAAATTTTTCAGGGTGCTAGACAACAAGTGTGTGATGAAATATGTAAGCTTTTTAAGTTATTTGAAACTGCCAATACAAATCACCGTTCTTCATCACACTTTCAAGCTTTTTAACCGTATTTAGAGTATTTTCCGCAAGGAGCTGAATGTATAATGCTTTGCTCCACATAAGGTTTTATTAAGCCCTTCAAATACCTTTTGAGAAAAAATTCCTTCTAGGGGAGTACTGCTTTGTATTAAAACAACGATTTGTTTTCAAAAATATTACTCAAATGTTTTAAATGTGTACAACACTATGAAACGTCAAAAAATGAATTTTGCATAATTTGCTTATGTAATTGATGTTACCTAAAACATTATACCACAACGTAATAATACAAATTATTTCAAAATTCTTTAATTTTTTATGCTAATAATATGGGACTATTCTTTGTATTATTATCAGAAACTCTTTTGGTACTTTCTGGTCTCAAAGATGTTATACATTCGACTTAACTAGACCATCTTGTAGCTTATAATGGTTTCAAACTTAAAAACTGTTACAAGAGTTTTTAAAACTGTCCAACGTTTAGTAGAAGATTAATAATGTGGGAACAATTTTTCTAGTTAGATATAATGTTTTAGATTTAATATCGCTACCTTCAATTAATTATTTCGTTTTTATTTTATTCCCAAACATTGAAACACATTTTTTTTTGTATACACCGTTTTATATGTTCTAACGTAATTGAACCAAATTTAGAATTATTTCACTCACTTTAACATCTTTTGTTGCTTTTTTTCAAGCAATCCGCTATTCATCCTTGCTTAAAAACTGAATAACATATATAATTGTTTCAATAACAGCTTTCAAGTATTCAGTTTCTGTTTTATTAGGGTTTGAGGATGATTAATTACTTCAATTATGTTTAAACCATTATAAAAATCTTGAATACTAGAATATAAGCATCCGAGAGCAACGCCACCGCTAAAGTGCCACAGCGCCGTCCCCATCCCACCGCCGTCCCTGCCTACACCTACGTTGTTAACTTCTGACGTCACACTTCCACCTAACCTCATCGGTCCGCTCACTCAACCGCCTGTCCTCTCACTCTCCCACCCGCCCACCTTGCGGTATAACGGTAGAGCATGTCATTTAGGTAAAAACTCCACAACCCTATGCTATCGACTACTTAGTTTCAGCTTCCTTTCCAAAGTCACGGTGACGTTATGGTCTTCTAAAAATAAAACGCAGGACCATGCTATTCTAAAGCTTTACTTTGATCTTAGATAAATTACATAATTTAAGAACATTCAACAAGCAAGCACGAGCACAATAAAACTTAATTTTAGTATAAGTTACGCACAGAAAACTGTCCTTTCTTTATGTTTGTCGGAGGTAGTTTTAATTTTATCTAGTTTTATCCGTAGTTTAAAATTTAAATCGATGCCCACGTCTCCTATCTCCTTTACTAGCCAATAATTGGATACATACAGACCGTCAAGATTATCGAATTGTAAAATGTACCAAAGTTTGTTTCTTTACATAAAGTCTTTGATTCCACAAACATCCACATCCATTCCTTCGTGTAATTCTTGCAACTTGTAGTAATATTTTAGTCGTGGTTCTTCAACTATGTCCTGCAAATGTATCTTGTTGGCTTGGTCTATGTCATTTTGCTGGTATTGGAGGCAATGTTGATTTTTCCATACACTGTTATATAGTTGTATATCTACCACTGGCGTCGTCGTGGATCAATGTAGAGGTTAAATGGAGGTCCCGTGTGTGAGTGTTGTCACGCACGTTAAAGATCCCTACCTTGTCTGGAACGGCAAGGGTTCGACAAAATTCTAAATTTCCAGGCAACAAAAAACTCGCCTCCTGGCCAATGTAGTACCTACAGGTGGAGCATTGGAAATGTAAATGAACTGTATGTCTACCACTGGCGGTTCCGTAGCGTAATTGATATGCGTTTGTCTACTATTCATTCCCAAGGTCATGGGTTCAAATTCCGACACGGTTCGCTTGAAAATTTTTAAACGAGCATTTTTCACAAAAATACACCCTCGCTTGGATGAGAGGTAAAATGGAGGCTCGGCGTGTGAGTGTTGTGACGCAAGTTAGATATCCCTACCTTGCTTGGAACAACAAGGGTTTGACAAAATTCAAAATTTTTTCAGGTAAAAAACTCGCTTCCTGGTCAATACAGTATCTTCGGGTGGAGCATTGGAAAATCAAATATAGTGTATGTCCACCACTTTTAGGAATATAAACAGTATATCAATTTAGTACGACCCCTTTCCGCAAGAACACCCACATAACCAAAAGAATCTTTCTTACTAACCACAAATGCATATCGCTCGTAAAACCCAGATGTAACTAAATCGGTCCACCGTTACATTAATTTTTAACTCTTTCTCATTTTTTGTAATAAAATGTTCTTTGTCTAAAACATGTTTGAATTGTTTTAGTATTGCAGCAGTTTTTTTCCATGTAGTCTACCTTTTTGAAAACTTTCCACGTAGGTACCTAGTAAAAGAACAACATAACTCTTTCTTATGCATCGGAAAAAATTGATAGGTTAGGAAAGTGCCACGCCGGCGCTGATCTACCCTATCAATTTTTCCCCATGCATTGTAGCAAATTTATTTTCCATCAGTATATTTATGGATATTTAAGTTATTGTTTTGAGAGAAAGTAATTTCGAGTCTTACATCATGGTAAATTTCTAAGTTGTACGGTTTACGGTTCTGTTTTACCTCATGTATTTATTACCTGTTGTATTAATTTAACTATATGCTTCAAAACCGTGAGTATCATTTCAAATTGTACGGTGACAAGTAATAACTCTTATAAGATTCATTTCAAGATCTCCTTCCTTCTATAGCTAGGATAATACACTAGGTCGTTGTAACTGTCAAGTTGATAAACATTTTTACGTTAGCTGCTGTGGGTGAAAGTCAAACTTCTTATCAAGAAGCAATTATGCTTTGATTTTAATCAGAATATTTAAGTAGACGACAATGATCAAATGCTTAATGTGTAATTAGCAAACAAATACGGAATCATATAATGGCTTTTCGGTCAGTTGTCTGGGTGCTCGATTATACACTACATTTATATCTAGTTTAGTTAAGGAACATAGTATTAGGATGCAAGCAGCAATATTATATAACTATGCGGCTATAAAGCTGTTATATAGCAGAAAATTACGTGTCTTTCGAATTTACCTCTCATTCTAGTTTTACGTCCTACTCCTTAACTTCATTCGGGTATCTTCGGCAACTG
Organism: Platerodrilus igneus; assembly: GCA_036346225.1. Lineage (NCBI taxonomy): Eukaryota > Metazoa > Arthropoda > Insecta > Coleoptera > Lycidae > Platerodrilus > Platerodrilus igneus. The sequence continues at coordinate 5,157,815 of JARFIW010000131.1, read as the reverse complement.
CCGACTCTCGTTCTATAGTGTATATAAAGGAGCATCTTTCCAACGTAATTTAGTATTTGGCAGTAGCTTGAACGGTTAATATTTTGCTTCCCCAGGTGATTAACGTTTTTCAATTTCTTCAAAATGAAGTAAAACCAATAGGTTATTTAGATTGTGATTGCTGGTTAAAAATTCGTGCAACAATAATATGGTTATCGATATTGGCGAACAGATGCTGATTGATGGATATCACACGCTAATTACAGAACCATTTTTTGACAGTATGGTGCTAATTAAAATTTGCGACCTTTCGGACTGTAAACAAAAGCATTTTTATCGTAAAAAAGAAATTTGTGGCGTTTTTACAGGTATCTGCAGGGAGTGTTTGACAGATTTATTTCTACTAGGCATGATCTTAAAGCCAAACTTTCGTTTTCTCTGAAAAATGCTAACAAAATGGGGAACGGAGTACAAGAAATTTAGCAGAAAAGGAGGTCTCCAGAAAATTATTGAAAAATTTAACAATTCCATGTGTTCCATACAAAGTGGAACTAGAAGATGCTAAGTTGGAAACTTTATTGAAAGAACTACCAGATATGTCAGACGCATTCAAGAAGGATTGTTACTATCACTTTGCCGCGTATATAACCCAGGATTTTTCTTGCATTTTTAGCGAGACAGAGAGCGAATACGAAAAGAACTGCAGTATTATAGTTGACAACGATAAAACTACGAGAATCGATTGCTTAACAATGCTAACCGCTAACGCAATAATTAAAATATACAATAAATTTGAGTGTCAAGTAACAAGTCTTGGTGTTAGTTAACAACTTGAAAATCATGTATTAGATTTTCTACGTTGTCCAGGTGTACATTTAAGGGAAATATTCACGTCTACGTTGGCTAAAATACATGGTATTATGCGATTGGAAGCGACAATATGCAACTGCACAACTGGAAACTATGTCAGTGCGGACTAGGCCTACAATCCCTTAAAAAATGTTCATTTTTATTTTGAGAATATAAGTTATACTTCCTGAAGGCGCCAATGTAGTCGGAACCGCAGGGTCAAATCAAGCCTGGCTTAATGGAGAATTTTATATAGAATACAAAGAGGAACCGTTTAAGGTGTGTTTTTATTAACGGTTTACTTTCTAACTTAAGCTTGTTCAGACAGACACCCATAAAATTAGGAAAAGACGACCCAAGTTGTATAGTGTAAGATTTATTTCATTATGAAAACTGAAATTGAAGTTTAAATGTAAAATTTAACAATTTCCTGAAATAATTATAGTAGGTTACTTTAAAGCTATGATGGATTGAAAATGAGTTTATTTTAAAAAATAGTCGTGTAAATTTATATAATTTACAATCTGCTTGTACCTGTTTATTGGGTTAATGTTATGACTGTTTAATTAAAATAGGCTTAGCTTGCTATGCTCCATTCGGTTATACAACGAATCTATTTTAATAATTAATCGTAAAGGATTTCTAATCATTAATTTAAAATTACGCATTGTATTTAGCTAAAAAATAGGTTGTGTAATTATCCTCAAGGTATTTAGAATTATTTTTTATTACTAAGCATTATGCGGTTTTGAGTTCCCAGTAGTGTTTGATGGAATTATTTATTATTATGTATTTTGTGGTATGGACGTTTTCCCACGCTTTGCAATAAACGGCGTCATTGTTTCGACCAATGAGAACGCGTTACGCAAAGCTAGTGGTGGACCAGTTGAAAACAACCAGCGGCCATCTTGGTATTCTATACGTAGCTGTACATCTAAAAGCCGAGTAAGAATCAGTACTTGATGCTGTAGTGGTGGGGTTTACCTCGTTGAATCGTATCTTTTCCTTTCTGTTGTGCCTTTATGTTGGCAATCTAGACTAGATAGGCGCCAATTTCACCTACTCCCTTTAGAATCGAATAAAGAGAAACAACGTTATTGGTATTTTAGCATTGCAGACACCGTAATCAAGATTCATTAATTGACTTTATAGTAATTTCAGGATTCGAAGTAAGTTTAATCCTAGTATACTTAAGTTATGCTCATTTGTAAGTGATTTAACAATACCGTTGGTATAATTTGTACAGTAGTCTTATGCCCTCTGTACGGGGACCCAATAAACTGTAGTATATTTATACCTGTTTAATTGATAAGACACAAGGTGGTGCAGTGAGAACATAGTGTTTGTTTCTTTTGTTTATAGTATAGGTTAGATTGATTGTAAAAAGAATCAATTCCAGCAGGAGACCAAAATTATCAGGATCCATTAGGAAAACTCGTCTTCCAGAGGATAATACTCTAGACAAGACCAATTGGTGCCCATTAATTGAGACAGTTCCAAAAAACCTTTCGGAGTAAATGTTTATAGTAACTTAGCTGGAAAAATTTACCAATTTATTAATTTTGTTATAGAGTAGCCACTCCAGCACCATTGTATTTAGCCGGTGGACTTTTAATTTGTAACGGGATTCTCGCCCCTTCTGGGCAATTCAAGTTTAACAGCCTAACGATTCTCTCACTCATAACGTATTTTGGAGCTTTATAATTACATTGAATTTATGTTGCTAAAGTAGCTTGGATCTTTGAATCAATTGCTCCATTTAGGATCACTGAATCAGTTCTGGTCACGAGATCAACTAGGGTTATTAGACGAGTTTGTGTTACTGGGTCCGTATTGGTCAACGTGTCGGTTTGAGTTTTGGGTCACTAGATCTCGAATAAGTTTGTGTTAAGCCTCACCTGATTGACAAATTTTTTCCAGGTGCAATTCTGCATAACAAAGATTCTAAAGCTTGTATCTACAAGAAAGTTTCGGCAACGTTCTGAATATCTGACTGTGGTCGTTTGTGTCAAGTGGCATAAACTTCCTGGCAAAATAAATAAATAGCTTTGAAAGTTTTCGTATAATTTAAAATTCAAAGCACTAAATAAAAAGTTCTCAGTGCAAATGTTTGATTTAAATATACCTTAGCATGATAATATACTGAATCAATTGTTATTTAAACACAGTCACAGGTTCTATTCGTTGTAATAATCCTTCGCTTATAGGAAACCTTCACTACAAGGTATTTGAAAAATTTTCGAAGCTGTATATGCTCTATGAGGAAAACACACGAAATGCTTATTTTAATGGAAAACGCTTTTCAGTATTAGATGTAAAATTCATAGCTTAAAAATTGGTTTACCTGCCAACTCCCCAGTTCACAGATGCTATTGTATACTGCGCCTAACTCGTTGACAATCTGATTCTAAAGTCTTTTTTAATTTTAAAACGGAATTTGGCAAAAACTATTTTTCATCAACGAAAGTACTCTAGCTTGCTCTTTACCGTGTGGGAACTACATTAACGTCCTTTAAATTATTTTAAATATTCACATTTGTGGTAAATCTAAAAGCATTAATTTGTATGCGTTTGCATTTATTCACGAGTCTACTACTTAATAGTAGAATCATTAATGCAAGGAAGGGTACATATTACTGTCACATACAAAAAATGATCTTGTGTGCTTTAAGCTGAGGTTATGGGTTGTTAACATAACAAAAAGGTAGGCGCTTTTTATACTGAGTGTATACGTTTTATAAGACTTCTTCAGCAACACCTGTCGCGATAGAATGCGGTTTTATTGTAGCAAACACGCTTCTTTTTGATGATGAGCGGGTTTCGGAATTTTATTTTCTATTATTAATGGTTTTAGAGGACTCATGATGGTGAAAATAAATACGTTTAAATCTTTGTAGCATGAATAAATTTGAGAGTACAAATGCCTTATACTGCTATGCGATGATCGATTTCTTTAATGCTTTTATAAAGTTTAGGCAATTGTGATCATCTTGAAGTATAATTTCGTTGCCATATAAAATATCCAGTTGTATTTCCAATTTCACCCACGTTTTAGTATTATCTTCCGCAGAAAATGTTTTATAAAAATTAATTTCGCCTTTATAATATTATTCCCGAAAAGTGCTCTCAAATAAACCGTCTACTAAGTTGCTTGATATCATTTATCGTCGAGCTCGTTTACCCAATTTATAGACTTCCGAGTTGTTATACAGGGTGTCTCCGTTATCGGTGCAAATACTTTATGTGATGATAGGGGACACTTTTCTAAGAACAATGTTTCGATAAAAATTTTTTCTAAGTCCCCACTCTAAAGGGGTAGGTTTGTTTATATCATTTTTGTATGTGTCTCTCTGTAAATGGATATAACATTGAAACTATTGACTTTAGCGTATTAATCATCTAAAACTATATTAAAGAGCGTAAAATTTTCTACAAGTTTGCATTTATGATTTTTTGTCTAAAGTAAAGGATACATACAGGAGTTATCTAGAGATCTATATTAAACAATGAAAAAATTTGCAAAATTCCTTTTTTTGTAATATTTGAAGACGTGATAACTTCCAAACGGCAAGAGTTAGAAAACCTATATATATATATATATATATATATATATATATATATATATATGAAGTGTTTTTTTGCGGGTTTTAGGTCTGCTGGTAAGTAGTTATAAACTCTTTCTTTAACGGCATTATTTGATTTGATCACAGGCTTCTATAATTATATAATAATGTAATAATAAATTGTATAACTAAATTGAGAATAATAAGATTGCATTAAATTAAATGTAGTCGTAGTAGTTTGCATTTGACTAAGGTGTAAAATTAAAAATTTGTATATTCTATTAAAGTATTTGAAATCTGTCTTTATTGAAGTTTTAAAGTATGACACAATTTGTTTATTTATCTGCATGAGCAAGTGTATGTATGCATGGAAGCGCATGTGTGTTAGAGTTGGCATGAATATGGAGTTGTTTAATGATCCCACAAAATTTAAACACTACCTCATATTCATGCCAACTGTACACACACATGCGCTTCCATGCATACATACACTTGCTCATGCAGATAAATAAACAAATTGTGTCATACTTTTAAAAAACTTCAATAAAGACAGATTTCAAATACTTTAATAGAATATACAAATTTTAATTTTACACCTTAGTCAAATGCAAACTACTTTACGACTACATTTTAATTTAGATGCAATCTTTTATTATTCTCAATTTTGTAAGTTTATACAGATTTTATGTGTAGTTTAGTCCATTCATTTTTATATAATTATAGAAAGCCTGTGATCAAGGATTCAAAAATAAATCCGAAAATTTAGGCAGTTAAAGAAAGAGTTTATATACAGTAGGTTTTAGGTCTGCTGGTAAGTAGTACCAGCAGACCTAAAACCCGCAATAAAAACACTTCATATAATTATAGCAAGGTCGTTACTATAAAAGTTTTATATATATATATATATATATATATATATATATATATATTGCTGCGAAACCTACAAAAAGCCTCACCAGAGTAAAAAAAATATTCGAGCTTCTCGAATTGGGCACCAAGATTTGCCGTGGTTCTCGCCCTGTTGAATCTCTTCAGATAGTCGCCTTTTTACTCTTTCCGCCTCGGCTGCTCACCTAATTAAAACTTTCATCCTCATTCATAAAAAAAAAAAAAACACATTCCTACCACAAACATCAACGTTAACTCTATTTACATAAATATTTACAATACATTAAAATTTCAAATTTAAATTGTAGCATAAGTTTCAGTATCATAAAATTTCAAGATTAAATTTGTCATCATTTTAATTTGCATCCAGAATTAAAGTCCTTGTAGGATGCCTACTAATTAATTTAACAATATTTGCAGACCTAAGTCTGAATAAAAGGGAGCATCTCCCACCCCTTTACGTTAATCAAACAGGTTAGTCTAATTGAGCTCAAAGACAGACCCAAATTTTCATCATAATCAAGAACATAAACTGCTAAATACTCCTTTCTACTTAAACAAGAAAATTTCACCTTAAAATTTAAAATTTGTTGTTTTTACAAATTTACTACTGTCCATTTTTTTTATCAAATAAATTATAAAGATATTCAACACACACCAAAACATCAAAGATTGAACAACAAAGCATAAGTTACCTGATGGTTAATGCACTCGTGGCTCCAATGTACATCGTCCTTTGTTAATCACACTATTCCAACTGGGTTATGTTTAGGTCCTCGGATTACTGGTCGCTTTTAAAAACATTTCTACACCACCATTCATCTAAAATTGTTTCAGGGCTTCTCTGGAACTCATCTAAGTATATCTAAATCTTGTTTTGGGGATCCAATCACGATTACGAATAACATTTGATTATTAACACCCCCGAAAAATAGCACTGAAATTCATACTTCTTTCCCGCTATACCCAAAACTGCCTACTTTTGTTTATTCATTTATCGTTACAAATTTGGATAATTGGTACAGTAATACTCGCAAATATAACTAGACTTTATTACCTTGTATCTTCTTTTCTAAGTGCACTAATGCATAATAACTTGTATCGTAGCACGTAAAGAGCAAACTGTTTTAAAGCATTCAATAATCACCAAAATAAGTGAGCAAACTGTTTAAAGTATTGAATCAAAATCAAAAATCTAAGAGAGCGAAACTGTTTAAAGTCCGGGTTTATATAATAGCTCGCCTGTATGTCGGTTTTGTCCCGCGACGGCCAGTTTTCAGAATTTCGCATTCTCTGTTCCCTTTCGACGGTCAGGCACAGCGATTCTCCTAAATTAGCACACGTCCAAGTTGAAAATCTAAGAAATTTTCACACGGCTCGCAAACACGTTCGAGAATAATTAACTAATTTTGTATAGAAATCGTCACGTTTACACCTCTCATATCTGCATCCTATTTCCACCAATCGTTTCCTCGTGACGTTACTCAAATCACGCCTTTTATTATCTGTGTTTCTGCCTTGCGCATTTTATCTGTCTTTTTCTAACTTGCTCCTAGTGGTGCAAATCGATACTCTTTACTATCGGTTATTTCAGTCCACGTGTATTCTTATTTGGGAAATAACCCCGTATCTAGCCTTCCCGTTAATATAAGCTACGGTTTATCCGACCGTTTCCAATATACGCAGAATTCTCATGCTTATCAGCTCAAATTTATTAGAATTTTACATTTAAAAATACGCAGGTGTTCAATCGTAATATTTTAAATAACACTTCTACGATTTGAATATTATTGGGTTTTTTTAAAAGCTTTTATGCTTATTATACCTTAATAAGCGTTCAATTAACTCCAATTAAAATAATCATGAATGGCATTTACTTCTACCCTTTAATTTTTATTGAATCCTAATTAAATATTAATTATTATTTGTACATTTTGTTTAATACTCGTTACTTAAAACTTGAATTAATTAATATAAATTTTGCACGTAATTTCTCTTTGTTTCTTTACTTGGAATAATTAAATTACATACAAGTTGAGCATTTCAATACTGCTTCTTTTTATAGAAAGCGTCTAGTGAATAATTTAAATCCCTTATTTTTAATGAAACGAATAAATTTGTATGCTCCACGTTTTAATAACGCGCACTTTTTTCGAAAGCTTCCTTATACACGGTGATTAAAATTATTTGATGTCGTTAATTAATTTTCTACCCTGGTCTAAATTTGAGTAATATATATATATATATATATATATATATATATATATATTGCTGTGAAAGTTCTTGAATTACCTGGTCTGTTGATTTTCTTCTGTTAATCGCCTCGGCTGCTCCTCTAGATAGCTTTCATCCTCATACATAAAAAACAAACACATTCCTACCACAAACATCAACGTCAACTCTATTTACATCAATATTCACAATACATTAAAATTTCAAAATTAATATTCAGCATAAATTTTAATATCGGAAAATTTCAAAATTAAATTTATTTTCATTTTAATGTGCATCCAGAATTAAAGTCCTTGTAGGATGCCTACTAATTACTATAATAATATATGCAGATTACAAAGGAGCATCTACCACCCTTTACGTTAATTAACCAGGTTCGTCTAATTGAGCTCAAAGACATACCCTAAATTTTCATCATAATCCAGAAATCAATACTAAATACCCTTTCTACTTAAACAAGCAAATTTCACCTTAAAATTAAAATATTATTGTTAGTACCATTTCACTACTGTCCATTTTGAGTAAATCAATTATAAAGTTATTCAACACACACAACAATATCAAAGTTCAAACAAAATAGTATAATTTACCTGAAGGTTACTTGCACTCGTAGCTTCAATGTACATCGTCCCTTTTGTTAATCACACCATTCCAACTGGGTTATATTTACGGCTTCTGATTCTCAACGCTTTAAAAATTTTTTCCATCACCATTTATTTAAAGTTGTTTCAGGGCTTTTCCGGAACTCCTCTGTGTATATCTGACCCTTGTTTCGTGGATCCAGACACGTTTATGCACCATTTAAGTATTAATACCCCGAAAATAACAAAGAAATTCATACTTCTTTCACCAAGATACGCCAAAACTGCCTACTTTTGTGTATTTATTTGTCATAGTAAATTTTACCAATTGGTACAGTGATACTAAACTTTATTACCTCGTATCTTCTTTTCTAAGTGCACTAACGTACATTCATTGTAGCACGTAAAGAACAAGCTGTTTTAAATCACATAATATTCGAGCAAACTGTTTAAATTATTTAATATTAAAACCGGAAAACTAAAAGCACTGTTTAACGCGTTCAATCAAGTCGAAGATCTAAGAGAGCTTGTTTATATTCACCTGGGTATATATAGAAGTTAGCCTGTCTGTCGGTCGAGTCCTCAAAACGGCCAGTTTCTAGAATTTCGCATGCTCTGTTCCCAGTCCGTAGCCCGCGCGTCGGTTTTTACGAATTTTGTACTCGCCCCAGTTAAATCTCAGAAATTTCAACACGGCACGCAAACATGCCCGAGAATAACTAATTAAATTTTATACAGAAATCGTTGTTTCTACCTCTGATATTTGCATCCTATTTTCAACCAATTGTGACCCTCGTGACGTTGCTTAAATCAGGCCTTTTACTATATGTGTCTCGGTCTTGTGCATATTATCTGTCTCTATCTAACCTGTTCTTATTGATGCAAATTGATATTCTTTATTATCGATTATTTCAGTCCATGTGGACTATCTGGGTTAAATAACCCCGTATCGCACCTTCTCGTGAATATTAAGCCACGGTTTCTCCAAGATTCTTTGTAACTATTTGTTATCTACAAAATTTTCGCCGTACGTGACATTTAAACTACGCAGGTGTTCAAACATAATATTAATTCTCAGAGCTTTATTTTCTGGTATTTTAATCTTGGATTTTCACAGGCTTTTATGCTTATTATTAATAATGGTTTAATTAACTCCAATTAAAATTGACTTCTATCCTTTCATTTTAGCGAATACAGATTAAATATTAATTATTATGTGTACACTTTGTTTAATACCGGTTACTTAAAATAGGGTTAATTAATATAAATTTTGCACGTAATTTCCATTTGTTTCTTTATTAGGAATAATTAAATTACACGTAGAGCTTTTAATACTGTTTCTTTTGATATAAAGCGTCTTGTACATGATTTAAATCTCTTATTTTTACTGAAACTAATAAATTTTTATGCTTCACGGTTTTAATAACGCGTATTATCTAATAATATTCATTATACACGGTGATTAAAATTATTTGATGTGATTATTTAATTTTCTACCCTGGTCTAAATATGTGTAATATATATATATATATATATATATATATATATATATCTTTATTTATGGGTTTAAGGTCAGCTGCTAGGATTTAAAAGTAAACTCTTTTTAAATGCCTAAATTTTCGGATCTTTATTTTATCCTTGATCACAGACTTTTCTAAAGTAATGTTAACTAGGCTAAAGTTTACATAAAATAAATATAACTTACAAATTGAGAAAATAAAATTGACATCTAGATGAATGGATTTTCTATATAAAAGTTTTAGATTTTATTGCTTTTTGAAGTTGTAAAATTGTATAATTTGTAAAAGTATAAAAATGTCAAAAAAGTTTTATTTCTAAATTGATAGATTGTATGATTTTGTATGTGTGCCTGCGAATTTCTGTTTGTAGGAGTGTTTGTTTGTGTTGTGTGTATGCGTGTGTGTGAGTGCATGTGTATGCGTTTGTGTGTGTGTGTGTGCATGCATGTGTGAGTGCGTAAGTAAGTGGGTATGTGTGTGTGTATGTGTGTGTGTGTGTGTTTGTGTGTGTGTGTGTGTGTTAGAGAGAGAAAGAGAAAGAAAAGAGAAAATGAGTGAATATATTCATGTTAGTGTTACTTGAGTTATGTGTTTATGTACTAACAATTCTTGCATTAACTATTTATCAACTATTGCTCTAAAATTAAGTAGATAGGTATAAATCAAACTTAAGCCATAAATATCAGTTCTTTTATTTATTGCATTTTGACTTCGAAAGATATGACACATTTCTAAAAACAATCTTTTCTGTTTATCTTTTTCAAATTCTAAAATTTGATGATTTTCAAAATCCATTTTGTGATTAGAAGTAATTAAATATGGCAATAGAGCACAGGAATTTGGCTTGACTTTAATGTCGCTTTTATGTTGTGTTTTACGTTGGCTTAGGCATTGTGAGGTTTGGCCATTGTATAAATTATCGCAATCTAAACAGTTACTTTGATATACAATGTTTCTTTGTTGGAGTTTTGGAGATTTATGTTCTAATTTTGAGAAAAGAGTACTTATTGTTAATATATTTCTTTTAGCAAATTTAAAATTATTATTTTTAAAGACTTGAATTAATTTTTGACTTAAGTGTTCGATGTGTGGTAGTGTTTTGTGTATATGGTTACTTTCGGATTGATATTGTTATTATTATTAGTGTTCTGGTTTGTATTTATATTTATTTTTGGATTATATAATAATTTCGTTATTAATGAAGGTGGATAATTGTTAGCTATTAAAATATGTTTTAGCTTTTGGATATTTTTATTATAAAAAGTAGGATGTGATATCTTTTTAATTCTATTCTTTAATGCAAGAATAAAATTTATTTTTGTTTTGATAGGGTGGTAGGCAAAATAATTTAAATACCTATTTGAGTGTGTAGGTTTCCGGTACCAATCTAAAATTATTAATTAGAATCGCTCAAGGTAAAATTATTTTAGATTGGTACCAGAAACCTACACACTCAAATAGGTATTTAAATTATTTTTCCACATACACACCCACTCACTCACGCACTCACACATGCATGGACGCACACACACACACACACACGAACGCATACACATGCACTCACATAGACGCATTCACACAACACAAGCAAACATGCACACAAACACTCCTACAAACAGAAATTCGCAGGCACACATACAAAATCATACAATCCATTAATTTAGAAACCAAATTTTTTTGACATTTTTATACTTTTACAAATTATACAATTTTACAACTTCGAAAAAGCAATAAAATCTAAAACTTTATACAAAATCCATTCATTTAGATGTCAATTTTATTTTCTCAATTTGAAGTTATATTTATTTTATGTAAACTTTAGCCTAGTTAACATTATTTTAGAAAAGCCTGTGATCAAAGATAAAATAAAGATCCGAAAATTTAGGCATTTAAAAAGAGTTCACTTATAAATCCTAGCAGCTGACCTTAAACCCATAATTAAAGCATATTATATATATATATATATATATATTGCTGTGATAAGGGGTTGTTTAGAGGTGTATTGAGTAGCAAGGGTCGTGTAGTAAGCATAAATTGCAATAGGAAGCAGAAAACTGCAGTTATTTAGAAGAAAATTTAATAATTTGTACGTTATGTAAATAGTAAGCATTTAAGACCCTGTATATAGACCATAATTAGCTTTAAACAATGCGAATAAGCATATTTTACAACAATAGTACTCGTATTTAGCAGGAAAATAGGTAATTCATACAATAGGTAAATAACAAGTATTCAACACTCTATATATAGACCATAATCAATTTTAAGTAATGCAAAGTAAGAATATCTTACAGTAAAAGTACGCTTATTCAGAAGAAAGTGTAGTACAAGTAATTAAACACGCGTTGAGAAGTGTTCTAATTAGCTATAAAACAAATACGAAGATAAGAGATAAAACCTAAGAAAGCTTTATGTAAGTACGCAGAAACAATAAACATTTTGATTAGAAAACGCAGTTTCAAACTCGCATAAAAATAAACGAAAATTGAAGTAAAGTTACATTATTTATTTTGTTCAATTATCCAAAAAGGCGATATCTAAAAAAACAATGTATGGTCAACATAGCGAACATACTCTAATTTTGGAGATAATTTTATATTCCGACTTGGTACGATTTTAATTGAAATCAATTTATGGAAGGCGATTCTTATATGGGGCCCGCATATCAATAAGCAAACCGAACACAGAAAGGGAATGCCGATCAAAGACTAGGATGGAACTACAGAACCCATTGCAGGTTAGCAATCTTAATACACTTTATTGTTGGAACTGTTTTTGATTTAATATTTGACACATTGTATATTTGTAAGAGTCATCAAAAAGGGTCACTTAAAGATTTATGACAATGGAATAGGTATCTTGGAACGTTCGAAGGTCCCTGAAGAAGTAAAAGATGTTTTTGCTGGCTTTCAGAAAAACATAAATCTGGCACATGTAGATGTTCTGTGCAAAAAAGAAACTTTAGAGTGTTGTAAATATTATCAATTATTATATTGTGTTATATAGAATTGCTTTATTTGATTGAATAAGATCCATTCAGTAAACTAGATGGGGTAAAAATCCTAATCTAACACTTCATAACGAGGGGCTAAATATTTATAAAATAGGGCAACATTACAGCATTTAATTACGCCCAATCGTGGGGCGAAAATCATAGCAAATTCAGGACGCCCACCGTAGGGGTTTGTTAATCCTAAAATTAAATAGTCCAGCAAATTTATGACATGCCCAATCGTGGGGCTCAATACAAAACAAGAAAAACCTCAAAGCAATATATACGTATATATATATGTATATATATATATATATATATGTATATATATTGCTGTGGAACTCTCAGGAATCTCAGTAGATTCGAAAATTAATTTATTTTCATTTTTACAAAATCGAAAATTGCACACAATAGAAAAATTTAATAAAAATATTTTCTCTTACCCAGATTCCTCTCTTCACCTTAATTCTTCTTCAGTTCCCAGGCTAGCTCAGTTGGGCCTCCTCTTGGATACTTAGATTCACTATTATACTCTGTGTCGTTCACGCACACTCTCAACAAAACCACAAAATAATACAACCATCATACAATATTTATTTACCACTATTTATAAATAAAATTCAAGATTATCCGCATTTCAGAGATCAAGTTACACCTCAATAAATCCTAGTTTTGTACTGTCCTGAATTTTAATTAAAAATATCAAACACATTGAATATACCCGGAGTAAATGGTCTCTGAATAGTACCTTATTTTCTTTCTTTATTTATAATTTATTTTAAATTAGTATACTCTGGAGTATGTTGAGCTCATGATAACCCAGTTAATTATGAATAATGTGTGCTTTTGTACTTCGCATACTCTTACAACAAACAAAAAAAAACAAACCCATGTACTCGTAACAATAAAAATTTTAAATTCCTGATGGAACGTTAATAAGCTTTATATACATCTTTAGATTTCTATTTAAATACCATAATAAAGTTAGTTATAGTTATTATTTTCAATGCAAACAATGCACAATACCTTCAAAATTTACTCTCACACGTCACACATTTTTCATAGTTTGATAGTTTATAACAACAACAATTTTAAAGCGTTACCTGGAATTTCTTGAAAATCTCTACTCCGTTGATGATGCCGTTAAGTTGTTTCGCTCTGCTCTGCTGGCCGCTTCTAGCTATTTGTAGATGATCTAGGTTGTGCTGTTTGCTCTGCTTTCACGGTGCATCCAAATCCAATTTAATTACACTTCTTTCATAATTGCGTACTTTAGTTTAATTTAATTTAAATTTACGTTACTTCACGTCACTTCAAGAGCGTGTTTAAGATAAATGTTGCATCTCTAATTAAATTTTAGACTCGTCACTTATTCGAGTATCAAATTATGAGGCCAACACTGTACTATTTAATTTAAGAATATGTATATTTACAAACTCGTATTCTGAAGCGGTGAAAGTACCAAGATATCGAAGTTAATAGAGAGATCGAAGTTAATTCTCTTCGAGTATTTATATGATTCCGAATGCCACCTCTAGACCGTTCATTTACATTTCCAATGCTCCACCTGTAGGTACTACAATGGCCAGGAGGCGAGTTTTTTGTTGCCTGGAAATTTAGAATTTTGCCGAACCCTTGCCGTTCCAGGCAAGGTAGGGATCTTTAACGTGCGTGACAACACTCACACACGGGACCTCCATTTAACCTCTCATCCGAACGAGGGCGTAATTTTTATGAAAAATGCTCACCTGTCATTTTTCAAGCAGTCGGCCGTGTCGGGATTTGAACCCGGGACATTGGGATCCGTAGCCTTACGCTTACTACATTGATCCACGGCGACGCCTCCACCTCTAGGCCGCTGTTCCCGTGAAAAATGTAATTTAAAATAACAGTTCCTCAAATTTTGTTTCAACCGTTTTCGAAATCTCCGAAATTTAGCGCGTCGTTACAATATTTTCCAATAAACCCGACTTCAGATATCCTCGTGCTTGACTGTTCTAGAACTAACTATATCGACCAATAGTATATGCATTGACGTCTTAAAAATCCCGCCTATATTAACGTTGTCCCTTTCTTATGCATCTTATATGTTTCCTTCTAACCTTGTTTGAGTGGTAGAGAATCGATATTACTGTCTGCGTTTCAAATTTACTCCATGTGGACTGTGGACTGAATACGTGCTTTTTGACTGTCGTTTAACCAATATTCTTTAAAACTTGCTTGTTATCTATAAAAATAAGGGGGATCTGACATATAGAAAACATGCAGGTGTTTAATTAACCAACGCTTTAAATAACATTTCTAGGAGCTTCTTTTCATGGAATTTCAACCCAACCGATATATTTGTTTGTTACAACGAAAGCTATTCGTTTTGGATTTATTGATTTTTCATGCTTTTATGCGTATTAGACGTAATGACCCGTTTAATTAAACTCCATTAATTTAATAAATAAATTGCATTGGCTTCTAAAATTTATTTTCTTTACGAACCTAACTAAATTTTATTCATTAATAGTAAAATTATGGTAATACTTGTTGCTTTAAAATGAACTAAATGAAATAAATTTTGCACGTAAATTCTGGTTGTTTCCTCTATACAGGGTGTTTCAAATTGCTTTGTTTATAGTTAATTTAACCTTTTAAAACCGCTACAATATATATATATATATATATATATATATATATATATATAGAAAGAGAGAGAGAGAGAACGTATTTCTAGCATTCTGGATTAGTTCAGTTGTTTATACAAAATAGAGCATGAATTTATATTGTGACAAATGACAAATACTAGCTGAGAATGTATATCCCAGGGCTTTTATAAATGATCTTTTAATTCCTACGAATTATAAGAAATGTTTGTTGGATATGCAGTTAACAATGGCGTTAACATAAGTATAAAATACATTTTTCTTATATAAAAATTAAACCAAAAATTTAAGGTAAATTGGGAGTTTGGAACGGAAATAGACCAACATTTTATTTAGATGAATTGTGTTTAAATGAAGAGATTAGTAATATATAATATGGAAATGGACAAATTATTTTCAGGAATGTAGATAAAATCTTGGTTTAGAAATGTACAACAGATACTGGATATTTAGGTTTGGAGCATGGTGTCGCATATATTGTTGGTTTTTGAAAACATAAGGTGAATTTTCAAGATATTATATTGTTATTAAGTATAAAGACGCGTGTGTTCTAATTGATTCGATAATATCTGAAGACTAATGATTACTGTTGGAATTGAGACTGTTATTCACGTGATTATTAGAAAAATTGTAGTTTCGGGATTTTATATTATTCTTGTTTTAAATGGTCTTAACAAGCATGGTTGTACATATAAAAGTGTATTTGTAAATATTTAATTTTTAATTAATCAAATTTAGTATTAAACAAACAAAACGGTATTGTTTTATTATATTGTACTAATTGCTCTACTACATTAAGAAAGTATAAATCTTGGGCACTACTTTATTTTATGTTAATCAATTATTTTGAAATTGAATCATCTTCATAAGAGTCATTGCTGGTTGAATCCTCTAAGTTGATAATAAGGGGCAATACCACATCAAAGTTTTTTACAATTTTCCATCATTCCATCCTACATTTTTCTGAATGATGAATGCATTTTTACCAATATTTGCCATCTATTTTTTCAAGTGCTTCACGCCATATTAATTGTACATGCTCGTTATTGAATTGTTCATTAAAACTTTCAATATTTTTGTCATAATAGCCTTTGCAATTACCCCAAATTAATTCTATTGAATTAAATTGGCAATGATATGGAGGGAGCCTTAATACTTTATGGCTCCTTTGTGCTGCAAGTTCTGTAACCTCCTGGTTTGTCTAAAGTTTACCTGCTTGGAACATTCTTTATTACTTAATACTTCAGAGAGACCTTATCATCAGGGCTAGCACAGTGGGTTCTATGTTTTATCTCTGCGATAGCATACACACGGAAATAATTTATCTAACAAGAACTTCACAGATTCAGTTTGAAATAAGACAACAACATGTAATATAAATACGTATAATAATTGTAATTGAACTAACAAAATAATCAAACTGCAAAATTATTTTAGTAAAACTAATAAAAATTTAATTTTGAACCAGTTTCAATTCTCTTAGAACTTTAACAAAATTGTAAATTTTAGTTCGGTACATTTTCTTTCTTTTCTTTTTAATAATTACAGCGTATCAAAAAGCTAAAAAATAAGCCGACGTGATATGAGCTCATGTTTCGGAGGTTTTTACAAGATAAAATTACAATGTATTAATTCAAACATAAATTAAAAGATTGCATCTTCACAGTGCTATTAGTATAGAAACATTTGTGAAATAAACAATTATTATAAGCATTTCTTTCATAAAAATTTAAACTGATATATACATAAATACCTGAATAAAGTATTTTCAATTTCTTTCAACTCAACCACACATACGTCAAGACAGATGGTGTGACCTCATGGCGGACACCCGACACATAATCCTCTAAACCAAAGAATCTTAATCCAGAAACAACAAGCTTTCCAGGAATCAATTCAAGAAGTAGAAACAGCGTTAATTAGCTCAATATCTCTGCTGATATTTTCTAGTTTACTCGTTTTACAATACTCGAACAAGTATTCAAATTCACTTAAATGGCAATCTAACCAAAACCATATTGAAGTGAACAACACGTTTTTAAAAATTAAATTAATTTGCTACAACAGATAACCTTATTTAGAAATCATTGTATAATAAATAAAATCAGCTTACCCCTAGCCGGCGATTTAATTTATTTCAAGATGAAACGCTTCCAATAACCAAACTAACGTTTGGAAAATAACACGCTGCTTCGTGTCCATCACCATCTTCCACCAAAAGTTGAATAAGATAGCTCGACCTCAACAAGTGCGCAGAATACCATAATATGCCTTTTGATCCCTACTTAACAGAATTTCTACTAATAAGACAAAGGAAACTGCTTTTTCGTTTAACTACTAATCTAAATGGAGGAAGTAAAGTTGCCTAACGTCCAGATTCGTAACAGTTAAAACGAACTGTTACAGTTCATCAAGTATGTATATTTTTGGTTGAACATTTTCCTTAACTAATGCAAGTAATTCTCTTTTTAACATTCAAGTGTCGGCAAATATGTTATGTGGAAGCAAATAATTAATTAACTTCTCTTTATTTGAAGAAGTGTTAGGAACCTTTTCGACTAATTGCGAATGATATGAAGCATTATTTAGCAAGATTAAACTTGGACCGTTTAAATCTGGTAATAAACTTTCTTGGAACCATTTTGTGAACATCGTTGTATTCATATCACTAAGATAATCTGCATATTGAGATTTTGAAGAAAACAAAAGGGATGCATCATGTATAAAACTATTTTTAGTACCTTACTAAAAAACCAAGTCTCGTCAAGAAAAACACGTTCATAGAGTTGCGTTTTCTTATTGGAATGGTAGTTCCTTAAGAATTTTATTCGTGCAGCAGCTATATGTTGTTTTTCGTACAATTCTCGCCTTCCATCGTCTACTTTATAACAAAATCCTATGCTAGGATAAAGTCTTCTTAAGCTAGTTAATGTGAAATATATATGCCGGCAGTAACATGCTCTTTTTGGAGTGTTTTTGCAGTTACATGAAGTCCTAAAAATATAAAAATTAGTTACTGATTGCAATTAATTTTCTTTTATAAAATTTTCAACATCGCAAGATTTGCTTTTTGTTTGGTTGCGTTTCCTGCACGTCGAATGAATTGGAAAATTTTCCTTACAGCTTATGAGCCTCTTCTTTTAATCCTAGTTAAAGTACTAAGGCTAACACCACATGCTTCAGAGGTTCGCTGAAGAAATAATTAATTGATTTGGAGGATTAAATGTATTTATTTTTGTACCTGCATAACCCATTTCGAATGGACCTGACCTGTACCTTGCCGAAGTTTCAGATTACTAGAACAGGTAAAATGACTTGCGTGTTCTAACGAACTTAAGAGCCAAACTACAGGTCCAACCAATGTAGTAGGGTCGTTAGTGAGGAACCAGACTAAGACGGATCCCAAAAGAGGGCAGCGGCTCTTTCGGTACCTAGATTGACAGAGACTATAGGAGTCGGTATGTCAGTCTAAGACACACTACCGCGATGTGGATGGCAACGGGAAACCACCCCATAACCAACTACACAGCGTACTTAAATTGAAATAAACATGATGGCATTCTCTGGGGTAAAAGATTCCGAAGTCAAAATAGTCTCCTCATTCGGATCTCCGGGAAGGGACTACTTCGGAGGATGCGATCGGAAAGTTCAGAATAAAAGTCGGGAACATTTTGCGAGTCAGGGCGTGCAATGTTAGAAGTATGAAGCAAGTAGGTAAGCTAGAGAACCTAAAAATGGAAATAAATAGGTTAGCACTAGACATAGTAGGGATCGGCAAAGTTCGGTGGCTAGAGGCGGGTGATTTTTGGAGTGTGAAATGGTTGGTTTTGAAGTTTCTACATTTCCCATTATTCATAGTAATTTGGTATTATTTCTGTGCTCAGATCTTCATGGTCTGTAATACCTATGTTGGTAACTTCAATTTGGAGGTTGCTAATAAGAATCTGTTGATGAAGTCATTGTTCTTCTTTCAACGAACGCCGCTTTGACAAGCAGTCTTTTAATACATCTATCTTAATCTCGCCTTATAGCGGTTTTTGGATGTATTAAACAATATATTTGTAAAGTAGATTTTGGTATCCCATTAGTTTAAACGTTTATTTTCTACTCACAATACCGCCTTAAGGATATTTCCTGCTTTTACTTATATTAAGTGAGCCACGTTTTTTTGTTTTCTGTTGTCTGATATTAATTATTTATCTTTCAGAATCTTGCATTGTACGAATATCAAAGTTGCTCTTTGTTAGCTATTAATTCATTGAAACTCACTTCTGTGGTAAAATAACTTCCAGAAATTTCAGCACTAATATTATTTATTTCAGGATTTTTTAAATCTTGGTCTTAATTTTAATATTAAACTCGGTTTTTTAATCTTATGCTATTCAGTCTGGTTTTTAGATTCAATTTCATGTATAACCCGTTTGAATTCCTGCTTAAATTCAAGATTAAATATTACTTCATTCAGTGGTTTAGGTACTGAAGAATTGTTGGAAGCGAAAACATTGATTTGTGATCCAGACTCCAGGTTGTATACTTAGAAGTTAGTTATATTGCAGTATTTGTTGTGTGTTGCGTTACGCAAAAATTGGCGTAATTATTGTTTACTCTTGATTGAATCTGTGTAATTAGCACTATGCTGGTTATATTATTATGTTGTTATTGGTAAACTACATCAAACTTTTGGTCTCCTACCAACAACTGTTCGTGTGTTTACTCATGTTATAGGTCAGTACTGGAGCTCAGCGATTTTACTAGCTAGTGATTGCATCCTCTAGGTATGCTAGATTTATGCCGCTCTCTGGTGAGTAATTATTTACATTAATTAATATTTATTGCTAACCTGTAGGTGAAAAGCCATTTGTGTGTATTACTGTAAGGCCTTTCTCGACTGTGTTTTTGAAATTTACTTGCTAGCGAGAAACATTTTGCAGCTAGTTTAATATCAATTTGTACTCGCCAACAAGCAAAATCTTAAATTTATTGTTTTTAGTGGGTTACCGGTTTATATTATCCTTAATGTGTATTTTTAAAATACGTTTGTATGTGCATTGCCACTGTGCTGAGTATTTAATTTTAGATAAATTGTTTTTGCTTGTAATTCAGTTATTTTGAAATATAGTTATATGATTGTAGTGGCTACCGTTGTTATAGTTATTTTGCTCTTTATGTGTGATATTATCCAAAACCATTGGTACTTGTAGTTTCGTAGTTCATTCGACATTTTAATTAAGTCTCTGGCGTCTTTTATACTGTATTTACTTGTAGGTCTGTTTGAGTTCTTAACGACCTACTTGCAGGAATCAACATCCACCACTGCAGGAGTCTTTATTAGCCAAGGTGCAATAAGTCACCGTATATGTAAGCTTTCATCAGAATTACCGTGACAAGTGGAGACTTCAGAGTAATTCAAACAGGAGCAGAGACAGGAAATTTGGGCGTGGGGATAGTTATGCGAAAAAAGATAGGATACTGTGTTGAAAATTGCTTACAAAAAAACGAAAGAGTATCCATGGTTAGTAGAGAATCTAAACCGCTAAACAGAGTAATAATACAAGTATACATGCCCACCTCTAGCTACAGTGCCAAAGAGGTAGAAGCGATCTACAAAGATATCGAAGACATATTAAGATATGTAAAAGGACATGAAAATTTAATATTTACGGGGGATTTTAATGCAGTGGTAGGTGAGGGCGGGGATGGGGCGGTAGTAGGTTTATTTGGTTTAGGCACGAGAAACGACAGGGGAAATAGACTGGTAGAATTTTGCGACAAGAACAATTTAATCATTACATCATCACATCATGCTAGAAGATGATATACGTGGAAGATTCCAAGAGCTATAGAAAGATTTCAAATAGATTACATTCTTGTTAGACAACGGTTTAGGAATCAAGTAAAAGACTGTAGAAGCTACGCAAAAACAGATATAGACACTGACCACAGCATCGTAATTATGAAGGCGGCCCTTAAATTAAAAAATTTGAAAAAAGGAAACGGAAAAGCACTTTGACTTTAAGAAACCAAGAGATAAAGATATTTAAGAAAGATTCGAAAAAAAGTCAAATGAATTGCTGAAAGATATCGGGAAAATATCTGGTACTAAGGAAGTAGAAACGCAATGGAATAACATTAAATCCAGCCTAGACATGGCGGCCAGAGATACTATGGGGTATACTCAAAAGGAAAATAAGAAACCACAACTATATCCTGAATTAAATATTAGAAAGACGAAAATACAAAAACAGTTCAGACGAAACAGGAAAACAGATATACAAAGCCATAAAATGGGAAATTATTAGCAAATGCAGAAACGCTAAAGAACAATGGATTGATGGAAAGTGCAAAGAGGTGCAAACTGAGATGGAAGTAGGAAAGACAGATGAAGCAGACAAACTAATTAGAATCAATTTTAAGGATATAAAATCGTATGAGTATGAATTAGCATTAAAAGGTGTTACGTGCCATTGCCACTTAAACATTGTTTTAGGTTAGTTTTTGGTGTACGGGAGTTTCGCGCCATAATTTCAAATACGCGGTGCGCGGGAATTTTAAATGGACTAGGCGGTACTTCCGTACGTCATAGTAGTGAGCTTGCGCAGTGTGCGTATCCCTAGAGGGGTAGAGCAATACTAGACAAAGAGTGGGGAGAAGTGTTTCCGTGACGCTCTAAATCGTGGCTGTTTTCCTTTGATCTTCAAGTGAAGTAGTAGTGCGGGTATCGTATCTTATCTTACTATGTAGATTCCCTTGTCTTGCTTATCTTTGTTTGTCTTTCCTAATTAACCTGCCCTGTCGTTCCACTACATTTAGGACTGATACGACCCTGGAGCAGCCCACGACCAGAGATGACCTGATGTCCATGCTCAGCTAACACCACCGGAGCCCGGAGCAATACCATCATTATCGACCCGGAAGGATGATAGGCGTACCTGGAGAATGTCGGATTTCCGGGGTGAGTAAATTGTGTTACCTGTTTATTTAACTTTTTATATTTCTGATTATTACGCAATGTAATTTGTATGGGTGACGTCATGGTAGATGATCGCGCCCAAATCTGTAAAAGGTTTGCGCTTTCCTCCGCTAGAGGCGTCACTCGCTTTATTCATTGCGTTTGTGTGATGTATCTTATGAACTTTGGTAACAGTATTACCGACTTTTAAGAACTATCTATCACCATCTAAAGTGTAATACTTTGCAAACTGTTTTATCGACCATATAAACTATCACCAAGAAAAGTGTAATAACAAAGGTCTGAAAAATGATAAGGCGCCGGGTACAGATAAGGTGTAAGCAGAAACTCTAAAAGCTGTTGGACAAGCAGTAACAGAACGTCTCTTCCAACTTGTAAGCTATATGTATGAGAGAGGCGAGATACCCAAAGATTTCACACGTAACATAATAGTAACTATACCAAAAACGAAAAGCGCCGATAGATGTGAAAATTTTCTAAC
Organism: Platerodrilus igneus; assembly: GCA_036346225.1. Taxonomy (NCBI): domain Eukaryota; kingdom Metazoa; phylum Arthropoda; class Insecta; order Coleoptera; family Lycidae; genus Platerodrilus; species Platerodrilus igneus. The sequence goes on along the minus strand of JARFIW010000131.1, from coordinate 5,135,109 downwards.
ATTAAGTTTAACAGCACACGTGTCAAAAATATTAACTGGAATTGTACAAAGACGAATGGAAAAACGGGCTGAAGAAATACTAGGAGAAGATCAATTTGGGTTTAGGCAAAACAGGGGAACACGGGAGGCTAAAACTAAAGTTTTAGTATGCAAAGGCCCTCCTGAAAATAAATAAAATATATATATATATATATATATATATATAAAATAAATAAAAACAAGAATATAAATAGGTAGCAAGAACTTACAAGAGGTTAAGAATTTCTGCTACCTAGGAAGCCAAATAACGCTAGATGGGAAAAGCGCAAAAGATATAATACAAAGATTAGCACAAGGTCGTGTTACATTTAACAAGAAAAAGCAACTACTGTGTTCAAAGACAAAAACATAGAAACAAGGAAAAGATTGCTTAAAGCATATGTGTGGAGCATAGCACTGCACGGCTGTGAAGCCTGGACAGTAGGAGAAGCGGACAAGAAAATGGCAGAAGCCTTTGAAATGTGATGCTACAGACGTATGGTGAAGATATCACGGACAGACAAAGATAAGAACAAAGGAGTACTAAAAATGGTAGAAGAAAAAAGAATTATATAGAAAACGGTAAAAAATAGGAGAGAGGATGATAGGCCACATACTAAGATATGAGGGAATAGAAGCAGAGAAAGGAAAAAAGAGAAGTAGAAGTAGACCTAGGTTCGACTACTGCACACAGATAGTGAAAGATGTAGGCTGTAGGAATTTCAGGGAAATGTGTAGGCTAGCTCAGAATAGAAAAAATGGAGCTATGTGCCCAGCCAACCAGTCCCAAAATGACTAAACTAATGACGAAAAAAGTAACTGTACTCAAACATAATGATTATTATAAGCAACTACAAGTATTGATTGGGCAATATTCTCGAATAATGTAAATTGTGTAAAAGGATTTAGTGGAAAACTATTAATTCGGCATATGTCTCAGTGTTGAGGGATCTTGGCAGCCACGAGCTGCTTAACCCTCTTCACTGAATCTCGGCGAAATAGCGCATAAAATTTGAAACAGTAGAAGGGGAACCGAGCTGTATATAGGCTGTTGTAGAATTTCAGGGAACTGTGTAGGCTAGCTCAGAATATAAATAAGTGTAGTTACGTGTCTAACCAGTTTTGAGACAGAAAACCTAAGGATGAAAAAATAAGCGCTGATAAATCTGATGATTATTATAAATAACTACATGTGTTGGTTGTGAAATATCTACAACTAATGTTGACTGAGGGTAAAGATATATTGGAAAAAATATTAAATCGGCAAATGTTCAAGTGCTGGGGAAACTTGGTAGCCACAGGCTGCTTACCCCCATTCACAACTTTACATGTGATTTTCCAATGCTCCACCCTAAGGTACTACATTGGCCAGGAATTGAGTTCTTTTACCTAAATAATTTTGAATTTTGCCAAACCTTTACTGTTCCAAGCAAGGTAGAGATCTTTAACGTGCGTGTTAACACTGACACACGGGGCCCACATTTTACCTCTCATCCTAACGCCTAACATTATTCAAGCGGACTGTGTCGGGATTCGAACCCGGGACCTTTGGTGTAGCAGTCACACGCAAACCAACTACGCCACGGAGCCCCCCTCCCCCCCTTCACAACCACTGAATGTCGAAGAAATAGGGTATAAAATCGTAAAACAATAGAAGGGGCCGAACTGCATCTAATAAGAAAAAACAGCGTGTATGATGAAAGACAACAAGCATAGAAACACGAAGAAAATTGTTGAAGGCATATGGGTGGAGCACAGCACAGTATACCTATGAAATACGGGCAGTAGGAAAAGCAAAGACAGAAAAACGGTAGCAGCCTTTTGAAATGCTGTGCTTCAGATGTATGATAGCATGGACAGATAAAGTTAATAATAAATAAGATATAGAAATAGTAGGGGAACAAGGATATCTGTGGAAAAAATTTTTTGGGGAATAGTATGGGATGTACTACAAGCAGAGGTAAGAAAAAGGAGGTAGATGTAGACCTAGATAAGATAGTGATAGGAAACAATGATGGTACGCGTCTAACCAGTTCCAGGACGGAAGACTTAATAAATATGATGACCTGCATAACACTTCCAAACGGAACTAAAGCACCTTCATTATCACGCTCTCTTTCAAAATAATCCATAACGTTCAAAATCACCTGGTGTGTTTGGGGCTTGAGATGTTTGTTTAGAAGCATTTTGAATAACTAAAAATGCAAAAAGGTGATAGTATATAGTGTTGTAATAGGATGGCTGAATATGTCTTTTATAATGTGTAAGAAATCCTTTTAGTTTTGAAAAAGCTTTTATATTTGCGATTTGTGCTAAACTTAAAAACGTAAATACAACAAAAGAGCAAGAACTACCTGAAAAGACAACAAAAAGTGACAGGAAGTTAAAATTATTTATAGGTTATAATAATACATAAATATTAGTTACAACAGACATACGTTTTGATGCTGCCATACTAATCTTTAAAAGACGTACTTTTTTCTATCCATCCTGTTTTAGCGCAGAGTAGTTACATATACTGACAAAGACAATGTAGTTTTCATTATCATTTCTAATAATGTACTGCGGTGAGTCATAGGTCGGCTTAAATGGTTTTGACTATACATATTAATATTTTTATTTGATACACTTGGGGGTCGATACATCAATGATAATTAGTATATATATTTTTTCAATAAAGAGAAATATAATGGTTGATAAAGTAATTAGAATTCAAAGGACCAAATCTTAACAGCATTCCTTCCCCATAATATATACGCTTAGAAAAAGCTTTCGCTCTGACGATTTCAGGGGGTCTAAAACGGATTTTTAGATTGAAAAAGTTCACCGTCAACAACTTTTCAGCAAGTAGTAGCGAAACTCAAACAAGTTGTGGAATTGTTCGTTTTCGTTTGTTTAGACCGAAATCGTGGTGACGACGGGTTGATACCCCATAGCAGTTCTCGCATCTTGTGTGTTCACAAAGCAACGAGCTACGATAACTTTTAAAATAACTGTTATTAAAGTGTCAAAGCTCAGTTAATAAGTTTCTTAAATCACGACATGCTACAATTACTTTATGAGTTCTAACCACGCAGCGAGAACAGCGATTAACGATTTGATTTCAGGTTTCTAACTAAAGATTTGACTGATATTTGCATTAAATTTTCTGTAATCTGATAGTCAGAAAAATTGTTTGAGCTAGTTATTGATGCTAGATAAATACTGGCACTAAATAAGGGTATAAATCTTGGAATAAAAACTTGAAACCAAATATTAACTTTCATCGATTTGTATGCGTACAGGGGCTGCAAACCATGAACAAACATGCAGAACAAAATTACAAAATGACGGTAGGCAAATATAGCTCACACGAGGTTTTATGTTTGGTTTGCTCATTAGACCTTTCATATTACAATGAATTAATTAAGGTTGTCAGATCTAGATGGCTTTGGTAAAACATCTGGTGGTAGTTTTTCCATTTATTAGGTTGTTATGAAAGTTCTCAGCGTTTTGTGATACTATTTTTCGTGCGTCTATTACCGAATAAGTATACAACGCACTTTGCTTGTTAATATCGCATTTTGTAGAAAATTTTTCGCTGTGTATCTGATGGTGTGAGTTATGTTTTACCTATGTTTAGTAGTTGTATATTTTTGTATACCTATTTAAGCATATCGAAGGAGCAATTTCGAACGATATTTCATTTTAACTTTAAATTGGGGCAATCAGCGGCCGAGACAGCTCGACAAATTAACCAAGTGTGGGGGCCTAATAGTATTGGAAAAAGCACCGTACGACAATGGTTCCAGAAATTTCGTTTGGGAGATTTCAGCCTTGAATATGCACCCTGTAGCGATCCACCTACGACGATATGAAGGCCTTGGTGGAAACTGGCCCATCACAAACGGTTCGTGGGATTGCGAAAGAACTAGGCATCAGTCACAATGCCGTTGCAGATGGTTTAAAACGCATTGGAAAAGTTAAAAAGCTCAAAAAGTGGGTGCCCCATGATTTGAACGATCGGCAGAAATTGTCACGTTCTGAGGTTTGTTCATCTTTGCTTTTGCGCAATCAAAGTGATCCGTTTTTGGATCGAATTGTCACATGTCAAAAAGTGGATTTTGTATGATAAACGGAGACGTTCGGGACAGTAGTTGGACGTCGATGATCCACCCCGGTACTTCTCAAAGGCGAAAATCCGCCAAAAAAAGATTATGGTTACAGTATGGCAGTTGGCGGCCCGTGTCATCCACTACAACATTTTGGAACCAGGCCAAACCATCACAGCAATGTTGTACTGTGAAAAATTTGACGAAATGTACCAAAAATTGCGTCAGCAGCAGCCGCTCTGGTCAACAGAAGAGGTGCCATCCTGCTGCATGACAACGCTCGCCCACACGTTTCACAAATCACCGTTGAACGCCGAAGTTCTGCCTCACTCACCATACTCCCCAGACCTTGCGCCAACCGACTACTGCCTTTTCAAGCACTTTGATACCTCTCTCACCGGTAGAACCTTCACCAATTAGGACCAGGCAAAAACGGCCTTCGTGGACTTCATCAAATCCCGAGCACTAACTTTTTTGCCGACGACATAAATCGACTAGTGTCGCATTGGCAAAAGTGCGCTAATTCGAATGGTGCTTATGTTGACTAAATCCAGTCAATATTACGAAAGTTATTATCGTTTAAAGTTTACCAATTAAAACGCTGAGAACTTTCATGACAACCTAATAGTACACAATATAATTAAAAAACGTGTTGCTGTGAATACTGGAATTTTTCGTAGAGACTCTTTTTCTTCTTGCGCCACGTTGGGCGCCATAAAAGTGCTGAGAATAAGCTCTTCAATCGAGTCCCACGCTGGGCCGTCCTAAAATTGCTGTGATTTCTCTTGATTATTCCCCTGCGAAGGTTACATAAATATTTCCTTAAAAAAATATTGCCAATATCTCTGGAACGCCTCTTTTTATTTCAGCATACCACGACCAGTTCTAAAATCTGCTTCTTCATAGATACTTACTATCCTAAGTACGCTCTTTCTCACTGGTACTACCAAATAAAATTACTACTCAAATAATTCAACGAAACATACAACTTTTTATTCATACAAATTAAAATTTTGCGTCACCAGTTTAATATTTACAATTTTGGATGTACAGCTTCATAAAATATTACAATCTCAATCATTAGGTCCTTTTAAATTTCATGACTTGAATTTATTTCAACAGTTTTTGTTTTATATAAGTAGATGGACCTGTCTTGAAACCCTAAAATGAAATTTACTCTGCTCTATCGTGAGCTCAGTATAAACCCTGTTACTCTAAATGCATAAACAAATCGCATCTTTGTTTTCAACAACTTTAAAGACCCGTTTACTCTTTACATCAAATTTTTACGTCATTTATTTACACTTTTAAATTATAAATACAAATTGTCCTTTACATATACCCGTCAAATTAGCTTTTATGTTTATAAAATACACACACAATGTGTCAAATCACTCTAGCACAAAATGTTCAAGCAATAACAATAGAAATTAATTTCGTTACCTGAAGTAAGCTTTTTTCATTGTCATCTCTGAAGATGTTGTCCATCCAAAACCTCGTCGTTGCTTCCATACACCTCTCTGCTATATGTAAATCAAACTCATCTCCAATCGCTATCCAAGTCTCTGCAGACGCCTTCAATGTTTCTACCCACATAATTGTCTAAACCAAGTTAATCACCTTCCGCATATACCAAACACCCAGCATCCTGGTTCCAAACATTTCTCATCACGCTTATCTTAGTAACATCCCTCGTTCATTTTTTGTCTGTAGCTACAACACCGTTTACAAAATAGCACCCACTCGTGCTTTTCACACTTTTAATTAACTTTTGACGGACTGCACTAACACCGTTTTATAAAATTTTACACTAGGATGTTACCGTAGAAGTAAGTTAAGTAAGAGCTCAGTGTAGTCAAAAAGCTAAGCGAAGTCAAAGAGATAAGCAAAGTAAGAGAGCTAAGCGAAGTCAACGAGAGCCCTACCACGTCTTCTCGTGTATTTATAATGGTCAATACACACCTCCTGCACCCTATTTCAATCAAAAAGCTCCCCTACCGTAACCGATTCTGAAAATTTTATATCCAACGAACTTTGTAAAACTTAGAATTCTCACTCCATCGTCGCTTTAGTCCGAAACAGTGGTTAACAAAATGCAACCGTCACGCTCTTCTTGAAATTTTCTCTCACCCCCTAGCACTCAGCCAATCACAAACATTTTTCCTATTCTTAGGTCTAGCCTTCGACTATCTTACCTTCGTCTAATTCATATTCGTTGTCTTTTTTACAATCACACTCAAGCAACATAAAATCGATATTGTGGTTGACCTCTAAATTTTTTCGCGTACTTTAAATGAGTGTTTTATCCAACGTCTCTATTTGTTTTCCTCGTCTTGCCTATGCTATCGATATTCCGTCTCAACTTGCTTTCAAACCACCTGTTGTTTTTGTAGCCTTCGCATCGACCGTTAACTAAAATTTCTACAGAATAGTGTTCCAACGTACATTCAGGTTCCTTGAACTTTTTTATTCATCTGTCAGGTTTTTCTTTGAACCAACTGTCCGTTTGAAATCGTATTTTCCATGTTGTTTAACTTATAGAATTTCTTAAGATTTATATTTAACAAACGCTTTGTTTAGATAAATGGAAAATATGCGTTTACATTATTGATTTTATACCCAAAAGCTCTCCTTATCATTTGATGTGCTTGATTTACAACCTTTAAAATATTACAGCTGATTCTATTCGTATCCTCCTTGAGTTTTCACGTACTACAAAGCTTCTATACTTATGCAAATTTAACATTCCGATTTATTAATACAACTGTATACTACTATTCGCTTGTTTTAATGTATAAACTAATTAAATCGGCGCGTAAATAAATTATTCCTATTTTCTATATACACGGTCGTTACAAAATTACTCTCTTGACCTATGTATCCCTCTTAACCTATAGCTTACATGATAATATATATATATATATATATATATATATATATATAAATAAATAAACAAATTAGGTTTAATTATACAAAGTACTACATTTTAGATCAATAATTGTTTGCATAGTTGTAGTTTATCAGTTTTGGAGATCTCGATCAGTCCTATATTAGTTGTCTTACTGAAAAGTATTGTTTCATTTTTATGATAGGTAATCAATGGTCATGTTGATTAATTTAATAACTTGTCGTTAATTTTTACTTTAGCAATAGTAATTACTTGAAACATTCTGTATATCGCTTCAATGTATTGTTAAAATTAAAGTGCGAAAGAAAAGGACTAAAGTTGTTATCCCTTAACAACCACGGCATTTAGAGTAAAATACAATACCACACATATTTAACCTCTAATTTACTCGCGGTTAAATTTTCCAAGACGACAAAATGCGTCACTAACCCCGGTATTTTGCTCTATTGCCATAATTTCCTTGGTTCCCAGAGGTGGGTTCGCGGTGGTTTCCTGCTGTTCCGGTGTTTGTCTCGCTGTAGCCTTTGTTGACGACGTTCCGATGCAATACGATACGAGATAGGAACGGGAGATGGAAATCACTGGTCTATAAGTTAAAGCACTACTCACACGTCAGCATTCGAAGGAGGCAGGTAGTCAAGTTCTTGTTTCAGTCGATCTCCTACAGAAGAGGTTAAAGTTCCCTAATGCACATTGGCGGGTATAACGCCATATAAAGCATGAGAAATGCCGACGTAGCATGTTCTCGGACCACAAAGATTAGCCAATGACCGGACTTTCCGTGCGAACCACAACTTTGTGTTGTTTTCACGTACGTCTGTATTGTTTATTTGCGGGGACTTTCCCGATGCAGGGTTGTAAAAGGTCCCCTAAACCTAATTAATACAATAAATGTTAAAGCTTTATTAAAAAAACGTATCAACCGCCTTAAAGCTTCAAAAAGAAAAACAATAAGTAAAAAGTCTCTTTCTACAAGAGCTTGCCCATTCCCAAAAGCTTAAATTACATTTGTCTATAGGCGTCATCTGGATTTTTAATGAATGCGTACAAATATACATCCGTCCCTATAAAGACATTCCTTAAATCTAAACAAATTTTTTCACTGACTAAGTTAACAAACTAGCCACGCTTCTGTATTTACGATACATAACTCCTTATCCATACTCTATCAAATACAACGCTGATGTGTAAGTTTGCTTTTTCAGCTTACAATAGTAGATCCTACCTTTGGTCATAAATATAAAGGGTTCAAAACAATAAGGCATCTCATTCGAGAAAGATATAGGTAGTTTATTGAGTTGACGGTAAAGGCAAGGTAAATATAACATCTCAGAGGTAATTGCAGAGAGAAAGATAAATATCTAACCAGCTATGGGTTAGAGTATTATTTATAGTACGATGAAATCTTTAAAATATTTTCGGAAAAAAAGTAATTAAGCAATTATGGTTACATATTAATTAGGTAAAATAAAATCCTTAAGACAATTTTAAAGAAAAAACATAAGCACTAGTGATAAAACCTAATAAGTAACATCTGGCGCAAGCTTGTTGTCCCAGCCTTGTGTTGTTAGGATTGTCGTCCGAATCCGACAGTTGCTTGTTACCCTTTAGTCTATACAACAGAATGAAGTTTACCGCGGGTTACTGGAGACTGGCTCTAAAATATAGATGTGTGGGTGTCTGAATGAACGGACACGGCAAGTTGGAGGAGTCAACTCAAAATGCGCAACAACTACGATTTTATAACCACATTTTTATTACCACATTGCGTATATCACGTCTTTATAACGGTCTTAAATAGCAGTGTTTTCTATAACGATATAAGTAGTGAGGTAGGGCCGGTCCTACTTCAAAACGCGACAGACGTATTTTCCATGTGTAGAATACGGCTGAATCGTTTTGAATTAGGATCGGCCCTATATGATTTCAATGTAAAATAGTCGTGAAAACATTTCAATGTAAAATAGTTGTGAAAACATGAATTCTTCTATACTTTCAATGTAAAATGCTTGTGGGCACGTTTTGAATTAGGATCGGCTTTATATTACTTTCAATGAAACACACACGTATGTTGAAAAGTGCAGAGAAGAATTTGTGTAGCTGTTTTGAATTCGGTTTTCTATCGAGAAGTTAGACGTGCACCGTTTTGAATTAGGATCGGCGTTATATACTTTTAATGTAAAATGTGAAAACCTGAATTCTTTTCAAATGTAAAATACTTGTGGGCACGTTTTGAATTAGGATCGGCTTTATATTACTTTCAATGTAACACACGTATGTTGAAAATGTAAGTGCAGAGAAAATGTGTGTAGCTGTTTTGAATTTGGTTTTCTAGTTAGAAGTTATAAAGTATGACAGATGCAAAAAAATATCGCATTCAAGTCAATTGTGTTTAACACGTGCACCGTTTTGAATTAGGATCGGCGTTATATACTTTTAATGTAAAATGTGAAAACCTGAATTCTTTTCAAATGTAAAATACTTGTGGGCACGTTTTGAATTAGGATCGGCTTTATATTACTTTCAATGTAACACACGTATGTTGAAAATGTAAGTGCAGAGAAAATGTGTGTAGCTGTTTTGAATTTGGTTTTCTATCGAGAAGTTAGACGTGCACCGTTTTGAATTAGGATCGGCGTTATATACTTTTAATGTAAAATGTGAAAACCTGAATTCTTTTCAAATGTAAAATACTTGTGGGCACGTTTTGAATTAGGATCGGCTTTATATTACTTTCAATGTAACACACGTATGTTGAAAAATGTAAGTGCAGAGAAAATGTGTGTAGCTGTTTTGAATTTGGTTTTCTATCGAGAAGTTAGACGTGCACCGTTTTGAATTAGGATCGGCGTTATATACTTTTAATGTAAAATGTGAAAACCTGAATTCTTTTCAAATGTAAAATACTTGTAGGCACGTTTTGAATTAGGATCGGCTTTATATTACTTTCAATGGAACACACGTATATTGAAAAATGTAAGTGCAGAAAAAATGTGTGTATATGTTTTGAATTTGGTTTTCTAGCTAGAAGTTATAAAGTATGACAGATGCAAAATATTGCATTCAAGTCAATTGTGTTTAATTAAAGTGGATTCTGATTTATGTTTAGAGGCTGCAAATACACACATGGGCCGGTTTCAATTCAAAATGTGTTCACTCTTGTGATAGGTTGAAAAGTGGGTTGGCAAAGTACGCAGATGGTGGTAATCTGCTATATAAGGAGATTGCTCCTAATATTAATTTAATTAGTCAAAGAAAAGCAATATGGATTTTAATACTCTTAATAAAACCACATATCGCAAACCTTATGTAAATTCAAAAGATATTATAGTGAATAAGAGGTTTAAAGTTTTAAAAGTGGAAACACTCAAGACAAAATATGGAGATAGAGTATTAGTGGAAACAGAAGAGTTCAAGAGTATATTGCCATTGAGATATTTTGAATACCTTCAAGCACATGGAGTGAAACAATTAAATGAAAGTATTGGCTCGAACAAACACGTATACATAACTAGTAAGGGATCGATCGGTCTAACTGTCAACATAGAATTTTCAGAATAATATGTCACTAATTTAAGAAATTAGTTTATTATTATAACACATATAAGTCGATTGTATAAAAATTATGTATTAAATTAAAGTGGATTCTGATTTATGTGCGTTTTACTTGAGTTTACTACCTTGTTTAAAGAAAGTCTTGTTTCAAAGAGAAACTATTATAAAATACTTTTTATTTTTACAAAATTGTTGAATATTTTGATCTAACTATTTATAAATGAAAAGTATTTATTAACTCACGTTCTTGAAGTAACTGCTGCTCCCTCACCGCTAGTTCATCTTTTTTGCTTTATTATTTCTAGCTCCAAATATATACGACGCAGTAGCTTCTCTCCACGCTTTTAAATGCGTTAAGCAACTCTACTGCATCATCTTCGTAGGATTTGTCATCTTCACAGCAAACAGTCATATTTGATTCTGTACATAACTTTTTCATAGCCGACATGTTTTTGCCTGATCTGTGAGCATAACATAAAAGATTATTGTAGGTTCACCTTTTCTTTTGTATACTACCTGATGTTTCTGAGAGGTTCAGAGTGTATCAACGATTCTACGATAGCCTCAGAATTTCCAGAATGGTTTTTTGATCTAATGTAACTTATAAATTAGTAGTGTTTTAAAAACACATGTATAAATGTGAAAAGCACTTACCGTGATATATCTATTACGTCACTATCAAAAATAGCAGCAGTATCGAGTTGAGCCGAAGAACAACCAAAACTTCTTTAATCACGTCTTCGTCAGAATGTAATATAAATTGCTCTAGAACTTTTAAGTTGGTACTATTACAATTTTTGACTGATGACAAGTTACTCATTTTTTTAAAAGTTGCTAGTAATATTAACTAATAATTATACAAGAGATCTGATTGAATACTGTTGGTAAATCTACGTGAAGTATTTATATTAAATAATAAACTGATCTGTTAGAAAAATTAAAATTTGCATCGTTTTTCTGAAAAAATTCAGCTCTGTAATCTATTCTAATGAACAAAACAGTATGTAAGCGAATATAATTATACCTCAGCAGAAAATAATGAATTAGTTTCATTGTATGAAAAAGAAATTGCAATGAATGCACATAATAAAACCCCTAAATTAGATTTATTTCGTTTAGATTACCGCTGTATAAGAATTTTTTAAAGGTACTGCTAAGCAGAAATAATGAATTACATTCAAATAATAAACTGATCTGTTAGAAAAAATTAAAAATTTGCCTCGTTTTCTGAAAAATCTATTCTATTCTAATAAACAAAACAGTATGTAAGCGGAATATAATTATACCTCAGCAGAAATAATGAATTAGTTTCATTGTATGAAAAAGAAATTGCAATGAATGCACATAATAAAAACCCTAAATTATATTTATTTCGTTTATATTACCGCTGTATAAGAATTTTTAAAAGGTACTGCTCAGCAGAAATAATGAATTACATTCATTGACTGAAAATAAATTGCAAAAGGCGCTGCATATATAGGGATATAGTAATTTGTGCGAATCATGCTGAATTTTTGTAGTAAACGCTAGATGATTATGTATGTTCCATTGAAAGTAATATAAAGCCGATCCTAATTCAGGTTTTCACATTTTTCATATGTATCCATAAAAAAATAGCGCTGTAATGATTGTGTGTATTTTTTCTGTATACACATCATAAAATCAAAGGTCATATAAAACATTTTTTCATAGTAAACGTTACTGAATGCAAAATGATGTTGTATGCGAATTCCTATTACAGTTGTTTTGCTCAGTCGCCTTCAGTTTGTAAATACTGGAAATGCTTGCTTAGCGAATAGTTACGTACTGAATGCAACTCTGCTTGAAAATCATCTTGAATAAAAACGTAAATAAAGGAGATTTTTTTTAACAATTGCATTCAAAGCAATTCGCTATGCAATTATTTTGATTTGATGCTATTTCTTTTTTACAGTTGTTTTGCTTACGTGTTTTCCGTAAACTCAGATGAATGAACCTTTTTGAAATTGTTTTGCTTACGTCAGATGATATTTGGTATAAATATTAAATAGAGAAATACGTATATTGAGTAGTGTATTTTGATTTTCTATAGAATCATGAATGCTGAAACCGTATCCGAGATTAGTGCAGCAATTTTGAGATTAACTGTAAAATGCGTGAATTTATTGAAAACAGTGAATGAAATAACGAAACATATTTTAGTTATCAAAGCAAATATTAGTATATTGAAGCTTGCTATTAAAAATAAGGTATACGAACACAATCGACAAGAAAATCCTAGTAAACTGGAATCTAATTTAGCATATCTTAAAAGCTACCTTGTACGATTGAGGCACTTGAAACGCTCTTTGGAGTATCGTGGAAAAGGTGTTGATTCAACGCTTTCTATAGAGGTCATACTCGAAAAAATTTGATTTGGCATGATGTACAATCATGTTTTGGAAGTCGAATAATTACGGGACTTATTACCAATTTAAATTATAGAGATCCTCTAGTGTTCTTAGACAAGGCGTTCGCTAGTTTTAAACGCAAGATTGTTGCTTGCTTAAAAAAGTCAATGTTGAAAGTTAATGTAATATTTGCAGCTAACTTTGTTAAGCCTACAACTGGCGAAATGGATTTGAAAACGTTTCCTACTGCAAATCGTCACATCGATATAAATACCAATCTCAAGCTATGGTATAAGGAGAACGTATTGAACAAGATTTCGAAGCGATTAGAAGAATTTAGCGAGAAAGATTCTGGTTGGGCAATCCGAGAAGTTTTACACTTGAAGGTAAATATAAACAATCATGATCCACTTAAAGGAGGGTGTTCAACGTTTGTACCGGTCCCGGACTTTATAAAAAGAAAAAGCTGTGGTAAATGTAATAAATAACGATCAACATTGCATTCTTTGGAGCTTGGTTTCCGCTTTATTTCCTGCTAAACAAAATAGTCATAGAATATCTAGCTATCCACATTTTGATACAGTATTACGCTACAATTCAATTCAGTTTCCAATTGCATTAAAAGACATAAAAAATTGAAAAGCTTAACAATCTCGCAATTAACCTATATTGTATAGAAAATGCTAAAATACTACCATTTTGTTTAAGTGAAAATTTTAAAAAAATTGAACCTATTAATCTGTTAGTTTTAAATAATGATTCCTTACAATATGCTCGTCCTACAAATGCTAATGAGAATCACTTTCATTTTACTTGGATTAAGGATATGTCAAAATTATTTGCAAAACAGTTGTCTTCACATCACCATAAAAATTTTTTGTTATAGATGTTTAAATAATTTTAGTACAGCAGCATTACTTAAGCGTCATTCGAATTATTGCGAAAAACAGAATACTTGCTCAATAAGATTACCTGAAGAATCTGAAAAGTATCTAACATTTAAACATTTCCACTATCAAGAAAAAGTATCATTTGTAGTTTATGCAGATATCGAATGTATACTAGAACCATGCAATGAGTCTGAGGTAATATTAAACACAGTTCGTTACCAAAGGCATATACCCTTTAGTGTAGCGTATTATTTGAAATGCTCGTATGATAATAAATATTCCAAATTTCAATTGTATCGCGGGAAGGATTGTATAGAATGGTTTGTTGCTCAATTGAAACTGATTTCAGAAACGACTAATAAAATTTTCTGTAACCCAAAACCTATGAATCCTTTAACGGAAGAACAAAAGTCAACATTTAAATTTGCCCTTCACTGTCACATTTGCAATAAACCTTTTAGTATAGATGATATTAGAGTTCGCGATCACTGCCACTTTACAGGTGAATTTCGAGGAGTGGCTCATCAAGATTGCAACATCAATTATCATAATTCTTATATGATACCGGTAGTTTTCATAACTTATCAGGCTACGATTCGCATTTCATTATTAAAAAATCTCGTTAGAGTTGTCAGGTTCGTTAAACATTCTGCCAATAAATAAGGAAAATACATATCTTTTACAAAATATGTAAAAGGTATGAAAGTTAGTTTTAGATTTATCGATTCATTCAGGTTTATGGCATCTAGTATCGAAAAATTAGCTTCCTACTTAGATGATAATAAAAATCCATCACCAGGAAAATTGTAACACTGATAATGAGTTTCAGTTACTTACGCGCAAAGGTATATTTCCTATGATTACATTAACTCTTGGGATAGACTCAATGAAACCGATTTACCCTGTAAAACAGCATTCTTTAATCGTTTACGCAATGAAGAAATATCAGATGAAGACTACAATCATGCTAAACACGTTTGGCAAACATTTAATATAAAAACACTAGGGGACTATTCAGACCTATATTTAAAAACAGATGTACTGCTCTTGTCTGATATATTTGAAAACTTTAGAAAAACTTGTATGTTCACGTATAAGTTAGATCCGCTTCACTACTTTACGGCTCCTGGTTTAGCTCTAGATGCGATGTTAAAAACGACGAACGTTAAACTCGAGTTGCTTACTGATATTGAAAAATAATGTTTTTAGAACGGGGAATTTGTGGCGGTGTTTCTCAATGTTCGAATAGATATGCTAAAGCAAATAACAAATATATGAATGCAGATTATGATCCAAATTTCGATTCTAAATATTTAATGTATTTTGATGTTAATAATTTATATGGGGCTGCAATGTCTGAATATCTTCCATATGGAGATTTTGAATTTTAGATGGTACCAGTCCAGATATAGTACGTTTAGACATACTTAATATTCCCGATGATTCTGATGTAGGATATATTTTTGAATGCGATTTACACTATCCAGTATCTTTACATGAAATACACAGTGACTTACCTTTGGCGCCTGAACATATGATACCACCAGTACCTTCAAATAAATCAAACTTAAAGAAATTACTTACAACTTTATATCCAAAACTCAACTATATTATTCACTATAGGAATTTAAAATGTATTTAAGCTACGGTTTAGAACTGAAAAAATTCATAAGGTACTTCGATTTAAACAAGCCCCTTGGTTAAAAGAATACATTGATTTGAATACGAAATTAAGACAACAGTCAAAAACAGTTTCGATATATGCTTTTATAAAAATATGATAAATTCGGTTTATGGAAAATGATGGAAAACGTACGGAAAAGGAAAGATGTGAAATTAGTGAGCAAATGGGAAGGGCGGTTTGGAGCTCGTAGTTACATAGCGAAGCCTAATTTTCATAGTTGCACTGTGTTAGACAAAGATCTAGTCTTAATAGAAATGAATAAATTAGAGGTTTATTTAAACAAACCCATTTATGTAGGTTTCTCTATTCTAGATATTTCAAAACCTATTTATATGAATTTCACTATAGTTATATAAAATCGCAATTTGCTAACAAAGCAAAGTTACTGTATACAGATACGGATAGTTTGATATACGAGTTTAGCGTTGAAGATATTTACTCTTATATCAAACAAGATATTCATAGATTTGATACTTCCGATTACGACCCTCATAACAAATATCATATTCCATTATCAAATAAAAAGTTCCTGGTATTATGAAAGATGAAAACAATGGTGATATCATGCTAGAGTTTGTAGGGCTTAGATCTAAAATGTACACTTACAGAGTTCAGGATAGGATAATAAAAAAGTCAAAGGGATCTTCCTTAGCAAGTCTTAAGCAAATTTCTTTTGATGATTATAAGAATGCTTTGTTTTATAACCAGTCTGTACAGAAACAACAATGTTTAATTAGATCAGTCAAACATGATGTCTTTACTATTAAACAAAACAAAATTGTTCTTAATCCAAGTGATGATAAAAGAATTCTTAGTACCTCAACCACTGATACTAAACCTTGGGGTATAACTATACACTCAGAAATGACTTGTGAAGCTTCAACCGCTGGCTCAAATAAAGAATGCAATTTATTTTATCTCGATTAACATATAATTTTTTTAGTTATAAAACTTCAGTGTTATGTTTATACCTGCACAAGTACACCGTTTTTTTTTTTTGGATGTATCTAAAAATAGGATACCTTTCAATCTGCCTGAGTTTGAACTATATTAGTATAAATGTATTGTAGAGAAAAATAGTAGTAATAACCGTTCTGTTTTAAAAAATCCAGTTTCTTAATAACATACCAGTTAGTTTATTTTGAGAAATGTATAATATGTGAAAGATATTGTAAAAGCATGTAAAAATATTAATAAATAGACTGTGATTGCTAAATGATTTATTGTTTTTCATAATTTGTAAAGGTACAGTAATAATAATAATAAAGTAATTATAATATTCTTATGCTGTTTGAGAGTGGATTGTATTTGACTATCTTATCATGAAGTATAAGGCAATGACAAGATGTATTTGGCAAAACGTTTCTGCTAGTTTCAAATTCTAATCTAATATCGACAGTACCAGATTTTAACGTTTCATTTTGTCTAGAACAATCTATGACTACTAATGGTGCAATACTTCGTAAATCTTCAGGATTAAAAGTGGTTCATTTTCCTTTTCGTAGTATGATTGCTGAAACTGAGCATACATCTCATATAACAACGCAGTCTGTTTATTCTCGAACTTCAAATTTAAGTTATCGTACGGGAAAAGTTCTGAATTTAAATATAGTTTCATGTTGGTTAAATAGCAATGATCAAAACGACTGTAGTTGCTCATGTATCTATTTTTCGGTTGGTTTGGAAACCGACAATCACAAATCTTGGTTTTTCTAATTGTGTTGTTGTTTTAATGTTCCATGTATGACGTTTCGTTTCTTGTAGAAGTTGATATTCATGCAACTCCCATCCTCTAAACGGAATATGCAAATCCTGATTTTGTGCAACGCATTCTATTAAATTAATTCGTTGAGTATCATCAACGACTACATGCGGCATTTTCCATAAAACTTTGTTTAAAACAACTTTTATTTCTTCATCGGGTGTAGGATTAATTATAGCATTAGTATCAAAACTGGAACGTAGTAAAACTAACTCATGACGTATGTTTAAAATAATTTTTAAAATCTTCGCATAATCCGAGAACCATTGAAAGGTTTATTGCAACATTAAAATTCCCATTGGCATCAACTATTTGCGAATCATCCATAGGAGACCACCCAGCGTTTTGTAAATGTTTACTTTGATTGCTATTATATGAAACATATCCCTTCATTATAGACGTTAATCCAGGATTCCGAACACGATCTACAATGATACCTCCAATCTCATATCTAATTTCATCAAAAAGCAGCAAAATTCCATTATTTACAAACTTTGCTGTCTGAGACGGCGTTCCATCTGTTCTAATTAATTTGCCTTCTATGTACAGCATGCTCTTCGATGGTAAGGTGTATACATCTTGTTGCTGTATAGGATTCGAATTTCATCATTATTGTTTAAAGATGTGTTAGCATAAGGTTGATGAGTATGTTTTCAATATTAACAATTGCATTATCGAAGTAAACTTTTTCACGCACGTTCAGTATTTCACTATTCATTCTACTTTTTTAATTAAATAAATGCAGTCCTAACGATTGTAGAAACTGCCGGTTTTGTGTTGTTAGCGGTTTTGAAACAATCAATCGAGTGTCGATTGCTTTGAAATTTCCAGCATTTATAGCAATTCTTGACATGTTGCGTGCATTATACTTAATACCCATGGCTATTGCAGATTTTTTAAATGCAACCTTACAGTTAGCAGTTCTCCTCTGAAATTAACTAAATTTCCATCTTGATCTAACACTTTAACTATTATTTCATTTATTATACGTGACTTGATTGGTAGATATATAATCGTAGGTGGGCACTCAACAATTTTAAAACCTGCAGGTACTTGCGGAAAAAATTCGTGTATTACATGGGCTGGTTTACTATTTAAATAGGATCCGCTTGCAATATTACAATCGATTAAAACTGCATTCACTTTACAAATGTTGATTGCGTAGTCTGCTTGATGCGTGACAAATGCTAGCAATTTTTGTGGATTGAAACCAAGTAGAGAACCAATTGAATCCTTTTGGTAAAATCCACATCTAGACTACATTTAATACTACATTTAAGTGTATTATTGTCAGCTGTAATTTCTATATACACTGGAGTCTTTCTAGCGCTTCGTGATTGTTCCATACGACCACGCCATCTTTTATCACCTAAAGCTTTTGAAGATATTTATTAATTTCTCTAATCTCATAAGCACCTTCAGGTATTTCTATGAATTCTCCGTTAGATCCATAATAAAATTTATTATTTATTCCTTTTCTATGTTTGGAATTGTGTTATAAGACTCAAAATTTGTTAATCCTAATACGTACTCCGAATCATTATCCAAGTTTATAGGTGGATTAAAATTGCTTGTTAAAACTGAAGTGTTTCCCGTTAGAGTAAAAGTGTACGACATAACGACTTCGTACGCAGTTCTATGCGCTACTTAGAAATTGTAAGCATAAATGACCGCAAAACACAGTACCGTACGATTGTTCTTGGTTAATGTTATAAAGAATTCTACATTTACCCCGCTATTCAAATAACTTATCAACTCTGTTGGCGGTCGCAGGTTTCCGTAGCTGTCATAGTAAATAGCGCTACTACCGTACTTTTGTAAGAGGTCCAATGCGTGCCTAAACCTTCTATTCCATCTAAATTAATTATACCACATTCTTTAAAATTAACTTTCTTGGGAAGATTGTTTCTCATGAACACACCACGGAAATATGGTACTTCTAATTGCTTAACAAACTCTATTAATTCTACATTGCTTAGTGCACGATTAGGTAAAATCAAGTTGCGTTCCTTTGAGGTTTTGCAGGGGCTAAAAAGACCAAAACCTTTTTTATAAGGTTTGATGTACATGCCGTTTCCGACTGCAATGTCCTCCATTGCCTTGTTATGACGCTGTTTTTCCGCTAGTTGTTCCTTAGCTATTTTAGTATCTGAAACTGCTTTTGCAACAGCAGCTGCACCTCCAGTAAGAGTACCAAGAGCGCTTAGGCCTGCAAAAATTGGTATTAGTGGTAGAAAACCTCCTGTTTTAGGAATTGATATAATACGAGCTGATTTAATATGCTTCTTTTGTTTTGCTGTATTGGCTGCCTTAATTGCTATGTTGATTGCATCCATAACATTAGATCCTTTAGACTTTTTAAAGCTGTACGTGCTTGTTTGATAATACTTTTAATACCTAGCGTACTTCTTATTTTACGTTTCTTTATCAGTTTTCTTATTTTATTGATATTTTTGTTCTCAGTGATGCACAGGCACCCATACCAAGTTTTACTTTAGCTTTCATTGCGGTAGCTACTCCAAATGCTGCTACTTTTTCACCTAAAGACGAGTCACCAGAATTTAGTCTTTCTGTAGCTAACTGAGCTAACTTCGAATCTGCTTGATGGCGTTTAGATAGATCCTTTTCTTTGGAGTATGCAATATCGTGCTCCTTACAAGCCTCGTCTAACTTGTTTATTCCTTGTCTCCTCGAGCTAACCGTTCGATTAGTTTTGTACCCGGACCGCAAAATTTGTAACCCGGAATATGCGCTTCGAATGGTAAATTGTTAATTACAGTATTTAATAGTCCGTTCCCAGTAGTTTTAGAATTATTATATGTAATCATTAGAGAACAACTATCCTCTCAAGCTGTGCAGCAAATAAATAAAATATTATGAATTAATGATTCTTTATATACTAGCCGTTTCTTATATATATAATTCTACTTTTTTACAAATCGAATTTAGTACTTGCAAACATGCATGTTGTGAAACAATCAACACCTTTAACCATAAACAATAATGACATTGGTGCGCAATCTTTAGCTAAAAAGAAAAAACATAGCGTTCTTCTACCTGCATCTATTCGATGTCTAGTTGTTGGTCCTTCAAATTGCGGTAAAACCAACGTTATGATTGGGTTGATAGAACATCCTAATGGTTTAAAGTTTGAAAACGTATATGTTTATTCTAAATCACTTTATCAACCAAAGTATCAATACCTTGAAAGTCTACTGCAACCAATAAAAGGGATCAAATATTATACATTTTCCAGTTCTGATAATATTATATCACCATCTGATGCTCGAAATAATTCTATATTTGTTTTTGATGATGTAGCTTGCGATAAACAAGGTATCATTAGGGAATACTTTAGTATGGGGCGTCATAAACAAGTAGACAGTTTTTACCTTTGTCAAAGTTATACTCGTATACCTAAGCACTTACTACGTGATAATGCTAATCTTTTAGTTTTATTTAAACAAGATGATTTAAACTTAAAACATATATATGACGATCACGTCAATACTGACATGAAGTATGATAAATTCCGTGAAATATGTGCTGCTTGTTGGCGAGACAAATACGGTTTCTTAGTTGTAGACAAAGATAGTGAACCAGATCAAGGAAGGTACCGAATAGGTTTTGATCACTTCATACATATTTAAACCTTGAGAGACGCAAGTATCGTTAGCATCGAAGAATTTTTTATTACAATAAACTTTTACGCAATGAATAAGGAGTCGATAAAACTTAAAAGAATTTTAATTAAGAAAAGAAACATTGTAAAAACAAATTGCGTCAGTTAAAAGATAATGAAGTCGTCCAAGTGGAATCAATATTACCCATAACATCACGATTAGAAACTATTGCTAATAAACTGGATGGGGAAAGTGTGGTAAAGAAAGAGAAATTTAAAGAAGAAGAAGAACTGCCTCATAGCAGTGTAAAAAAAATTAAACCTACATTGCTAGAAAGGAACGTTGACTATATTGATTCGCCGGTTATTGCACAGCATATACCAAATATAAAAAATGATGCCCTAGAGGTAAATGATGATGATGTTGAGAATGAATACGAAGCAGAAATTAATCGAAATGCACAAGAAGCTCAGGAATATATTCAAAGCTTTGTAGATTCCCCTGGTATGACACATTATCTCGAACAGCTACATCCGCTACCTCGAGAATATATTTACAATATGTTTAAAGATGTTAAGAACGAATTTGATCATAAATATGGTATTAGGTTTAACCCTGATTCGAATGGTCTTATGATAGGCAATTCGAATTTCGCGTTGGTTGATGAAAATGTTCTAATAAATGATTTGAAATATACAAGTACTCCTGGATTATACGAACTACTGTTTAAAAAATATCCTGTCGGGTACAGTCAGCAAGATCTAAAGTCGTACCTTGATATTGTGAAAAGAACAAATGCTAATAGAAGATATTATTCTGAAACAGAACAAATTCAGGGTAATACTTTATATAAGTACAAAAATATAATATCTACATTAAACATACTTCCCAAACACCCGTAGACCTAGAACATTACCCTATAGAAAGCGTCTTGGAGACGGTATGACAATGGAAGTATCAAATAACGCAATAGATTATTTATATTGGAATGATCCCAATGAACTTGTTGATAGATTACGACTTTTAGTTTCATCACAGACTGCTGGACACACAGGTCACGGCAACGAAATAAATTCGATCATTGAAGAATTGCGTGAGGCAAAAGTAATTAGATGATATGACAATTGACAAATTTGGAAGGCACTTACATAACCGTAAAATAGATATAAGTGAACAGGAATATGAAAACAAAAGTGAAGGTTTTGAAACCTTGATTGAGTATAAGTTACATATGCTACATTACACGGTAGTAGCAACGTTTTACTCTAATACATTCCTCGACGGTGATAAGACATTTCTTATTTTCAATATTAAACATAATTATGAATTTCCTTATGAGGAAGCAGTCATTGAGAATATTAAAGGATACCCGCAAGACATTGAAATTCTTATAAACGAAAAAGTTATGTAATTGCACAGTTACAAGGATTTTTGCTTAAACGTATGGATGTAATCAGCTTTCGTGACAGCGGTGCTATCATAAACAATACCACAATGTTTCTTGATTTTATATTAAAAGTTCCTTTCAAAGCAAGTGGAGCCCGCGACATTCAAACATAGAAGTATCTTAAATAATTGTATTTAATAAATCCTGATTAGAAAAAAGTATTATGTTAGTTGCTCAATCAAAAGTGAAAGAGGATATAGTAAATGAACTTCATAAACCAGCACGAATAAATTTCAAGAGACGCAAAGTGATAGTAAAAGGTTTAAATGACCTTCTTCAGACCGATTTGATTGAAATGCTACCATATTCGCAAACAAACAAATGATTTAAATACATTTTAGTAGTTATTGATTGTTTCTCCAAATACGTATGGGCTGTACCACTTAAAAGTAAAACGGGTATTGATGTTACTGCTGCAATGAAAACAATTTTAAATAAATTTAAAAATCCTCCAAGAAATTTGCAGTCTGATTTTGGTAAAGAATATTATAACAAACACTTTCAATCCTTAATGCGGACATATGGCATAAACCATTATAGTGTTTTTCTACAAAGAAAGCATGCATTGTGGAACGTGTAATTAGAACTTTAAAGGGAAAAATGTGGCGCTTGTTTAACCTGAACGGTTCTTACAATTGGATAAAAATTTAAGCGATATTGTGAAACAATACAACAATACAGTTCACAATACTATCGGAGTCAAACCTGTAAAAGTTGATAAATCAATTGAAAAACTATTCTTAAATCATCATTTACCCACATCAAACTTGCAACCAAAATACCAAAATATTCAATTAAAGACAGTGTGAGGATTAGTAAACACAGGGAAGCATTTACGAAAGGTTACACACCAAACTGGTCAAATGAAATTTTAAGATTAAAAGGTAAACGTAACCAATCCGACAACATATATATTAGAAGATCAAGACGAGAAAGAAATCAAAGGTGCATTTTATGAAACGGAGTTGCAAAGGTTAAACATCCAGGAATTTACCTGGTAGAAAAGTCCTAAGAAAGAGTGGAAATAAAGTATTTGTAAAATGGTTAGGCTTCTCTAACGTACACAATAGCTGGATCGATAAAAATAATGTTTGCTAGAAGTTGTTATAATAATAGTTAATAAGGCTAACATTGTAAAATTATATTAAAATAAATAATACAAACAAATCTTTCTATTGTTTTATTATTATTATAAAGGAATTTTGTAAGGCTAACATTGTAAAATTATATTAAAATAAATAATACAAACAAAATTTTTCTATTGTTTTTATTATTATCAAGCCATTCTTTTAATAAAAGGTATTTTGTTTTGCACATTGCAGATTGTTATTGCTGTGTTTACAACAATGTATGTTATATTTTAAACGATTGTTGATTTTAACTCCGGTAGCTTAGGACAACCTAGTGCAAGCATATCAGTTACAAAGTTTTGCATTATATATGTTTCAATCAATTTCTTCTTTTCTAGACCCTTCACAAATACTTCTTCACCGGGTCGGATAATTTGCTTCAAATAAAGCGCTATATATGTTGACACCATTCCAGCCGTTGAAGATTCATCCCAAGAAAGACCATGAATATTCCTTGTCACCCAGTCATTATGTTTTATATGATCTTGACTCAAACAACTAGACTGCATTGGCAGTTTAAAATTTGATGCCAAACATCACCTAACAACAAGTCCAAAACCGCAATTTCTTTGCACACAAACTCGTTTTTCTTGTATTTAAATCCCTGAATATCGATTATATACATGTTTGTATGTAAATATATGCAGTAAACTTCGACTAATTAAATTAATATCAGGAGCAATCTCCTTATATAGCAGATTACCACCATCTGCGTACTTTGCCAACCCACTTTTCAACCTATCACAAGAGTGAACACATTTTGAATTGAAACCGGCCCATGTGTGTATTTGCAGCCTCTAAACATAAATCAGAATCCACTTTAATTAAACACAATTGACTTGAATGCAATATTTTGCATCTGTCATACTTTATAACTTCTAGCTAGAAAACCAAATTCAAAACATATACACACATTTTCTCTGCACTTACATTTTTCAACATACGTGTGTTACATTGAAAGTAATATAAAGCCGATCCTAATTCAAAACGTGCCTACAAGTATTTTACATTTGAAAAGAATTCAGGTTTTCACATTTTACATTAAAAGTATATAACGCCGATCCTAATTCAAAACGGTGCACGTGTTAAACACAATTGACTTGAATGCAATATTTTTTTTTGCATCTGTCATACTTTATAACTTCTAACTAGAAAACCAAATTCAAAACAGCTACACACATTTTCTCTGCACTTACATTTTTCAACATACGTGTGTTACATTGAAAGTAATATAAAGCCGATCCTAATTCAAAACGTGCCTACAAGTTTTTACATTTAAAAAATTCGGTTTTCACCATTTTACATTAAAAGTATATAACGCCGGATCCTAATCAAAACGATCACTGTTAAACACAATTGACTTGAATGCAATATTTTTTGCATCTGTCATATTTATAACTTCTAACTAGAAAACCAAATTCAAAACATTACACACATTTTCTCTGCACTTACATTTTCAAATACGTGTGTTCATTGAAAGTAATATAAAGCCGATCCTAATTCAAAACGTGCCTACAAGTATTTTACATTTGAAAAGAATTCAGGTTTTCACATTTTACATTAAAAGTATTTTAATTGAAACGCCAGTATTCACTTAATTCAAAACGGAATGCACTAATTAAACACAATTGACTTGAATGCAATATTTTTGCATCTGTCATACTTTATAACTTCTACTAGAAAACCAAATTCAAAACATACACACATTTTCTCTGCACTTACATTTTCAAATACGTGTGTTCATTGAAAGTAATATAAAGCCGATCCTAATTCAAAACGTGCCTACAAGTATTTTACATTTGAAAAGAATTCAGGTTTTCACATTTTACATTAAAAGTATATAACGCCGATCCTAATTCAAAACGGTGCACGTGTTAAACACAATTGACTTGAATGCATATTTTTTGCATCTGTCATACTTTATAACTTCTAACTAGAAAACCAAATTCAAAACAGTACACACTTTTCTCTGCACTTACATTTTCAACATACGTGTGTTACATTGAAAGTAATATAAAGCCGATCCTAATTCAAAACGTGCCACAAGTATTTTACATTTGAAAAGAATTCAGGTTTTCACATTTTACATTAAAAGTATATAACGCCGATCCTAATTCAAAACGGTGCACGTGTTAAACACAATTGACTTGAATGCAATATTTTTTTGCATCTGTCATACTTTATAACTTCTAACTAGAAAACCAAATTCAAAACACTAACACATTTTCTCTGCACTTACATTTTCAACATACGTGTGTTACATTGAAAGTAATATAAAGCCGATCCTAATTCAAAACGTGCCTACAAGTATTTTACATTTGAAAAGAATTCAGGTTTTCACATTTTACATTAAAAGTATATAACGCCGATCCTAATTCAAAACGGTGCACGTGTTAAACACAATTGACTTGAATGCGATATTTTTTTGCATCTGTCATACTTTTATAACTTCTAACTAGAAAACCAAATTCAAAACAGCTACACACATTTTCTCTGCACTTACATTTTCAACATACGTGTGTTACATTGAAAGTAATATAAAGCCGATCCTAATTCAAAACGTGCCCACAAGTATTTTACATTTGAAAAGAATTCAGGTTTTCACATTTTACATTAAAAGTATATAACGCCGATCCTAATTCAAAACGGTGCACGTGTTAAACACAATTGACTTGAATGCAATATTTTTTTGCATCTGTCATACTTTATAACTTCTAACTAGAAAACCAAATTCAAAACAGCTACACACATTTTCTCTGCACTTACATTTTCAACATACGTGTGTTACATTGAAAGTAATATAAAGCCGATCCTAATTCAAAACGTGCCCACAAGTATTTTACATTTGAAAAGAATTCAGGTTTTCACATTTTACATTAAAAGTATATAACGCCGATCCTAATTCAAAACGGTGCACGTGTTAAACACAATTGACTTGAATGCAATATTTTTTTTTGCATCTGTCATACTTTATAACTTCTAACTAGAAAACCAAATTCAAAACAGTTACACACATTTTCTCTGCACTTACATTTTTCAACATACGTGTGTTACATTGAAAGTAATATAAAGCCGATCCTAATTCAAAACGTGCCTACAAGTATTTTACATTTGAAAAGAATTCAGGTTTTCACATTTTACATTAAAAGTATATAACGCCGATCCTAATTCAAAACGGTGCACGTGTTAAACACAATTGACTTGAATGCGATATTTTTTGCATCTGTCATACTTTATAACTTCTAACTAGAAAACCAAATTCAAAACAGCTACACACATTTTCTCTGCACTTACATTTTCAACATACGTGTGTTACATTGAAAGTAATATAAAGCCGATCCTAATTCAAAACGTGCCCACAAGTATTTTACATTTGAAAAGAATTCAGGTTTTCACATTTTACATTAAAAGTATATAACGCCGATCCTAATTCAAAACGGTGCACGTGTTAAACACAATTGACTTGAATGCGATATTTTTTTTGCATCTGTCATACTTTATAACTTCTAACTAGAAAACCAAATTCAAAACAGCTACACACATTTTCTCTGCACTTACATTTTCAACATACGTGTGTTACATTGAAAGTAATATAAAGCCGATCCTAATTCAAAACGTGCCCACAAGTATTTTATATTTGAAAAGAATTCAGGTTTTCACATTTTACATTAAAAGTATATAACGCCGATCCTAATTCAAAACGGTGCACGTCTAACTTCTCGATAGAAAACCGAATTCAAAACAGCTACACACATTCTTCTCTGCACTTTTCAACATACGTGTGTGTTTCATTGAAAGTAATATAAAGCCGATCCTAATTCAAAACGTGCCCACAAGCATTTTACATTGAAAGTATAGAAGAATTCATGTTTTCACAACTATTTTACATTGAAATGTTTTCACGACTATTTTACATTGAAATCATATAGGGCCGATCCTAATTCAAAACGATTCAGCCGTATTCTACACATGGAAAATACGTCTGTCGCGTTTTGAAGTAGGACCGGCCCTACCTCACTACTGATATATCTACGGCAGCCTCTTGATAGCTATAATAAATAATTACGCTTAATTACTACGTTCAACTGCCAACTGTTAATGGTTCTTTTTATTCTAACATTTTTTGATACAACATAAGAATCCGTATGTAGAAATTTCTTATCAAATCTAAGATATGATGGTTCTCTTTATGACCAACTACAGTCCGTTTGCAGTAACTCGAAGAAATCCAATTACGGAATTGGTTATGAAACTTCAGTGGTATTTCCCTGTCAACATTTTCAAAGGCGAAGCCGACTCAAGGAGGATGGTGTCTATTTAAGTTAGTATAACTCTCAAATTACACTACACAAGCTGTCTTGTGAGTGTTATTTAATAGTTTAAAAATCTTATTTCCTGGTTTTGCTTCTTCCAAAAAATTTAAGGTCACAAAAATTAGTTTAGATTAAATTAAATAACTTCGCATTCTAATTTGATAAAAAGGATCTAAATTATGTTACGATAGAAAGATCTAGTTTTGTGTGATGTTATTCCGAAGTGTGATTAATGATTGTAGAAGATTTAGCAACATCTTTATTAAAGTTTATTTTAGTTATTATATACAGTGAACGTAAGTTGTAAGGCCTATATTTCAAATCTGAAAGATAAGTAAAATTTTTACCAACTATGACTAAGAGCTTTAACCACCCAGTCATTTTAAGTAGATAAAAATTGCAACAACTTATTTTCCTACTAATAAAAATACTTAATACTTTTGTGTAAATGTTTTAAGTGAATGTAGTTTTCGTTATTTATAGAAAACTAGAAATTGATTTTTGTTATCAGGTTTTATGATTTCAGTAAGTAGCTATGCTAGAGGTATGACAAACACCTGTCTATAATTTCCCCAGCAAAAGAGAAAGGTTAATGATAAAAGGTTTATACTAAAAGTAATCTTCCTCATGGTAAGTAGAACGTCCATGTAGGTGTGAGTTCAGGTATATATGGTAGGTACATTTACGTTTTGTGTCTCTTTCCTTTTCTGCTGATATTTTGTTACTTAATATTTATAAATAAGGTTCATAAGCCTATGATTTCTTTGCCTTGCAAGTTCCATAACGAGAATATACCAACTTAAGCATTTATGTTTAGATCCGTTAATTTGTTACGTTTATCGAGGCAGCCACGTTGGGCGCCAAATTTATGCTACGTTGGCTCGTAGCCGTGCGTAACACAAAGAAAATCAAAGAAATGACCGGGCTCAATCGGAGATTAGGGGGGGTTGTAGAAAGCAGACTAACATATAGTGTACGCGGCTGTAAGGAGTTAGTAACAATACCTGCAATAAAAAAAATTAGAATAGCAAACCTGAAATAAAGAAACAGCATAGCATGCTGATCGAGCATAGATTGTTCAGTACTTTGTAGAATAAAAAAAAACTGTTTGGATAATCTATATAATATAACAACGGTAAAAGCAATACAAAAATTTTTAGTACAAAGTGAGGTAATATTGGGGAGTAGCAGAAACGTTTCCTCACACACCAATTAAACATAAATCAGACAAAATTTTAACAAAAGATAAATAGGTAAGAACAATTGATATGAGTCATCCAGTATTGTTGATTCTTCTTTTTTTTTTAAATAGCATGCAAGTCTATGGTAAAAGGTATCAGAACGACAAAGATATGGCAAAACAACGGATAGATATTTACATTAAGAACAAGTAGGAAATAGTTCAACTTACAAAAGGTCCTTCAGTAACGCTTCCTTGCAATTGAAGTGTGGGATTCACGATGTCCGGCACAAACGCAGCACTTCACCCTTGACTGGGAGGGTGTTGATGGAACTTATCACACGTTACCTTAATCACACCTACGTATTTCACTGGTGTTAGCAGCAGACATCATCACGCGACGGAACTATGTAGCATTGATAAATTTCTTGTTAATTCTATTTCCTGAGACAATAATTTCGAAATATTTTGTAGCACTAGTTTAATTTTAACTGGGACCAAATGTATATTATTTTCATAAACATCCAAAAAGCAGTGAGAAACTTCAACCAATACCTTTGTAAACCGGTAATCTGTTATATTTCGCAAATAACGAAATTTGCGCAAGCAATGATCTGTTTTAGATTCTTTGGGGTTAGAAAATTCAGAAACTACAGTATCAACTGTATTTGGATAATCCAAAGTATGCACTACTCTGATAAAAAAAGCACCGCGAAACTAGATCGCACACACAGTTTAAATATCAAAAGACAAAGCACCAAAAAAACCACAATGAGTAAAGCACGTGTATCACTAAAGTAAGTCCGCGAAACTAGATCGCACACACAGTTTAAATATCAAAAGACAAAGCACCCAAAAAACCACAATGAGTAAAGCACGTGTATCACTAAAGTAAGTCCGTCAAATATTCCGTAAAACACGTACGTCGACCAAACACGTTCGCCTATCAACCATACTACTTCAATCGGAATTAGCACTACACTTTCTACAGTTAATATACAACTTTTATTTCACAAGAAAAACAACTAAAATCGTGCCGTGCTTGTTCATGAACAATTCGAAAATTGATACCGCATTAATTCTCACTATTGTCAAAGCAAAGAAGAAACAGTATTTTCAACGTAATTAATATATAGGAACCAAGAACAAACTACAACTACTCATCTGTTTATTCAACTCGTTACTATTACAACCTCTTATCGTCTATTATCTATACTTGTATATCCACATAAGGAACAAAATCTATACGAACGGCAAGACAAGAACGATGCAATCCACTCATTATAATACGACGCATTCGCCTAAGGAGTTAATAAATATAAAATATAGAAATAGTAGTTACAGAAATGTATTTACTAATTGGGAAAAAGCGTAAAATGTTAAGCTATAAAAATGCACGTTACAAATTAACGTTTTGTTCCTACAGTTTTTTGACGGTATCTTAGGTATACACTTGTTAAGTGTATTGGCGCTTTAAGGCAATCCGTGACGAACCCCCCCTGTTAGTCTGATCAGACTCCGCTGAAGCTGGAGTTTAGAGTTAGTCCGTAAGTCTTCTTAAAATCCTTTCTTACGGATTAAAATTTCATCTTTATTGAGTTATGACTTTAGAAAAGGGTGCGTTTGCTAATCCCAAACTTAAACACAGTCGTACCCATACAGGTTTCACTCGAACCAGTGTCCAACTTGTCGCATAGAAAAATAACGAAATTATGTTATAAGTCCATTAACTGAAAAACACAGATTACCGAACGCGTGTGAACTTTTGCAAATGGTTTTTGTCCTTTCTGCAAGACAATGGTGAGTTGATTCTTGACAAAACGTTTTTCAAACACTAGGCATGGTTCTATCTCTCTGACTATGTGAATATCCAGGAGAGTCGTGTGCGGACTACGGAGAATCGGCATGGATTTAAGGATTTACCACTGCATGTTTAGCAAGTTGGTGTTTGGTGCGCCGTGAATCGTACACGCATCATTGGGCCAATCATCTTTCAGGATACCATAAATACAGAACCGTACCGCACTAGCATTCTGGAATCCTTCCTCGGAGAACTGAGTGAAGGCGACATTGAGGATGTCTGTTTCCAATAACTTAGAACTGGTATTATACAAAATTAACAGAAATCTTGATAGTATTAAATTGTGTGGAGACGAAAATAAACTTGCAATAAATCCGGTTAAATTCCAAGCAATCGCAATTGGTGCATCCAAGCTGCTTAGCAAAATTGATATTTCAACATATTCACCACTGCAACTGCATGGCAAGACAATTAAGTTCAGTTCGAAAGTTAAAAACCCTGGTGTGATAATTGGCTTAATTAAAGACGCACAGAACACACTATGAATATTCGTCAAAAAGTTTTCTCTATGCTATGTACTCTTTACAGAGTAAAGCGTTTTTTGCCTATTCGCTTAAAGGTACAACTCGTGCAATCACTTATTCACCTATTGTTTGACTATTGTGACGTGGTGTATTACAATTTGCCTCTAATTAGCAGTAACCGCCTGGAAATAGCTCACAATAATTGTATACGATTTATATATGATCCTAGACATCGTGATCATATCTTACAATAGATATCAAAGCTATCTTGGATCAAATTATCTCAACGTCAAAAATTACACCAAGCAATAGTATTGTATAAACTTTTTAATAGAAAAGATTCTACCTATTTTGTAACTAACTTCCCATTATTATCAAACAGACATTATAACACCAGAGGTGCAAACATTGTTGATTCCACTACATCGCACTGAAATTTATCACTCTTCCTCTTTTAGTCTCTGGGTCAGCTCTCTGGAACTCTATCCCTATAAATATAAAAAGTTCTCCTTTCGTAAAATTTTTTCGAAAAAAGTTCCTAGGACATTTACTATCGGGCAGAAAGTGAGCAAAAAGGTCTGAAGGAAAGTTGTGCATGGCGTGTGAATGTGTGTGTATGTGCGCGCGCGCTTGCGTGCCTGCGTGCGTGCGTGCATACGTGCGTGCGTGCGCGCGCGTGCGTGCGTGGAGCGTGCGTGCGTGCGTACATCGGTGCATGCGTACGTGCGTGTGTGTGTTGTATTAATATTATTATTATTATTATGATTTTAAAATAATTATTAATTTAGCATATGAACAAGTTGATTTATGTAGAGCCGATAGCTGGTTTAGTGTAAGAGTGAACTTTACAGTCTAAATCTCGCCAGGGTAGCCCATTGTATCTATTTACATTTCAACAAAGGTATCACTAACTAACTAACTAACTAACAGCATGGGGACTGCATATACACCTCAAACATCGATGAACTTTTTGACGGACACTTTTGGTGACCACATTATCTCTCGGGGACTCTGGCTTCCTTAATTTGACTCCACCAGATTACTTTCTGTGGAGTACGTTGAAGACAAAGGCTTAACGGGACAATTCACACACCATACATGAGTTGCAAGATTCATTGACCCATCACATTTAGGACATCATTCCAGATATTTTTCATAATGTCTTGTATGTTTTCGATCTTACTGAGATCGGTTTGATGCAGCTCTAACATCTTTCCTATTCTGTGCTGATCTAAAAAGTTCTACATACCCTTCACAACCTAAATTTCTAATAATTTGACTAATATAGCTTGGTCTAGGTTTTCTTATACTTTTCTATCTCTTTCCTATCTATCTGGCTCTACATATATATTAGCAACCTAATGGTTGTTAAAGGACTCCAACGTATTTACATGATTCCCATTTATAAAGAAATGAAATACTATCTGGTTATCCCCTCCAAAAAAGCAAAAGTGTTAAATTATATGTTACGGCAAGGCTTAAGCGGAGAATTGCTGGCAACATGCCTGACCGCTAACTAATTGTGAGTTATGTCATGGAGACGTTTATTAAGGCATATGTTATGGTAAGGCTTAAGCAGCGAATCGCTACCAACATGCCACACTGTTATCTAATTGTGAGTTATGTCATGGTGACATTTAGTTAACTGTTTTTTATTTATTTATTTTTTTGTTTTGTTTTCGAACTTACTTAAGGCCGGTTTGATGCAGCTCTAAATTCTTTTCTATTCTAAGCTAGTCTAATAAGATCTACATACCCTTCACAACCTAAATCTTCAATAATTTGACTAATATAGCTTTGTCTAGGTCTTCCTGCTCTATTTTTATTTGGTAGTCTATAATCCAAAACCTTACTAAACAGTCCCTCATGTCTTAACTGGTGCCCTATCATTCTATCTGTTCTGGTCTTTAATTGTTTCCAAATGCAGGGTTCCTCACCTATCCTTCTATAAACCTCCTCATTTGTTGCTCTATCTGTCTAACTAATCTTTTACATTCTCCTATAACACCAAGTTTTAAAAGCTTCTATCTTTGTCTTATCTACCTTTTTAATTGTCCAAGTCTCACTACCGTATAATAGAACGCTGTATACGTACGACTTTAAGAAACTTTTTCTATTATCTAAACTAATACTATATACTATTAGTAAGTCTTTCTCTTTTAAAAACATTTTTCTAGCTTGAGATATTCTCGCTACTATATCCCTTCTGCTTCGTCCGTCTTTTGTAATTATGCTAGTTAAATAGCAAAATTTATCTACCTCTTCTAACTCAGTATTACCTATTTTTAATTTTGGTTTAGAACTAGGGTGTAACTCAGATGTCATTATCTTTGTCTTTCCTGACTTAATTCTCATACTATAGTTACTCTGTAGTATCCCTTCTAAAATATTTAAAAACTCTCCTAACTCATTTAAAGTCTCTGCTATAATGGCTATATCATCTGCAAAACGTAACATGTCTATTTTCTGTCCCTGTATACTAATGCCTATCTCTTTTCTCTCTCTAGCTAAGTTTAAAGCTTCCTCAATATAAACATTACAAATCAAGCGAGATAGTATACAGACCTGTCTAACACCATTTCTAATCTAAGCTTCCTTTTCTATTTCATCAAATCTAATTACTACGCTTTAGTTCTTATATAGACTGTAAATAATTTTTCTATCCCTATGAGAGATTCCTATTTTTTGCAAAACCCTGAACATAACAATCCAATTAACCCTATCAAATGCTTTTTCTAAATCTATAAACGCGAAATGAATCTTAAATTTTTTGTAACCTTTTTTCGATAATTATCCTTATTATTAGTATCGGTTCTCTAGTCCCTCTGGAAGCGTGGGAAGTTAAACTAACCGTTCTAAAATTCTTACACTTGACTTTTTTGGGATTTGGATAATAATAATTTTTTCTAAATCTATTGAGACCTCACCTGTGTCATATATTACTTTTATTAGTTCAAATATTCTGTCTAAAGTAAAACTTTTTATAAGGTTTGTTAACAAAACAAATTTATCTTGGAGCGATAACAGACATTTCATTATGTTCGAAATAAAGTGGAGGCTTTTGAAAACTTCATCTTTCAGCATCACCTAAATATTCAAAGTTCCCCTACACATATTCCTACCTGGCAACCCTTATGTCATAAATACAATATTGACGTAACGTTTGCTACTTCTGTAGCCACAAATTTGATCACCTACTGGACTGCCGCAAAGCAAAACAAAGAGCTGGATGTGAAACAACAAACAGTTCCCACATGTCATTAAGATTTGGAACACAGTTTTTGTGTGTAAACTCCTATTGTTTCCAAAAAGTGTCATCAGTTAAAATGCCTGATTGCATTTATTAATTGTGGATTTTTTTCGATTCGTTATAACATTTGATATCATGCAAAATGTGATTCGAGTTTATCTACAAAGAATTTAAAATTAGGAACCCTTTGACAAAATAACTTTACAAGGAGCAATGAGAATTGCGGTAAGATTTAATATTTTGCATATTTCTCAA
This sequence comes from Platerodrilus igneus, assembly GCA_036346225.1. Classification (NCBI taxonomy): domain Eukaryota; kingdom Metazoa; phylum Arthropoda; class Insecta; order Coleoptera; family Lycidae; genus Platerodrilus; species Platerodrilus igneus. The sequence continues at coordinate 5,100,309 of JARFIW010000131.1, read as the reverse complement.
TGCACTTGCGACACAAAAATAATAGCTAATGTAACTCTAGTGGTTTGAACACATAACAACGTTGAAGATCTAAAATTTGAAACAGACAAACAATTTGTACCAAAATCAACGTTGCAATACAATATTTCGCTCCTAATCGATTGCATCTCTCTAAAGTTAGTTTCAACAGTCCTTGTTCTCTATTTCTATTTGTTGCACGTTCTGTATTAAGAAAAACCATTAAGCAGATTAAAAAATCCTCAAAGCACTCCGTATCTATCATCAGTCAAAAGACCCTCAGTAGTAAATTAAATTTATTTATTTAATCAATTAGTAAATCTACTTTCTCAAGATTGCTTTAAGTTAAGAAAACTTAATTTTATTGCCGCTTATTACGAATTTAATCGAACGCCAAAGCTGCTACGTTTAAGTATAACATTCTGACATTTTTTCAATTATCTCTTTAGAGATCTCTAGTGTTTGATTCCTGTATACTAGAAGCGCTTGTGAAAATCGAAACATTTTTGAATAAGAAAACCCCAAGAAATGCATAATTTAATTAATATATTATGCAACTTACGCTACAAAGTATAGGAATATATATTGCCGTGAATCGTTAATTTAAAGCTGACCAAACGATTAGAACCAATAAAAGAAAGCATTATAGATCTGATAGCGTGAAGATGCCCGTACTAGCTAGCTCAGATGGAATGAAAGCACAAAATTTCAATATCAAAATTATAATAAAATATTCATCAACAATTCTTCAAATTATAATAATTGCTACATCCACACACATTTTTCTTCAATACACATTATCCATAAAAATTACTTACACGCGCATTAAACCTACAAATGCAATTTATAACAGTCTAAACACAATATTTCATAACTACTAAACATTAATATAGAATATGTCCACCCTCATTAGGTTCTCAGTCCTGTAACTAGTTAGACGTGTAACTCCATTGTTTCCTATTCTGGGCAAACCTACACATTTATCTGAAATTCCCACAGTTTACGTCTTTCACTATGTGCATGCAGTAGTCTAATCTAGATCTACCTCTAACCTTTATTTTTTTTTATCGCTGCTGGTAATATAGGTAATATATCACGCTCTATCCCCAAACGTTTTAGAATGCCCTTTTATTTTTTTTGTTTTCTTTTGTTTTCCCCAGATATTTTTCTTCGTCTACCATTTCTAGAACCTAGTTGTTATTAACTTTGTCTGTCCATGCTATTATCATTATACATCTTGTTACCTTTATTTTGAACATCCCCTACACTTTTTTCTGTTAATAAGAAATACCCGGTCTAATAATTGTCAGCTCAAATCCCTTTGGCGTTATAAACGAAAATTAATTCAGTGAATTAAAATAACCCTTTCACGTGTTAATTCATTTATCTATTTGTATAAATTTGATTCCTATTGTTACATCCTAGAGTCTAATTAATAATAAATACTCCTTTTAAGAATTCCTCAACGTAAAGTTTATGCTACAATTAAACAGGTGGTAACTGGTTTTAGGTATCTAATAATTGATTCTTATGTGTTTTCCATTGAAAGCTTCCTCGAATTAAAGCCTTGTATTATCCAAATAAACCGTGTTTTTTCAGTTTTATTTCCTTAACGACAATATTACTTTGAGCTCTGGTCATTAGTGAAGTGAAATTAATATTCACTTGCTTTTCAATCTACACCGCGAAAACTGATTGTTTGTTTCCGTTTTTCTGTATGAAAAGTTCGCGCACGTTTTACAGCGTGCTCCTTCCGGTGGCCGAACTAAAAACTGCAACTCGCCATGTTAAAAATGATTCTTTCTATTTATTCGTAAATATGTACATTGTGTACCTACAAATTGTTCATTTTTGGTACTATTTTGTTTTGTATATAATTTTGTTTTTTTAAATTGATTAATTAATTAATTAATTAATTCATTAATTAATTAATACTCACTCACGCACAATCAAACATTTACAAACTAAAAACCTCTAATTTAAAAATACAACATTAATTAATTAATCAGCTGATTTCACGTTAAGCGTATTGGCTACCTAAAAAAGTGAGTATATTTTTATTTCAGGCTTCCTTTAATTTCTTGTAGGTATAATACCCCGCCCACTCGCCGATTAATCCCGGTCAATTTCTCCTTTTTCTTCCTCGTTTTTATTTTCATTTTTTTAGACTACGTTGTTGAACGTAGCATAATTTCTGACGCTCTGACGTGGGACTGAGAGTTTTCTTGTGCTCCGATTTTATTTCGTGTAATTTGGCCCGATTTTGTTGTAGTTGATTTTTCTGTTGCTTCGAGTTTGGTGTTCGTTAATTGGTAGTCCGATTTAGTTCCGCTTAATTTCTGGTCCAATTTCTGTTTTGCTTCTGGCCTGATTTTTTGTTTGCGGCCCAAGTTACTATCGAATTCTTTTCTCGGCCTGATAAAACTTATGTTTTCGTCCTTTACGCTCGAACTTGTGTTTATTTCTTTTCTTTATTTACTGTGTGGGTACGATCTTCTTGAATTTCAGATTATTGAACTTGTATTTTCGCCAATCATCCTAGTCCATTAAAAACAATGGCGCCCAAGATTTTTCTTTTTTTTCCCTTCCCTCTCTGTATATTTTGTTCTCCCCGTCAAGTCTAGAGTTAATTTTTTATTACTCCGATTTTTCTTTTATTCTACAGTCCTATTCTAAGTTCTATTCTGTTGTTTTGATCCTATTGGAGTTCCTGAAGTTTATCCGTCGGATATGTTTTAGATTGTCCTGTATTCGCAATCATTTTTTTTCTTTTGAGCTTCTAGCGAGGTACGGTTAGCCTTTATTTAGTTACTTTCTCCCAATTTCTTTTTTATTATTACTAAAAATGACTTCCTTTTAGGCTTCCTACCAAGGTCTTCCAGTGTGGGAGTGAAATTTGAAATTTTCCGGTGCTCCGTACATGATTTTTTGAGACGGGTCGACAAACTCCGACGAACTCACCATGTGTCCGAATTGCAGTTATTTGAGTTTGCAGTGGACTTGTTCGAGGCTAAAGCGTTACTTTGGTATCGTGGTTACCAGCATAGGTTTTCTGACTGGAAGTCGTTGTCTAATTTACTGATTCAACATTTCGAACTACCGCATTTTGCGTATAAGTCTGCTACTACTAAGGAAAATACTTTTGCTTCACATGACCGAATTGTTAAGATTTCTTCGACGCCTACGAGTAGATCCAATACCTCTTCCACACGTTATACTGTTCTTCTGCCTAGTTCTGCTTCTACTCGTCAGGTTATCTGTTTTAATTGCGACAAACCTGGTCATGTTTCGACACGTTGTACTCGTCCTCAAGTACTCTATTGTTATGGTTGCGGATATAAGGAAGTTTCTCGCCACAACTGTCCAAATTGTCATCCTAATACTAATAGACCTACAAATAATACTTCCAATTCTGTTCTCAACTCTAAGAGCCAAACTTCTTCTGCTTCTCACTCTACGTTCTTTTCTGTCCTTCATCCAGGTCATCCGGCTCCTACTATCAAAACATACCCTTCTTCGGCAAATACAGTTTCGAACAACATTTTTTCTGTTTCTAGTTGTACATACTATTCTACTCCTCTTTTGCTCGCCCTACTTATTCACTCTCACCCCAAACTTCTTACATTTAAAACGTGTTCTTATATAACCGTAAACTCGGTATACGCGACGCAACGGAAGTTGGTAACGCTAATCTATACAGAATACAGAAACTAATACAGAAACTAGCGCGCCCATCTGTCAATGACGTCACACAATATGCAAATTATTACACATAATGACGAAATATTTAAAATTCATAAAATTGGGTATAAACACATAGTACTCACATGAATATATAAGCGTCTCACAGGAGAGCTTCCTACAGATGGTGGCTGCGACCTCCAGGATTGCGCCGGCTAGCTCTCAGGGCTCCTTTCCGGAGGGTTTAAAGATGGTTTTCCGGCGGGGACTGCGGTTCGGCCAGGTTGATTACAAATTTCTATCTTCTTTCCTATGTAGAGGTAACGATAAGGAACGGGTTATGGAAAGACAGTTAAACAAAAGGCAAGGAAATCTACATAAAAAAGATAAAGACACGATACGATACCTAAACCAAACCACTCTTCTTGATGTTCAAAGGCAAAAGGCCCCGTTTCCTCAGCGTTTTCCGGAAACTTCCCCACTTTTTCTTTCCCCACACGCGTCGGCGCGAAGTTCGTCCAACGCACTACTGACGTGACGGAAATACGCGCCAAGTTTTTCAAAATTTGTGGCGCGAAATTTCCGCATATTAACACTTATAAATGTTTACGGCCGATTTTGGCACGTAACAAACTATGCCTTCACCACCCTTGCAACCCATGCTTCGGATTAATGACTTGCAAATAGGTTTTCAAGGGATTGTTCCCGCTTTCTTAAATGATTCTACCCAAAAAATTCCTGTCGTATCTACAAGCATACATGTCGCTGATGTGACGATAATTTCTAATTCAGGCAGCGAAGGTCCTGTCGAAGTCCACGAACCTGTATCTTAATGTCTGTTGCTGTTGCTATCTGGGGAATAGTGCGAAATATACTACAAGCAGAGATAGGAAAAGAGAGGTAGAGGTGGATCGAGATCAGACTTTAGCACACAGATAGTGATAGATGCAGACTGTGCAAATTTCAGGGAAATGTGTAGGTTAGTTCAGACTAGAAAACAATGAGGATACGCGTCCAACCAGTTCTAGGACTGAAAACCTAATGATGATGATGATGGTGTTGCTATCAAAATTTTACATGTTCTTGCTTTCTTAAATTGTTCTACTCAAGAAATTCCTGTCGTGTCTACAATAACAGCTGTAGCTGAACTGACGATAACTCCTAATACGGATAAAGAAGGTCTTGTTGAAATTAGGGAACTCGTAGCTGTAACGCCTGTTGCTGCTGTCGTCAAAGTTGTACCTGATCCTGTTTCGTTACCTACCCTTACTCATTTTTCTCATGCTGACAAAATGCTACTGCTTCTGTTCTTTTAACCAAGGTTGGTGAAACCCCAACTGAGGTACTGTTATCTAATGTTGACGAAGGTCAACCTGATTCTACTTCCTTATCTATTGTGGATGAAGTTCTTCCTAATACTGTTTGTGTCCTTGTAACGTTCATGAACTCCTGCCTGCTTCTGCTCCTTTTCCTAAGGTGGATATTCCTACAGCCAATCCTGTTTTCTGTCCTAACTGTGATGCTTTTAGTCATTTATCTAACGTCGATAAAACTTTATCTGTTTCTGTCCCTTTATCTAACCTTACGGTCGTGTGCTCTGCTTGTGTTTCTCTTCGTAAGGTTGATTCTTGTACAGCCAGTACTTTATCTCTTTATACCGTGGATATTCGGACAAACCAGGATGATTCCCTTTTTTACCACCAATTCTAAAAACAAACAACATTCTTCTGTAACGTGTTCTGAGTTCCATAAATTACGAGAACCACTACTATCTCCAACTTCGCCACCTATTTCTCAACCTCGTATTACAACTCCTACACCCCCTGCTGTTTTTGGTTGACAGAAAGCTTCCCACAAAAGGCAGACATTATTCTATACTCCTTCCGAACTTCAGGACATATGCAGGCAAAACCCTAATGTCCTTGATCTCGTTTCGTTTTCCTTCTGGCGGCGTAAACGCCGTAAGCCCAATACCTAGTTCTCGCGCCCCAGATTATGACGACTTTTCTCTCCTTCGGACATGATTTTTGGACTTTACCATTTCGGTTAACTTCTCGGTTTTGCAGGGTTTTCTTTAGTTTGTTTTCTTTTTCTTTCACCCCGTGTGAGTTTGGGAATATATTAGTACCACGGTAGGACCTGCATGTCGTAAGAGACGACTATAGCGGCGCAACACGTACACATACACACTTCATACACACACTCCATGAACGCACACACTTTATACATCCACACATTTCTGTTTGATTCTCCTTTCATTTGTTCTTTTTTTGTTTTTTTCTTTCACCTGTGTGGGTCCGGGAATAGAATAGTCCCATGCCATGGTTCGTCCTGCCTGTCGTAAGAGGCGACTACAGCGGTCTAACACATACACACACGCACACTTTATACACGCATAACACAGACACACGCACTTCTTACACACCCACCCACACACACACACACACACACACACACACACACACCTACACACACACGCACCCACCTACTCATACATAACTACACTAGGATTCTGTTTTATTTTCTTTTATACGATTCTGAGCTTTTTTTTCCCTTTCGTTCCTTTCGTTCCACTTTTCTTTCCCTATCCTTTTGTTGGTCTTCCTTGCTGTCGGCCCCTAGTCCGGTTATGTTTCGCCTATCCGCTCCTGTGGTATATGCTTTCTAGTCCGTCTTTCTTACTTCGGAAGCCACGACTCAGTCGACTGTAGGTCTAGTTAGCATTTCTTTTCTTTGGTTTTCGGCTTTGACCACCACAGTTGATAGTATATCGTTTCTTTTAGCAGCACTCCTCTCTTCCTCTCGTTCTCCCTTGTTGTTCACTTACATATTTGAAGCTTGAACTTTGGGTCCTGTTTTGGCGTACACTGTTGGTTTTTCTTCCTCGTTCCGTTTCTTGTTTTGAGGTCGAAGACTTTCCTGATTCTTTACAAGAAACATCCGCCCTTTGACGACTTTTCTTCAGTGCTGAGGCCGTTCCACCTTCGTCCTCCTTGATTGTGCATTACCCGTTCCTCCTATCTTTTTCCTTTTTTGTTCTTTCTTCTCTTTCTCTTTTCTATTATTGGTCCGTCAAGCCGGATGAGAGTTATTAATTTTTTTAGGGGTTATCCCCTTTTTTTTCATTTTCGGTTTTTTGTTGTTGTTTTCGTAGAGTTTTCTTTTAGTTTTTTGTAAGCGAATTTTCTTTTTGTTTGTTTGTAGTTTGTTTCTTTTCTTTGTAGTTTGCTACTGCCCGCTTTATTATTTTGGCTTTCCCACTCCGACCTGTTAATTTTGCTGGGGGGGATTTGTTACGTTTATTTTAAACATCCCGTACATTTTTTTTCGTTAATAAGAAATACACGGTCTAATAATTGGGCGTCGCCGTGGATCAATGTAGTAAGCGTAAGACTACGGATCCCAAGGTCCCGGGTTCAAATTCCGACACGGCCGACTGCTTAAAAAATGACAGGTGAGCATTTTTCACAAAAACTACGCCCTCGTTCGGATGAAAGGTTAAATGGAGGTTCCGTGTGTGAGTGTTGTCACGCACGTTAAAGATCCCTTCCTTGCCTGGAACGACAAGGGTTTGGCAAAATTCTAAATTTCCAGGCAACAAAAAACTCGCCTCCTGGCCAATGTAGTACCTTCAGGTGGAGCATTGGGAATGTAAATGAACGGTCTAATAATTGTCGCCCAAGGTCCCGGGTTCGAATCCCGACACGGTCCGCTTGAAAAATGTTAGGCGAACATTTTTCACAAAAATACAACCTCGTTCGGATGAGAGGTAAAATGGAGGTCCCGTGTGTGAGTGTTGTCACGCACGTTAAAGATCCCTACCTTGCTTGGAACAGCAAGGGTTCGGCAAAATTAAAAATTTTCCAGGTAAAAAAAACTCGCTTCCTAGCTAAAGTAGTACCTTCGGGTGGTGCATTGGAAAATCAAATGTAAGGTCTAATAATTGTCAACGTAAATCCCATTGGCGTTAAAAACGAAAATTAATTTAGTAAATTAATATAACTTTTCACGTGTTAATTCATTTATCTATTTGTATAAACTCGATTCTTATTATTACATCCTAGAGCCTAATTAATAATAAGTTCTCCTTCTAAGAATTCCTCAACGTAAAGTTTATGCTAAAATTAAACAGGCAATAACTGGTTCTAGGAATCTGATAATTGATTCTTAAGTGTTTTCCATTGAAAGCTTCGTCAAATTAAAGCCGCGTATTATCCCAATAAACCGTGCTTTTCCAGTTTTATTTCCTTAACGACAATATTACTTTGAGCGCTGGTCATTAGTGAAACGAAATTAGTTTTCACTTGCTTTTCAATCTACACAACGAAAACCCGTGGAGAATGGTTGCTTGTTTCCGTTTTTCTGTATGAAAAGTTCGCGCACGCCTTAAAGCGTGGTGAGTATTTATGGTTTTATAAAATTGTACTTTTCGACGTCAATAAATTAATTTTATTCATAATTACTATAGCTCTTTCCGGTGGCCCTTAAATCCAAAATAAATGGTCGCCCTTTGTTGTGATGGGAGGACCACTTTAAAGCGGGATCACGCCCACTTCTGTTTCGTACCGTTTTTACAGACGGTAGGAGCCAACCCGACAGTGGTGACTCCAAGGTGAGTGTTTATACACTAATTTTCTTATATGGGTACCCGGTAGTTGTTGAAAACAACATATGTACACGGGTCCGCGGATGCATCATCTTGTTAGTGGTAAAATGACTGGTTGTTTGTATGTGCGAGGATATTATAATGTTTACTGATTTCTTTATTAGGATAATTTTATGTATAGAATTCCGTACTTACAATGCTGATTTGGCTGTGATTTTTAGTGAGGTAATTTTGTTCATTTTTCTTGTTTGAAGATTAATATAGAGGGTGACCTAAAAACTGCAGATCGCTATGTTAAAAATGATTCTTTTTTTATTCGTAAATATGTATATTGTGTATCTACGAATTATTCATTTTTGGTACTATTGTGTTTTGTATATGATTTCGTTTTTTTAAATTAGCGGTTTTTAGTTTGTAAATGTTTGATTGTGCGTAAGTGAGTATATTTTTATTTCAAGCCTCCCTTAATTCTTTTGTAGGTATAATACCCCGCCCACTCGCCAATTGAGCCCGGCCAATTTCTTCTTTTTCTTCCTCGTTTTTATTTTATTTTTTTAGACTACGTCACCGAACGTAGCAATCTGAAGCACAACAATCCAAAAGGCTTTTACCTTTTTCCTGTCGCTTCTCCTACTGTGCCTATTTCATATCCGTACAGTGCTGTGTTCTACACATATACTTTCAACAATTTTTTTCCTTGTTTCTGTTTGTTGTTAAGCAACCTGCGGCCACCAAGATTCTCAACACTTGAACAGTTACCGAATTAATAGTTTTACCAATAAATCCTTTCGCAGAATCAACATTAGTTGAAAATATTGCAAAACCCACAACTTTAGTTATTTATAATAATAATCATCAAGTTTAAGTACAATTATTTTTTCGGCCTGAGGTTTTCCATCTTGGAACTCAATTAATTTCTATTCGAGTTAGCCTAGACATTTCTATGAAGTTCCGACATCCTACATTTTTGACTATTTGTGTGCAATAATGTAACCTGGGTATATATCTACCTCCTGTTTTCCTATCACTAATTCTAATATATTTTGAACTATTCCCTCATGCCTTAGTATGTAACCTATAATCCCATCTCTCCTATTTTGAACTATTTTATACATATTTTTTTCTTCTCCTACCATTTGTGGAATCTCTTTGTTCTTAACTTTGTCTGTCTACAATATCTTCATCATACGTCTGTATCACGCGTTTCAAAAGCAATATTTTTCCCTCCGCTTCTCCTACTGCCCAAGTTTCATAGCAGTATAGTGTTGTTTTCCACACATAAGCTTTCAGCAAACTTTTCCATGTTTCTATGTTTGTTGTCTTTGAACACATTAATTGCTTTTTCTTGTTAAATGTAGCACGACCTTGTGCTAATCTTTGTTTTATATCTTTTGTGCTTTTCCCATCTTGCGTTATTTGGCTTCCTAAGTAGCAGAAATCCTTAATGTTTTGTAAGTTCTCGTTTCCTATTTGTATATCAGTTTTTTATTTATCTTCCCCTCTTTTACATACTAGTACTTTAGTTTTATTATTATTAACTTTCATACCATACCTCTCTGGTAGAACCGTTTCTATTTCATTAAGAGCGGCTTCTAACTCTTCTTTGCTAGATGCTAATACCGCTGTATTGTCTTCGATATTTTTGTAGTTTGCTTTTATCTCCTTCTCACTGTAGCTAGAGGTGAGCATTATACTTGTATTAGTACTGTATTTACAGGTATAGATTCTAATCTAACCATAAGTACTCTTTCATTTTTTTGTAAGTAGTTTTCTACATAGTGTCCTATTTTTTTTCGCATAGCTCTCCCCACACTTCAATTTTATACCTCTGATCCTGTACAAATTACTTTAAAGTCTCCGCTCCAAAAATATATTGCATCTAGCCACCAAACTTCGCTTGTCCCTATTATGTCTAATGCTAATCTATCCACTTCAATTTTCAAGTTCTCCAGCTTATCCACTTGCCTCATACGTCTGACTGATATTCCACGCTCCAACTCGCAAAATGTTCCCGACTCTTTTTCTTATCTTTCCGATCACATCCTCCCGGAAATTCGAATGGGAGACTATTTTAACTACGGACTTTTTTACCTATCTTAAATAACAATCTAAAAACGCTGTATACTTGAAAGGGATTGCGGTACTTTCCCGTTGCCTTTCACATTGCAGTAGTGTGTCTTAAAATGGCATATTGACCCCTATGGTCTGTGCCACTCTAAGTACCAAAAGATCTGCTACCCTCTTTTGAGACGTATCTTAGTCGAAATAGGCTTGTCTATCGAAAATACACGATGCCATGTTTTGCTCTATTTTTAATCTTGTTTTGCAAATAAAATTGAATGTCTGCAAACTGTAATTCTTTTAGAACGCGTTTTGAATAAATCTTTATAATTGAGTACACTTTTGATAGCAAATTTATGGATGAGGAACATTTTCAAATCCGAATTTTTACTTTATTCTCATTTAAAGATACAATTAAGTTAGGTAATGCAAATGAACCTTGTAAAATCACGGGGGATTTATGCAATTATAGTATAATATATAGTGTTTTAGAGTAGAATTTATTTAAGAAGAATAATTTTTATCAAACTCCCATAGAGTACGTATTCTAAAATTCGAATAAGTCAGGCATGAAACACAAAGAAACAGAAAGAAAACTACGAAAGCGTAAGAAATAAATATAGAAAGTCAAAGTCACAAATATCAATTGACATATAACAGTAAATTATCTACGCCACTGATATGCTGAACGAACACCCCTATTTATAAACAATGGACTAATCTAGCACCGTTTTAGCCATATACGCATGATGACGTACAGGCTCTTCTTAAATAAATTCTACTATACCAATAGTGATTGCTTCTACTCTAAAAATGGGTATTTACAAAAATTTCATTATTTTTCACGGGTTCCTAAAATTGTTGTTCACGGAATAGTGCTCAATGATCTTTTGCATAATCCCTTAGCCCATCGATATATATATATACCGGGTGTGACATTACTCCGACAAGGTAAAGTATCTTCCTTATTCAATGGAATAGAAAAAGAAAATTGTGAATAGTAATAGGGAGGCTTATGATGCACATTTTTAAACTAGCTTGGAATATATAGCGTGTCTCATATATTCAGGGTGAATCAGACATATGTTTTTTAAACAGAACGTTGTGTATATTATTTCAAATTTAAGAATTGACTATTTTATAAAGGGCATTTTAACAGACATTGCAATTTTATTTAAAAAAAACGTATATACACAGATACCCTGTATTATTTTCAATAAGGGAAATGCAGCCGTTTTTATAATAAAATAAGTCCTGCTAAATGGTTCTTTCTTTGCCAGTATAAATATTTTTTTCAAAATATTACAATTTTTTATACAGGGCAAGTGGAAATATGAATGTACGATTCTTTCAATTTTTTTTACGCAACCCTTCCTTTCATCTAGCTATTTCAAAGGGTTCTTTATTCTTCTTTCTTCTTATTAACATTTCTCTATACCTATACCTATACCTAAACTTGTAGTTCGTGTAATTTTTAGATCTTAATTTCAACAAATATAGTCATCTACAACAATGGTAATTAGCAAACCCCTTGTTTATTGTCTTTAAATATTATGTTATTGATTTCAATGACAATAACCGTATCTGATAGAAAATTTTATGGGCAGTTTACCTAACTGTTTCATGAGTACTTGTTATTTTTATCTAATGTATCTATTAGGCTATGAATTTAGCGACAAGAAAAGAGTAGCAAACATTTAAAATTCAGTAAAAGTGACAGTAGCTATGTTTATGTTGTAAAATAGGAATTGCACTTGATTTCTTTTTAAAAACAAATCCAACAATGAAATATTCTAATGAAGACTTGGTCCATATGGTATGGATACTTGTTGAGCGTTACAGAAATGCTTTGTTTGCTACCAGAATATACCACAAGCGATTTTCAAATCGTCGGCAGACTTACAAAAGAGCATTTGTAAATTTGACGGATCGTTTTAGAAAAGCAAGTTCAATATCTTGCAAAAAAGGAAAACGAGTGAAAGCTGTTACAAATGAAGAAAATGAATTACCTGCGTTATTAAGTGCCACTGACATTTCAATGACACACTTAATAGCGCTTATACTTTCTATTCTAAGCTACACATTTCCCTGAAATTTCCACAGCCTACATCTTTCACTATCTGTGTGCAGTAGTCTAACCTGGGTTTACTACTGCCTTTCTTTCTCCTTCCTCTACTTCTAATATAAACCGCGCTGATCTCTAATGCATTAGTACGTGTCCTATTATCCTACGTCTTCAATTTTTTACCGTTTTCCATATATTTTTTCTTTCCCTACAATTTCTAGTGCCTCTTTGTCCTTAATTTTGTCTGTTCATGATATCTTCATCATGCGTCTGTAGCATCACATTTCAAAGGCTTCATATTTTTCTTGTCCGCTTCTCCTACTATCCACGTTTCACAGCCGTACAGTGTTTTGTTCCACACATACGCTTTCACCAATTTTTTCTTGTTTCTGTTTGTTGTCTTCAAACTTAGCAGCTGATATTTCTTGTTCAATACAGTATTGATCTGTGCTAATCATTTTTTTATATCTTTTGCACTTTTTGCCTTCTTTACCCTATTTCACCAATATTCAATAATACGTGAAGCGGGTTAAGCAACCTAATGGAGCTTTAAATGCTAAAGCAAATTACATCATAATTATTCTTTTTTTTTTAAAGAAGTAGCCAAATTTCTTGGAGATAACTTAAGAATAGTGCAAGACGGAAATCACCAAACTGCTCGTGAACTAAGGCTCTTCCTTCAGATTATCTTGTTGTGGCCACAAAATTTAACGAAATATAATGAAGTAAACTATTATAACCATAATACGAACGTTGAAGCCCGCCACAAACAGCTTGGACTCGCTCCACCTCTGAAACCATCAGGACCAACTCCTAGAATACGTGACGCCAACAAGCACGTTAGAATTGGGGACACTCTAACGCGGGTTTGCTCGAATTTCTAGTATCTAAGGACGCTGCCTGTTTGGCAGCATCACACCCTACGACCCATAAGGTACTAAAGCATGGAAATTCTATCCCAGTTATCGCCGTTAGGTGCCTCATTGAATTCAGGCTTATGATGGACATCACATTCTGCACAACACTTGATACAGGTCTTCGTCGTGAAGCTACAAAATTCAATTCTTCAACACAGAAATGGCTTCTGCAACTTTACAAACTAAAGTGCTAATTCTGTTGCTATAAAGCACCAACAAGGTGACCTAGACATGCAAAACCGCCACAGTTGTCAGCTATGCGGCTGTTCTACTCTCAGCACAAACACGGTTTCTTAACAATTGTTGTTATACTATGTTCCGTATGCAATACAAATTTATAGAGGCTGGGGCTTCTTTTAGTTCGGATTTACTATTCATTTCCTAAGTAATTAAAATTTTTTATTGCAACGCGAGTTACATATCCCCCAAATTAATATGTACAAATTTAAATATTATGTTTTAAGAAATAGAATGTTACATTGTATAAGTGAAGGACACATTACAAAAGATTAATGAATGTTCATATCAGACATGAGAGCGGAAGCAACTACTTTGTATTCCGGACGCAATCTAATACTGCAGGTGCAGGACACAAGGAACTATAAGAAAGCAGTTTTTATAATTAAGATTCCTAAGAATAAGACATTGTATGTTATCAAGAAGTAGCAGACGTAAGATCTGCATTTCCCACAAAATGATGTGAAAGCATGGATTACATAAATACCCTGATGATGGTCAGTCAGTCTCGAACTTCAAAACTTCAACATTGTTGGTAGTTCAAGCTACTCACTGGTAATTATTAAACATAACTTTAATTATTTGTCAATTAAAACGTCAATGCACATAATGTACAAGTTGTTAAACCATTTTTGTAATTACTGTTTAAAAATAAAATTGATAGAAGTGTTTTTTAAAATAAGGACTTTTAAAAAAAAAGCTCCTCAAGGGCCAAAACCTATCTCGCGCATTACATTGTATATGTTTGAAACGTCATAAATAAGTAGTCAGAATACTTGGAACTCACACACGGTTATCTACAGTTTTTGGTTGATATTATACAATATAGTGAATACTGAAAGAAACCAAACCCTTTTTACGGTACTATTCTACATAACTGAGATTATTGGAGCATTTACTTTATCAATTATTAAAACTTTCGGGTACTTACCTGATTTGAAATGCAAATACCTCAGATTCATTAGGAATAAAAATTATTCTTATTCTGTTTCCTTTTCTCCGTTTTGTTTAAGACGGGTCCGGATACATAACCTTTGTAAGACGCTTACATTTAAATATTTTACGTCTAATGCGTTCAGTTTGCGGCAAATGTGATGAACGTTTTCCTCCTACTTTATTGCTTTTTTAACTTCGTAAAACAATGCTAACTATAGAGGCTAAGTAACATTTATAGCCTCATTTACAATTAATTGCAATTATTTTAGAAACCTTAGACGGTGCGATATAAAAACGAGCGTGCCATTTACATAAGATGCCTGTAGACAACTTCAATTTAAAGCATCGTTTGGGTACAATTTAAATAGGAAAATAATTCAGCAGTACTTAAACAATTTGTTGGGGATAAAATTTACAAATTTGCATAACGTATAGAAAACTTGTCAAAGTACTTCAATAGCTTTTAGCGTTCATCTATATTGCCAACCAAAGGATTTTTCTAAATCAACAACAGGTCAAGAAATCATTGCTTACTCTCAAAGATACTTTTGTATTATAATTGACAGTACTTGTAAATCAACTGCAACGCTTTATTTACATAAGGGCGTTTTATTGTTAACAAAGCTAGACATATTTTACTCAACGTGAAAGGGACTAGAGTAAAATGGTCCCCGGAACGCTATTGTCTTGAGAGACAACTAACTGGGCCAACTATGATTTTTCTATTCTAAGATCCTCTTAAACATCTTTTATGTTCAATTTTCGTACTATTAAGATTTTCTTCAGAATTGTAAATAAGTCATTCAATTACTATGTTTGGTTATAATTGTAAATCTTCTAAACTAGGCAACACACTTTACTCTGTGTTCTGTCAATAATTGAAGACTTTCGTTCATCAAACCACATTTGATTGCTCAATGATAATAGAGGTCCTTTATCTAAAATCTGTTCTGTACTCGAGTTTGAAAGAAGGCCGAAATCTAAAATTGATAAAAGGCATTATTGTTATTGTTTCACTTTCTTTTGTGTTTTAGAAATGAATAGATAACATTTCTAAACAATTTCAAAAGAGCAAAATACAGAAATACTTTTTTAAAATATTCCTCGTGACGCTACTACGCTTTTTTATCCTAAGATTTAATTTTATCTTGTGATTAAATTATACAATTAAGTTTGGGTTGTATATCCTTTTACATATGAATCTATAATTTGGCAGAGAAATAAAGTTTTTCAATTATTCGTGTATTAAACGTGATTAATTGTAACTTGTAAATCACAAGCGACTTTCAGAATTCTCATAGGGGCTTCATTACTGGGCTAGGATATATTCCTAGGAATTACGCAAGTATAAATTCCATTTTTGGTGAAACTTGCCTATGATAACTATCGTACGTACCTCATAGCAATGTTTTTTTCAAGGTATGAATGGAATATTAATTAACACAAGAATTAACCGGTGTTTGTTAAAATTTTTTTTAAATAATTTAGCTCAAATACAAAGTAATTTAGTAAGTAAGTAAGTAAGTAACTTAATATGTAGCATTGTTTCGAAGATGTAAATATTCTTTTTCTTTGTAATATTTTAACGTAGCTTGTACTCGCAAGGATTGTGGTTTAGATTGTATAATAGTTCTAATTTTGCCAGATTTGTAGTTTCCTGATTGCAATCAAAATTGATGGACTAATATTGTTTGAATTATACTTTTGTGGTAATTGAGTAGGTGGTGCGCTACTAGTGTGCGTGGAAGTTTATGTTACAACAGACGCACCAAAAACTTGTGTGTTAAATCGAGCTCTATATATATATCAAACAATGAAATTTAATGGCGAGTGACTCAATATTAGCCACAAAGGTATCCTGTCGACGCGTTTCGTTTCGTTTGAATGAGTCGTAACAAGCTGATCATGAAAGCCAGCAAAATCTGATTTTATAGAGAAGCGAGATAGGTTTAAGGCCTCTTGGAGCGGCTTTTTAAAAAGGCTTCTTCCAAAAAACTTTTCTATTAATTTTGTTAAAAAAGAAATTACAATATGAATTTTAATAACAAGTACGTTATATTTAGTAAGGTATTGAGATCAAAAATATTTTAAGTTTGACAATCAGTATTTAACTAAAATTAGGGTGAGTAACTTGAACAACCAACAATGTTATAGTTGTAAAGCTCGAGACTGACTGACCCTCCCTGCTCTTTACATCACTTATGAGAAATGCAGATCTCATGTCTGCTATTTCTTGATACAATACAAATTATTACATTTTAATAATCTTAATTCTAATAATTGCTGTCTTATTGTCTACTGTGATCTACACCTACACTGTCACATTACGTCTGGAATACGTCTAGAATATTCCGTTCTCGTGTCTGGCTTGTGAACTTCCATTAACTTTTTATTATGTCCTTCAATTATACAATGTAACAATAATATTTAAGTCTTAATAATTGCCTTTAAATAAACATATATATATATATATATATATATATATATATATATTCATTTGTGGGATATGTATCTAGCGTTTATCTAGACTTGGGATGCATTACTACCCACCTGAAATGTAGTTAACTGTGTAACAACAATTTATAAATAGCAGTAGTATAAGCAAGCTTTCGATATATATATATATATATATATATATATATATATATATATTACTCATATTTAGACCAGGGTAGAAAATTAATTAATTTCATCAAATAATTTTAATCACCGTGTATAAGGAATTTTATTAGATAATACGCTTTATTAAAAAACCGTGGAGAATAAAAATTCATTCGTTTCATTAAAAATAAGGGACTTAAATTATTTACAAGACGCTTTCTATAAAAAGAAGCGGTATTAAAATGCTCAACGTGTAATTTAATTATTCCGAGTAAAGAAACCAATGGAAATTACGTGCAAAATTTATATTAATTAACTCAATTTTAAGTAACCGGTATTAAACAAAAGGTACAAATAATAATTAATATTTAATTAGGACTCACTAAAAATTAAAGGGTATTATTTTAATTGGAGTTAATTGAACCATTAGTAACAGATAATATGTATAAAAGCTTGTAAAAACCCAATAATATTCAAATCGTAGAAGTGTTATTTAGAAGTATTATGTTTGAACACCTGCATATTTTTAAATGTTTTATGTTCTGCGTAAATGTGGCAGATAACAAATGGTTACAGAGAATGTTGGAGAAACCGTCGCTTAATATTTACGGGAAATGCTAATAAGGTGGGTTATTTCACAAGTCCACATGGATTGAAAATAACCGATACTAAAGAATATCGATTAGTACCACTCAGAACAGGGTAGATAGAGACGGATAATATGCGCAAGACAGAAACACATATAGTAAAAGGCGTGAGTTGAGCAACGTCACTGGGTTGCGATTGGTTGAAAATAAGAGGCAAACAGGAGAGGTAAAAATAACATTTCTATATAAAAATTAATTAGTTATTCTCAGACGCTGCAAGCCGTGTGTAAATTTCTGAGATTTAACTGGTGCGAGTGCAAATTTAATAAGAACCGACACACGGGCGGTCGAGATGGGAACATAGTAGGCGAAATTCTAGAAACTGGCCGTTTTGGGGACAAAACCGACAGACGGGCTAACCATTATATATACCCGGGTTAATATGAGTTTCTCTCTCTTAGATTTTCGATTTGATTCAAGGCGTTAAACAGTGCTTTTTAGTTTTCCGATTTTGATTGAATAATTTAAACAGTTTGCTAGTATATTTTGGTGATTTAAAACAGTTTGTTCTTTACGTGCTACAATGAAAGTAATTTAGTGCACTTAGAAAAGAAGATGCAAGATAATAAAGTCTAGTATCACTGTACCAATTATTCAAATTTGCAACGACAAATGAATACACAAAAGTAGGCAGTTTTGGCGTATAGCGAGAAAGAAGTATGCATTTCTTTGCTATTTTCGGGGGGGTGTTAATAATTAAATGATTCGTAAACGTGTCTGGATCCACAAAACAAGGTTCAGATATACACAGATGAGTTCCGGAAAAGCCCTGAAACAACTTTAGATGAATGGTGGTGGAAAAATTTTCCAGGCGACCAGTAATCCGAGGACCTAAACATAACCCAGTTGGAATGGTGTGATTAACAAAGGACGATGTACATTGGAGCCACGAGTGCATTAACCTTCAGGTAACTTATGCTTTGTTGTTCGATTTTTGATGTTTTGGTGTGTGTTGAATAACTTTATAATTTATTTACTTAAAATGGACAATAGTGAATTTGTACTAACAACAAATTTTTAATTTTAAGGTGAAATTTTCTTGTTTAAGTAGAAAGGAATATTTAGCATTTATGTTCTTGATTATGATGAAAATTTGGGTCTGTCTTTGAGCTCAATTAGACTAACCTGTTTAATTAACGTAAAGGGGTGGTAGATGCTCCCTTTGTACTCAAACTCAGGTCTGCAACTATTGTTAAATTAATTAGTAGGCATCCTACAAGGACTTTAATTCGGGATGCAAATTAAAATGATGACAAATTTAATCTTGAAATTTTATGATACTGAAATTTATGCTGAAATTTAATTTTGAAATTTTAATGTATTATGAATATTGATGTAAATAGAGTTAACGTTGATGTTTGTGGTAGGAATGTGTTTGTTTTTTTTTATGAATGAGGATGAAAGTTTTAACTAGGTGAGCAGCCGAGGCGGAAAGAGTAAAAAGGCGACTATCTGAAGAGATTCAACCGGGCGAGAATCACTGCAAATCGAGAGGTGCCCAATTCAAGAGGCGCGAATATTATTTTTTACTCAGGTGAGGCTTTTTGTACGTTTCACAGCATTTTATGACGCCCAATCTGTGGGGCTCGATTTGAAAACCTTAGTTTAAGACTAATGGTGAGGTTTCACAGCAATATATATCGAGAGCTTGCCTTATACTACTGCTATTTATAATTGTTATTACACAGTTAGCTACATTGTTTCTCGGAATCTATCCCCATTTTGTCTCACACAGTTACGTACAATGCATTCGATATTAGAATTAAATGAGGAATGCCTATAATTAGAGCGAAAGGAATTTCAGGTGGATAGTTATGCATCCCAAGTCTAGATAAACGCTAGTCACATATCCCCCAAATCAATATATATGTATATTTAAATGCAATTATTAAGACTTAAAAATTATTGCTACATTGTATAATTGAAGGACATAATAAAAGGTTATTGAAAGTTCACACACCAGACATGAGAACGAAAACAGTTACATTGAATTCCAGACGTAATATGACAATGCAGGTGCAGGTCACAGTAGACAATAAGTAAGCAATTATTAGAATTAAGACTATTAAAATGTAATACTTTGTATTGTATTAAGGAATAGCAGACATGAGATCTGCATTTTCCAAAAATGATGTAAACAGCAGGGATGGCAGAAATTCCCTGAGAACCCAGGAGAGTCAGTCAGTCTCGAGCTTCACAACTTTAACACTATTGGTTGTTCAAGCTACTCACCCTAATTTTAGTTAAATTAAATAGTGATTGGCAAACTTAGAATATTCTTTATCTCAATACGTTACTGAATATAACGTACCTGTTATTAAAATTCATATTGTAATTTCTGTTTAAATAAAATTGATAAAAAACTTTTTGGAGAAAGTCTTTTTAAAAGGCCGCTCCAAAAAGCCCAAAACCTATCTCGCTCCTCTATAAAATCAGATTTTGCTTTGGAGCTGCTACCGCTACGAAATTTACTACTGGCCTTCAGGATCAGCTTCTTATGACTCGTCCAAACCCACTACTACTACACTAGATTAGACTAGACCCGACCTTTCTTCTGTTAATACCTCTCCTTCTGTATCTGCTATTACTAATAATTTGTTTCAATTGTGACCAACCAGGGCATGTTTCCCTACCTTGTATCCGACACCAGGTATTGAATTGTTATGGTTGCGGTCAAAAGGAAGTCAGCTGACCCAACTGCCTTTCATACAAAAATTCTTTAAACTGGCGGTAGGGTTGTCACACCTAGTTGAAGGCCTTATAGGGTAAGCGACTCAATTATCGACACTTTTAGCAAATATCTAAAAGAAAACATTCACTACTTTGGTATGCACCTTAGCATTTGAATAAAAACTATTGCAACACAAAGTCAATCAACTGAATTGTATTTTATGTCTGTGTATTATAAATTTGTTCTCAACGCTTTTTTTTTACAAATAACTGATTTATTTGAAAATGTGACAAGAAGCAGCTATTTGCACCATACCACAAGTAATTGGCACATACTTGGTAATAGTTATTTGCAGACATGGAAGTTATTGACATCTTTTGTTTACTAATTATAGACATTATTGTTTCTATGTTATGTATAGGCAAAGGTTTAGGTATAAGTGGAGCAAGAATTTAACATAGGTACATATATAAATAAAAATACAACAATAAAAAATATAGCTAGGTTTATATTTATTGACGTTTAACCTAGAATCTTGGGTTAGTAATAAGTATTTTATTAAGGTTAAACACTTTGCTTGTTTACTTTGCATTTTTTACAAAGAAAATGTTCAACATACAGATTATGCTTTCTTAAACAACGATAATGATAGATTCGTGTACAATTTTCATACGTTATTGCAAAGTTGGTGATGGAAGCATTCATCGCACAAATAAAGCACAAACCTCTATTCATAATTTTGCTATTTTTTGGCGGTGGAAAATTGTTTGTTATCTCCTCATTCTTTAGAGTAGGATTAAAACAATCTGGCTACTTGGTCTGTAGAGCTGTGGTGTTTCCCTTGCTTTCCATAGTTTTTGTTTAGTTTTTGATGCTACATACTTGGTATAAGGTTGCTTTATAGCATAGTTGAAAGTTTCCAAAATTCCAATTAAAAACAATTATAAACTTGTTACCATATCTGTAGTAGCCATGCCATTGAACGGATGTTTCAAAAGGTGCACCTTCGACCGTATCAATCCCGTCCGAGAAAACTCCACCACCCAGTAGTAGGCAACCACGGAGAAGCCCTACGCCGCGCACCAAGCAAATACAGGAAACCGAACGCCGGTACAGACCTAGATATTCCATGCCACCTCGCCCTAATCTCGCGCGGCAATATGCTTACGATCCCAAATCACCCGTCACCCACGAGTCGGTCCAAATTAACCCTGTAACTGCCACGTCCGTAAATATACGTTTTCAAAACGCATGCTTAAAGTGCTATGGCCGTAAATATACGTTTTATAATTTCAAAAATCTGTGCGTTGTCAGTAAGTATTCGTACGAGAAGCTCGGCTACTCTATTTTATAGTTGCATATATGTACTTCGTAAATCACAAGTATTTGCGGTTTTATTAGATTTAGGCGTGTTCAGATTTTCAATCATGGCGCAGATGCTTTTGCGGCTAAATAGTGCATAGGTATAAATTTTTGTATTATGTCAGGATATGTCGGTTTGACTGATAAGGAAGCTTAGCAATTACCGAAAAAAAGAAAGGACAGTGGATATTGTTGTCCCGACTGTGACGTCGGACTTTGCACGGTACCCTGTTTTGAACTATTCCACACATTGAAAAGTTTTAAAATATTTAGCATAACTGATTTTTATTTACATAATATAAAATGTAGTATTTATTTGCATTTTTTGAATATCTAAGTTTGACAGGTATGCGATGAACGTATGAACACGCCACAAATTATATAATTAATATGCTATGTCAGTAATTATATGTTCTATGTAATTCTGCATGCTACGTCCGTATATATATACGTTTTTAGATTTTCTTAATTCAGCACACAGGTGGTGCAGATTCATCCTTAATTCAGCAGCGAAAGGGTTAAAACGGACCAGACCTCGTCTAATTCAAAGAGGAGCCGAATCCAACAGCTGCTGGTTTCGACTTGAACGGGGAGATATCCACTCCAAAAGCATATGCCCAGAGCTCTATCACCACGCGTCAACCTAGGTGCACAACACCTTTCGGGGGGGTTGTTACCCTATATCAAAGAACACGTGCTGGAAACAGAACAAATTCCGATGAATACTGAAAGACCCAACAAGAAAACTAACTAGTCTAAACCATAATCTATTAGAATTCCAGGAACATCCGCTCCTGATGGCCAAAGACACGCCACTCCATCCCAAACATCAACAACCCGATATGTGATTGTATGAACCACATATTAGACTGCCAACCCATCTAATCATAAGGACTAACAGTAGATTTAAGGTAGGTTAAGCGTAGATTACGTAGTATAATAAGTCGTTCAATACTAACACTAACACTAAATTTAAAATAGCAATAAGTAGCAATAAGGGGCAATGTATGAAAACATCCAAACCTTTCCCCCTCTTGTAACTGGAAACGGGTGGTGCACACATTATTACTTTTTGCCTTACTAATGGTTTTTTTAACTCCTATATTGCCAGCTGAAAGGCACAAGGATAGATAACGAGGATTTCCTGATGATGTAAAGAGCCAAAGGTAAGTTTAGATGGAAAATGGCTCGTAGATAAGGAAACCTCCAAAGACTAGGCGGCTAGTCGAGCGATTTGCTCTGGGTAGAACATGAGTTGGGGGGCGGGGTTGGATTACGACCAAAAATATAGTGAATATGGCGCCACCGAATTTTTGTATACAATGACGACCTAACTTAAGTCTGTGTGTATAAGGGGAATGCGGAAACCTATACTCAAATACCGCTGTACAAAAAATATTACGAAAACATAACCCTTATAGATGCTTACCTTCTGGCTCGATATTGATCGTTAAAGATGCACTGCTACGCCTGTAATCAGATTAAAGCAAAACTAGCACAGTTTGTGCACTCAGTTCAAAAAAAATTATAATTAAAAAGAATCAAACCTCATTAACTCCAACTAATAACCAAAGACTTGACCAAAAATGAACTTCTATTCTCTTAAGTTTCAGTTGGAAATTATGTACAAAGCTTTATCTTAACAAATTTACTTCAAAAATTGACTAAATTATGATTAGGAAAAATATGTACTTATATACATGATAGTGATCTCAACACCTGTATCTCACAAAAATTAGAGTGTTGTAATTTTTACATTATAAAAATCTGGCAATAATTATTCTTGTAATTGTTCAAACTTGAGCATTATGAATGATTAAATGTATACTACAGATTTTTTATTTGGCATTCGGTAGTACTACTTAGACTTCACGTTTAAATTGTATATTAAAATATTCCAATTAATAACTATTGTAGAACAAAAATAAAACAATTTAGTTATCTGAACTTAGATAGTTTGGTCTTCAAATAATAGCTTTAATTTAGGTAATCCTGTAAGTTAACCCTTATTCTACATATATACCGCCCTCTACCATTTTTCGTTTGTATTAATAAAGAATTAAAGTGAAGTTTATGAGATTCCTTTCACCAATGATAAAATTAACCGGAGGTCAATCACATAATGAACTAGGAAATTTCCACGTGAACAAACAAAAAATTACTTGTTTGTCATTCCAAAGATTTCAGCTTGACGTACTTAAAAACTCTAATTACATACCAGATGTTTATCCATCAGAAGAATACTTACAATGCATTTGGACCATCTCCGGAATATTAAATGATAATTGGAATCTTCTTATTTCAACAATAATGAGGTTAGAATTCTCCAAAACCACATAATCTAATTAACCTTGTTACAGAATATCAAACGAACATCACGTGCATCCATATCAAGCAAATTATCCACGTTGAATAAACTGCCACATCAAATAAACTGCATATTAAATAATTTGCATGCCAATTAAATTACGTTCAAATAGGTTGCAATTCAAATAAAATTTACATTTCCAATAAGTTGCATTTCATATAAGTTGCATGCTATTCTAAAGCCAACCATTTTAAATTACGCCTCGTTTTGTGCAAACTTATTCTGCTAAGCGTCGACATATAGTGCCCTTAACAAAGACGATTTAATTTTAAAATCAACTTTTATCTTCACGTGTTTCCAACACCAGGTGTAATAACCCGATGCCATGTTCTTTTATACAAAGAACGAACGACCTTCTCAAGCAACAGCTTAGGTAAAAGTGTTCCATTATGACGTATATTACCGCCTGACAACAGTCACAACTATTTTCATAAATATCGAAGGAAGGAGCTCTTATAATGACGCTCGTAAATGGTATTATCTGTCACCACTGAACTTCTAATTTATGCTCGCAGTTCTAAAGCTTATGTTGGATTCAACAACATGTAATAAATATTACGTAGACTGTGTAGAGATATTAGACTTGAATTGACCTTTTATAAAAATATTAACTTAAATATTTGTCAAGATATTACAGAAAAACAAAACTTGTTACAACATAATACATAAACGCACATTCACACATTGCCTTTTTTAAAACCTGGATTCGGCTGCCGTTGATCCTAGCTAAAGGGGACAACGGGCGGCGTGGTGCGTCTCTTGATGTACTGGACTTTCCAGCTGACTATGGCTCCGGTACATTTGCATTGGTTAACGTCCTATAAGCTTTTCCTTCTTACCAAAACTAAACCGCGCATTCCCATTGGTTAACAACGTATAGAGTTTTTATACATACCAAATACAACAAGGAAACCCTAAAAAGAATTTGCATGGTCAGCAATAAGCATTCACTCGGAGCTCCTCATAGCCCGCGTTATCAAACAGCAGCGCTATCCTATAGTCTGCTACCTTCTGCAACATTTAAGGCGCTGCCCCAAGCCCGCTGACGCCGACGAATCAACGAACGACGTCGATACCTACCGCATTTCCACACCTATATCTACATTTTAGCCAGCAGTGCTTAAATCGTAGCCTGCTGACGCCTACGCATCCACGAGTGATGTATTGCATCACGACGTCGACGCCTCAACGAGTGGTGCGCTACATCACGACGCTGCCCCCTCCTACATCCACACCTTAGTCAGCAGTGCTTAAATCGTAGTCTGCTTATTCCTACGTCCCAACGAATGGCACTCTGCGCCACGACGCCAACGCCTGCAGCAAACTACGACGTCTTCCGAAGTACACCAACCTGCCACCCCATGGAGTTTGACGGACACTTATTAACTTGTACATATATTGATACTATAATTGTTTATTCTTGTAAGTATGTATTGTTTTGTAAATAATAGTTAGTACAAAGGTCCAGAAACCCACACGCTGTGCTTAAGAATTTAGGCGCCGCTCATAACCACCGGCACCAAGCCCTAAGACGCAACTTCTTTAATAGTTTTCTCCTCCCTATGTTTGGCATGAAGATGATGTCATTAACCAATGAGCGTCATTAACCAATGGGAATGCAGTATGTTTAAAGTTGCTAATTTTAGCAGGGTTTTTTCAGTGTTCTTCGGAATTTGTTGAATTTTCAGCACGTGCATTTTGATATAGAACATTAGGCTAGCACTAATGTAAATAAAAGCCTCTGTAAATACTTGTGATTAGTAAAAATAATTATTAGACTTTTAAATACTGGAGTACAATTATTACAGAATTTGTTACAATATTATGATGTTACTCTCCTAAAATAGTCGCATAAATTTTAGCTGTAAATATAAAATCGATTAGTAGATATGTAAGAAATATTTGAGACCGCAGACTATTACGAATCGTAATTGCGTAGGTAAATCAGAGCTGCAACTTTAAACTGAAAAACAATTCAATTAACTGACACAGCTATCAGATGTAACTATTATAAGTGGTACATTACAGTAGCGTGTTTAGTAAAACCTTACTATTACTACGCTTCACTAATATCTAACACTTTATAAAGAGAGGAAGTACTATCACTAATTATTTCTGTACCAGCTTTCCCATTAATTATAGAACTCTAATGTAACCAACTAGTTTTAAACAGCACCCAATGACCATCAAGTAAACAATTATTAATAGAATGTCTAAAACACAAACCATGGCGGTGAACGTTAACGAAATTTAATTTTCACCGTAAAATTTCTATTTACTACGGACCACCAGCGAATACATTTATCTCAATTACTGTAATTGATTACACTACAAATGATAGTAATTTTCGAGGTGCTATGGAGGATTATACTTGTAAACTGATCGCCTTATTGACTAACGAACGCGAAGGTAATTAATATTACCGCCGTGTGTGTAGTAAAACTTTAATTTCAATTAATATACAGGTCTGTTGGAAAGAAAAAAGAAAATGAGCAAGATATATCAATACACTTCTATAATTTAGCTTTTTAATATTTTGACAGAAGCCATTAAAAGTAACTCTGTTTAAATGTGGCAATTATTTCTTTCTTTGAGACTGAACACATATTTAGTGTATATAGAGATTTTTACATACGCCAGTCGAAGGTTCAAGACTAGCAGTTCAAAATTTTTGCTATATAACGAGAGCAAAATACGTGGAGTTTATAAAAGAGCTCCTTGTTTTAAAGTTTTATTTGTACACAGTAAACTTAAAATAATAGTTATTAAACCTATATAGTATTAAAGAGAATCTTCTCAAGTTTCGTTTTGTATGTCTAAACGATAATCAGTTTCTTCCCAGGTATTCAGGAGCATATCAGGCGTGACGGATGCTACAGCTGCAACAATCCTCTCCCTCAAATGAGCAATGTCACGGATCTTCTCGGAATAAACAATGTTTTTACATGTCCCCAAAAAATGAAATCTAGTGGAGACAGATCTGGGTTCCTTGGTGGCCATGCAATCGGTCCACGTCTACCAATCCACCTGTCAGGGAAACGCAAGTTCAACGCATCACGGACATGGTTGCTATAGTGAGGTAGCACGCCGTCTTGTTGGAAGACAATTGTTCCGTTTTCTAGTTCGATATCATCTATCTGTGGGAAAACGTATAGTTCAAGCATTTCACAATAAATATCCCCATTAATTATCTTCTCTGCGAAGATAAAAGGTCCTACGATACGATCATGCATCAATCCACACCAAACACTCACTTTGGGAGAGTCTCGTTGATGTTCTATGAATTCATGCGGTGACTTCAACCCCTAAATCCTACAGTTGTTACGCGAAAAGTCGCCTCATCTGAAAACAACATTTTCCAGAAAGTTCTCATTTTCTTCAATTCTGTTTAAAATGTAGACTGCTAAATCGAATCTTTTCACTTTACCATTGGGCTCGATTTCATGCAGAAGTTGAATCTTATACACAAGTAATTTAAGCCTATTTCGCATCACTTTGTACACGGGAGACTTAGGCATTCCCAATTCGAAACTTCGCCTTGCCAATGACTTTTCAGGGCTACTAATACAAGATGTACGGATCCGTTCCACATTCTGTTCAGAGACTAAAGGCCTACCCGGTGGATTAATTTTTAAGACGCTACCTGTTTGATTATACTGTTGTGAACAAAAATTATAAAGTGTACTACTTTGTATAAATTTGAACTATAAAGTTAATATTGAATTACATTGTATTCATGTCCTAATATCCTTAGGATTTATCACAACCTAGTTTCAATATGGTTTCCTTTTACATTTAAGTTGATCTAGTTTAACATCCGTGAATTAGATTATCTATGTTACAGAGACCACGATCAAGACTAGCGGTATACCAAGTCTTTGATAGTATGTTCCAGATCAGAGCTGTGCTCATTCCAATATCCTTCGAGAAATCTATATAACTCGATGGATGCTGGAAAAGAGGATTAGTCTTTAGTCTTAGTCTTAGTATTGATTAATATTAGTTGAAGTCTTAGTGAAGGTTCGGTTGCTAGTCAGTTGTTAGTCCAGTAACGAATAAGTCAATAGTGACACCTCGCAAATACCTTAAGTCTCTGAACCATAGATAAATGTTTAGTTTTACACAGAATAACCTAGAAATTACTTTATGTTCTTAAACTCATTGTTATGCTAAATTATATATGCTTATTAAAGATATGTAATTGTGGAGTGGTGTTTCTATGTATTAGCAAGTAATTCTACATCGATCCCGCAGTACTCCTCAGTCTGCGCGTCGTGTACCACCTCCCGGGGCCAAGCGGGAACCACACTATCCCCCACATTACTCATTTAATAGAATAGTTACAGAAATAAGGGATACACGACAATACTACTGCAGAATAGTTTTGTTAGTAGGTGCATCACCGCCACGTTCACGTCGATAATTACGCTGAACTGTGATCACTGTACTCGATTGAATAAACCAAATCACACACTGAGCTTTCTGCTGTGGCGTAGCCATGACTGGTAAGTGGCGACTGCCGACCAGCGGAAACAGTAGCACTCTTTCCCCATCAAGCTCGCACCAAGGCCACGCACTGCGATCGAATATTAGCAAAACAGTCTTGATCATATATTGAACTCAAGTTTGAAACCTAAAAGTTTATTACTGGTTTCGTTTTTTAATTATAACTTTTTTAAATCAAGGAGTTCTTTTATAAACTCCCTGTGTATCAAATACTTCTAAATATGCAATCCAGTACGGATGCCGATAGAGTAAAGAACTTAAAACACCCGTATTGCAGAAGCCTAGTATTATACAAACCAACAGGATTTTTGTGTCCTTGTGTCTAAAGGGCGTCTTTCTTGAATTTTTTATCACTGAAACCGAATCTGCTCTCGGAATTTCCACATCACCCTCGGGTATTAAGATATTCGTTAAGGACGATTGCAATAGTAAAATGCACGGGACAAACAGAAACAAAAAGGTCAGTTAAGTAGGGACCCGCACGAATCACGATTACGTATAAAAAATAAGGAAATTCAAAAACATCGGGCTAACTACAAATGCGGAGAGTGGTGTGGTTCATATACATAAAGAAAAGGTATTGCGGTCGTGTTTTTGTTTACAATAAAAATAAAAATTTCTATTTTATTCAAAAAAGAATAAAACGTTACATTTTGCGGACAATTACTAATCATTAAAATACAAAGTTAGATGAAAAGTCTATACCAGCTGACCATGCCAATCAGCCGACTGACTTCTAGAACCGAGGAGAGCGGAGGTATATTAAGAATAGCAAAAATTTTATCAGAGTTGACAAGGAGATCATCCCAGTTAATGACGTAATCAAGATAGCGGAGTTTGGGATGATAGAATCACCTTTATCCTGACAAAGGTTAAGACCGGCCGAAAAGAGACGTTCCAGAACGAAGTTCATGATGGTATTCTTTGAAGGAGGAAGTAGCTATAATGATATTGCCAAGATATGCTGAGCAGAATGTTCCAAATTAAAACCGATGACCTGATCGATTTGGCGTTGAAAAGTGGTAGAAAAATTATAGAAGCCTAAAGGCATGCGCCAAGCATGATATCAGCCTTTCTGGGTTATGGTGAAAGCAGTGATAGGTTTAGATTCAGGAATTTGCCAGTAGGCGGAGCGGCTATCTAGAGAAGAAAGAAAACGAACATTGCGAAGACGATCTAAAGTCGCAGTAATTTAAGAAAGAGCATAGGCATCTTTCTAAATTACTTCGTCGACTTTGCAAAAATCGATGCTGAGCCTATAAAAATCGACAATGGCACTTAACCATGGACTGGTAGATAGTTCAACACCTCCAAGATGGAGCATCTCGTCAAGCTCGGAAAACGCAACTTCGAGAAGCTTAGGAGAAAAAAGTAGTTCCATTGTTTTATTGATTCTGTAGAAATATGAATGCAATGTTGAACTAAAGTAGTACAAACAAGATCATTAGGTTGTCTGGAAAAGAAGGTAGAAACTTAGGAAGTAAGTTCGGACGCAATATGTGTAAAAAATGGGCTGATGGTGGCTGAAGGGGAAAAGAGACGACAGTCCACAAACCATCCCGAAAATTTGTGTACTGATTTCTAAAAATCGAATCCGTGAGCAAGTTGATAGGGAAGGCATTTGAATTGTTCGTGGAGGTAAGTAAAAAGAAGGTCGAGATTAACGACAGTAGGGTTAGTGACCCAATAGTTGACACTGACTTGGTTATTGGCACTTCAAGCGATTTTGCCTTTTTAAAGAATTCTTTTACTAAATATAATTTAAACTTAATCAATTTTATATAGGTGGTGCTATATTCTAGTCAAAAATTATAGGGATGTGTAATTTCCTGCATATAGCTTCTATATGTCAAACACCAAAATAAGCTATTTGTCTGTCATTTGTATTTCTCGATTTCTTTAAAAAAGTTATATTTGTAAAGGTTGGTTGAGGCTCGCACATTTTTGGGCAGATGGACAAAATATGCGTAATTGACCTGTGATTGGCACGCGTCTAGTGTCCAGTGGTAATAAGCGGTTTTTGCTGGTGCTTGTAGTTGGTCATTGGTTGAAATTCTTCCCGGAGACTGCTGAACTTGGGCAAGTATTCGGTGCGAACTGGTGAGTTGTAATTGGCGTGGGAAATTTGTTGGTGGTTACGGGCGTGAACCTTTGGTTCCAGTGTAGCTTCTGGTGCTTCAAACTGTATGGAGTCTCGTTTGTAATCCATAATCACTTTCTGGCATCAAAGCTAGATTACTCCAGAATGACATCCTCTGCCAGGTTGGTTATTACTAAGAGGGTTTCTCAACGTTATGGTTGGGCAGTCATGGTGCCCACGTCGTTGTGGGCAAAAAGTGCACCTTGGCAGTCGTTCAGTTGCGGGTGGAGCTCTAGCTGCTGGCGTGGGGCCGGTTGTTTCCTTTGTTGCCTCTTTTGCGTTCTCTTTTATCCTGATGAGGTTGGTGACTATTTCCTATTGAGTTGTCGGCATGTGATATTGAATTGTATTTTTCAATGTTAGAAGGAGTTTTGTGAATAGCTCTATGTCGCCGTTGACCTCTGCCTTTAGGCGGCGGGCTTACCGTACCTTAGTGCTGTGGAAGGCAGCTACAGGTTGATTTGTCGTATGTTTCTGCACATAGTAGCCCGGGGTTATTTTCGCTCTAATGACTGGACTGTCAAATTTCTTCAGGAGAAACTTTTTAAAGTCGATGTAGCTGAAACAGAATGCCTTGAATGTTGCTCACCATGTAGCTGCTTGGGCCTTGCAGTTGGGTGGTTGTTGTTAGTACGTCTGCCCCAATTGTTGGAGAAATTCTGTCGGATCTTCCAGAAGGGTGCCAGAAAAGATGGGTTTCTCGGTTTCGGTGATCATTGTGGTAACATGCAGGAGGTCTTCCTTTAGCGTTTCGATTGTTACCAATTTGTTGATGGTTTGTTGTTGTTGAGCGTCACTGGGTTGTTACAGTCCCAGAACTGTTGGTGGTTGTGTGTTCTCCAGGGCTGGAGGCGGCTAATTTCTGTCCGCCTGATGATGATGTAAATAGAGTTAACGTTGATGTTTGTGGTAGGAATGTGTTTGTTTTTTTTATGAATGAGGATGAAAGTTTTAACTAGGTGAGCAGCCGAGGCGGAGAGAGTAAAGAGGCGATTATCAGAAGAGAATCACAGCAATCTGGACGGCCCAATCTGTGGGGCTCGAATGATCAGCAGAAAGTACCAGTTCCCGTGACAGAGGCGCATTTCACAGCAATTTTGACGCCCAATTCGTGAGGCTCGATTCTTATAGGGGATCACAGCAATATATATATATATATATATATATATATATATATATATATAGATCTTATAATTATTTTATTCTGAATATATGTATATTTTGTAAATATTTATTAGCAAACAAAACTAAAACTCGCACTCTGTACCTCAGTATTTAAGCGCCGCCCCCAACGATCAGCACTAAGTCGTAACACTAATCATTATTTGTAGGTTCTGATTTAATTTGCTAAATACGACGAGTTGCATATTATCATAGCATTATTTTGCTGGTAATTTATTGATTTAACACATTCATATCACATAAGTAAAATTATCTTTACATTAATATATCTATATCAAACGATTATTAAAGCGTAGTTAAAACAAATGTCAACTGTTGCAACGGTATTCACACTTATATACGATAATCCTACACGGGAATTCCCCAGTGTTGCCCCGCTATACCCTAGCATACGCTGAAATTTTTATAGTTTGAGCGAGTCGGCAGACGATACAATATTTCTGACCTTTTAGTTAGTATTTGCAGTTTATCATTTGATGTTGTATCGGGGGCTTTGCTCTGGCAAAGGCAAAAGAGAAAATACGGGGAGTTTATAAAAGAACTCGTTGATTTAAAGTTTTATTTGTACACAGTAAAGTTAAAATAATAGGTATTAAACCTATATAGTATTAAAGAGAACCTTCTCAAGTTTTTTTTTGATACCTAATAAAGTTCTATATGTGCACCATCTTCCCAGATATTCAGCAGCATATCAGGCGTGACCGATGCTACAGCTGCAACAATTTTTTCCCTCAAATGAGCAATGCCACGGATCTTCTCAGAATAAACAATGTTATTAACATGTCCCCAAAAAGGAAATCTAGCGGAGTCAGATCTGGGCTCCTTGGTGCTTTGGTGCCCCTCCAACACGCTTGTGGTTGTCGGCAAATTTTCTGTTTTAGTCGGCATTTTTTCCACAAATTTTTTGTTTTAGTCGGCACGGCCCTGTTTGGCATTTACATATACTATCTGGACTTATAAAGGATCCTATATTTCAAATAGCTTAGGGCCTTACGTCTAAATCTGGCCCTGCACGTAAGTATGATTTTGCATTAGGGTTTGACGAAATAAAAACTATCTACAATATTGTCAACTTCAAACACACAATTATATCAAGTGAATGAAAATGATCCACTTCAGCTCTGCATTACAAGCTTAGCGCAGCTTCGATCCATTATATAATTTTACCGCAGCTTGTTGTGAGGAAAGCAGGTAGGCTTATTTTGTGGATCATCCAACCCTTAAGTATATTGCTTTGGCAGTCATGCTTATATCTGCTGAAGCAAAACCAAAGCGCTGTATTACCAATATCCAGCAGAAAGCTTGTACGGTGCCATATCTGAGGCAAGCGGTATTTCTAACAACGGCTTGTTGCTTTACAACAATAAAAAGTGTTATGGTTCTTCTGTGCGGGCGTTTGTCACACTTGAAATTTTGTTGAAGAGAACACAATGCTTATTGGCTAAGAAGACAAACACTAAATGTAATATTACCATTATAGTCCAGTAGGTGGGGGTTTTTTGAATGCAAAAGGTGGGGCAGTAGCGATTTTTTAGTATGTTGTTAGCCTTGGGGTCCTAATGAAAAATTCAAGTATTCAACCTCGAGGAGCATGCGCTCGAGCCGCCGTCTTGGATTTTAGGTAAAAAAATTTGGTTTTTTGATAATAACTCAAAAAGGGCGGCTTTCACGACAAAAGTTGTTCTATACAAAGTTAAATAGGACAAATTTTCTACATATTTTGTAGAAAACATTTTTTGTAGCACACATATGTTAAGAGTTACAGCTCCGTGAAGTTGCGCTATTTGAAAAAACAAATGCGGAAACTTCATTTTGGTTGAATTTTATTTTATTATTCTTATTATATATCATTATATTTTTACATAATTATAAAAAAAACTAAAAGGCACTTGAATGTTATCATTTAACAGTATTGTACTTTTCGTTAACAAAGTTAAAGGCGAAAAGTATATCGCATTTTTTTTAAAATTTAAATTAGTAAATTATGATTTTAGAGCGTTACAAAAATTAATTTCTACAAATTTTGTTACGTTTCGATGGTCTGGCGTGGTTATTGTCGGTGTCCTGGTCGTAGTTGTCTGTGCCCTGGTCGTAGTTTTGGTCCGTAGTCTGAAAAATGTCGTCATCCTTGTCCTCGCTTTCAATGCGGATTTTTGGCATATTTCCGCAAGACTCTTCGTTGCAGAAGCCACATAGAACCAAACATTTAAGTCCAACTTTTCGGCAGCTGCATGACCTACCACACCCCTTTTTGCAGTTACAAGATACCGATTTTAATAATAAATCGGGAGCTGGTTTTTCCGCCATTATTATAGGAGTGAGCCCGTAAGCGCCATGTTTCAAACCCCAGTCTTCAGGATTTTTTTTATGCCTCTCCATTTCTGTACTTTGTGGTACGTCCTAAAGGCGTAGAATTGCGCCGCGTCTTTTGTAGGTGGCAAATTTGCTTTTCAGCGTACATTTAGCGAACCGTTGGAAACGAATCTTTTCCGAACTCTCTTTATCCATGTTGCCACCATATAAAGCTACAAGAAAGCGTACTTCGGCCTCGGCAATCTCCTCTGGCGTGGCATCTTGTTGGTTGAAAATTTCAATTATTTCATGAACCGCTCTTCTGTTCTTCTCTATCAGTGTACAAAATTTAGTTTCTCCCTGATTGAATAGGGATGACGTAGTGTCACAACCGCTGAAGGCATGCAAGAACAGAATGTGCTTGGTTACTTTTTTGCATTTTAGGCTACTTGCTGAAGATATCCTCTCAGTAGTTTTTCCTCTTCCAGGTTTACGGAAGTAAATAGAATTTTCGGGTGGTGCTAAGGCTGTCAGAAATACTAAAAGATTAACGTCTTCCCCGACCACAAAAACAGCATCAAATACTGATTCACTGCATAATGAAATTGCAGTGTTGACAATTAGCAAATCGGCATCATCTTCAGCTTGTTTAACTGTAAATGCAGTCAGCTCAAATGTGTTTTTCACAATCGATATGAGACGAACTTTATTTTTTTCATTGGCTAAAAATCGCTCCTACGAAACTTGCACCACCATTGTTCTATCAAACAGGATATTGCCAGACACGTGCTTTTTTGATCGACGAAGTCTTTCTACGGTCTTTGTATTTGTATTCCCACTATGGATATCCAACTGGATATCTATCCAAAACAACAATTGCGGGTGAACCAAAATGATCTTGCACATATATTTTGTTCAAATCTTTCAAACCCATTTAATTACAGTTTATCGTTGCATCTCCAACAAGTCCAGTACAAGGAAATTGATTTCGGGAAAGGGGAATGCTGAAAAAACCATAGCAACAATTTTGTTAGGTCTTGATCATTTCGTGAGATACGTGAAGCCCTTGCATCGATATGTTGCTCGGATGTATCAAGATGAACATTGCAATAATTCTCAAAAGCTTCGCAAACATTGTGCAAAGATATCATTCTCAAAGTCCAATGAGCCAGTGCACTATCGCTGATTCCTCATCCACGAGTTAGACCCCCAGAGCTATGAATCATTCGCATTTATGTTTGTTCAATGTTCATGTCGGACCAAATGCCTGACCAACATTTGTCAGTACGCTTAATCGCGAAAAAGCTTTCTATCGTGAATTTTTTGTATTCAGCTGGACCAATCTTGAGTTTCAAATCAAACATACTTTGCAAATAGATATGAGCACATTTTGCATGCAAGAAATGGCCGCTTGCATGAAAATGAAGCAGCATTCTTTGAACAGTATTTATATGCAATTGCCCGTTCCCCATTTGCTCCGCTTCAATGAAATGCTTTACTAAAGTGACCATTTGAAAATACTGAATCCATAGTTTGGCTGTAGGAGCATTATTTTCTAATTTTGCAAGAGCTTCTTTAAATTTTGTCGCAACATCCCTAAATGCCTCGTTTTCATCTGCCCCCATAATCGTCGATTTATCAAAATTGCCAAGCAATTGTTGCATAACATCACGATCTTCGTCTGAAAATTCCAATGATTGCAAAATTGCATGTGCCAAAGCAAGATGACATTACATGTGAGCACGAATTGCACGGGCATATGCGTGACCAGCTAGCATTTTCTCTACACTGTTCTCAGCGTAAATAGTACTGAATATATCTTTCAATCCGCTTCCGCCAATTATGTACCCAATGCCACCTGTTAAAAAAAGAATAGAATAAGTGTATTATAGAACGGATTACATACAAGTTGTATATATACGCAACTTTTACATACATTGAGCAATATTCAGAAATAGTCCAAAGAATAACATTTAGTTAATTTAAAATAAGTTTTACTCACCTAAAAAGGGCACGAGCAAATGAAATCCTCCAAGCTTCACGATGACATTTGAAAATTTTGGATTATTTGCCACGATTTCTTGAGCTTTTGCATAGAGGGCCTGATCGAAGGTGACAAAGCATGTTTTTTGGTTGGACGCCTTACATTTTCCTTGGCAAAGAGCAGAGATGTATATATCGTGTCATACTGGCTTGGTGGAAAGTTTATGAATGGAAGAAATATTATCTTAGACCGCATAAAAAATTCAGTAGATGTTGCTTCTTCCCTAAAGCCGTTCCATCCAGGTAGATTTAATTTTGACGACTTGACATACAGCCAAAGAAAATCGTGAGAAGAGAGCACGATGTCTTTTAAAAGAGGATAATTTCCTTCTACGTATGTAATTTGTATAGTTTTAAGCCTGTATTTTGCTTTTTATTGAAAAATACAAGAAGAACAGTGCCAACATCTCCAACAACCTGTGCCATTGAAATTTGCTTTAAACGTTCAATTTTTTGATCGGGTAATACAGCATTATGAGTGGTTACACACTGGATTGCTCTCACAATATGCACGGTATTTAAACCATCGATAGAGTTAACGTTGTGGTCAGCATTATCACAAACAAATTGAAAAAATGCAGTTTCGTCAATCGATCCTTCCGGGCGCATAATGGCAGATGCTTCAAAAAGTATCGTTTCTGCGTAACTCGCCGCAAAACCCAACTATGATAGCAGGTTGATGAGTTTTCATGAGCCTAATTTTTTATATAAATATGTATCGGTGACAAAAAAGATTTTGGTCTACCCGCAGAGATCACAGCATGAGATAATGCTTCGCATATTTTATTCTATTTGACTAACGAACCGCGCTTTTTCTTTATAATTACTTCTTAAAAAAAATTCAAACTTTGTGGGACTACAGAATTGGCCTCATTTAAAAAACTGTCAGATGGTGGATATTTTGACATAACATAGTCTTGCAAACGGATATCTGCAAAAATAATAGCAGTTGCTTCTTTAACAACACGAAGCCGTTCTTCATCGGGATTTAACTTTTTTGCCGCATACCATTGGTTAGCTAGAAGTTTGTAACCTGTGTACCGGAAGCAGACGACAAGCGATTGTTTATGTTTTTCAATGATAAGTATATTTTCTTCATATTTATTCATAAGACGAGCTTTTAAGGTTCTCTGATGTGGACGGTATTCCCCTTAAATTTGGTCCATGAGCTCATCAAGCGAAAATTGACATTCTTCAGAATTCTTGGTAAGATACGAGTAAATATATTCCATCGCTTGGTTAATATTAGTTGCAGGACGATATCCTTTTTTTTCCCGATGGCACTCGAT
Organism: Platerodrilus igneus; assembly: GCA_036346225.1. Lineage (NCBI taxonomy): Eukaryota > Metazoa > Arthropoda > Insecta > Coleoptera > Lycidae > Platerodrilus > Platerodrilus igneus. Next base: position 5,062,708 of record JARFIW010000131.1, on the reverse strand, counting down.
TATACAGACGCTTGTGACATGACATATGATATCTTGCCTCTACTATAACCAAGTTTGCCACATGTTGAATTCTTTTTATTATTTCCCGTCCCCAGTCATCATCCGTTCTTTTAAAATTGTAGTTTTCACTCCCAATTGTTGCACCATACAAACGAATTCTCGATGAGATGAGTGATGTCCTCTTCTTTTTTGTTTATTTAAAAAGTCCGGTGTAATTTCTTCAGTACAGAGAAAATACTGTGTTTTATAATTAAAAGTCGGTATACTAGATTTGCGGGATGTCGACGCCACTTGAGGTTCGTTATCTTTTTTACGAAAATACGCAGCGATCAGTTTTTCATTAATATAATTTTTTTGTATGCGCCATGCACAGTTACAGAAGATTGTGTTCTCAAAATGCGTGCAATTACCTCGTAACGCTCGATTTTAAAAGTGTCTTTATACCTCTTTTCTTTACAACAACGTCACTTTCACTTAAAGTTTTCTCACAAATAAAGCACAAATCAACTCTGGGATTTTCCATTATAACAGCGTAACTTTCCGCAAGCTGGACAATAAGCACACTGACGCATACAGACGCAATGTGCTGAAGGTCATATATGAGTCTCTCAATACCTACTAGACGGCAGCTGTGTTCTCGCTACCTGCCTATCCGTTAAGACTTAGGGCAACCTGTTAATATAAAATTAAAGTAGAGTCTCTTTAAAAATTATTTCAATATGATTCGAATTTGTTTAAATTATTTATTTTAGTTATTCACAGTCAAATAACAAAATATAATACAGTGGTACCTCGACATACGAGTTTAATTCGTTCCGTAACCTTGCTCGTATGTCAAATTACTCGTGTCTCAAAGCAATTTTCCTCATTTAAATTAATTGAAATGCCATTAATCCGTTACAGCTCCCAAAAAACCACCTCAGTTGTGTTTGTTAAGTGTTTTTGAATAAGAAAAATGTATTTACAAGAAGAAACATTTATTTATAAATAACAAATACATATTTTATAAAAACACAATAAAAGAAAAAGTGAAGTGCTTACGGAAGCGCTTAATTTTCGTCACTGGTCTTCGCTTTTTTCGTCACGCTTTTCTCATTTTCACTTGCAGATCGCTTAAAAAAAATTGTCCAAGGAGGGTTGTTTCTTCCTTCCTTTCAGGATAGTGCAAAAATGACTTAGGCAAGTTTCGTTGAACAACTTCAATGCACGACCAGTTGCAACTTTTTCGGAGTGATTTTTATTCATGAACTCTACAACTGTCTCCCACATTCCCAAGATCTCCTTCGCTGCACGACACTAACATGCGCTCGCATGTTGGGGTCATGTGCAGCGGTGTAGTGTGCAGTTCCTCGTATCTCAAATCTTGCTCTCATCTCAAAGCAAAATATCGCTCGCTCGGCGGCTCGTATCTCAAAACACTCGTATATTAAGACACTTGTATATCGAGGTACCACTGTACTTTTTTTTCAAATAGTGCAACTTCACGGAGCTGTAACTCCTAACATGTGTAAGCTACAGAAAAATTTTTCTACAAAAAATATAAAAAATTTTGTTTTCTTTAACTTTGTGTAGAACACATTTTGTCGCGAAAGGCACCGTTTTTGAGTTATTATCAAGAAATCAAATTTTCAACGAACTTCGTTCGTTTATGAAATCGATTTGTCGTCCGTCTGTCTGTCCGTCCGAGGCCTTTCTAATGGTCGGACATCAATGTGTGATACATCAATCGATTCAGCTCGGTGTCCTGAGCTTAAGTTTTGATGTCAGTTGAAATCGGGCCACGGGGACGCCGTGCCCCCGCGATATTCCGTCGGGAAAATTAAAATTTCAAATAGGTCCAAAATTAATGTGCGATACATATTTGGACTCCCCTAACATAGCTGAGTCGAAATATGGTACCCCCCATAAAATCTGACCACGGATACCCGACCCCCGGGAATTAATTTTATCAAAATTTCAAATAGGTCCAAAATTAATGTGCGATACATATTTAGAATCCTCTGAAAAAACTGAATCGAAATATGATGCTCCCTTATTTACACACACACACACACAAACACACATACATATATACATACATACATACACACACACATATATAGCTTTTAAAATATTTATTCAATAAAATAAAATATATTAAAATGTCTCTTTTGTTGTTTATAAATTTTTGTATTTTATCTGAATACTTATAATTATTACAACATAATAATTTTAATTTCTTTAAATTGTTTTAAAGTAAGTCTACATTTGGAAGTTCGTTGCGACAATGCCTTGCATTTTCAACTTGTTATACTTAAAATTTAAGATAGCGGCTCGAGCGCATGCGCCTCGAGGTCGAAAACTTAGATTTTTCATTAAAACCCCAAGCCTAACAACATACTAAAAAATCGCCACTACCCCACCTTTTGTATTTAAACACCCCTTTCTAATTTTCACGTACTGGACTATTAGTATGTTAGAAGTGTAAGTGTGTTTGAAGGCAGCATTATTACGACAATATTCTGTGCTTACAAACACTGTAAAATATTATAATACCGTGCATTTACATTTCTAATGCTCTACCAGAAGGTACTACATTGGCCAGGAGACGAGATTTTTGTTGCCTGGAAATTTAGAATTTTGCCGAACCCTTGCCGTTCCAGGCAAGGTAGGGATTTTTTACATGTGTGACAACACTCACACACGGGACCTCCATTTAACCTCTCATCTGAACGAGGGCGTAATTTTTGTGAAAAATGCTCACCTGTCATTTTTCAAGCAGTCGGCCGTGTCGGGATTTGAATCCAGTAGTCTTACGCTTACTACATTGATCCACGGCGACGCCTTTGATCAGTCTACCACTTACTGTTATTAATGAAGCTCATACACGGATGGTTTGTATAATATGATTCAAAGTATTAAACTTTCTTTAAAAAGTATAAAAACTTGGAGTCTCCCCATATAACTATGTTTAATTTGACCCAAAAAATAATGGAATGATGTTAATAACTACTGGTTTCAATACCTAAAACAGGTCATATCTTCAGGCTCAATTTAACAACAATTACTCTAAAAATTGAATATTAGTGTATAAAATTTTTTTTTCAAAAACGGGGTGAACTTACCATAGCGAATAAAATTACATTACAAATCGAAAATTAACGTATCACTAGCATAATAAAACTAAGTAAAAGCACAAAAGGAACTTTATGTTAAATTTCAATATTGTGTCGACTTAATTTAACTATTCTTCAGTCAAAAGCTAGACAAATAAATGTACATCCAACGGCACTGACATTCAAAAGAAAGACAACTTGAAATATGCCATGAATATATAGATAATCTTAGAGTATATATTATGGTAGTTTTTAAATTTTAAGTATAGTTGAAAGTGACTAAAAATAGCCATATCTTTTGATTAAAAAATAAACCATGTTAAAGGGGCAACACATTAAATTTATTCTAATTTCTTGGTTGAACTTGTACGTTGTTTCACTGTTTGGAAGCTTCTGATTTCATACAGCACGACCGTAATGTGTGCAGTTTGCCTTTGGTACCCCAGTAACTATATCTTTTTGAAAATTTCAAAATCCGTAACACATGTGCAATTTATTTTATTTAATAACTTTTTGTCAAAACTTCTTTAAGAGTTCTAAAAATACAATCTTTCTCCATATAATAATTTCTGTGCCTTAAATACAAATTACCTTTGTATGACTTTATGTTTGCAAAAACTATTACTGTCAAAAATGATAGTTTTTCAAATTAATTCCAGTAACTTCAGTTAATCTTTACTTCTATATTTCAACAGTTTTCTTTTTTACATAATATATTTCCTTCTAAATATGCTCTTAACATTAATTATCTTTAATTAAATATCTCTTTTACAAACCCAATGCACGTCAATAAATTTCTAATTCTTTTACTTCACTTTTTTACCTCTGCTATATTACGTTGGTTACCCTTGCAAGTTATTTCTTATTCATTTTCCTTAGTTCTCTGCCTATTTGCACCTATTGCATAACATTTTTGTTTCTTTTTTACATTTATTAATTTTAATTTTTCATGTCTGCTCCTTTCCTTCTTTTCACAACAATATACATATATATATATATATATATATATATATATATATATATATATATATTACTGTAAACTGCTCCTGTGAATGCGGGAACTGGGTCCTGTCAACAAAAAAATTCTAGTCCCACCGATTGGGCGTCATAAACTGCTGTGATCCTGGTTTCGCCTCTGCTGCTCACCTAATTTTATAAACCTCCTCATTCATAAAATTAAACAACACATTCCTACCACTAAACATCAACGTTAACTCTATTTACATCAATATTCAGAATACATTAAATTTTCAAATTAAATTTCAGCATAAAATTCAGTTTTAAAAAGAATTTCAAGATTAATTTTATTATCACTTTAACGTGCATCCAGAATTAAAGTCCTTGTTGGATGCCTACTAATTAATATAACAATATAAGCAGACCGGAGTCTGAGTATAAAGGAGCATCTACCACCCTTTACGTTAATTAACCAAGTTCGTCTAATTGAGCTCAAAGACATACCCAAAGTTTCATCATAATTCAGAACATCAATACTAAATACCCTTTCTACTTAAACAAGCAAATTTCATCTTAAAATTAAAATTTTATGGTTAGTACAATTTCACTAATGTCCATTTAAAGTAAATCAATTATAAAGTTATTCAACACACACAAAATGTCAAACACAATAGTATAATTTACCTAAAGGTTACTGTCCTCGTAGCTTCAAGGTACATCGTCCCTTTAGTTAATCACACCATTCCAACAGGATTATATTTACGGCTTCTAATTCTCAACGCTTTTAAAATTTTCTCAATCACCATTTATTTAAAGTTGTTTCTGGGCTTTTCCGGAACTCATCTGTGTATATCTGACCCTTGTTTCGTGGATCCAGACACGTATTTGAACCATTTAATTATTAACACCCCCGAAAAATAGCAAAGAAATTCATGCGTCTTTCACCAATATACGCCAAAACTGCCTACTTTTGTGTATACATTTGTCGTTGTAAATTTTGCTAATTGGTACAGTGATACTAAATTTTATTACCTTGTATCTAAGTGCACTGAAGTGCATTCATGTTAGCACGTAAATAACAAACTATTTTGAATCACTAAAATATACGAGCAAAATTTTAAATTATTTTATCAAACTAAAATGCACTGTTTAACAT